>JALNQA010000010.1:0-600000 GCA_028456235.1 Ophiosphaerella narmari | reverse complement strand
AAAAGCTGGTATGTGCATGTCGAGTTATTTTTCACGCCCACACCAATTACATTCATCAATATCTCCTTGCAAAGAAAGCCAACGAATATGCTTACCACTCGACTTCATTCAACAGGCGGCATAGGTTTCATCGGCGCAGGAACAGACGTCTCCGACCTTGCATCACATCTCGCCACCGCCACCACTTTGCTTGCATCGACACATCTCGCAAAATCGCCAACGCTTCCCATCGGGGTAGGCTTTATCAACTGGGGCGCCGACATGGGCGCCGCAATCCCACTGATCGGCCAGTACCGCCCTGCAGCCGCATGGTTCTTTGCGCCGACATCTGTGTCCTCGCTCGGGGAATGGGTCACGAGGACGCGGGGGGCCAGTGCCGAGACGAAAATCTGGGTACAGGTTGGTAGTGTCAAGGAAGCGAGTGATGTGGTGAGTGGTGTCAGGCCAGATGTGCTCGTTGTGCAAGGGACAGATGCGGGCGGTCATGGACTGGCGCAGGGTGCGTCGGTCATTTCCCTGGTTCCTGAGGTTTTTGATGCTCTGAGTGGTCTACAACATGGCGATGACGTGGGGTATACAGGACCTATCATCGTAGCTGCGGGTGGGATTGTGGAGGCGCGTGGTGCTGCTGCGGCGCTGGTACTGGGTGCCAAGGGCGTGGCGATGGGCACCCGCTTTCTGGCGGCAACTGAAGCGAATGTTGCAAAGGGGTATCAGGGTGAGGTGATTCGTTCGCGGGATGGCGGGCGGACTACAGCAAGAACCAAGATTTATGACAATCTAAGGGGGACGATTGGATGGGCGGAGACCCATAATGCGAGGGGTATTCTCAATCAGAGTTACTTTGACTCTCTAGCTGGGATGGATGACAATGAGAATAAGAGACTGTATCAAGAAGAAATGAACAAGGGAGACGCAGGGTGGGGAGAGGCCGGGAGAATGACGACGTATGCGGGAAGTGCTGTGGGACTAGTGAAGAGTATTAGAGGAGCAGGAGATATTGTGAGGGAGGTAAGGGATGGGACGGCGAAATTGTTGGGAAGTGCAAATATATTGTTGTGACGGATTTGTATCGGAGGTCCTGCTGACGAAGTAAAACCCAAATATAGCAGACTTCGCGAAGAGTTTTCCAAAAGAATAAACCCACGCAGTACCATGCACCCACACATTATTGCTAATAAATTAGTGAGACAAATGGTAGTGGTTACTGCTATATGTGGGTGTGCTAGAACAGCTCTAATAGCCTGGCAACAGTGAGAGCCCTGAGAACGTTGACGAAGTACCGGTCGACTTGCTCTACCATTCGTTATTGGACACTGCTCGGACAGTCGAGGCCGAATGCGGACGGAAATTCGACTCGGACGCAACTGGGGTTGTAGAATCTATTGACATTGTACTTGCATGTGTTCCTGGGCGCTCCTCATCTTCATCAGCCACGTTTCTCTCCCTCGTCGTGTCGGTTTCGTCTTCACTCTCCCGACCTATGCTTGATACTTCAATTTCAAGAGCCGTCATACGATTGACAAACTCTTTTTGGAGTTCTTTGAGCCATGCCGTGAGCACATCACCCTCTAGAACGCCATCCCGAGCCTGGAAGAGATGCTCACGAAGATTCAGTATGAGTTTGCGGCGCTTCTCCCGTAATATAGTCTCCGATGTCTTTTTCCTTTTTAGCATATGTGCTTCGAGTTCTCGTGCAACGTGCGTAGCGTGGTCGATAATACCCGAGGGCAATGGAACGACACAGGCAAGAGTCAAGCCGTAATGACTTGTTTTGACAGCACCTGGGGTGATACGGTACAACATTTTCATGCTTTGGTCGTTCTCCATCTACATGTTATATCAGAATAAAGGTATTAGAGATACAGGATGAACTTACTTCAACAGCGAGATGAAGACTCTGTACTCCTGCACGCTCACCCATGATGACTGCAAGATCTTTGAAGTGGGTTGCGAACCAGACCAGAGCCTATGAATTAATTAGCAAGGGTTATATACCAGCTCTTCAATGCCCACTTTGCTTGAAACTAGAGCTTCTGCAATCGCTAGTGCGATAGCCAGACCATCTCTCGTACTGGTGCCTCGACCCAATTCGTCAACAATAGCCCTTGAAATAGGTCATCATTAAAAAAATATTGAAAAAAGTTAACCAATAATCACTTACAAGCTACGCTTATCAATATTGCGCAAAATGAACGCAATCTCTCTCATTTCTGCAGCGAATGTCGACACATTTGTCTCAATGTTATCGTCCATACCTAACCTTGCGAAGAGCTGATAGAATATCGGGAAAGAAGCATAGGCCGCTGGAACACTGAGGATGGCCAGTCAGTATAAGTTAGAAAGTGTTCAGTAGCACATACTAGCAACCAATATGTGCCATTATCACCATCAAAGCTACAGATCGAATGTAAGTGCTCTTCCCACTCATGTTACACCCAGTGATGATCTGAAACCGCGTCTGCTGGGTGGAATAAATATCGTTAGGGATAAATTTAGTTTGCATGATCTTCTCCTTAATTGGGTGCCGTCCTTGTTGGATGGCTAACGTATCTGTAAGTTGTGGCATGGCTTGAAGTAGTTAGTATAATTACATCAAAAGATACAAAAAGCCTTTGCTCACTATAGTCGTTCACAGTGACAAGCTGTGCAAACGCAACCACCTTTGGTCGGTTAATTCAAACATCCTCTCATCCATAAAATTAGCACATACCATATCTAGTAGTGCAATAGCCTCGCATATCTTGAACATAATAGACATATGACTGCGAACTTCTTTGATTAAGTTTTCAAGAGCGTGGTCACCTTGTGATCATTAATGGCAAGAGAATGGAGATAGATGCGATACGTACTCATCAAGATTACCTCTTGGTGTGATACATTAATCTGGAGCCATTAGCACAAAATAAGAAATAATCGTAGCAAGTTTTCCACCTTCTGATTACGTTTCATAAGTTCAACTGTCTGACACTCAATGTTTTTCTTGCGGCGAATTATGTTGGTGAAGACGGGAGGCAGATCTCGTCCCTCAAGTTCAGATTCGGAGATCTTAATGTAGAATTGGCGAGCATTATCGTACTTGACATCAATTCGACACTCGTACTCCTCTGTACTCATCAGTGAAACTACTTGGTTGTGCTATGAACAGTATCTTACGGCCGACTTCCGTGCAATGCTGATATGCATCCTCTGAAGCCTCTTTATACGTTGTTCTAGCAACGTCTAGTAGACCGTTAACACCGGACTTCACTGCATATATACGCTGGTTCCTGAGCTCCAGTGGTTGTCTCGCGTATGCGGTATCTTCGTTGATAACCCGATCGATAAGCTCCTGGATGGGTGCGACGTTCTCCGGGGCGCAGAGCTAGATGAGTCAGTCGGAAATCTCCATCCTAAAATGCTCTTACAGACTTCGCGGATATTTTCCAGCATCTTTGATTTCGTGCCAGTCAATGCTTCATAGATGGGATGCACAGAGTGTATGAAGTGTTTGAGCATGATAATATGATTGATGGCTTGTTCGGTCGTCTGTATGGTTGGCCGGCTCGGTGTGATGATCAACTACATATGTTATTATGTCAAGAGCACTAAATGAGCATTATACATACCGCAGTTAATATCCGGTCAGCGTCCAGGAAGTTCTTCAATGCTGGAGCCTATTAGACATTTTGCAGCACCATGAAGGAACGACTAACCAGCACGGGTTGCAAAGAACGTTTCTTCCTTAGTAGTCAGATCATCAACCGCTGCATATCGTGTTGTGAGCACGTCTGGGTTAGTGAGTGGTTGTAGAACGTTGTTCCGAAGAAGCCGTGCTCCCATGGGTGTCAGCGTCTCATTGAGAAGGCCATATAAACAATGTTTCGACTTTGAATCATGCAGATTCTGGACAAGCTCAAGAGAGTGTATTGTAGATACATCAATCATCATTGAGCCCTCAGAAGGCTCATATCTCATCCTAAGTGAGTGATAGGCGAAGACCATACCTAGGTCTAGGTCAACGTGTTTGAGAACCTAAGTAAGTATTAAGTCATATCCGATACAGGGAAAACACTACTCACTGCCGCAATGCAACAAACGGCATAGTAGTTGCCTGTCACTGAGATCCTGATTGCTTCGACATCCTCTTTGAAAGCAAGAGATTGAATGTATTCAAATCCCATAGATTCAGCCCAGTAGCGACGATCGAGCAATGATAGTTTGCTACCTATGTCTTCCAGATTTTCTTCGATGATGGAAAAGAGCTTTGATTTTGGACTCGCCGCCGTCGATACGATGAGGATCTCGGATGGACCATACACCTTCAGTTTGTGGATAGTACGAACATAAGTTTGGCTGTCACATATCTGGCAAAGAACTGCTTCTGCGGTATCTAGATTGACGAAAGCTAAGCCAACTGTGGGCGAGATGCCACGAGACTCAGCAACCGCACACACAATATTCTGGGCCTCAATCCTTGCGATTGTGGATGCCCCAGTCCTGGGTCGCGCAGTTGAAGGTCTGCCAGTACCGCCCGTTCGAGTGCCTGGGCGTGAGGTAGTGGTCGCATAATCCCCATATCCGTACGAAGTAGATGCAGCGGTACTGTAGGAAGTAGACAGTCCGAAACGTGTTGACATGGCTGTTAGTGCTGTATGGTCAGATTTTGATCAATGATTACCATCTTGCATTCCTCATATTCCAGATGGTTCAGCGTATGGCACTTGCTTACATCGGATGGAGGAGTAATTCCGCAAACGCGTCGGGCGAGTCGCCAGCGCGTCATCCCTGCTAGCGGCTTCTGGTTATTGCCTATCGATAAACTTTTTTTTTCGAACTGGCAGTGGGGTCTGTATTGGCAGTGCGGATCTGATCAAGGAAACACTATTTCACCAGAAATTCGCTGTTAGAAACACTACCTAAATACCGGATTCTTGACAATGGCGACCCAGTACCCGCCACCCTCCAAGCGCCAAAAGCGCGAGCAAGGAGAAATCGCACGTAAACAGCAAGATATCGACACGACAACCCCCGATGGCACAGTGCGAGTGCGTTTTGTAGATCAGGCCACAGGAGAAAGCGGCAGCCTTCCCGTAATCACCGTACCATTATCACAAGCCTCAACTAAGAACCTCGAAATTCTGTTGAACGAACTCAAAGATCAAGCCGACGATCAAGTGCCATATAGGTTCTTCCCAGACGGGGCCACCGAAGCACTTGGAGATAAAGAGGATCTCTACAATGCGCTAGTAAAGCCAGGAAAAGCTTCAGCAGAAAGCGAGATTGTGCTGCAGTATGCGCCCCAAGCTGTTTTCAGGGTAAAAGCTGTGTCAAGATGTGCAGCAGCGATATCAGGTCATGGAGACAACATACTCGCAGTCCAGTTCTCACCAGTGAACTCAGGGCGTATGGCAAGTGGCAGTGGAGACAAGACGGTGAGAATATGGGATTGCGACACGGGCACCCCAGTACACACAATGAAGGGACACTCGGGGTGGGTTCTGGCAGTCAGTTACTCGCCAGACGGGTCGCTTCTGGCATCCGGAGGGTACGATAATGAAGTTAGGATATGGGATCCAAATACTGGGAAGCAAGTTGGAGGGCTATTGAAGGGACACACAGGCTTCATCACTTCGTTAACATGGGAGCCATACCACCTTCAAGAGCCAGGACGTCCGAGGGTAGCTTCATCTTCGAAAGACGGTACAGTAAGAGTTTGGGATGCAATAGGTGGTAAGATTGATTACGCGCTATCTGGACATAAGGGCAATGTTACCTGTGTCAAATGGGGAGGTACCGGACGAATTTACACTTCTTCCCATGACAAGACCATCAAGGTCTGGGATGCTTCTGTCGGTACATTGATCAGCACTTTGTCAAGCCACGCCCACTGGGTAAATCACTTGGCCCTTTCAACTGATTTTGTACTACGGACATCCTACCATGATCACACGAGGAAAGTCCCCGCAACGTCCGAGGAGAAAGTGGCAAAAGCCAAGTTGCGGTTTGACAAAGCTGCCACGATCAACGGTGAGGTAGTGGAACGCTTGGCGACCGCTTCAGAAGACTGCACTCTCATCCTATGGACTCCGCTGAGCAGTATGAAGCCAGTCACAAGAATGACTGGGCACCAGAAGCAAATCAACCAGGTTACCTTCTCTCCAGACGGACAGCTTCTGGCTTCTGCAGCGTGGGACAACCATGTCAAACTTTGGTCTGCTCGAGATGGCAAATATATCAATACCTTGCGAGCGCATGTCGGGCCCGTTTATATGGTGTGCTTTTCCGCGGATAGCCGGTTGCTAGCCAGCTGTAGCAAGGACACGACGTTGAAGGTGTGGGACATGAGAACGGCGAAGCTCAAGGAAGATTTGCCTGGCCATAAAGACCAGGTCTTTGCCCTGGATTGGAGTCCAGATGGCGATAAAGTAGGGAGTGGAGGAGCTGATAAACAGGTGCGGATATGGAGAAATTGAGGGATAGGCCGTATGAAGGCGGCAATGCATTGTTGCTTGATACCCAATAGATGATTTGTATACCCACAACTTCTGGACAAGTGCTCGGTCACCAAAGTGTTGTAGATGGATACTTGAGACAATCCTAGGCAACAGAAGCTGCCCTTTCCCTATCTCACGGGGTCTCGACAAGTGTCGGCATAGACAGGGATGCTATAGTGGGGCATCCACGACGGATAACTCGTTTGGGTACTTTGTCCGGATGGCAAACAAAGCAACGCGAAGAATGTTTTGGCCAGGTTACAAGACCTTCAGACTTTGGCTCGGACTACGAAAGCCATTAATGGCCATATGATCGACGTGGTTGAAGTCGAGCACCAGAGCATGGTGAATCTACCCAAGATAACCACAGTGCTCGACGCTATGAATTGTCACCGGCAAGTCACATTCCTTGGTCGCGTAAGCAGCGGCGGCTTCAGACAGAAACGCCAATACCGCGCCAAGATCTGGGGTGTTGAAGCTTGGTGGTGATCGCACCTGCAAAATGCAGGCCGGCGACACTAAGAGACGGCCCAAGCCAAGCACCCCACGCAGCTTTCGGCCGTGAAACTCTGCGCTATCGATGCCGCTACTCACACAGGCGAGATGAGACATTTCAGACACACTCGCAGTGTTTCTTGAATGGCTTGGAAGCTGTGCGCGTGCAACCACTGCAGACTCTAGAGCGCTGCGGCTGCCGAAGCCCGGGCTGCCTCAGTCAGAAACGGCAAGCAGCGCACCATGACATAACCTCTGTGCATTGTATGCCTGCGAGCAGACCATCTACGGTCGTGTAGGGGTGCTTAAGCCGAGCAGAGCTGTGCGTTAGCGTCAGCGGCGCCTATGTAGCACTGCTGCACCGGCGATGTTGAGCTCTCATTATTGCGCGCATTCGGTAGCTGTGGGGTCGCTGAATGCACAATTGGAGCCTCGCCTTGTCAAGTTGTGCTTGTGAAGTGATACATGTTTCTCGTCGGGGGACGGGCCACGGTCAAGCAAAACTGTCGATCCTCTCCCGTAGACGACGAAACGATGCGCCTGGCGCGATTGGCCCATGCAAGAGGCAGCTTCGCTCCAGGCAAGGTTAGCTTCCTTTTTCGCGTGTTGAGCTTGCTCGTGGTTCCCAGCCATCCTCGACTCTTCATTAAGCTTCCGACTTCCTCACTTTCTCATCAAACGTATCTTTTCTACGCCCAATTCCGATATCAAAATATCTTCAACTCGGTAAGTAAATTCTCTTGTTTGTTGCCAGTACCCAGACAAACAGTCGCTTGCCCCCATGCCCGCCCATTTCGGACAATCCGCTGGGCCCGAGCGGCCAGGCTATGGATCCCAGTGAGGCCAAACAAAATGCCTCATTACCGCAGAAAATTTCGGCGCGCCGGCGTCTTTAAAAGCGGACGAGCTGCCTGCGCGCTCTGAATCTCTCTTTCACGTTGATGCTCGTACTCGTTCTTCCGACAACCTTCATCGAGTTCATTGCTGCCGCGACGTTGATCCGCCTGCGTTGAAAAGCTTCCTCAATAGCTCCATAACAGCTTCCAGAGCTTCACTATTCCACACCTATTACGCATCATCTACCTGGACAGAGTCGCTTCGCCACCGTAAGCTTCTCATTCGTTTTCTGGAGCGATTGGACTTCCACACGGGTAGTCCATTACTGTCGCGCAAAGCTTCATGTGATGTACCAAAGCTTGGCTGCAGACCCTTCTCCACTTTAGCCTCGCGGAACGAGCGAAACCTCTCACTGTCTTTTATCTTGGGTCTAGGCATCTTCTGATGTTTCTGCATGGTTGTTTGAAATTGGCTTGCTAATCAGTCTTTGCACAGAACTCGAAACTACATCCATATTCGCAATGGCCGCCGTTAACATGTCTCTTGTCTCGCGCAGCGAGTATGCCGTTCATCAATTGATGAAGCGCAAGAACTGGGCGCAGCGCGAAGTCGGTGTCATCGTTGTCTTGGTCATCGTCTTCCTAGTTTCCATCCTCGTCATCGCCATGTTCATCAACAAGAAGGTACGCTAACCCCGGACAATTAAACGAGGAGTTCTTTTCTGACACCCCATGCAGAAGAACGCAAAGCCAGTCTCTACATAAAATACCCCATCGCGAGTCGAGTCGAGCCAAGGCGCTGCGAATGATGATATAGGATGATGGACGATTGATCAGGAGGAAATTGATGGTACCTTGTAACACCGTGCGTGGAGGCATGTTGAATGCGAAGAAAAGGACCTTGTGTATAATCTGTATGGATACTATCATCATTTGGTTTATGGATCTGGCTTTCCCTGGAATTGTATCGGGGAACGGACGCCAACGAAGGGTTCGTAGTAATAATGAAACAGTCAAACTCTTTAACATGTCTTGTTCACTTATATTGTGTGGCTTTGACCAATCAACCGCAATACCTGAACCTTCACTGTGACACATAGCGTCTTATCCGTGCCCTACGTTGGAGGCACACCCAAATCGCACTCATCCCGACTGTGCCCTATGAAAATGGAGTCGGCGATAAGCACGGTGGTTGTTATGGAACATGTTATCAAAATATGCGGCTGAAACGGCTCGTAAGCAACCCTGGGAGCGGAAATATCGGGCTGTATATGGAGATTAGTAAGTAGTCTAATGACGCAGTCTAGGTGCTCCTACTAATTTCAGGTAAGCATACTTAGTTCATCCACAAATACTTACCTATCTCACCATCGAGGTCTAACATCAATCATCAAATTCAACACATGAAACAGAGGAGCTGGCATGTAGTTGTGGATGATATTATCATATCATTCCGTCGTGAGAGATATTGGAGTGCACCCTCTCTGTTTCTCTATATTGCTCAATTACAATGTTGTGGAGCACGTCTGCCTGAGAACAAATGAAAAGCCGTCAAAGTAGCCCAGTCGCAGTCATCCATGACAAAGCCCTCGACACCCTTTGAAAGCCTGTTTGAAAATTGAAAATTGAAAATTGAAAAAACTTCCTCTTAAAGAAACGACCACATCCTTACATATGACTAGCAGTGGCAGTTGAAGATGCTGAAAACCGTAGCCTCGTCTCTTTTAAAACTTAGTGTAAAAGGTGTGTGGGCAAGAAGAAAGCGACGGAAACGTTGCTCAAATCGCCCACACGCTAGTGACGCTGGTCAAGCGGCATTGGGCAAGTAGCCAGAAGGAAGACCTCCGCCGATGGCCGAGCGCGCATCCCTCTTAAGGGTCTCATATCGGGCAGTTAGGTCTGGAAATTTCACTAGAGCCTCTTGAATTTGAGTAGGAACGTCGCAGATTATCTTGCGCCATTCTCCCTGACGCTTGCAGACTGTGCTGATAAGTGCTGCCATACAGTTCAAGGCAATGATACAGATGTTTCGGACCCATTCTGCATCAACAGTTCCCTCTGGGCGCTCTAAGTCTTGTGTATATGGGTTGATTAGAATCGGCCATGGGAAGTTAGCCTGTTGTGAAGGCGCAGTAGTAGAGCGAGAAACAGGAATACCACCATAGGCTTTTCCGAGGTTATAGAACTGTACCCAAACCTGGTCGAAATGGGCAGCGAATGGGCTAGAAGGCATACGTTCTCGAGAAACGTTGCGATCATGCTGGCCTTGACGAAAAGCCATTTCCTGGACCGCAAGGGGCTCAGGCACTCCGGCGAGGGAGGAGCCGTTGGGTGCTGCTAATATGGTGGGTGCCCGGAGATTGGAGCTGAATGATGTCCTGCCAGAGCGAGACGCAGGGGAGTTCCGGTTGGCAAAAGAATCACGGCGTTGGCTTAGGACGACACCCTGAGGACTTCCCAAAGACACAAGGTTATTGGCATGCCTGCGTGAATTAGTCATCGGGCGAGGCGAGCCATAGCTATAGGTTGTTGCGTTTGGCGCTCTGTTCGTGTCAATGGCCAATTGGGGCCTCTGTGGGGTAATGTTGCCCTAGAGAAGGTCAGTAAAACTTGTAAATAAGGTAGTAGAGTCTGCATTCTCACACGCTGCTGCTGTAACAATTGCGCCCCTCCCATACCAAGCCCTCGCGAAGGAGACGTGAGAGTTGTTTCATCGCCGGAATAGGCGTGTTGAGTTGTGGAGCCGTCGGACGAGGTGGGCGAGCCTGAGGCACCACTTCCATCAGACCGATCCCTACCCAGCGTGTCTAGAGCCTCGAACGGATTGCGAGTTGTGAAGCTGCCGAAATTGCCCTTAGTGGGTGTGCACAACTCGAGGACTTGTTAGTAGCTGACGGGGAAAGCACAGCGGGAGCGAATTTACTGACCTGCTTTGTAACCATGGTGTCTCGTAATATCTCCACAGCTACGATAGTGCAGATGTGACAATGGGGGGATAGCTGAGGGCAACCCTAGATACTAGCTGCTGTATTAATGGTGAGGCGCAAGTGGAGGAGCAGTACTTGTAGACAGAAACGCGCCAAGATTACAATAAGACGCGTTAAGCATTCCTTAGCTAGCTGACGTGAAGGTGGTTTAGCTTCTACTTGGAGGCCGTAACAAAGTTAAAGTGGGGCTACTCAAATTGTGCCTTCCGTTTTGGTCCTACGGATAGGGTGAAGAGTGAAGGTGAGCGGAAGGCACATCAAAATTGGAGACACAGTGTAAAGGCTTCTGCTTCGTCGGTTTTCTTGTGGTGAAGAACACTCACTGCGCTATTTAACCAAGTTATTAATTCAAAGAGACCGCCGTGGCAATGAGACCGCAGGTACGCCTAGTTCATATAGAAATCGCTCGTGACAAGTCCGTTAACCTTTTTTTCATCGTAGGAGATCGCCAATATACGTTCGCTATTGTGGTATGGATCGCATATATGCTATAGCGATATGTTATAGAAGCATACTGGCCCTATGAAACATAGAAATGTGATACAAGGAAAAAGTCGAAATGCAATACAGTGATGAAAAGGCACGATGGAAGGCAAAACGTGGACCGAATAGGTACCCCATTTATTAGGGATGAATTAAAAAGGTAGTATACTCTCCTCCACTTTCGTGACAAGGTCAGAAAAGAGGCAACAGATGTCACTTCGGTGGCAAGAACTAACAGCCACGACTTATACTTACATCTGAAACCTACTACGGCTACTGCGATCCCTCGCAACGGTACCAAGAAACTCGCCGCTTGCGTTTTGTTGCTTACATGGGCACGAAAATGTTGATCTGACAGTAATTATCAAGTTGGTGATTATACCATATATTCACGTGTTGTGTGGCATGGTGTGGTTGCTCGAACCGAAAGGGTAAATAGCGCGCGCATTGAATTGGCAGGACAACAAGTGCATGGAAAGTATTGCCGGCTACACGAGGCATGTATACGAAATATTATCCCTCACTTCCCTGTCGTCGCAATCTTCTCTGAGATATCTTTCACCTCACACTCACTGCACACTGCAACTCGGCTGTTTCTAGGGGCATCACGGGGCCTCCCCACGAGCCAATGACAAACGCCCTAAATGTATGGGCCGCGGTCAGCCGCATGCGGGGACTGTAGTCGACCGTTAAGTGCAGTTGGTAGCGATGCCGCGCGAAGCATGATTCCTATGAGCAAAAAGAGGCTACACTCGGCACCACAGCTTCGAACTGCAAGAAAATAAAGGGCAGCCCTTTCCTGAGTTTCTGCATTATTCTACCTTTCAACTAGTCGTCTTTGCTACCATCAATTATCAGATCGACTACGCGACATCCACCATGGCTCCAGGCGCAATTCGTTCCGACACGTCCAATGGCACTACGCTGAAGCCAACTGCGCGCATCTTCCACCCTACAGGCACCCCGGATCCTACACAGTACCATTCTTCGTCAACTTCAGACGCCATCGGTGCCGAGGCTCAGTTCGCCGCACACAACTACCACCCATTACCAATTGGTACGTATTCTTACAAGGCTGATGCTTTAAACTTAATATCTGCCAGTGTTTGCGCGTGCAAGCGGCACCAGCGTCTGGGATCCAGAAGGCAAACACTACCTCGACTTCCTATCGGCCTATTCAGCCGTGAACCAAGGCCACTGCCACCCCGAGCTCGTCAAGGCCCTGACTGAACAGGCTTCACGCTTGACCCTCAGCAGTCGAGCATTCTACAACGATGTCTTCCCGCGTTTCGCCGAATACGCGACCAAACTATTTAGATTCGACATGATTTTGCCAATGAACACAGGTGCTGAGGCTGTCGAAACTGCCGTCAAGGTTGCCCGCAAATGGGGATACAAGGTCAAGGGCATCCCACAAAATGAGGCCCTAGTTTTTTCTGTTACAGAGAACTTCCATGGGCGTACCGTGAGTACAAATTGCAGCGATGTAGACGGATAACTGACCATCATATTTCAGTTTGCCGCCATTACCATGTCAACTGACCCTGAGTCACGCGACAACTACGGCCCATACCTTCCGGGAATTGGAAGTGTCTGCCCTTCGACCGGCAAGCCTATTCGGTACAACAACGTAGACGATGTCCGAGAGGTATTTGAGAAGCATGGGAAGAACACTGCTGCTTTCCTAGTCGAACCTATACAGGGTGAGGCAGGCATTATCGTACCAGATGACAGCTACCTGCGCGAGGTCAGAGCGCTATGTGACAAGCACAACGTCCTACTCATCTGCGACGAGATTCAAACCGGTATCGCGCGCACAGGCAAGATGCTCTGTCACGAATGGAGTGGTATCAAGCCAGACCTTGTTCTCCTCGGAAAAGCTATCTCAGGTGGCATGTATCCTGTCTCCTGTGTTTTAGGCTCAAAAGAAGTCATGCTCACTATCGAGCCGGGTACACACGGCTCAACTTACGGAGGCAACCCATTGGGTTCCGCTGTTGCGATTCGCGCTCTGGAACTCATTGGAGAAGAGAATATGATTGAGCGAGCAGAAAAACTAGGACATAAGTTCCGCGAAGGTTTAAAGAACCTAAACAGTCCAATGATAACTACAATTCGAGGTAAAGGCTTGTTGAACGCAATCGTCATCGATGAAAGCAAGACCAACGGCCATAGCGCATGGGACCTTTGCATGCTCTGCAAAGAGAAGGGACTGCTGGTAGGAAGAGCTCTTAAGACTGCACATATCAAAATGACAGAAAGTACTGACGCCCCTCGACAGGCAAAACCTACTCACCAAAATATTATCCGCCTCGCACCGCCACTTGTCATCACCGAAGCAGAAATCGACACTGCTCTCTCTATCATCAAAGAAGCGATTTTAGAGCTGCCAAACTTGAAAGGGAAGCGAGAGGAGGAGATTTTGCCAGCAGGAGAGAAGAACGTACACATTGGGGTGGACAATTGATTGGAATGACTCGCTATTTGAGAGTAATATCCAGTCACTAAATTTGGGTACGCACAGCATCGGGGTTTGTGGAATGGTTCCTTCGATAACCCTTATTCCGAGATGATGCCATCATTTTCTGAGGTTGCAAAGGAGGAGGCCGAAATATTACTTTGATCACTAGCCTTCTCCATGCACAAGTATGTAGTGCTGACGATATCACTGTTACCATTAGTCAATGATATAGTTTGACGTAAGACATATGAGGAAACTATCCCCTAGGTGATCGCTGCAAGGGGACGGTGCCATATTCGTATTGCTATGACTGTAACGAGTTATCGCCCTTCATAGATGTTGTTGCTTAGATATCAAATCCATTACAGCCGAAGATGACTTTTGCCCATTATAGTAAATATCATTATCTCCCTAAACAAGACTTTCAAGTACGTCGGTGAGGGTCTAGCGTTGATTGCTTCTCTTCTGCCGGAAATTTCTCTCCCCTTCTGGTCAACCTAGGGAATTTTCCAAGGGGCATGAAAAGGCAGCTGCAGTCATCTGAATTGTCGGTGAGTTACTTACGCGAACTGATCTAGTGACTGTTAGTGAAGAGGCGGCCCCACATGCCGATCCGGGGTCCATTTGTTCGCCGCTCTGCATCCACGATACCTGAATACAAACTTGGGGACAGGGAAAAGCGATCCAAGGGACAGCTGTCAGGAGACAATTAAAATCGCAAAGATACCGGTGGCAATAGGTATTGTATTGTATGCTGACATCTTGAAGCAAGAATGTATTGTTCGCTGTACATTCATACATGATCGTCGGCTCGTCGGAGAAGAACAGGACCCGAAGCCGCTTTGTCGAGTCGAAGCTTGATAATGATGGTTCTACCATGCATCGTTTTAGCGTCATTGATTTTATCTCCGTTTTCGACCGTGAATTTATGACTTGTATTTGACCTTATCCACCTGCCCATCATGTCTGTACTACGGTTGCTGACGTTGTTCAATATTCCTCCAACACCCACGCTCAACAATCATTTCTTTTTACCCGGAACAACCTGCATAGCCGTATTTGCCACACAACAGCGATTCTACACCAAACTGTTTCCACCACAATTTTGGCTTATTGAGATTCAACCTTGATGATGTCTAAATCTTTGGAATCGTTCGATGAAAAGGAAAAAGATGAGGTGTTTGGTTTGGCAGATCCCCAGGCAGCAGTTCAAGATCCAACAGCATCTGAGCCTTTGGACGATCTGAGATATGAACCAATCAGGACCGAAAAGGGACCAAAGACCGTCGCAAATACCAACAGCCACAGTTCAAAGAGCAACCTATCAAGAGTACAAAGCGGGACTAGCACATTCACTGACGTCAGCGAGGACTCAGACGCACACAATTCCCTAAGGCGGAGAAAGTGGTATCGCACGAATCCTTTGAAATGGGGGCCCATACCTCCGGTTCCGAAAACGCGGGATATCTGCCCGGAGTATACAGCGGGTGTATTCAGTCGTCTCACTTGGCACTGGATGCAACCTTTAATGTCCGTCGGATACAAGCGACCCCTCGAGAAGAATGATTTATGGATTGTCAATCCAAAGAGAAGTGCTGATGTGCTGGCACAGAAGTTGGAAACAGCTTTCAAGAAGCGTTTAGAACAAGGGAAAACTCGTCCGTTATTGGGTGCCTTGTTCGATACATTCAAATGGGAGTTTCTTCTGGGGGGGTTTTGCCAGCTCAGCTCATCAGTCATTCAATCGATAGCGCCATTTGTGCTCCGATACCTCATCAACTTCGCTGTCAAAGCCTACATTGCCGAGAGAAGAGTCGATGTGCCTGCGCCAGACCTAGGAGAGGGGTTCGGGCTTGTAATTGCAATCACCATCTTGCAATTCCTCCAAAGCTTCGCTACCAACCACTTCATGTACCGCGGTATGATGCTTGGCGGAGAGGCAAGAGGAGTCCTTATTGCGCTCATCTTCAACAAGGCAATGAATTTGTCAGGGCGAGCAAAGGCAGGGGGAATTGCTGTACTAGAAGCACCACCTCCGGATATTCAACCTGGCAGCAAGGCCCACGTCAAATGGTACAAGAAGATGCTAAAGAAAAACAGAAAGGACGACACAAAGGGATCACTAGGAACCGCCGGCGTTGCTGGCGATGGTGAGGGCTGGGGAAATGGAAGAATCATCAATTTGATGTCAACCGATACGTATCGCGTCGACCAAGCCAGCGGGTTCTTCCACATGATTTGGACTGCCCCTATCGGCATTTTGATCACAACGGCTCTTCTTTTGGTCAACCTCACGTATAGCGCTCTTCCTGGTCTTGGACTCATCCTGGTCGCTATGCCGGTGCTTGGCCAAACCGTAAAAGTGCTCTTCCGCCGAAGAGTTGCTATCAACAAAATTACTGACCAGCGGGTTTCTTTGACGCAAGAAATATTGCAAGGAGTCCGATTCGTCAAATACTTTGGCTGGGAGACGAGTTTTCTGGAGCGCATTCAAGCCATCCGCAAAAAAGAGATTCATTCCATTCAGATTCTACTCACGATTCGCAATGCAATTCTTGCTGTTGGTATGTCAATACCTGTCTTTGCTTCCATGGTCTCTTTTATCACGTATTCACAAGTGAACAACCACCTGGATCCCGCACGAATTTTCTCCTCTCTTGCGCTATTCAACTCTATGCGTATCCCGCTCAACTTCCTTCCGCTTGTCATTGGTCAAGTCATCGACGCAAACGCTTCGATTAAACGGATCCAAGAGTTCCTCCTGGCAGAAGAAGCGGAGGAAACTGCAACCTGGGATTATAATGCCAAGGAGGCTGTCGAAATCAAACACGCAGATTTTACGTGGGAGCGTCAACCAACTCAGGATGTCGAAGACTCAGCATCGGGCCCTGGCGGGTCAACAGAGAAGAAGGTGTCTTTAAAGAAAGACAAGAAAGGTCAGAGAGCAAATATCCAGTCGAACAAGGATGAAAGCCCGCCTGCAACACCATCTGATACCACAGCAGTGGAAGAAAGTAGGCCGTTCGAGTTGAAGGAAATTGATCTCAAGTTTGGCAGAAATGAGCTTGTCGCAATCATTGGCACTGTAGGGTCCGGCAAGAGTTCGCTCCTTGCAGCTTTAGCGGGCGACATGCGAAAAACCAATGGTGACGTAGTCATTGGCGCTTCGCGCGCCTTTTGCCCACAATATGCTTGGATACAAAACGCGTCGGTCCGGGAGAACATTGTGTTTGGGAAAGATTTCAAGCAAGCATGGTACGATGAAGTTGTTGATGCTTGTGCCCTTCGCGCAGATCTTGATATGCTCCCTGCAGGAGACAAGACGGAAATTGGCGAACGGGGTATCACTGTATCTGGTGGCCAGAAGCAGCGGATGAATATTGCACGCGCGATATACTTTGACGCGGACATCATTCTGATGGACGACCCGCTGAGCGCCGTTGATGCGCACGTCGGCAAACATATCATGGACAACGCCATATGTGGTCTTCTCAAAAACAAGTGTCGCATTCTTGCTACCCATCAACTGCATGTGCTTGACCGGTGTGATAGGGTTATTTGGATCGAGGAAGGTCGAGTTCAAGCCGTGGACACATTCGATGCTTTGATGGCCAACAACGAAGGATTCCAGCAATTGATGAAGAGCACAAAGAAGGAGGAAGAAGAAGATCAACCGGATGATGAAGATGGAGAAATTGAAGAAGTCGCGGACGCTAAAGGCAACCAGAAAGAAGCGAAGAAGACAGCTAAGAGGCAGAAGAAGGCTGTGGCACTCATGCAAGTCGAAGATCGAGCGACGAAGAGCGTGACATGGGGTATATGGATGGCGTATATACGAGCCGGGGGCGGCATCTGGGTTGGCCCACTCGTGTTCATGTAAGTGTTGCGAAGGGGTGTTTAGGCGCTTTCAACTGACTTGAATGTAGTCTGCTTGTTCTCTCTCAAGGCGCGAACATTGTCACCTCACTGTGGCTTTCGTACTGGACCTCTAACAAGTTCGGGTATAGCGAAGGCGCATACATTGGCGCATATGCCGCCTTTGGCCTTAGCCAGGCTATGTTCATGTTCTTATTCTCTTGGGCCGTAGCCGTGTTCGGAACCAAGGCTGGTAAGACGATGCTTCATCGAGCCATCACTCGTGTACTTCGAGCCCCTATGTCCTTCTTTGATACAACGCCGCTCGGTCGGATTACGAATCGCTTCAGCAAGGATATTGACGTCTTGGATAATACCATCACGGATTCTATGCGAATGTACTTTATCACACTGGCTATGATTGTTTCGTAAGTTGCCTTGTGATTTGATGAATATTTCGACTAAGCATATTCACAGAGTCTTCATTCTCATTATATCGTACTATTATTACTACGCAATCGCATTAGGTCCTCTATTCGTTGTATTCCTACTCTCAGCTGCCTACTACAGGTCATCTGCTCGCGAAGTGAAGCGGCACGAGTCGGTTCTACGGAGCACAGTCTTTGCGCGCTTTGGCGAAGCTGTCATGGGCACTGCAACGATTCGTGCTTATGGGCTTCAGGATCACTTTTCGAGGAGCGTGAGAGAATCGATTGACGATATGAACGCTGCGGTAAGTCGCCATCCCTTCCAATGATTCAAGGAACCGTAGCTGATTGTGTTATTATGTGAAGTACTACCTCACTTTCGCGAATCAACGATGGCTCAGCGTTCGCCTCGACGTTGTTGGTCTCTTCCTTGTTTTCACCACTGGTGTCCTCGTCGTCACCAGCCGTTTCTCCGTGAATCCAAGTATCGCAGGCCTGGTGCTTTCCTACATTCTCACGATTGTGCAGATGATCCAGTTTACAGTCCGACAGCTTGCTGAAGTTGAAAACAATATGAATTCTACGGAGCGTATCCACCACTACAGTACCGAATTGGAAGAAGAGGCGCCGTTGCACATGGGCGAGGTGCGACCCACTTGGCCGGAACACGGAGAAATTGTCTTCGACAACGTACAGATGCGGTACCGCGAAGGACTTCCTTTGGTTCTCAAGGGCCTTGACATGCATGTACGTGCTGGCGAGCGTATTGGCGTTGTTGGTAGGACAGGGGCTGGTAAATCATCGATTATGAGTACCCTATTCCGTCTTCAAGAGTTGTCGGGAGGATCTATAGTCATTGATGGCGTAGACATTGCAAAGATTGGTCTCCATGACCTGCGCTCGAAACTCGCCATTATTCCCCAAGACCCAACTCTATTCAGGGGTACGATTCGATCTAATCTGGACCCCTTCCATGAGCACTCAGATCTTGAGCTTTGGTCGTCTCTACGCCAGGCCAACTTGGTATCCAACGAGTCCACTATGGACGACGGCTCTAGTCGGATCCACCTCGATGCTCAGGTGGACGAAGAAGGTCTCAACTTCAGCTTAGGACAACGACAGCTGCTAGCCCTCAGTCGCGCGCTCGTGCGCGGTTCTCAGATCATTGTCTGCGACGAGGCTACAAGCAGCGTGGATTTTGAAACGGATGCATTGGTGCAGACTAGCATGAAGAACGGGTTCAGAGGCAAGACATTGCTGTGCATTGCCCATCGGCTGAAGACCATCATTGACTATGACCGGATCTGCGTCATGGACGCGGGGCAGATTGCAGAACTAGATACGCCGGTCAAGCTCTACGACCAGGGCGGTATCTTTAGAAGCATGTGCGAGCGCAGCGGAATCCGCAGAGAGGACTTTGTTCCGAAGGGGTGAAGTGGGAGGCCACGTGCAGGGTAAGCGTGTGGCTAAAAAGGAGGAGGCGGTTCCCGGGCCAATGGAGGACGAGAGAAGGAGTGTGATTGAAGGAACGTGATTGATGGGAGTTTGGACAAGTGCATGGTTCGGCGTTTGTGGCGACATGGCCGTGTCTGCAAGAAATGGGTGCATGCTGGGCCAGCCATCTTGTTGTAGATAGGCGATCTTGGTAGCAAGCTTATCTCGGAGCGTCTTGAGTACATGGCATGATCCTTGGTAATTAGCGTTTTAGTCAACTGGCGTCACTTTGATTGGGAATGGACCAGTGCGAAAGGTGTTGGGGGGGCTAGGCAAGGCCCAGGGCAGCAGGTTTGCGTGCAGCAAGGAGCGAGAACGAGGGGCTAGCCGCCTCTCGCGTGGGCAGTTGAGTCGTCTGGCGGCCTAAGCAATGGGTTTCCATGGGGCTTTAGCCGGATTGGGCATGGGCATGTGCTGAGCTCAACAGCCAAGGGACCAAGAAGGACGCGACCAGAGATAGCTGGGGCCAGATTGGCGGGAGGTGCAAAGGTAGCCCCTTTGGACGGTGGCCAGGGACGCTTTGGAGAGGACGGGCGGCGGCGCGGGCTGCGGGCTGGGGACGGCAGGCAGGAGGACAAAGATGCACGGCAGCCGATTGACGACCGACGACCGACCAGACTGCATAAAATTGAGGGCAGGGCGACGACAGTGTGCGACAGTGCGACAGTGCGACAGTGCGACAAGTGCGGGTGGGCCAGCCGTCATCAGCCATGTCAGTGCCCAGCGCTGGCGGCTCTTCATTGCAGGAACGCTGGCCCAAAGCGGCCTAGCGGATCCGACGACAGACGCAGCCTGGAACTGAGCAATTCACACACAGACCTCCTCCCTTCAGCAGCTGCTGAGCGGGAGTGGTCTGCCACCAAGCATTGTCGTCGACTCTGCCCTAGCCGTGCTCCTCATATTCTGTGCCTCCTCCCACCCGCGTCGCTCCTTCATCCAGCCTCCATTGCATCCCAGGCCAGTGAGTTTGTTTTTGTTCCAGGTGGTCAAGAGGAAGTCGCTCCTTGCAGTCGGTCTGTCTGCCTCCTCCCTCCTGCCTCCCTCCCACGCCCTCGCCATCGCTCCTGTCTCCTGTCCGCCGCTCTTGCCACCGCCAGCACGACTGCCCATGCCACGCTGCCCGTGACGCCCGCTCGACTGTCCCCAGTCGCACGACGCCGCCAGTGTCAGTGTCAGTGTCAGTGTCAGTCCACTCGAGTGACCACGGCTCTTTGCGGCCAAGACACGCCCACAGCGTCCCGTTCCAACGCGGCTACAACACCCCCCCCATTGCCATACCCACACTCCTTGGCTACGTCACAGACACACCCACCCCCATGGCTGCAAACGAGAAGCACGAGCCTGTCACCTTTGGTGTCACCATTGAGCGGTCTGCCAGTCCCCCCAGCAAGCAGACGGCCCTCCGCTCGCCACCGTCGACCGAATCCGCCATCTCGTCGTCGTCGGCAGACCTCGCGCGCAAGGAAACGCCCATCGACTCGTCCAACCCCTACTCGGCCTTTTACAAGCACCCCGAAGCCCGCCGCTCCATGGACGCCAGCAGCGCGCCCCAGAGCAAGGTCCGTCTCGACGTCGCCTCGCTCAACCGCGACCTCGAGGCCGGCCCCCCACTGTCCGCCGCCACCACCCAGCAGCCCAAGTTGTCGGTCGACGGCAGGGTCAAGGAGTGCACCATGTGGCCCTCGCGCCAGACCGTCATCGACCAGCGGAAGACGTACAAGCGCGCTCGTGGGTGCAATCTGTTCAAGAACTTGACTAATAAGCAGAGACTATGGGCTAAGATCGTCATTGCTCTCCTCGTCGTCGCTGCCGCTGTCGGTCTGGGTGTTGGCATCTCGCGCGCTGTCGGCGGCGGCGTCTGGGCTGGCCAGGGAAGGAGCAAGGAGATTCCACACAACTAAGCTTCGCCAGTAAGATCGCCTGCCCTCACACGCATCACGCCATTCACTAACCGCGGCCATAGCTTCACGACTTCGCATACTCTCTTCCGCAGCTCCATTCTTCGATATCCCCTTCGTCTGTTCATTGTTCTCCCTCATGTAGATATCATTCGACTTTTTCTTTGTCACGTATCCGTGTCATCTTCAGCGTTGGCTTTTCCTGGCCGGTCAGACACATCATTTGGGTTTCCGCACGGCGTTTTATATGGATGAAAGCATGATCAGCCTCTGTCATTTGTGCATACATGGCGCCACTGGAGTGCCATGGTTCTATAACTCTAAACACTGCAACAGGCGCCAAAAGGAAGCATCTGTTGTCGCAATACAATCAAACATTGCTTCTACGATGATAGAGGCTACTCTTTATCGGCATCTGCCACCGTTGCATCTTGTTTGTCCATCTCCTGATTATTGACTGCTTCACATGATGCATGATCTAATATTTACTGACACTTACTCGTCACTGGCGATCCTTTCTCCTAATCGAGCTTATTCTCCTGGGCAGACAAATTATCCGCACAATAAATCGAACCACTTAGCGCCAATCTCGCTTGCGAGCCATTTCCGTGATGCCATTCATCAAGCGTTCAGGTTGAGAACTTGGGCGAAATTACGAGCCATGCAATACCGCAAGCCTACCTCGAGAATCACTTGACCCGACCTTACTACTACCAGCTTTTGTTTGAGAGGGGAAGGCATGGTGGTTTGAGCCTCCGCCGAAGACCTCGGTTACCTAAGCATGCACGGGCGGGAGATCGACCTGCAAGTGCTTACACCGTTTGTCGCACCAAAGACTAAGGGTGGCGACACGTTACCGCTGGGGTATGCTTTCGATATATGGCTAGGATGCGCTCATACTTGAAGATTAAATCAACCTCACGAAACACATCTTGTGTGATGTGGAATTTGGTATCCACCCAGGAAAATCGGCGTGTTACTGACGTCTCTTTATCATAATGTCGCGATTTCATAAGCCCATTATTCGCTTTCAATATCCGTAATACGCTGCACCCCAACTTTCAAACAATCCATCATCATACCCTATAATCACTCCCCTTAACCCTGGTGGACTAAGTGTCCCCCGGCAGACCCTCCCCATAGCCCTCGATGGTTCTTGCCGATAAATCCATACTGCTTCTGTGACGCCTTTGGGTAGACTATTCGCATTTCCTATCCCAAACACAATGAGCACTATCAGCGTGATACACCCTCCAAACATGGTCAACCACGGCCGTTGAGCCCTCACGCCTCGCAGCCGCCAGCCCGAGTGACTAGACAACATCAACACCGAATCGAAAACTTGGCATATCAAAGCGGCAGAAATAGCAATAATGGTTCCAAGTAGCCAGTCCCGTTGCTGATCAGCTGGGATAGAGATGCAGCCAATACCATTACTGCTGCTTTCCTTGACTTGATATTTTTCGCAGTTGCCCGTTGTGACGGCGACGGCAAAATCCCTGAATGCGGGCGAGCACCAGTTCACGCGGAGGTCTTGGACGTAGCGGCCCTTGACTGCAGCGTAGAGACCGTAGCATTGCAGGGTTATAAGCATGAGGAAGAAGATGAAAGAGACGAGAGCGACCACGGCGTAATGTAGTGCGTTTGGATAAGGCGATTCGAGCCTATTGGCTACACCGGCTTGGCCATTATTGAGTGGTACCATTTGAATAGCTTCAGTGGGTGTCAATTATTGAAATAGGAGAACAAGTATGGATGGAGCCTACCTACCATCTTGTGGGCTTGTTCTTCTTCGCCCTAGTCGTAGTTTTCTTACAACCAGTGCCTTGGCATCATGCAAAAAGTCCTTTATTGCATCCCAAAGCACCTTCCAACCTCTTGGCGGCTCGCCTCCTTCTCGGCTCTTCTTCCAGTCTCGCCAGCAAGCATCGTGCTTCTCAATGATAAGCACCACCATCTGTAACATGGCGCCAATGTCCAGAATGAGGGTGATCGGCATCCAGACTAGCACCTCAGAGGCTGCAAGTGCTGTGCTGACGTACGCTTGTACAGTGAGTGCTATACTGAGGACTGCCAGGCCCAGAGCCTGCATACAAGATCAGTCACATGTGCCACACGAATTCGAATAGAACACACCAAGTACTGTGCGCTTTCCCACTTCACTGCGCGTATCACACATGTTGGTACGTGTAAAAACAATAGAATAAGGCTGAATAGCCAAGGCAACATGCTGCCGCCTAAGAACGAGGTTAGAACATGTTGATGATGATCTGTACGTGGCGCAACAGCACCTGGATCGGGCCTCAAATAAGTCCGCGGGCATACCTCTTGCAGAGGCTCGAAATTGGCAAAGGTACGGTTGGGTGCGAGCTCATATGTGGGTGGAAATTGACAAGACATGTTGAGTTGCGGCCGGCCTCGTAATGAGGTGCAGAGCGTGTTGGAAGAACCATTTTCAAGGAGCAAGAATGCGATATAAATATATTAGAACATTAAGCCATTTCGTTATTTTTTTTTTTTCTCGTTCCCAATGCAGTCGGAGGTGTAAAATTGTGAGACGTTCACGTATGGGGCTAAGGTGCAACGAACGGTATGGCTGAGTATTTTGCGTTGTGGCGCTATCATTCAATAAACGGATAAACTAGGCGGTAGGGTGGTGGTTGGTTGATAAGTAGGGCGCTGGTGTGAAGAATTCAGCTCATCGTACGAGGACGTGCTTAATGTGAAACATAGGTACATAAACTTCATGTAGGCTATACGGTTCAGGCGACCATCAAATTACATGCTCTTTATAGCAGGATTGGATAGGCAATAGCCAGTTGGTACAAGGTAGGTACATCTACCCAGTTATCAGTGACAGTAACATTTGCCTATTGTCACTGAATTCTCGACTGGCTATGTGCAAAATGACTTAGATTCAGATTTGGAAATGACAAGCAAGATGCTCAGCCGAGTGCATTTAAGCAAGGGCGGTGGCTTGCCACTAACCATAGATGCTACCCCCGCAGCCGCAGTCCTTCAGCCTGATACTGTACTCGATGCATGACAAACGAGTATTGGCCACAAGGCTGAGGCTGTGAAAATCGCCCATATTCCATTGATCACTTTTCAAGCTAGAATGCGTATGCTCATTGCGGTGTTTCCCTCCTTTTCGACACAAAAGGTATCATTGTATTGCGCCCAGTAGCACATATAGGGATGAGGTAGAGTATTTGAGGCTGTGAGAAGAACAAAAACTTCGTTTAGCCAGCTAAGCGCCTGGTATACTGGCCATGATGTTGGATGAGCGGTGGCGGCACAAAAACAACTACCCCATCATAACCACAGCGATGTGTAGCCACCCGTCTAGATAAGATGTAGCTCGCACCAATTCCTCCACGCTTGCGTTGAGGGGCAACACTGCACCATGCAGTACGGCTTGTGCAAGAAGAGGGCTCCGTCTACTCGGAAATAAAGTTGGAAGAATCTGATTCAAAGCTGTGCCAATGGTCTGCGGTTGTTCTATAAAGTTCAGTTACCCTATGCAGCTATGCGTACACGCAATACCTACTTGAAGATAAACTTGTCGGAACCAGGCTTTGTACAACCCTCAAACTGCCTGGGGAAGCTTCTTCCTGAGTAGTATCCGATGCCGCATGCGGAAGATACAATCGAACTGGGAGGTGCCGCAAATTAACTCCTTGAGGATTCAATAATTTCTGGTTGATCGGATTATACAAACTGAAGTCGTGCTTCTTCACACCTTCCCATAACTGCGTGCTATCTTCTTTACTTAGGAACATGACAGTCTTTCCCGTCCCCGTCCTCAAGTAATCTGCCTCTTTGACGCTGTGTATGAAGAGATCATGAATATGCCTATCTTCGTTGTCAAGGTGGACCAGTTGCTCGGATGGGAAGTCAGAGAAGTGGACTGTCAGGCACCAAGGCAGATGCTGGCGCTCAGGCTCTTCTACAGCAGCGTCGTGTCTGTGAGAAGAAGCAGTAGAGTCTGCAGGGTATGCCGGCTCGGCACCGGCATAAAGATCATAGAGCAAACCAAGGGGATAGTGCCATTTCAATGGGACACCTTCATAAGAAAGCCATAAGCCGGACGGCTCGACCTCGGGATAGATCAAATTAGTAGAAAAGAAGGCATGGAGTTTGTGGATAAGGAGTCCGAGATATGACAAGCGGGGAAATTGAATCTGCGAAACGTCAACACCCATGTTGCTAGGCTGCAACATAAGAATGCATACTAGGTATGGGTCTGATTCATCGTATGTTCTGCAATCGCCTTTGTGAAGCCTGATCTCTAGCGGTATGCTCCCAGCCCATACGCTCTGGCGCAGTCGGCTCGTGACATCGCGGGAAGACATGAGAGAAAGTCAAGGTTGGAGATGCAGGATGACGCTTTCAGGTAGACTACGGCGGAACATGGACGGGTGGGGATCGGGTGGGGCGGAGTTAACGGCGGTTAAGGTTGCTTGGCGTGGAGGTGACCCCTGGACGGCAGCGTCTCTGTGACAACACGTCGACTCCTATTCGTCATGTGAGCCGGCATGGTTCATTCTCCCACGCTAAGGGCGATGGTGATATATGGGGTGCATTGCCAAACACAGATGGCCGACCTTACCCTTCCGCCCCACTGGACTGGGACTATGAGCGTAGCACTCGGTCGCAAACGCTCTCGGCTTGCCTTAGACTCTGACCGCGATGAGGACATAGAGCGGCGGAGAGAGCCGTCGCCTGCACTTTCAGCCTTCAGTGATGCTCTAAAGAGATCGAAAACCCAATGTGAGCTGGATGAGCTCGGAATTGTAGACGAGGAAGAAGCGTGGAAAGTGGACGTCGATGCAATATTAGCCAGCCATCGCATTGCAAAGCCGCCGAGTGGAAACTTGGAAGCACATGACAATTGGGCTAGGTACAGAAGGGGAGAGTCCATTATTGTGCTCTGCGTACAAGGCAATGTGCAAACACACTATGATCTACTCTGGTAGGCCCTTCACACGTGCTATATACGAATCTTGTTAATATCTCGCAGTTTGGCACTTCCAGGCCTTTACAACATCTCGCCCTCACTCCAAGCCTTCGTCCTCTGCCACGAACCTACTTCGCACAATCCTTCCTCTACTGCACCTTTCTCGCTGCCCCTGATACAAGCTGTCGAGCCATCCCACAATCACTTCGTCCGTCTAGGGCTGCTACACCCGTTGGGTGGTGGGAAGTTTCCATTAGACGCACTTGTGGTCTTGGACCCGGGCGGACGACGGAGGCTTGTCCTGCCGTTTGGATGGGGCGCGGGCAAACATGCAACCACGCCAGCTGGACGGGGCATACAAACACAATTGATGAGACTACTGGAGACATGTATAGAGACACTCGTGCAACCATGATGAAAGAGCCACGGGAAGGGAGGTGAGGGGCACACGAAGACCATGCATGTGAAGACGAGTAATACCTTGCCGACGGATAATACCCTAGCTGTTTCATTGAGACACTGACCTGTCGCCGTCAGACCACAAATATCCCGGGGTGAGCAGTCAAATTGAATAAAATGTAATCAATGTATCACTACAAGACTTAAAGAATTATTTGGTTGCAGCCAGCGGATCTCTTGTCCTACTGGTCGTATACAAAGCCGTATCATAAAAGGTCAATCAATTAACCGAACCTAGTCTCCTTGTCCTTGATGGGGATGTCGCTGCCAGTGGAAGACTTGTATGTCTTGCGAATATAATCGGAGATTTGCTCGTCTTTAGCTTGCTCGATTGCAGACTAGTCCAAGTCAATAACTTCAGCATAACAGGAAGCGAAGGACGACATACCTCATTATCCTGTGGACCCTGACCGAGGAACTTCTCTTGGACGAAGTCAACACCTAGAATCGGGTGAGTCTCAGGAAGAAGGGGGAGGATATAGATTCAACTTACCCTTGTCGAGCAGATCTTCGTTCTTCTCAGACTCCCTACCGCCGCCTGCCGCGGTGTTCATCTTGTCGCCGAGGCCACCAAGGAAGCCACCGCTGGACTTCTGCTCTCCAGACGACGAACCTTGGGCATGCTCCTGCTCGCTCTGTTGGTTACCGTTACCGCCACCAGCGAGCTTGTTGACGAAATTCATGATGGTAACGTAGTTGTTGGTGGTTAATTGTTGGTGTTGGTGTTGGTGTTTGGTTGTAAAGCAGAATGAGTATTGGATAAGAAGGTTAGTGGTGAAGAGCCCCGATATTTAAGCACCACAGTCAAGTTATTGTAAGACAAGGCAGGGTAATTAGCAGGATTGTGAAGGTCTTGGATACCGTAGCTTGAGCTATTTGTGGTTACTTTGTCTGGGCACATGCCCGAGGGCGCGTTTCAGGGAACGTCTACGTCATTGCAGCCCAAGATCCCTGTCAGCGCGGGGCAGTTATGATGCAGCGGCAGCGGCCATGGCGATACGCTCGCGCAAGGGCACTCCCATTTGTTATCGATTGTGATCGTGTCTCCCAAGTTCCAGGTTTTGCTGCTCTTGGGGTGTATCGTCATTGCTGTCTTGCAGCAATGATACCCATCACCATCATTACCGGCTTTCTGGGCTCGGGTAAGACCAGTACGTCCTTCCTCGAGCCGCCGGTTTGCCCATTTCGAAATTCTCATCTGATTTCTCCTAGCTCTAATCCTCAACCTCATCCCCCAGCTCCCCAAGAATTATAAACTTGCCCTCCTCAAAAACGAATATGGCGATGTCGCCGTTGACTCGCAACTTGCATCCTCGCAAGCCATCTCCGGCGTACAGGAACTCCTCAATGGCTGCATATGCTGCAATCTCGTTGGTCAGCTATCTAACGCACTCGAAACACTCGCAAACGACATAAATCCCGATCGCATTGTCATCGAAACATCTGGGTCCGCTTTTCCCGCAACATTGGCCATGGAGGTGAACAGGCTAAGTAGGGAGACGGGAAATTACGTCTTAGATGGCGTGATGAGTGTTATTGATGTAGAAAACTGGAAAGGGTATGAGGATACGAGCTATACGGCCAAGATGCAGGCGCGATATACTGATCTCATCGTCCTCAATAAATGGGAGCTAGTCAACGATAGAAAACTAGAAGATGTCGAAGACGCGATTCTTGCATTAGAAGTAGAACCGCAAATACCACGGACAAAGAGTAGAAAAGGTTGGGTAGACAAGAACATTATATTCGGCTTGGACGCGCGATTGGCAGACCTTGTAGAAGATCTGAAGGAACAGCATGCGCACGAGCACGATCACAATCACTCTAGCGAAGTAGAAGTTCTAACAGCCACGCTACAAAGCCGTGAAGGGAGTGGTAGCGTCAACATCACTAAACTCGCTGAATTTCTCTCCGACCCCACCAAAGACGAAGTATACCGCATAAAAGGAATCCTATATGCTTCTACGACACCACCATCCTCAGACCCCGAGCAAGACACACATCGGAAAGCCCTAGACGGCAGGGCGCGCTATATCGTTAACTGGGCATTTGGGTGAGTATTCATGCTTTATGCTCAAATTTGAATTGAAGCTTACAGTCTTGTGGGCGCTGGACATTCACGCCTGTGGCATTACCTTCCACATCTGAGGTTGTCGAGCCAGAACTCAGGGCGACAATCATGACAGCAAGGTACGAGTCAAATAAGTGGAGAAAGAAGATAGAAAACAGTGGGCAGCTAGAGCTGCAAGATGGATTGGAAAGCACATTGCTAGTTGAAAGGGTTGCGTGAAATACACAAGACATGTAGATTCGTATACCCTAGAAGGTCATGGCGTGGTTGGGCGATTGGCTTCATCAGATATAAAATTCTTTGTTACCTTGAATAACCGCTTATATATATTTCTTCGGGATTTTTTCAGAACTATGCAGACATCGGGTAGCAGCAGAATCTTACTAGATACATGTGATCCACCCACATTGCTTCTCTACTACCTTTACTTGAGCTTCACCTTCAACACGCCCATCCATGCTTCTAACGCACTGTCAACATACTCTTTCGCATAATACTCCACATCGCCATCACTCAAGTGTGCCCGCAGTGTGTCGCCAGTGATGCCCCATCGTACTTGTGCGATGATCGTTCTCAAACCCTTCGTTTTGATGAGATCAATGTAGCTTTGTGCTACATCTTGAATCATCTGGAAGCAACTAGTTGTCACATCCAGCAGATTCTGGTCGTACTTTTCAGATAAAAGTTTCTTGAAAGCATGCTGATCCTTGCCCTTGGGCTTGAGAATGCGCTCGCGGATGAGCCCAACGAGCTTGTGAGTTGCACGCAGTATTTCGAGCTGAGAGTAACACGCCATGAGCATGTTCTCATGGATCATGGTAGGTTCGTCTTCAAGCTTTGGTGTGGTGACTCTAGGAACGCGCAACTGTTCCAGACCCAACCGGAGATCACCGATATCGGTGAGAAGGTCATCAAAGAGCTTGAGGCTGCTTTGAGGACTGCGAGTTGGGACATGAATTTCCTCGACCAATGCAACAATTTTGACCCAGTAAACATGCGTACGTCGTTCCGCCAGGGTAGGCCCATCGAAATCGAGATCAAAATCAACATCGTCTTTTTCCTTGATGGTGGGGTGGAAATCATGTACCGATTCTCTATACAGTAGTTGAATAGATCTTTCGCGATGTAAGTATGTTTGAACTATCCAGATATCATTAGGGATGCCGCTAGGCATAATGAGATCTAAGAGCCTTCCCGGGCAAATAGAGAGTTCGGAATTAGGAAATATTTCCCGGTCGATGTTGTCAGATATGTTACTGTAAGCTGGCGTATACAAGTTAGTCTAAATCGATTTTGAAGTCGACTCTCATTGTATAGAGTCCCAAGTAGGCACTACTTACTTTTGTAGTCGAGTCGTGGTATGTTAGCTACTGATTCTCCTTTCAGACGAGCTATCCGGACACGTTCAGCATGGCAGATGTGCTTCGTCAAGCTTGAGTTCAGTTTTCGTTTCAGCGCCAATGTATCTACTGCTTGATCCCAAACGAAAGAGGGTATATCAGTGAACAAATAGCCGTTTGTCTTCGTCTCCATCCTTTCGATGGTACTAATGACTCTTGCCAGCTCTTCATCTGTAGAAAAACCTCCGTAACCACTAACACCAAATGGGTGTGTTTGAGAGATCCGCGAGAGCATATAGGGAGAGAGTGTATCCATGAGCATTTCCTTGCACTTTGTATGATTGTACATTCGAAATGCAATGGTTCCTAGGCCGAGATTTAGGTGCAGCCTTGCAGTCAGCAAGGAGAGCGTCTTGTTTTGCTTCTCTTTGTCGTTTTCCACAAGGTGTCGTGCATACATCGAAGCCTGTAGCAATATTCGAGTGTTGACTGCACCTTTAAGTGAGTCTATTGCATTTGATGTATAAGTGTGGTCATGGTGCAGCCGAAGGAGTGAGTAGATTGCTATACAACCAAGATCCGAGTTCAGAGGCCATAGGTACGAAAGTCTTGCAGCGCCGAGAAAAAATTGCTCAATACACTCACGTGGTGCAGGGTGTTGTTGGGAGATGATCAGCAGGTACTGAAACCTGAGAACATTGACAGCTTCTGGCTCAATGCTGTCAAGCCCCATCTGAGCTGATGTTAGTTCGGTAACACTAGTTATACTAGGTAGATGGCGTGATACCTTTTCAGTGTAAACTGGTTCAGTCACGTGTTTTTGGTGGGCAATGATAAAATCAAGGAACTCTCGAGCCTGTCCAAGGTCCAAACGTTCAGCAAACGGTCGAAGGTCTTCGAAGCAAGAAGGTATATGTGCATGGTGCGTGAAGTAATCTTTACAATCCGACAACATGGGTGTTGTAAGCTGTTGACGCAATTTCATGTACGTGATTTGAATTGGTCGGTCTTTGGCTTTGCATTCTGCTCCAAAACAACGTTCCATTTGGTCAGATATGAGGGTTTGGCCCCTAAGTCATTAGCATATATCCCGGAAACGTTATAGGACGACTCACTCTTGCCCAGGTCGGGTTGCTTGCACGGCATCTAAGAGTGCAGCCCAAAGATCCCATCTCCATGCGCACAGCTCCCAGAGGGGCGATTTGGGCTGAGCTACTGCATCTGCATCTAATATGGTTTCATCAATAACGTCCAGGCAATGACGCTCAAGTCGGAGCCAATCTTTTCGATCCCTCAAGAACTTTGTGATCAAGCTTGATAAATCCTGTCGGTGACGATGTAGAATGCCTTGGATAGATTCTGAGGGATTTTCCCAGAGATCGATTAGCTCGTGACAACGATCTTGGCGGTTGAAAATGTCTGCCATAAATCGTAGATCTCGGATATTCTTTACAGCAATTGGGTCATCCTAAGATACGTGTAAGTCTTACGCCAATTTTGTTCCGCGGAACTAATGTAATCATACCGGAGGAGCTGCGTACGCTTGCTTTATTAGTTTCATTGCGATGTCGGCTTGGAGCCGGGCCATGCGATCGTGAGCGCCTATTTGAGTACGCTTCTGCTCAGCTGAAATTTGAGTCGCAATTATGAGGGCATAATGCGACTGCTTTTTGTCCAATAACCCTTCTTTGTTATAATTGACGATTGCCTAGTGTTACTTAGCAAATGAACTTGAACGTCGAAGAAACCATCCGAGCTAACTCACAAGGCGTACATCCTCCCAGCAGTCTTCTTGCATTGCCGTGTAAAATAGCGTATCCCAGAGTGCTATGCGATCGTTTTTACGCTGCATGGTTTTCGCGGCTGATAACCAAGCCCCAAGAGCTTCTTTACCAGCGCTGTTGCAGCCCCACTCACTTTTCTGGCTTCTATGCATAGCCTCGATAAATAATTTGTACATATAAGAAAGTAGTCGAGAATCCACTACAGGCAACTGATGAACATCTATTAGAGATTGAAGGGTGCCCCCGGGACTCAAATTTTGTTGTAGTGCAAGATCTGCCTTCCATGTCTACCCCGAATTAGTAAGAATTGGCAATCGGTGGTACAAAATGGACATGCCATGAGGAAAGGATTACTGGGTTGCTTCTTCAGGGCCTTGTCCACCACTGCGATTGCGAACTTCGGCTTCGGATAGTCACGTTGGGCCTTTGAGAGCTTTTCCCAATTGTTGAACGCCATAACAGCAGCTGCATTCAGCGAGGGGATACAATTTTAATAATAACTCGAGTGTGGAATTGGTAGTCGGTGCGCTGTGTGCTGCTGTGACGAACCTGCTGTAGGCGTGGATTCGGCGAAAACATGTGAGGGGAGGCAAGTCTAAGCGGGACTCGTGGTCTGTGCGCTAGTTCCTCTTTTTGAGGATGTGCGAAGTAGACTTCTACAAAATTTCTGTATTTGAAGAGTCAGAATACGAGAAACTAGCCCTCAGAGGTGCTAGTTATTTATCAATGTAAAATTAAGATATACCCACGTTGGATCCCGACTAAACTTGCACATGACAACATAAAGATACACGTCTATAAATCTACAGGTGCTACTCTTCGCTTGGCAAAGGTGGGAACAAGACGCCTTGATGGCCTGTACCCAGCTCGACTAGCGGTTCTCCATACGTCAAGTCTTTCCCAGGCGTACACCATTCGAGTGTTCTCCGATCACGATGCACGCCCAACTGATCCAGGAGGACGCTTGCCTTATTTGGCATCCATGGTTGGAGTAAAATGCCACTTATACGAAGAGCTTCGGCAGCCTCGAAGATGATCTTATCTACGTCTTCCCCTGGCTCACGTGGGCCAAAGTTTAGTATCTTTTTCCAAGGACTGGACATTTGGAAGAAGTCATTTGCCTAGAAGAGATGAGCGCACGAGGCAGAGCAAAGGGAGGCAGCACCTACCCCTCGAATGAAGTCGGCAAGGTGGTGCACTGCTTGTCGAGGTTCATATTCTCGAAAGGATGCATTGACCCGTGGCGCAATTGTGGAAAGAGAATTTCGCCAAAATCTTGCGCCTGGTCCTTCATCCCACTCATGTCCTGGTCTGCTGCCGACGCGCCCTATTGCGCCCCTTACACTCCAATTTTTGTTGCGTAAAACGCGAGAGGCTAGGTTGCCCAGCTTGTTGCTCAAGAACTTGTTATATAATTCAATAATTCTGAGGTTGTCATAACTGCAGTCGTTGCGTATGCCACCTTCATGACCCATGTAGAAGCGCATGATGTCTGCGCCAAACCGGTCAATGGCATGAAAGGGGTCGACAACTCTACCAGTAGATTTGGACATCTTCGAACCCCCGAGAGTCCAATGCGCATGAGAGAGTATCTTTTTAGGTAGTGGTAGGCCAAGTGCCATAAGGAAAGCAGGCCAATAGATGCAATGGAATCGAACAATATCCTTACCGATGACATGACAATCTGCGGGCCAACCGCCGGCATTTTCGCGACCGGGTGCCCATGGATAGCCCGCTTTTGTGATATAATTTACCAGAGCGTCTAGCCAGACGTAGATTGTTTGTGTCTCATCTCCTGGAACTCGTATGCCCCAGCTTAAACGATCGTACGGTCGCGATATCGAAAGGTCTTCAAGGCCCTCTGTTACCGCCCGAACCACCTCTGCCATACGGTGCGCTGGAGTTATCCATGTAGGGTTTGCCGCGTAAAATTCCAGTAGCTTAACACGAAACGCAGATAGTCGGAAATGGTAGTTCGTTTCGGAAGACCATTCAACCTCGCTACCGGTCTCGGCTGAGCACTATTATTCTTTCAGTTGCCGGTCACCAATTCTGGTTCGTCAATGTTATACCATCATCTTTCGCCCAGTAGGCGGATCGAGGTAGGCTTGCACGGCCGACTGTGGATAGAATGCTTCATCCGTCACAGAATACCAGCCCTCATGCCTTTCCTCATAGATAAGACCCTTTTCTTGTAAGAGAAACTATGCACCATCAGCCAAAGTAGTTCCGAAAGCCGAAGATATCTTTTCCGCACCCAGGCATATTCAACTGCGTCCTTGTGCTCTCTGTCCGTCGTCCGGACAAAGTGATCATTGGTGATTTCGGCTTTCAGCGCGAGTTCCTTTCGAGTGTGAGTAGTTACATAGTCTTGTAGAGGACTCCTCCGCGAACATACTTTGAAAATATCGGCGCCTTTATCGCAAAATAATTTTGGATCGGCCCCCGCCTTCGCTGCTGCTTTCTGAACTTTTAACCCATGCTCATCCGTGCCTGTACATAGTATTGCGGTGTTCCCAGCCAGCACTTGCCACCTCTTGATGATGTCTGAGAGTACGATAGTATATAAGTGGCCAACATGAGGAGCAGCGTTGACGTAGAATATCGGCGTGGTGATGTAGTACGGTTTGGTTACCGCGGTGGGTGGTTTGGACGTTTGGGTAGAAATATATCGATTGCGGCCGCTCCGAGCTTGGCATGAGGTACAAATCCATAGTGATTTTTTTGAGAGTATCGAAAAAGCCCTCTGCACTACTGGAGTAGCCGAGCTAGCTACGCGGGTTTGCATGCTTTCGTCGCTGCGTCGCGGCCGCATGGAAAATCGTGAGAGCTTCACTGCCGACGGCTATGGCGCTAGACCAGAATAGCTCAAGTGCGTGCTGAATAAGCTGCCCACAGTCTGGCAAGACAACATCCTCCTTTCTCCTCCTCACTCCCGCATCTCGGGGGTATTTGACAATGAGTTTGCACTTTTTAAATTTCAGGGCCATCGTGTCTATTTGCCAGATATATATGTTGTATACCCCAGCAGTTCGGTCTTGCCAACCTAACACAATAGTATTACCGCTATTCATGTTACCTCATCGGTGCCTCACAGCTGATCAACTCTGATATGCCAAGGTCCTCACATACATGTATACTCACTCAAGCACACACTGTCGCGAATGCCTCATTTGTACATGGCTACATATGTAGTAATGGATACTTCAAAGCCTCGAAAATCTCTGTACCGTAATATGTTGTATGTCCAGCGTCATTGAGCCTTGGTTGTGGCATTAAACAAGCATAGCCGTTCTAATCATCCATGTGCATATCGCGGGAGCCCCCATTAACACCATGTGCCCAGTCCTGAGATTGCCCCTTGCATATGATACTGGCCTTCCAACGAATTGTAGTTACGACTAAGCTAGCGGATGCGAACTGCAGCTTCTCGATTTTGCCAAGCCTCAACCCCTCTATTCAGCCTATTCAGACCCAAATTCGGTAACTTCAACACATCTTCAAACAAGAAGAGATCCCTTATTAAAAATTCAAAGGAACTACATGAGCTTTATACGCTCCGGATCTTAGTGCTCCTGATACAGTTGCGAAATATTATAGTTGCGGTACAGACCGCCATAGCGCTCTTCGCGGTCATGCGGGATCTATTCAGGGTGATCCCTTTGAGGCTATTTCACTCACTTGTAATGCCTATTGAGTCGCCTATTGACCTCGATTGCGGTCATTGACCTATTGACTATTGAAGACTAGCAGTCCTATTCCCCGAAGGCCTTCTTTGTACCCATATAATTTCAACTTTAGATAAATACTCCCCTCTTTGGCCACATACCATTTTCCTCACCATCGAAATCTTGGACAATCTTTCCCCATTCCTTTGGCATAACGATTCTCGTTCCGCCGTTCATTCAGGTTGACACCTTCAACTCAAATCATGAGGTTCAACGCAATCATCGTCGTTTACATTTTCGCGGTCACCTCCTACGGTGCTGCTCTCCCTGCTACCGAAGAGGCTGCTACCCCCGAGGCCACTGCAGCTGAAGCCGCTGTGGATACTCCTGCTGCTCTACATCGATATCCATACCCGCCCCAGTTCTGGGGTCCTCCACCATTTAATCCACACTTCGACAAGCGCTCTACCGATGCTGAGGCTGATGCTGATGCTCAGTGGAATTGGTACCCATGGCGACCACCTGGTCAACCCTACGGCAAACGCTCTGCTGATGCTCAGTGGAGCTTAGACCCATACCGACCGAAGGGCCAAGGTTACGGAAAACGCTCTGCTGGTGCCGAGGCCGATGCTGATGCTCAGTGGAGCTTAGACCCATATCGACCAAAGGGCCAAGGTTACGGCAAGCGTGAGCTCGACTTCCGCGCATAAATTTAGTGGCCTTCGTCTTCAAGCGCAATGGCCATCTCTTTGGAGGATGGCACCGTTCTTGCCCATAATTACTCTATTCGCGCCGTTTTGCTTTTGTTGATACCGCAACGGTGATAGACGGGAATTTACAACGGCACATACACTAGGTCTAAATTCGGGTTCAACGAACTTACATATTATACTATTGTCTCACACATCGTACACCAGCGCGCGCGCAAGGTTTCAGAAGAGCATGACTGGTCGCTTTTCATTTGAGGGAAGGCTGGTCTTTTTATTCACGTATATACTCTTCTCAAGCGGCTTAGGCAGTAGCTATTCATTTCAATCAGTAATCTCTACCCATTATCGCTTTGATTACGATACTTTGTTGATGCTAGAGGACCGTCCAGTGACATGCCTCAATGTCAAATACATAACGTACAGCCCTAGGTACAACACAACCTCTCTGCTACGATGTAACTTCCGCTGTCACTCCCACGTGCCATTCCAATCTTTTCGTCATAGTATTGACAATTTCCGAATCACATTACTCAAAATTTATCTTGCCATCTAGCTATCATTTACTATGCTAATAATTCTCACTAGCACCACACTTGTTTCACCTTGTTCTGTCGAATCTCCGCTGTCGTCATTGGCGTGTAAGTGTTACCAATCACATGCAGATGCTGTTTGTATAATTTTTTTCCTGAGTTTAACAACCCGAAAAATTTAGTCTTACTCTTTAGACACAGTCGTCGTAATGCATCTAAAAATTACAAGATCTGTATGATGGTCCTATTTCCGCCAGAAGCTATCCCTTCGGGGAAGTACAGCAGAAGCCCCGCCGCAATCATGCAGTACCCTAATTGCTTATGCGCATATGCCATACACGAGTTCAAAGTATATTTGAAGGATCCACCCCAGTCGGAGTTGTAAAATAAGCAAATGGCGGGACATAAACTTCCGCAGTCCCAAAATCGACATTTTCGGTGAACAAGAGTTTCAATTAGAATTTGACAATGCGCTCATAGGGGCGCAGCTCTTCCAAGTAACTGGCTCACATGTTTCATGTCGACCGCATATGTAGCCATTGACAAATGTTTGTAGGCTATTCCAGTCATATGTTGGGGCTGTTTCTCAACGGGAAAACACCCTCATGCAACGACCAAACCGTGTCTTAAGTTCATGTATTACGAGTCACCGGCGAGATGTTGCATAATTTGTCTAGTGTTAATTAGCGGACTTTGCAAACCTGCAGCACATCTATTATGAACCGCTGCTATCATTCGGTGCACTTGTACCTGCCGCTGAAACGAGGTAGTGCTGAGTTACGGTACTCCATAGCTGAGACAGTGCGACGTTTGTGTAAAATATATTTGTGCTTCCTAACTAAACTTATCCTATCTTATCGTAACCACCACTTTTGGAGAGAAAAAATGCCTTCACCAAATTGCGCAATGAGTGCGAGAAAACCGATGCAAATGCCAACGCTATCATACCATCTCCAAGCCATTAACCTATCGATCCGGATAGATCTTATCCCATTTGAACCTTGCGGTTTTGCTGAATGCCCAAGTCTTAAATATCGAGAAGAGAAATGATGCTATATTGTGATGGAGGAGAGATGCAACGCTTTATTGTGAAGACGGTTAGCATGAGTAAGGAAAGGGTATAATAGAGGTCATGAGCACTCCAAAAGGAGTAGTGTCCAAAAGAGGGAACGAATTTCAAAAACGCCGACTCGCTTGCTGAATAGAACTTTGAAATGAGAAGACAAAAAGGGAATCACTCGGTTTGGCTCATCACACATTCGTACCGTTCACGTTCACCTCATATCCATCGGCTTTGGCCTTCAAAGCCTTGGCTAGCATCAGCTCGCGCATCCAATCGATGCGCTCGTCGCGACCTTTGACTGCAAAGTGATGAACCTTGCCGTTGGGCATGACCTTCTTAACTTCACTCTTGCTGGGTATAGTAGGAACGAGCTGAAATTCAAAGTTAGGCTGTGCGGCCTGCTCTTTCTCTTTGTGGTGGCTGGATGATAGCTTCAAAGCCTTGAATTTAGCGGAGAATTTGTTGGAGGCAAGAGATGAACAAGCAACAGCGTAGTCGTCTACATCAATCGTCTGTAGAGCGGACGAAGACGGGAGTTCATTGGGGTGCATAGCGAGCATTGTACCCTGGAGGCGAAAGTGGTGGTCCTGCCACTCATGGCGCAACATCTTGGTGCGACGCTTCTTCATCCAGCCATGGTGATTCACGCCGCTGTACGAAAAACCTCCCTTGGGTAGCGAAGGCACAGAATCTGCAGCTTCACCATCAAAGGATTTAGATCCTTCGACTGGAGATGATTTGGTACTATCGTCGGAAAATTGCGTTCCATGAAGAGTACCATCATCCGAGTGAGGACCCTGTGAATTGAAAACCTGACCCTCATTCAATGCTGGCATTTGCACCGAGGGCCGTCGTCGCTCAAGCCGGGAGCCAGCTCTCTGAATTTGGATCTTGTACTGCATGTTAGGAGGGACAGACTGACTTGTGTCACGAGATAACAGCTCAGTGGGCACGGCCGTTACAGGAACGTCCATATCTGAAAACGGCGTACCAAATCGGTAGAAACCACCCGGGGAAGCTGTGCGACAGGGAGAAAAAGTGGTGTCGGGTGCGACACGCGCACTCTGTGGGGCAGCGCTGCGTGGGTTACCAATTGGTTGGGCCGACATGGAACGTGCTGGCGGGATGGTGAGTTTTGGAAGACTCTTGAGATTGGTGTGTGGTGCTGACACAAACTCCGGAGGGTGCATGGAATGATTCGGAGTGGCGAACGGATCGAATGATCTCATCGTGTTCGCTGAGGTTGACGCCGAAAATGCTGAAACTGCTGGGTAGTGTTGCTGCTGTGGTATCACCAAAAATGGACGTGGGGGGAACATTTCCAGCGGCGGTGTCGGAGGAGCTTCGATTGGCGTGGCAGTGCTGTACGGTTGCTCAATACCTTGCAGGGATAAGAATTGTCGCACGTTATCCTGGGGATCACGTTTCTCCATCTCCTCAAGATCCTGCAAGGTGAAATCGGGCAATTGGCCAGGTCCTAGTATGTCCGAGGAAGCGACTACGGATGGCACTATCACGGAGGGAGTGGTTTCTGATATCGGACGGTGAACGTTCTCTACGGCTCGGTTCGCTGTTTGGGCATTCCCCGGATCGCCAGCAATGAAAATGTGTCCACCCTTTTCTGGGGAGATTGGAAATCCATGCTCTTCCTGCAGCCGGGCAAGCTGCCGTTGCTGTTTCCTCCACTTTGCACATCGCTCGCCTTTAGCACATGTGTGTGGCTTGGGAAGTAGCTGCTCGATTGCCACGATTGAGACTGAGTGAGCTGGAGTAATGACGTCGTCTCTTTCGTTAAGATTTGGTCGTCCGCGTGACTTGTCGCGACGACTCTGCTTCCTATTCTTGCTCTTCGATCGCCCCCCTGCTTTAGTGCAAGGGCGGTCGGTATCTTCGAAGGGAGTTGGGGCTGGCGTGGCAGCGGCAGGAGACAGCAAGCCATCAGCTGTGCGCAATGAGTCAATCTGATGCCACAATTGATGTCTCTTGCCGAAAGATTGTATCTCTAGCTCTTTCAGATCGTCTAGTTGAAGATCAAGTAGCACAGCGCCAGTGATGTCGTGGTGAGTGAACTTATTGATTACATCGTTGTCAAAACCATTTTGATACATCCATGTGGCGACATCGCGCGAAGTCCATGCGCGCACTTCAGCATTGTTCAAGTGCGCTACGGCACGAGCAATGTTATTGTACTCCTGCTGGGGAACTATCGTGTCTGGTGTGGCTTCCCTGAAAGAAGTCGGGAATCGGGATGGAGGGTCTTTTGGAAGCAGCGGTGACATCTGTAGCGCATAATCAAAGTCGTTCGAGGATTGTGATGCACGGAAAAGATGGGGACCCCTGGGTCCTTCAACATCTTTTGGGGCATGCCACAGTGCAAATTGTGGTCGAATTTCGTCCGATGGAGTTGTTACTTCTTCAAATGTAGAGATGGTTGTTTGACTCCGTCTGTTGTCACTCTATTGTACTTATTAGAGTAGAAAGGTAAGTGGACCTGTGATATGAACATACTGATGAGCCACTGTATTCCTCGAATTCGCTTGAATCGTCCTCAATGTCGGTGTATGCAAGACTTATGTGCGAAATTGGGCGCTCGAGCGATGATCGGGCAGTCAATGCGGAGGGGAAGAAGGATTGCACCTTTGCCCTTTGGAACATCTCCACGCCTGGCTCCAATGGAGTGATGGGTGTCATCATGGCCTGCTATGGGATAGTCAGCCTGGATTTTTCGATGAGCCGCGAGGTTAAATCCCAACTTACCATGATCACGGGTTTTGCGCACAAGCGCTCAGTTGCACGAAGGTTCTAGGTATGGTTGTTCAGGTGTTCAGATAACGTCAGACAACGATTCCGAAGGATGTCTGTAGCATGGTAGGTACTGAGTAGTTGTCAAACGTTTCCAAGAGTGGATCGGAGGTAGCAATGCTTTTACATGAGCGCTTGGGCGGGGTTTTCTTGCTGCAGAGCCAGCACTGTGATATCGCATGCGGGCGGGAAGACAGGCTCCGCATTGGATAGTGTGACTTGGGCGCTTACCGGCAGCACAAGAAGTGCAGTTGAGGAATGTGATTGGCGTGGTGGATAGTGACTAAGAGTGCTAATCAGGCCAGATCAAGCGACTTAAAATGCCATTAATACTTGCACACGGGCCAGGGCTGCACTAAGACGCACATGCATTGCAGCACTTGTCCAGGGTCCCTCTTCGTCCCGACCCTAGTGAGTCAGGCGCTGCTGATGAGTACAGAGGCACGCAGATCTCGACTGATCCAAGGCACTTTCGCGGGTCAGTGCTCTCGGGAATACCAATTTTCAAATTGACGTTATCCAGTCGCATAGGAAATGCCGCTCGGTCCATCCTCAAGTGACTTGACGTTGGGCGTCATTCCGCGTGGCTTTGCCATGTTGTTGGCCACGTATGGGGCTCATCGGTAGCCAGGTAGCGAGGTTGCAAATGCGGCTGCCAGCCACGATAATCCACTCGGACAGTCTCCGGAAGATGCCACATGGATGCGGCTGGGCGCGTGTTGAGGTAACCCTTGATGGGGCATGGTCGTGCGCCACTGATCTAGATTCTCGAAGAGTACAAGACCTTTCTTGGACTTGTTCTGTACATGATGAATTGGGCACAAGGCTTGGTGAATATGCCTGGCTGCGTATATACTATGTATCATACGATAGAACGAAGAGCAAGTGCCAAGCACACCTGAGGTTGATTTCTTGTTATCGCCGCACCCGCCGTGCAACACGGGTAGGCAGTACCATCTGCCAGGTACTTGGTGGGTCAAGTCCAACTACAGTGACTGTACGCCCGAGGTTTGCGAAAACGTTGACTCCAGACCCTAGACTGCCGCGGTCAAGAGCTTGACGACCCCGTGACTCAACTCTCATGCGGTGTCCACTTGTTGAAGACAAAATGAGCAATCTCGTGCCCTCTAAAATGGAGGACCTGCTCGAGGAACAGTCAAATCAGGATGCAAAGATGGGCATGTTACTGGAAAGTAGGGTAGGGATGTGCAAGGTTGATTTCACCGCAAGTCAACAGGCGTGACCCGACCTCGGTCGACGGTCACTAAGGGACGCGAACCTGGCAGTGGCTCCGAGCTCAACCGTCATGCAGCGCATGAACGCTGTAGAACAGACTGCCAATGGAAGCTCGAGGCCGCTTGGTATATGGGCAAGGTGCTGCCGAGGTCAGGCCTGATATACGAGGCGAAATGTGTTGGGGAGCGGTCCAGAGGTGGATAGGAAAAGAAAGGCAATATACTTATTGCATCCTTCCGCTCTAACAGCTCCCGAGCACCAGGGAGGAGATTCAGGAGAAGCAGACACGGGTTGACGCGGGTAAGTATCGGGTACAGCATAAAGTCGACGCGGTCAGGTGAGGTGATGGGATGCAAAGTCGGCGGATGTGATTCGTCTCATTCGTGGATATGAAGAATAAAAGACTGGTCACAGTGGAAATGCAATCACAGGGCGGGCGAAGGCGGCGATTGGCTACCGACACAGGGTTTCAATACTTGGAAGGCAGGGCTAGGCCGCAGGGGGAAAGGACAGACGGGGCGCGAAAGTGTCGAGGAGAAAAGGCCCCTAATGCCCATAATTAGTCCTTTTTACCTGCAGCACCGAGGGCACAAATTAGTGGCCGACGATTAATTAGCAACCTATACATAGGACCAACACCACAACGCATGGCACCGATACACCCTTGCCGAGCCAAGACGCCCCGCACTGTGTGCCCACGGCGATAGGCACGGTGATTGGAGCTTGGGCGAAGCTTGTCATGCAAAACTCAACCACACCACCACCACTCAGCGCGCGATGCCGCGTCCATGCTCGCTTCTGCATATGCACGCCAGCCCGCCGAGGGCGAAAACCCTCGCGTAGCTCGGACAAGCTCGTCAACCGACCTGCCCGGTTCGGTGTGCGCTCCCCACCAGTGGAAATGATCACGACAGCTCTCGATGCGAATTGGGCCTTCTCTAGCCTGCCCCTCTTGTCGTCGATGCAACACGCAGCCATCGCCTGCCGTCCCACGAGTCACTCGCAGCTCCTCGTGTCGGCGCCGTTGACTGTACGCCACTGGCAGTCTTGCCGTCGCTTCACTCTGGCACTCGGCCGCTCTCGCTCCTTCACTGTGTGCACGCTTGGCGCTTCCTGACGATCTACGCACACGAGCGAGGCCACCACCAACGTCCGGGACGGCCAGTTATCGAGCCGCTGCAAGTGTTTCCTTGGCTGTACGCGGATGCACCTCGATATGCCCCCGCAAGAGGAGGTTGGGACGCACGCCGACCAGGGCACCTCGCCCGGACTAAGCATGGTCCACGACGACAAGGTCCACTCACTGCTATGCCTGGATAGGCCATTTAGCTGCTAAACTTATTGCGGGGGCCTGTGTACAGATCGATAGCCGTCGAGATATGCATGCGTGTGTGGGCCCGGTCCTGCTCCTGGCTGGAGCGCGGCGGGTAACGAGCCCCAAAATAGCTGCAATCAAGAATGACCCCAAATGTCGAATCCAGGCTGCACGGTAAGACTAGTCTGTCCAATCACCGTCCCGTGCTGCCACGCACTATGGCGTTCACCCCCCATCGTGTTGGCGACCATCTAGCCCGATAATACTCTACTCCAAGAATAGATTGAGCAATATTTGCCAACTTTGTGCCGGTTGCGGCACTTATAAGGTACATAGCTTGCGCTTCATGTCCCACCACGAAAAGGTAGACCGCATAATTTGGCTCCGCTCCTTCCTTACCCTCAAGCCCGCCGGTCGAGCTTCGAATACCCATCTTTAATTGCGAGCAGCCGGGTCGAGCCCTGCCATCCTGTCCCTTGCGAATCGTCCCGTTGCGCATTAGTTGTTATTGCCGCATTGTTTACTAGTCTTCATACCACAGCTCCGGGCCTTAGTACATCAAGTGTCCATGTCCGCCTCAACCCATCTCACATCTGTTAGCAAACAGTCTTCAACCATGGTAGGAACCACAAACGCCGCCAACTCTGCAAAACAAGCCGCAGCAAAAATGCACCGTCGCTCAAGAACAGGTAAGCCTCGATCCTTATCCTGGTACAGGGATTCCGTGCTTGGCCTTTTAGCTAACAGAGCCGTGCAGGGTGCTTCACATGCCGCCTCCGACGCAAGAAGTGCGATGAGGGAAAGAATGCCTGTCGCGCCTGCAACCACCTCGGCCTCAAGTGCGAATACAAGAGGCCAATGTGGTGGAGCAACAACGAACAAAGACGCAATCAAAAGGAAGTCATCAAGAATATCATCAAGCGAACCAAGCTCACCGAGAAGACCGCCCAAGGCATATCCATGGGCAATAACACCCCTCCTAGCCTCTGCCACTCTATGCAAACTGCGGACACCTACTCAGATGGAATCTCATGCACTCGTGCCGCTTCCGTGGATTCGCAAAACTCGCCAGAATTCAATTTTAACACCGTCGGCACTCCAGACTTTCTAAGCGGTTCAATGCCTCCACCCATGTTTGCGCCTTCCTTCCCACTCCCTGGACAATATGGCCCATATGAGGTCGACATCAAGACTGAGAGCCAGATGTTCATCAACGATGTCCCCACTCGCCGGGACTCGACAATTTCCACTTATAGCCACTACCAAACACCTCCATCAATGGGCGGCTATGCAACCGACAACTGGGTTCAACAAGACTACTTTGAGAGCCACCGAGAATCCTTCACTGAAGAGCCACTCGAAATTCCACTCTTTGACTATACCAACCATGGATCATTCAGCCCCTCTCACAACCCCGTTATCCAGGTGGATGAATGCGATCAACACCTCCTCACCCATTTTGTTGACAACGTCATGCCTTTGATCTACCCTGTCTTGGAGGCGAACCAACCTGGATCGGCACGTGCAGAGGTCATTATGCCTGCTTTGGAAATTAACAAGGCTTACCAGCATTGTTGCCTGAGCGTATCGGCATTACACATGAAGACAACCCTTGGATTACAAGGAGACCAGATCGATCAAGACATCTACCGTAATCGATATGCTACAGTCTCGCAACTCACTGAAGCCCTCTTCAGTGACAGCCTCCATGCACACACCCTTGAGGCCACGCTCGGTATGATCTTTTTCCCATGCTCCGTTGGGCGTTTCGATGATGGCCTGGTGGATATTCCATGGCATCAACATTTCCAGGCTGTTCAAAGCTTAGTACACAAGCTGGATCTTCCATATCAGATGGTTTCGCTGAACGGACAAGCAAACTCCCAACCCCCTTTCAACATGACGCTCGCTTCCTGGATTGACATTCTTGGTGCAACGATGCTGGGCAAGACACCATCATTTGCCGATACTTACAGGGAGAAGCTTATCGCCGATGCGCCCTCGGGTCTTGCAGAACTTATGGGCTGCGAAGATCGAATCATGTACCTGATCTCCGAAATTGCCTGCCTTGAGGCACTCAAGCTGGAGAACATGGATGAGTCGCAATTGTGCCAGCACATTCAGCTCCTCGGTGAGCAGATTAGCTTGACAGAACCAACTCACACCCCTCTCATCCATCCCTCTGCTTCAGCAGGAGAGCTACATCCTAAGCAACTCCGCAAGAATATGACCGCAGTTTTCCGGTTGGCTGCTCGGATCTACCTTTGCAGTCTCGTCCCCGGCTACGACCGCACACAGACAAGTAGCATCAACTTAGTCAACGCTTTCTGCAAGGCTATGGACTCTATTCCTACTGGTGCTACGGGTTTTGACCGCTCCCTTGTCTGGCCGCTTTTGGTGGCTGGATCAGTCTCTCTGCCAAGCTCAACTTTCCGCACAATGTTCGCACAGCGCGCAGCTCAACTAGGCGGCGCCGCAGAACTTGGTTCGTTTGGAAGAGTCAAGGAACTTCTAAGAGAAGTGTGGCAGGAAAACGACAACAACCTTGCAAAGGGCATCATTCAGAGTGTTCACTGGCGGGACACGATGCACACGAAGGGCTGGGACTTCTTGTTAATTTGAAGTACCAGCTCTTCTGCTGGTAGGCATCCTGGTCTAGTGATGCGCCTTTTGCAGTCATTCTTTCTTCAAGCGATTTGCGTCTGGACTTGAACCATGCGCCGAAAGCTGCTTTTTTTTTTCGTCATATTTCCAAACAGCATTATACCCTTTTGTAATTTTGGCATTATCAGCTCTGGGGAGCTGAAGAGCATCTGGACGGCGCAGGAGGGATATGATGATATTACGGCTGAATGGGTTCTGCTTCCCCTGGCAGCACCTGTACCTGGAATAGGGGGGCTTGGGAACGCTAGTGCAGCACCCATTTTACATGTATAGTAATTGATTGGGACTCGGTGTGAGCTCGATAGATGGAGAAGAATTGAAGATGAAACGGGCGTATCGCTCGTAACCAACGAGGATGTTGTGCATACTGCAAACGTGATTGGTTGCCCCGTCAAGTGGCACATTGGCACCTTACGGACAGCTATGAGGGGCGCTTATTCTAATTATAGGCATGTATTGCGAAGCAAGCCGCTTCTTGACGCGAAGAGCGATTTTGCGAAGCAGACGGATTCCTGCATGTTTTCTAAGAGGGTAGAGGGTCGTGACAGGACTGCCTAAACGGAAGCCGTCGCATAACGGCCCGCATCTGACTGCCAATTTGCGTGTCCGTTATTAACGTTGCACCTAGACTCGTTAGTCCCCACCCTTTCGTACACGCCGCCTCGCCATTTACGCGCCTTTCTACGTCCACATTCCCCGCCCCAATCCAATGGCTTCTTCGGTAACCGCCCCATTCACAGCTATAGACACCATAACCAGAGTCCCTGTAAAGGACGAGGTGGAGTCGCCCAGTATCTCAAGTACGAATGCGCTCGCACGCTACGAATACGAGGCCGGCCATGCCAACGCCACAGAAGGCACCAAGATTCTTATGGTTGAATGGGAGGACGACGACACTACACGGGGTGTGCGGGGCGACTGGCATATATCATGGGAAGGCAGTACAAGAGTCTTGCCTGCCAACGACCAGCCTGTCAACGATGTAAATCGCATGTACTTCTTACTGCCTCCAGGAGTGGCTGTGCCTACAACTCTGTCGCTCACCCTTCGGCCGCAGGACACGGCCATATCGCCTGTCGTATGGAATACTAATCCGCTGCCAGCTCTGTTCCCCCCTGAACTGGGGGCATCCGCTCGAGCAGCCGGCAAAAAGGGTGTCTTGCACACCATATGGGCAAAAAAGCGATTGCAGGTCCTGCAGAAGGAGATTACTGCAGAATCACAAAATAACATCGAAGGTATTGGCCTCCTCATGGCTGTGCAGGAGAAAGAGTGGATCGAGTCAACATTTGGTGTCAACGCGAGACCGGCTGGACTGAGTCTTTCTCTCTCAGAGCCATCAGTCACACCGCTCAAAGGCGGCCCTGCTAGTCCGAGGTCGCCTGGTGGTGGACGGCTTATGGAGAAGCTTGCCGGCCTGAAGTTGAGCACAAATGAGAAGGACCTGACGCCTATTGGTGGTATGCCACATTCCAACCCTCTCTCACCAGAGTCCTCGGACATCGCCATCTCATCGTTCGCTGTTTTCAAAGGGGCAAGCCCCAATGCACTTGCAGCAAAACCCCCCCAACAACCACAGTCGCAGCAAGGAGCACCGCGGAAGATGGCAGCTGCAATCCCGCCCCCATCCCTTGTTGCTCAGCAGGGTTCCGGCATGGGTTCACTAAATGCATTGTCCGGACCAGCCCCCGTGTTTCAGTCGCGAGGCCCGCCGGTACTTGGAGATGATGATGACGATGACAAGGATGATGGACTGTTTGCACTCCCGATCAGCCCTCGAAGTCCGGAAGTGGGTAAAAGTCCATTTTCATTCGGTGGAAACGAAACAGGCAAGTATCTGCAAGAGGGAAGTGCTGTCTAAGGATGGCTCTGGTGGAGGTTCCATGTTTATCTTGGAGTTTTGGTTCACAGGTGTTTTCGTAGAGTCTACAGGTTGGAGCGGAAGGCATCGTATATTACCGAGTGATACCTGGGTTACTCGCCGCCCGCTAGAAAAGCATAACTATGTTGAATTGTTGGACCGCAATCATCATTAATTATCTACTCTTCTGGTGACAGTACTACTTCTTCGGCCTGCTACGTTGATTCCCATTCACTCGCGGCTCAGCACGTGCTCAGGTGCCTTGTTGATAGTCACGTGCACACAGGTGCCTAAGTGGGTCCTGTAAACACGGACTCCCGTCGCAGCTTCCGCGCTAGGGCTCAGCATCACAGAGCTCTCTCACCTTCCACCCAACCTCTTTCCTCAACATCACCTTCTGCGCAACCTTTGCCCGACAATCCTTAAAGCGCTGGATCGTAAAGCCACGAGATTTGCAAAATAAAAAATAAAAAAAATGCTACCAACAGGAAGAGGGAGCATTACACACATCGTGTACACAGGGGATGAAGCTCCTTCTGAAATCAAGAAGCTCCTCGAGGCGGTCGTGAGTACAGCCAGACCACGCCTACCCCTCTTGTACTGACATATAACAGGTAGAGAATGAGGACGACTTCGACAGATGGGAAGCTCTGGTCACTCGCGCCTGTGAGCTTGAAGGCGGCGTGACCCGCAACTCCAGTCCCTCGGCCATCGAGCTCGTGCGCAATGTGTACGATTGCTTCCTCTCCAAGTTCCCTCTCTTCTATGGCTACTGGAAGAAATATGCCGATCTCGAGTTCTCCATTGGCGGAACCGAGACGGCCGAAATGGTGCGTTTGATCTTGCGTTTGCTATGAGATGGCAAAGCTAACCGTCACCAGGTCTACGAGCGCGGCGTATCCTGCATCCCACATTCTGTTGACTTATGGGCAAATTATTGTGCCTTCAAAATGGACACTTGCCATGACAATGACATCATTCGAGAGTAAGTTCTATCTCCCCTCCAGCGATCGCTAGCACATGTCCCCATCTGTTTTCTTTCGCACGAGTGTCGATGATACTGACAACAAAGCCTTTTTGAGCGCGGCGCCCACTTTGTCGGTCTCGATTTCTTGAGCCCTCCCTTCTGGGACAAGTATATCGAGTTTGAAGATCGTATCCAGGAGCAAGCCAACGTCACGAGGCTATACAACCGTGTCTATCGCCTTGCGACACAGAAGTTCACCCAGTACTCTGAGAAGTTTGCCGCTCTCCTCAGTCAGCGTCCAGTTGAAGAACTAGTCGACCCGGAGACGCTTGAGACCTTGAAGAATAGGGTTCAAGAGGACAACAAAGGTCAGGCAGAGAAATCGCAGCTCGAAATCGACCGCCAGCTCGCAGGCCTTGTTCATCAAAACTATATCGAAGCATACACCCATACTCAAAAGGCGATCACAGACCGTTGGAGTTTTGAGACCGCCATTAGACGCCCATACTTCCACGTAAATGCGTTGGATGAAGCTGAGTTGGACAATTGGCGCAACTATCTTGATTATGAGGAGGAGCAAGGTGATTTCCAACGCACCTCGTTCTTGTACGAACGCTGCCTAGTTACAGCCGCCCTTTACGAAGATTTATGGCTTCGTTATGCGCGATGGATGTTCGCGCAAGGTAAAGAGGAGGACGCCCGCCTGATCTACATGAGGGCCAGCTGTATCTTCGTCTCTATCCCGGATGTAACAATCCGACTGAACTGGGCCCGCTTCGAAGAGAAGCTTGGTCGCATCTCAGTAGCGCGTGACATCCATTTGGCGATTCTCGACCAGCTCCCTGGGCATGAAGAGACTCTCATGTCCTTAGCCAACTTCGAGCGACGACATGAAGGCAACGATGCTGCCGTTAACCTCCTTGAAGCATACATTGCCCAATCTAACAACCAGGTTGGTGGCCTATTAGCCTCGGAACAAGTGCGCATCCTTTGGCAATGCAAGGGCGCTATCAACGAAGCTCGCAAGATTTTCGTAGATAAGTCTGGTAGATTTGCAGACTCGCGCGATTTTTGGCTAAAATACCTCGAATTCGAAATGGCACAGCCATCCGAGAATCAGGCAGAAGCCCATGAGCGTGTCAAGGCTGTCCACGACGCGATGCGGAAGACCGGACACTTCGCGCCAGGAGTGTCCAAAGAATTGTCACAATTCTACATGAATTACCTACTGGACCGTGGAGGCAAAGATGCTGCGGAGGAGTACATGCAGCTGGACAAAGATGTCAATGGGTATGTATCATCTGCTAAAAGCGCACCTCCCCAATCCCACCCCCAGAAACGCAAGGGACAACCTCACAACACAGCAAACAAGCGCCATCGCAAATAGTACGTCGACGTCGTACCCATCGCAAGGTGGACGTATTGCATGATTCGCGGTCACCTCGCTATTACCTCCTAGTCGTTCTTCATTCTGCACATGCTTCTTTGTTCTTTGTCCTTTTACATTTGCCCGGCTGCTAGCGAAATGTAATCACCACAGCTCTCGGCCTCAATTGAAGCTTGCTAACCTTAAAGTTACACCCTCCAGAGCGAACCAGGCCGAGAACTCAGCCTCCGTGATCGTATCCAACCCCATCAAGTCTGACCAACAGACCCACTAGCAGGCGCATGAGGTCACATGGTACATAACACAAACCTTTCACCAATCGCTCTCACTGACTGTCTCCCAGATGAGGTTCGTTAGACCCCCCGGTGTCGCTTCCCACCGATCCCAACATCCTGGCCCCTTTGCTGCTTATAAGCTCTGATTTGCTGTTTTACATACCCACTTCGGACCATAGGAGTTCCGTTGCAGTTCAAGCCTCCGCCCGACACTCATGTTTATCCAGCAGTCCAACCCTGCCGCCTATCACAACGAATTCATTCAAGGTAAATAAACCCACTCTCCTTTGATTGGTCATTTGCTTTGTTTCTGTACTATATTCTCTGGTGTTGGAATAGGAGCGCGAGGATTGGGAGGCCCGGGAAGAGTGCTTTACCCATAATGTGAACGGTTCTTCCACGAGTGATTGTGTAGCCGAATCGTAGTAACCTAATGAGCCACATCATCCTATGACGTACCAACGTTTTTCAGGTGATGAAATCAAGATGACATGAAATGTTCTATTGACCCGACTGCCCTCTATGTAGGCGAATAGGTAAATGGCTTTTGCTCTCTAACAATCACCGCCAGAAATAGATTGATCAAAGTTATTACAACAGACAGGCTTTCGTACATGAACACAGTGCCCACGTGGTTCTATTGACGAGTGCAAGGATAAAAGTCCGCCCCGTACTTTTAGAACCTGTTCCTCTGCTGCTTGCGTGAAAATTTTTCTAGGCTGTGGGTGGTCGCCTTCTTATGTAGCCGTTTGCTAAACCTAATATGCAAGGAGAAGAAGAGGTAGTAATAAAATATCGGTATGTTTTACTAACTGTAAGATGTAAATAGTATCTGCATTCAATCACTATTTGGGAAGGATAGACAAACCCGGGATGTCTATCTTAGGTAGATAGTTCATGCAATCTGACGAATCAGCTGGCCCGAAAAATATCTTTGTCGAAACACTGTCGACTTTCCTCTTTACTGATTATGATAACTAAGATAATCAATTTACTCAATACCAATGTTAGATGTATACAATGATCAATATATCATGAACCTTCGTGACCGAGTAGTGCTGTATTACCTTTGCATTATGCATTGTCATTCAATGATAGATTTAAAGTGGCTGAGTATGATTTGGCTGCTATCATTTCTCAATGGGGATGCTCTTATATGGCAAAACCACCGCTGTTCTTCTGCCTAGGTTCACTCGCTGCCTCAAAGGTCCCGTTCGCCAGGCGCCTCAGGCCTTGGGCCGTACTCAACCCGGGAGCAACCCATGTCACATTGGCTCCCAACTGCTTTAAAAATGCAGTCGTTCCATTATTAAAGTCCCACTCAAAACTTACCTGTGGCGGCGAAAGCTGATCATGTATTCTCGGCTTAGCAAGCGCCTGGGCAGTCGTTAAATTGAGGTCGAGAATATGCAGCAAGTTCTGGATCGTAGCCGTGATAATTCGGCTTCCGCCTGCCGCCCCGATTGCGACATAGAATGCATTGGCCAGTGTGGTGTTGAGGTGTTCGACAATGACGGGGCTAATGCTTGAGAGCGGACGTTTTCCAGGGCGGATGAAATTTGCTGGAGATGGGACGTAACCAAAAGCATTTGTAGTGTTTGGGATAGAGAAGTCGTTCATCTCGTTGTTCATGATGACGCCAGTTTCTGGAACCACGAGTTTGCTGCCAAATAGCAGATTGACTGTTGTGGTGAGGGTGATGGCTAGGCCAGTGCTATCAGCCGATACAATATGACTGGTTCCTGGTGTTTCAAGGGATTCAAGACCTTGTGGATTGTAGTAGGATATGTTGAACACTTTTGTATCTGATATCCTGCTGCGTACTTCAGCGGCGGTTCTAGCGGAAATCATGCTTTCTTGATACTGATCTATCCCGGACACGAATAGTGGATCGCCCAAATTGGCACGCATGCCGTATGCAAATTTCATAGATTCGTCTAGGCGGTGGGTAGTGAGGTTAATGTTGTTTGGCTCATAGCCCTCCATTGTCTTCAGCACAGCAAGAGCAACTTCTCCACCACTGGGGGCGCTACAAGCTGTGAGTTTATAACCACGATAGTGGATGGTAGAAGGTTTACGGATGGCGACAGTGTAGTTTTTGAGATCGTCAAGAGTCATGGTGCCATTTTTAGCTCGAAGCGCACGTATTGTGGCCTGTGCAATGGGACCAGTGTAAAAAGCATCAGGCCCTTCTTTAGCAATGGTCTCTAACGTATTGGCATAACGTTTGCGGGTGATGATCTCATTGAGTTTGAGAAGTCGGCCCTCGGGGGCAAAATCCAATGCAAATTCTGGATCGTTGACAAGGAAATTTGATGTTGAGTTCTCGCCTGCAGAGCCTGTGGCAGAAATCATGTACTTGACGAGATCCTCATTCACTCGCCAACCATTCCTGGCTACATCAACAGCGGGCTGTAGCACGGTCGCCCAAGGCAGTTTTCCATAGGTTTCGTGTAGACGCTGGAGACCACGGAGTTCGCCTGGGATTCCTGAGGCTAGGCCGCCTTCTCTACTAGCTAACGCATTATTCTTGTACATATCCTCGAAGGCCGCTGCCGGGGCTGTTTCACGGAAATCCAGGAACTCATAGCTTCCATTGGGCGCTCGAACCAACATGAACCCCCCACCCCCCAGACCTATTGCCTTTCAGTGAATTAAAATCGCATATTCTGTGGCTAGGCCTACCACTATGGTACATGCCAACAACTCCTACGCAAGCCACGGTACCAACCATTGCATCAGCTGCATTGCCACCGGTTTTTAGCAAGTCAATACCAATATGGCTACAGATGTCGCTCTCCGACGCAACGGCACCAAGTTGGTCATGATGCAGTGCCGGTAGCAAAGGCGTGCTAGACGGGCTCGGTACATATGTGGGATATGGACTGGCAAGCACGGCCTGTATGATTGATAGGGCCGGCAGCCACCTCACCAGAGACAACATGGCCACCAATACGGAGCTGGATAGGATAGTGAAGAAGAAGTAAGGGACAAGCTCAAGTAGGAGCCGGAAGCCCTGGCTTATCAATTGTTGACGACCCTGGCCCTCTTCCGCGTTCCTCGATTGCGTGCGACTGGACGATTATCCCCGCAGTGCCTCAATGGGAAACGCTTGACGCTTTGGGAAGGTGCTGGGGATTCTTGGTAATGGACGCACAGTTCATGATGATACCATGTCTACCTACCTTTTACTGCCTGTCTTGGTGCACATAAATATGAGGGTGCGGGAGGATTGCGAGCCGGGCAGGGGTGGCCTAAGTATAACATTGGAGATCTGGTATGATGCAGGTGGCCGAAAAATTCGCGAGTGCGACTAAATGCATTTGAGAAATAAGCTTTCTCGGTTTGAGCTGTGGAAGCTTGATAGCATGGTTGGAGGCATGTGAGCATAACTTGTACCCCATTTTGACTGAAGTCAAGAAGAGGTAAAACGATTGGATTATTGATGTCACAAATTCAAAGCTTTCGCTAAATTCGTCCGTCGTGGTGTCCTCGAATGTGCAATAACGTGACTTCGTGGGACGCGTCGCCTCTTAGACTGCATCACACGCGTCACCACCAGCGCGCAACTCAACTCAATGGCACCCAAAAACAGCCAATCTTCCCAAGGCTCATCGCAGAAGAGCAAGCAGAAGACTATTTCGAGCTTCTTTGCCCCAAAGCCGTCACAAGCACCAAAAGCCGCCCCTAAGCAAGCCGCACCTGCTGCATCGCATACGCACAAGGCAAACCACCCTTCCAGCAATGACGACGACGATGAAGACGACACCCTCCCAGTTCGGAAATCTATAGCTGTTCGGAAGCGTGTCATTGAAGATGATGATGAAGACGAAGACCCCGGCCATTCCTCACCCTCCAAGCGCGTGCGCTTCTCTAATAATGGCCCGCAGCAGTCGCTTGGACAAGTGTCTGACACGATTTTGAACGCGGCAAAGCCTCGCCAGATTACTGAGAGGACCTCCAAATTCTTATTCTCGTCTTCGCCGGCCGTCCGTGATGAGAACGACGCCGGAGACGACCTGGTAGCCAAACAAAGGCAACGGGAGAAGTTACACGAGAAATTTGTGAAGAAACTAGGACGACCGGATAGTTTTGCAGAGCTGCGAAGAAAGAATAAAATCATCCCCGAAGACAACACAAATGGCGAAGAGGCAGAGGGGGACGAGGGAGACGAAGAGGAAGAGCTAGCCCCGAAGCCTACAAAAGGAAGAAAGGGTGCCGCATCTAAGAAGGCTGCGCCCAAATTGACTCCCATGGAACTTCAATATCTTGATATTAAGCGGAAGCACCTGGATACCATTATAGTCATGGAGGTCGGATACAAATTCAAGTTTCTTGGCGAGGATGCCCGTGTTGCTTCAAAAGAGCTTGGAATCGTCTGTATACCGGGAAAATTTAGATATGACGAGCACCCATCAGAAGCTCACTTCGATAAGTTTGCGTCTGCGAGCTTTCCTGTGCATCGACTGCAGGTGCACGTGAAGCGCCTGGTCAAGGCGAACTACAAGGTTGGTGTCGTTCGCCAGGTTGAGACTGCAGCACTCAAAGCCGCTGGTTCCAATAGGAACGCTCCCTTCGTGCGGAAACTCACAAATTTGTACACCAAAGGTACCTACGTGGATGATGTGGAGGGTCTAGAAACGCCCACCGCAGGTGCGCAAGCAACGGGATATTTGCTTTGCATCACAGAAACAAACGCAAAAGGTTGGGGTACAGACGAGAAAGTTCAAGTTGGCTTGGTTGCTGTACAACCCGCAACAGGCGATATTATCTACGACGATTTCGAAGACGGCTTCATGCGCAGTGAGATCGAGACGCGGTTACTTCACATTGCTCCTGCGGAGTTCTTAATTGTGGGCGATCTTTCCAAGGCTACAGATAAACTGATACAACATCTTTCGGCTAGTAAGACGAACGTTTTCGGTGACAAATCACGAGTGGAAAGAGTGGGGAAGCCAAAGACAATGGCTGCACACTCATACAGTCACATCTCCAACTTCTATGCTGGAAAGATGAAGCCAAGCCAAGAAGGTGGATCTGGACAGCAGGGCGCTATCCTAGACAAAGTTCATCAACTCTCAGAGCATGTTACAATTTGTTTGTCAGCGATGATCACGTACCTGACCGACTATGGACTTGAGCACGTATTCGACCTGACAAAGTACTTCCAGCCTTTTAGTGCCAGGTCATATATGCTGTTGAACGGCAACACCTTATCAAGTCTCGAAATTTATCAGAACCAGACCGACTATACCGCTAAGGGCAGCCTCTTCTGGACCATGGATAGGACAAAAACCCGTTTTGGGCAACGATTGCTGCGGAAATGGGTTGGTCGGCCTCTGATTAATAAACCGAAACTCGAGGAGCGTATTGCAGCCGTCGAAGAGTTGAAGGAAGGCGAACACACAATTGCAGTGGATAAAGTCAAATTTCTCCTCGGCAAGATCAAGACCGACCTGGAGAAGGTGTTGATACGCATATACTATAAGAAATGCACACGGCCAGAGTTGCTAGCTGCTCTTCAGGCCTTACAAGGCATCTCGAGTGAATATCTCTCAGCTCAAACACCCGAGCAGAGTGGGTTTTCCTCTAAACTACTCAGCGAAGCGGTCTCGAATGTGCCCAGAATCTACGACGATATCAATGGTTTCCTGGAAAAGATCAATGCACAGGCAGCAAAGGATGACGACAAGTATGGCTTCTTCTGCGAGGAGTTTGAGGCTGAAGACATCAACGACCTCAAGCTCAGCATCGCTTCGGTTGAAGACGACCTCAATACTCATCGTAAGGACGCCGCTGCAAAGCTCGGGAAATCAAAAGTCGACTACGTCACAGTAGCAGGGATAGAATTCCTCATTGAAGTAAAGCGTAAGTCGCCAGAAGAAAAGAAAGTACCAGCATCATGGCAGCAGGTCTCTGCAACAAAGGCGGTCCTCCGTTTTCATACACCGGAAGTCAAGCGCATGTTGCAAGAAAGGGACCAATACAAGGAGTCGTTGGCGGCAGCTTGCGATGCAGCGTTCAAGCGCCTGCTCGATGACATATCTGCGAAATATCAAGAGTTTCGCGATTGTGTACACAGCCTGGCGACACTCGATGCGCTCCTTTCTCTTGCTACTCTCGCAAACCAGCCTGGGTACGTAAAGCCCACTTTCACGGATACAAATGGACTTGATATTGTTGGTGGTCGCCACCCAATGGTGGAACAGATTCTGCTCGACAGCTACGTTCCCAACGACTTACATCTCTCTCACGAATCAACCCGTGCTCTACTTGTCACCGGGCCCAACATGGGCGGTAAATCATCCTATGTGCGATCCGCAGCTCTCATCGCCATCATGGGCCAAATCGGATCTTACGTACCCGCCACATCAGCTCGACTAGGTATGTTAGACGCCGTCTTCACCCGCATGGGCGCCTTCGACAACATGCTCAAAGGTGAATCTACATTCATGGTCGAACTCAACGAATGCTCCGATATTCTCAAGTCAGCCACGCCGCGCTCCCTTATCATCCTTGACGAACTGGGCCGCGGAACAAGCACATTTGATGGCGTCGCCATCGCAGAAGCAGTGCTCGATTACGTTGTTCGCGACCTCAAGTCGTTAACGCTCTTCATCACGCATTATCAGCATCTAGCACGCTTGCAAGACCGCTTTGACGAGGCGTTGAAAAACGTGCATATGAGTTTCGAAGAGCGGGATGGTGGTAGAGAGGTGGTGTTTTTGTACGAGGCGGCCGAGGGCACGAGTCATCGCTCTTACGGTCTTAATGTCGCGCGTTTGGCAAAAGTGCCCGAGAAGGTAATTGCAGTGGCAGAAGTCAAGTCAAGGGAACTGGAGGAGAGTATGGGGGCGTACAAGCTGGGGTATTTGTGAGTATTGGGCTACTTTGTGACAACGTGGTTGAGAACTAACATGTACTAGGGCAAGGATTATGGAAAGTTTATCAACCGAGAAAGCGGAGAAGAGTCTTGACAAGCTTGTCCAGGGCATCGAACAATTGTAGGGTTTGTATTTGAAGCAGTATGTGATAGGTTTCGCGTTGTCGATGGAGGTTCAGAAGATAGAATGACAAATATTAGCTACTTGCTTAGTGTTGGTAGAAAATACAACACGAGAGATATCAATCAGCTCGCGTCAATTTCGAATAACTGTGATTGTCTAGGATACTCTATATCACTATCCAGTTCTAGACTTTTAAGTGGTCGTTGCCTCAAACGGCGATGTAACTAGGGTATAACTCTCTCCCTCCATACTCACTCCTCGCCAAACTCATCTTCGCCATCCACCAAAACCGATGCCTTTTAGTATCTAAACATACAAATGCCTGACCTCTCAGGGTCAAGCTTTCCCAAAATAGGGGTGCACCTCTCGAGCGCCAACGCCCCGTTGATCACCAAACTAACCATGCGCCCCAAAATCTCCGCATAGCACCCCTGCAATGCAGGGTTCACATGAGGCACACTAATGATCGTATCTAGCCATTCACAAATCTGCTCGTGCTGCCATTCAGGACTGTAGCCCCCGGATCCCGCCGTGGCTTGCGGGTTGTATCCGGCCGCCGTAGATGCCGCGGTGCGCATCTGCGATAGAGTCCAAGGCGACCATGCGGTTATGGGTGCGGCTTTTGTTACAGGTATTACGAGTGCAGGACATCCATCTAGAAGGTGGAAAATTATAGTGCCGCAGCCCGGACGGCGAGATTGGGACCACTACATTATTCATCAATTGCGGAACAAGAGGGGGGACCCAGGAATATCTTACCACGCCACGGTAGGGTGCGATACCGGTGAAAAGAATCAGCATGCGGTTTGTGCCAATGTCAATTTCGGGGTTTGCTTCGCACATGGGGAGCGTGTGGGCGGATTCAGAGATGAGTTTATGTGCAAGGAGGTAGTCGCCTGAGTTGTTTGTTAGCTTGTACTTTGTGATGCTTGGAAGGAGGTATAGATGTGCATCCACTGACCTCCAAGGAACGGGCCAAAAGACTGCGCAATAGCAAAATCATTGGCTCTTGGAACCGACGGTGTTCTTGCTGACGCAAAAAGGTAGGGACAAAACCACCCTTTCTCGCACGCCTGAGTGCTAGCAGTGGGATATATCCCTACGAACCGTAGATCAGCATCGACGCCCATTAATTTGTGTTTTATACCGACTTGCAAACTCTTCACGTTGGTTGTTTGCAGCATCTTTTCCTCCTCGGGGAGCATATGCTCAATAATCCCCTTGTCGATAGCCTGTTCAACGATCTGGAAGACGCCGTATTTCAGTATGGTCGAACCGGCAATTGCGCCTGCTCCAGAATTTACGATTTCTGATATGAAGGAGTCGGCACCAAATGCTGAGGTTACACCGTCGGCTACACCGTCAACTAGGGGCCCACCCACGAAAGCAAAGGTGGTAAAGAGTACGGCATCGCGGTACCGCACGTTAGGCAGTGTGACAGGATTATTGTCACCCCATGGACTAAGCGATGTTGGCATTTTAGCCGCTGATGTAACAGTTTGCACAGATGAGCGTGCTACGCGGCCCACGAGGGTGTCTCCAAAGAATCTTTTGACACTGTCTGACTTTTGTGCATCTTGTGGACCGTTTCCGTGGCCTGAAGAATGCTTGGAGCCAAAGAGTCCCGAGGGTGCGGTAGCGGTGTAGCCTGGCTTTGCGACCGGCTGTTGGATCGGCAAGGCTGCTGGAGGCGACTGTTGGAGTATTGGTTGTGGGCCCATTGCTTGCTGTGGTGGCATTGTTTGCTGGACTTGTTGTTGCAACATCTGAAGTTTTTCTGGGGGATACCCTTGAACGACTTGTTGAACATGTTGGAGTTGTTGTGGCATTATATTTTGCACTCCTTGGAAGGGCTGTTGGCCTATGGGCATAGGCTGCTGCATAGGCTGAGACTGGACATATTGGGGCTGCAGTGATTGACCTTGAGGCTGCTGGGGCTGGAGCTGTTGTTGCTGGGCCTGAGGGTATGCGCCTTGGATTGGAGGCTGACCATAAGGGCTCATCGATGGAGCCGGGGTAGGGGGAGGAAGTTGATGCAATTGAGCTGTGTATGGCGGAGGGGCTGGAGAATTGGGGTCAAATAAGGGCACTGATGGAGGTGGTTGTTGCATGAGGGACATTTTGATATTTAGAATCCTTGCTGCGGATAGAGCAACTCTCTACTGCGTGAGATTATGTTGGCGATGTGGCCGGTTATTACAGAAGGCTGGCTGAGCGAATAGCTATGTGGGGTCGAAGTGCTGTGGCTGAAGGAAGGAGTGGCTTTGGAGCTGGACTTGACGGCTAAGGAGAGGGCGACAGGAAACGACAGGAACGACGACGAAGAAGAAGAAGAAGAAGAAGAAGAAGAAGAAGAAGAAGAAGAAGAAGAAGAAGAAGAAGACGAAGGAAAAGAAGACTAAGCAAACATGCAGAGAGAGATAGGTTCACCGGTAGACTATAAGAAATACGAGGGGCCCAGCCGGCGCCATATCTGATGCTGTCTGTAGCTGAGGTACAGCCCTGACGAGTGGCGGCACCCCTAGCCAAATACGGCGAATGGAAGCGAACGGCAGTGCCGCAGAGGGCGAAGGCCTTCTGTATGTGCAGGCGAGTAGCATGATGGGGGAGTCATGGTGTTTGGGGTGGCCAGCACAAGCGAAGAAGAGAAAGACACATCACGTGCAGGCGTGCGGGACGGGCAGGGCAGGCGCCGAGTGTTCGCACATGTCAGGTACTAGGGGATCAACAGACAGGCCGGCGGGTGTAGCGCCCGCCAAGTGTGACGAGATGGTCGGAAAGGCGGCCTGTGGCGCGTATCTGGCCGGCACAGGCCAATCACAGAGACGGGCGCGTGGTCGAGTCGAGGGAGCGCCGCTGCAGCCCAACTGGGAGGACAGGAGAGGGCAGAAGGCCATGGGCGAGGTTGCGTACGCGTAGCACAGGATAATTGCCGTCTTCCGCCTCGTGCATATTACTTGCGGCCGGCCCAGCTGCCCACGTCATACGGTATTCCATCCAGCATCCACGTCCTCGACCACCTACCTGCGTGCCTGCGTGCCTGCGTGCCTCCTACCCCACCACCGCCCGCCGTGCCACCGCCGCTCCCCCTCTGCTCCAGATACAGATACGTGAGAGGCACACCCTCTTGGCCTACATCTGCACGCCATGGAGGGCCGCAAGAAGGGACGGCCCGAGGAAGAGCTCTTCCTGCGCACCCAGGACAGCAACCCAGAGACACCTACCGTGGGCCCGCTGAGGATACAAAAGGGGCGCGATGATGGCACGAGCCCGCCGCCGCGAACAGACTCGGCCGGCAGCTCCAGCCAGCCCGCCTTCTCGCGCCCGCCGCCTATGCCCTCGTTCCCTGCCCCGCCCAGCAACCCGCCCACTGTCCCGCTGCCCTACCCCGACGACCGCCCGCCCAAGCCGCCCACCCTCTCCTCCGGCCGCTACACCCCCGAGGCAGCGAGCTCGAATGCCACGGGGCCCAGCCCCACCTCGCCCGGCCAGCGCGCCCGCTTCGACGCCAGCGACCCCAACAGACCCACGGCCGGAGGCTATGGCGCGCTGCAGCCCTCGAGGCTGGCCGAGCGGCGCGGCACCCATCCCAAGCCGCTGCCAGACTCGCCCGGCCCCGACACGCCCGACAAGGACGGCCTTTTCCAGAAGGCGCCGCTGCGCAGGCCCAGCGAGCCTACGACGAACCCCTATCCCGACTACCACCAGCAGTACTGGCCTGCCCCCGGCGCCCCAGCCTCGTCCAAGCAGAGCGAGCCCGTCCTCCACATCCCCAATCCAGGCGGCGTCAATCGCCTGAGCTCCACCGCCTCGACCTCGACCGTACGCGCCCAGCGCGGCTCTCCCCCGCCTCCTGAGACTCCCATCATACCGCCCCCGGGCGGCGGCATCGAGGCACGCTTTGCCGCCGCTGGCATTGCAGGGACGGGCACCTTGAACAGCCTGCAGGCACAGAGCGCGCAGACGGCGGCCGCTGCCCAGCGAAACCAGGTATACGCAAATCAACAGCCGCGACCCGGTGTCACACCACCAGCTCCCCAGCAGCAGCAGCCGGCCCGGCGGCCATGGACGCCCACCGAACAGCCGGGAAGCAACCCACATGGCCCTCCTCAGGTCTATCAGGGCATGGACACGGTTGGGCCGTCGAGCAGTCCTCCACAGGGGCCTCTTCCCCAGGCGCCAGGCCAGCGCTTCTCTCCTCCGCCAAACAATGTGCCACAGAACGTGCCTCCCGAGCACCCACTGAACCATGACATGGGCCGCTTGCACATGAGTGAGGAGCCGCCACCAGCCTACTCGAGCATCACCCACCCACCCACCAACCAAGCACAACCATACCCCAACGAGAAGGGACAGCAACCTGCTGCCCAGGCTCACAGTGTATCGCTGACAGATCCAAATCAAGGCCATCCAGCCTTTGCAAACGATGCGCGCCAACAGCCACATCATACAGGCCCCTCGCAACCTACACCGGTAGTAGCGCCCACACCTACACAATTCCAACAACAGGCTCAGCCAGCCCAGTCAGGTCATACGCCGAGTCCGGCGCCAGCACCAGCGCCAGGCCCAGGCCCAGGCCCAGCATCACCACCTCCACTGCCTGAAGGTTGGATAGCACACCTAGACCCAAGCTCGGGACAGTACTATTACATCCATCTTCCGACGCAATCAACACAGTGGGAGTTCCCCAAAGGCCCAACACCCTTGAATCTCAACGAGCCCATGTCACCAACCGGCACATTTGTAAACCCGTTGAGCCCTGTGGGTTTTGGAAAAGCCCCTATACAGTCACCCGGATTCCAGCCTCAGACCCCAGGCTACTCAGGAGACTTCGGAATGGCACCGCTTGCAACTCCAACCGCTGCAGGATTCACTGGACCGCCTCCGCAGGCTGGCGTCGACCAATACAAAGTCAACCCGACAAACGGGGTGTACTTTGGACCGTACCTACGATACACAAACATGGACCTTGAGCGCGGTCTCTGGCTCGGCTCCATTCTCCTCGTGACGAACACGCCCCACCCTCCCACCATCCACATTCACCAAAGCCAGGACTTGTCACCAAATCCACGGCAACTCAAAGCCAATCCAATCTACACGCATCAGACGTGGATCTTCTACCGATACGATATCGATTTAAAGATGGACGAAGAGCATGCCGCCAAGTGGACTTATGCAATCACGTCTCACCTTGGCTGCACACGTTTCGAGTTTCTGGTAGCAGGGCGCCACGAGACAAGTTGGAGATTCATTGCCCACTCTGGAAATGACTTCGCGCTCAACGTCAATGCTGCCGAAAGGACGAAGCTTGGTGGCGTGGGTCTCATGTGGAAGGACATTTTACAGAAGAATTCAGAGTGCGGTGGGTTCCATGTGCAGTTGGGCCTGGGCGGTCAGATCTACGCAGACCGATTGTGGAAGGAGCTACCACTCTTGAAGCAATGGACAGCTACAAGCGGTAAGGAGATCCGCAAGAATGCCCCTTGGACTGCAAAACATGAAGAAGACGTCTGCCACGCATACTTCCACTATTACACCAGTCATTTTGACCAGCCACACCTAAGAGAGGCCTTTGCTCAGATCCCACATATCCTTGCACTGGATGACCATGACATGTACGTTTGTTGCTTATATTATATAAAGTCGGGTAACTAATCTTTCTCAGCTTCGATGGCTTTGGCTCATACCCAGAGTACATGCAATTCTCCAACATGTTCAAAAACATTGGAAGGCTAGGCATCGAAATGTACCTGCTCTTCCAGCACCACACGACGCTCGAGATACTACGCAATGTCAACAATGACATGGATCTCTTCACAATTACCGGTACCGGTTGGCACTTCATCAAGTATCTCGGCCCCTGCGTTACAGTCGTGGGCCCTGATTGCCGGTCTGAGCGCAACCCTCATCAGGTCATGGCAGGTCCAACATATCAAGGCATCTTTCCCAAAGTCGCGACGCTACCACCAAGTGTTCAGCACTGTATCTGGATGATACCTGTACCAATTATCTACCCTCGCCTGGAATCTGTTGAGCATCTTGCTCATTCTATGGCTACAGGAAAGAAGGCCGTCACAGGGACTTTTAACATGTTGGGCAAGGTGACGAGTTCGGTTGCTGGTGTGGTTGGCGCCAAGAGCGTAGTCGGCGATGGATTCGGCGCAGTCAAAAAAGCAATTGGCAAATCTGGACTGATGAGTGGCGTTCTAAGCCCCTTCGGAGAGATTGATATCCTCGATGAACTGCGAGATATGTGGACACATGATTCAAAGGTAAGCAATCCTACACCGTCATCAAATAACATACTCACAACGCACAGGACCTGGAACGAACATATCTCATAAGAACTTTGCAAGGTATTGCTCACAACAAATCATTGCGGATGACCTTCTTCTCTGGGGCCGTCGATTGCTGCGGTGCTGGCTTGGTCCACGACCCTTCGAGACCACAGGACCACAAGAGCATGTATCAAATCATTTCAGCCTCCGTAGTCAATGGACCACCCGGAAGCTATACACTTCGGCTGCTTCACAACAACCGCGCGTTATTCGTACCGCAAAACGGGCATCGCAGCAACCACCAAGCATCCGATACAAAAGAAGATATGATAGAGATCTTCACTCAGGACGTCAACGGCCAACCGCGTGAGTACAAGAGATTGATGGGTCGGAGAAACTATGTTGCATGTGTAATCTACGATCCCGAGATCGTAAGCACAACCTTTGGTCAGACGATGCCTAGCCATGGTAGTGGAAAGCTGAGTCTGGCGGTGGACTTTATGGTACAAAACGAGGGTGGATACAGTGCGCCGATGAAATATGGGCCTGTCATCGTGCCTAGTCTAGAGTATGGGCGATAGACGTTGGCGAGTCCATATGACTCTTGTATATTTGTGTCTTGTGCATAGCAAGCGTTGAGAGCTGTTACAGGGCTGTTGCGACCGGTTTGCATATAAGGGCGGCATTGTTAGCGTGGAATTCAAAGAATAATGAATAAAGATTCGAAATGAATAGTGTTGAAGTTGGCAACCTGTAGGTGTTATCTGTCAGCCGAATACAATAATTACTAGAGCTAAGATATAACTCAATTGGCCAATCTACTCTTTACAGAACAACAGTAAAACCGTAAACTCTAGCGTACTTGGAATTGCAGCGAAGAATATAATCGCGTTAGGCCAACTTGCTTTGATATTTCGAACCAAATCACGTGTGACGTATTGCACACTATTTGTCAGGGGGGCGGCCAGCACCGGGTAGATTCTCCCAATGTCGGCATCAACATCAACAATGTCTTGGCATTTTTCGTGACACAAATACTCCAATAGTGGCATCTTCGTCGCGGCAATGGCGACTCATTCAATACCGGCGGTAGTATTACCACGATTCCTCGTACCACATGCTCCATGGTCTTCGAAAGCTATCCGGCCGGCAGCTCTCAGTGCGCTCGGAGTACGGCGATATCGGTCCTCTCCAGCTTTGACACGATACGGCACAACACCAGTTGCAACAGAACTTCGGCAACAACAACCCATACCACAATGGCGAAGGAGCTCACCACAACTCACTGCGCAGCGTACATCTACTCTTGAGTCCTGTCGCCATTTCAGCACAACTGCGGCTCGGCAGAAAGACCATCATTTCGATACACTCAAACTGGTGCAGAGGCTCAAAGATGAGGGCTTTACCGAGCAACAAGCAGAGGGCATGATGAGAATTCTTAGTGATGTTATCGAAGAGAGGCATGTCCCCAACGGCTTACTCAAAACTTCTAAATTAACTCATTCAGTATACAAAACCTCACGCGAACCATGGTCCTTCGAGAGGATCAGGAGAAGGCGACCTATACTCAGAAAGTCGACTTTGCAAAACTTCGCTCCGAGTTGACAACGGCTGACTCGACGGAATCATCACTGACACGCGCGTCCCACGAGCGCCTCACCAACGAACTAGCCAAACTGAACTCAAGGCTACGGGACGAGATACAACGAACGCAGGCTTCTGTACGGCTAGACCTCAACCTCGAGAAGGGTCGAATCAGGGAAGAAGCCAATGCACAGGAACTTAAGCTCAAGGAGACCGAAACTCGAATAGAGTCCGAGACGGCAGCTCTCCGAGAGAGACTTGAGGCTGTCAAGTTCTCGACTCTACAGTGGCTGATGTATGCTCCTGGGTCTGCCATGTGTTGGTTCCAAGCAAGGCTAACAGGATTGTAGGGGTGTTTGCACGGGTACTGCGGCGCTCATGCTCGGTGTTTGGCGTTTGCTAATGTGAAGCGACGGCATTAGCACGCTGTACGCGCCAGACGGAAAGCGAAAGTGGGAGATTAGATGAGGCAAGGCGAGGCTGTTACGACAGTAGGCTCCCAATGCAAGTCACCGCATTGGGATATCAGCAACGGAGAAGCATACCCCTGCGGCGCATAATGTGCGTGTTACAGCTTTTGCACAGCCACGATGGTGGAAACACCGCAGTGAAGCACTGAGCAGGCAGCCGTGAACAAGCAGTTGAGCGCTTCCGCGTGATAGGAGTGTGCAGCGAGTGAGAAACCGGTATTGCAGCGTGCTATTGATACGGGCAGCCTTGTAATTCAGGCAAATCAAAGATACAGGCTCTGATAGGCATTGGAGAAGGAGGAGCATGGAGTGCACGCTCCCCCAATGACGTAATGACTCGGTGTGGGATGAGTGTTCAGAAAGCAAATCAACATGGCACAAGTACTAGCAGTTGCGAAGTGACACGACTCGTTGATCAGGGAGGAGAGCTGCGATACTGCTGGATGGCATGGCCAGGTTTTCTAGCTCTTTCCATGATTGGCCCCCACCCAGACATGGTTCAGAGCCAATTTCTTGCTGCCGCACTCTGTAGCGTGACCGGTGTGACAGGCAAAAGTCGACGGCGACGAACAAAAGAGTGCACACGTGAAGAGGGCTAGTGAGGCAAAAGCCCAGGCAGAGGCGTCCTCACGCCGGAGGGTTCGGTGTGGGCTGGGCTGGGCTGCTCACGTGCCGGGCGCGGCCCCTTAACATGGGCGTGTGTGGGCAAGCCGTGGGTGGTAATATCAGGCCCAGGCAGCCCAGCAATGGAAAGGCAGAGAAGCCATGTGAATGAAAGCGCGGTTCAGGCGACCGTTTGGGGTAGGCGCAAGTGCTGCTGGTGCTGTTGTCTTGCCAAGCCCTTCATCTGCTCTAGAGGCAGCCGCTCGCTTCCTCCACGGCTTCAAAACACTTCGACCCACCCACCACTCTTGATCAACACTGCCCGCCTTCTATCCTTCCGAACACTCCTGCACCACCCACTGCCCGCCCCGCTCCCTACATCTGCACACATCACACCCGTCACAATGGCGACTGAGGTACGTCTGTCTTTATCGGCCATGCTCCCCACCGCTTGCTGGCGGCGGCGGCATGCCCCTCGTCTGCACCCCGATAAACATGCTAACCTGACCACAGCGCGAGAGGTACTGCACACCCGCTCCATGCACATTGCGGCACCCGACATTAACTCGCCAACAGCAAGACTTTCCTCGCCCGGCTTTGCGAACAGGCTGAGCGCTACGATGGTGAGTCCCGCGCTACACCCCACAGCCGTCACGGCGCATGCTAACACGATCCCCGCAGAGATGGTCACGTACATGAAGGTTTGTCACTACCACCGCTGCTGCTACTGCAGCCGTATCTCGCGCTCACAGGCTAACTATTTCACAGGAAGTTGCCAAGGTATGCCCACCTTATCTGCCTGCTATGCGAGCAGGCGCCCGCGACAACAGACCCAGCCCGGGCAGCATGAGCTAACGTAACTTAGATTGGCGGTGAATTGACCGTTGACGAGCGCAACCTCCTGTCCGTCGCCTACAAGAACGTTGTCGGCACACGACGCGCGTCCTGGCGCATCATCTCCTCGATTGAGCAGAAGGAGGAGTCCAAGGGCTCTGAGAAGCACGTTGGCACCATTCGTGACTACCGACAGAAGATCGAGACCGAGCTCGAGAAGGTTTGTCAGGATGTCCTCAACGTCCTTGACGATTCTCTCATTCCCAAGGCCGAGTCTGGCGAGTCCAAGGTCTTTTACCACAAGATGTGTGTATTCCCAGGCCCATCTACACCAACCAGCACTGACAGCCAAACAGGAAGGGTGATTATCACCGTTATCTTGCCGAATTCGCGTCTGGAGAGAAGCGCAAGGTCGCTGCCACCGCTGCGCACGAGGCCTACAAGGTATGACGCAATCGCTACATGCACACCACAACACCAAACTAACCCCCACCCAACAGACAGCTACCGACGTCGCTCAGACTGAGCTCACTCCAACTCACCCCATCCGTCTTGGCCTGGCATTGAACTTCTCAGTCTTCTACTATGAGATCCTGAACTCGCCCGACCGTGCCTGCCACCTTGCCAAGCAGGCATTCGATGACGCCATTGCCGAGCTCGACTCTCTGTCTGAGGAGTCTTACAGAGACAGCACTCTCATCATGCAGCTTCTCCGTGACAACCTCACCCTTTGGACGTCATCGGACGGTAACGAGGCCGAGCCCTCCGCCACCGATGCGCCCAAGGAGGACAAGCCTGCAGAGGAGGCTCCTGCTACCGCCGCCGCTCCCGCTGAGCCAAAGGCCGAAGAGCAGCCACCGGCCGCCGCTGCTGCTCCCCCTGCTGCCTAAGCATACCTCTATTCTCTCGACCTTGTACAACCGCAGTCACCCTCATCTGTTCTAGAATAGACGAAGGAGGCTGTCATGGCAGCGAGCGTCTCAAGGAGTTGTATGTGTCTTATGATTTCAAAAATTGGCTTTTGCAGCAAGCGGCTCGGATGGACGGATTCCCAAATGACTGATGTATTCCCCTTTCCTCTCCCTACAACCGGCACCATCCCCATCAAGTACAGAGTATTCGTGCTTACTCGCCCTTTACCAGTGTTTGCACTATCGACCGACTTCTCGTAAGTCATGCCGATTGCTCTTGTGCACCATGGAGGTCTGGTGTACGGTCCTTCGATGCGATACTCAAATTCCCCTGTTTTCGTTTTGCGGTATATGACCACCTACCCGACGGCGGACTGGGTCGCAGAGCTCCTCTGGGCAGCATCTTTTGAGGCAAGATATCGATTTAACAGTCTACAGAGCAGGTTCGCAAAGCTCCGGTAGTGGTAATGTTCTCATCTGCACTCTTAGATAGGTCCAAGACACCCCTATTTCAAACCCACCTCTGCACTTTGAACGCGTTGCCGCTGTGAACCCAGTCTATAAAAAAAAAGCCAAATCGGCGTAGACCTATCTGGTTTCCTACGAAGCCCTGATGCATACAACCAGGGTCCAAGTACTTGTCCCCTCCACAGCAAGATTTACCGAGTGCGCCCCACTTAATTTTCTAGACAACATCCGCCCATATCTTTCACCAGACCTCAAACCCCGCCTCAGATCCTCAACCAACAACCAACATTTTCAGGTCACATCTTATATAAACACTGCATGTAAAACGTGTGAAGCTACCCGCAGAACAGACGACCCTATGGCCTACACAAAAGATTACTATAATATCCTAGGATTATGCGCCCCTACACCCGGCTTATCCCACGAAGTATCTTCTGCAGAGGTGCGCCGGGCTTATAAGCTTGCACTCTTGGCAACGCATCCAGACAAGAACGCCACCAGTCCTAGTAGCCGCTCCGTCGACGAAGTCAAGGAAGCTTACACCATTCTTTCGGACCCACAATGTCGAACCGAGTACAACAACTTTCTCCTTTACAATCCACATGTAGTATCTCCGTTGAGCCAAAAGCAACAAGAGGAACTTCAGGCCCCCTCACACGATTTCGTGCTTGGATTAGAGCTGCTGGATCTCAGTGACTTTGATGTTTTGGATCCTGGTTTTGCATTCTCAAATCCACCCGATGAAGGGGTGTTGGGGCAAGAGAGCGATAATGAGGGGCAGCAGCAGATGGAGTGGAGTCGAGCGTGTAGATGTGGTGCCGATAAGGGTTTTAAGATATTGGAGGAGGAGTTGGAGGATGCAGAGGGGAAAGGAGAGAAAGAGGTGCTTGTTGGATGTGAGGGGTGCAGTTTGTGGGTGAGGGTTGGATTTGAGGTTGAGGTTGAGGTTGGGTGAGGGAGATAAGTGTAACCCACCAGGGTTAAATGCTTCAAGCTCGGCTGTAGGCTAAGTCTCGAATGCCCCAGTGTCTTTGGCACAGCCATTTCTTGTCCAGATGGGAAGATCGCGAACAGAATCCTAGATTTACTACTCTAGAGATCGTATTGCAGAGCTATGGGGTGGGATAGGAGAATGATGAGAATAGAAGTAATTAGAAGTTTCTAGCTACCACCAAATATCCCCGTATCGGATCCATGCAGGCTATTAGTGTCACAATCATTGTACCCAATTCTTCTAGTCCCATGACAACGTATCTTATTCACGACGCAAGGCTCCTTGTCGCATCGAAGGGCAGGCGCAGTCATTTCAATCAACAGTGGGAGTAGCGTCACAAGCTCACGTACACGCTTCATCCTACTTCACGGCCATACACAAGAAAACATGTCATTGAAATCCTTCTGATTCTCTCAGTGACACAGTTATTACAACCTCAGAACACACGTAAGCATTTTCAGTTTACACCAACACGTTGAAATCTGAGTCAAAGAAGTGGTATCATTGCACTTAGAACGATTACATAATGTACATAAGGCGCCCTGCAAATGGATATCATCCTCGCAGTCCATGGACAGCAAAGCAGCAAATAAACAATGTCTTATGGCCCAACCATATAAGACAAGCCTCCCAGTAACAAGCAAACAGACTACCGCCAACTCCATATCTAGACCCACGATAAAACACTCCTCTCGGCCTCCTTAGCGGGACCTGTGCGTATTATCGATTGTGTCGCGAGTTCACCTCTTGTTTCGTATATGTCGACTCGGTCACGAGCGCCTCGCAAATCTACTCGGAAAGGACAGGCTCGGGCATATTTGGGATAAGAGTCATCAGCTCCTTCTCCACCTCGCGGAGTTTCTCCTGGAGATCAGCTTTCTGCTTTCGCAGCTCGACAACGCGTTCTTGTTCTTCTTGCTCGAGTTTAGCAATCCATTCAGACTCCTGCTTGTCTAGTGCCCTAAGTTTGGCGAACTCCGCAGGATCGTCGCTAGACTTAGTCCACCATCTAGGGTCATGGGGTGCTGACTGGATAGACTTGTTGTCTTGGCCCAAGCCTTTCATTGCCAGCATTGTCCTGACTCCGTCAACCAAGCTGTCAAAGTCTGGCACGCGCGGGATCCTATAGCGGTCGCAAGTGACCTTTACATTTCCACTTCGCCAGTATTTCTCGGGGCAGCAGACAATGATCTTCTCGGATTTCGCCCACAAACCCAACTCTAGTAGCGTAACACCGCTCAAGGTATCTTGGTCGAAGAAGAAGCAAATCACATTTGCCGAATGGAGGGCATTTAATTCCCAAACCACCTGTTGCCTGAAGGATTCGTTGCTGGCCTTGACGTCAATTTTGGGGTCCCATCCGCCACGGCGGGGGTTGTAAACCGTGATGGGAAGGTCTCGGAGGTGTTCGGCCAGGCGTAGCTGCCACTGAACTGCCCTGCCCATCTCTATACTTCCAGCAGTGAATATGCTGAATTCATTTTCAAACTCTGGAGTGCTGATCGCTTTGCAGTGGGTGAACCTGGGGTGTTGCTTCAAAGAGTCTGGCGGTGGAAGGATGAGTTGATTGTATGTGTCCGGCACAGGCCCTTCTTCGCCATTGGGTCCAGTTGGGGCCTTTTCAACATTGGTCTCCCGCTTGCAGCCAGGGCAAGTCCAGAATTCCTTTTTCTGGTCTTCGGCGGTAGCTGGAGTATTCATTTCCGCAGCGTTATTGGTCATGTTTGAGCTCTGGTTTAGGGGCTTTTGCGTAGTAAAAGGTGTGTAGTTGGAGGGAGGTGTGAAATTCGGAAGATTTGTGTAAGAAAGTTGAGGGCTGAGGGTTGGGTAGGAACATTAGCAAGTGCTTGACTATTTATACTAAGAGATAGTGGGGGACTCACAGGGCCAAACGGCGCGGCTACCTTGTATGACTGGGTAATATCTTATGTGGGTAGCGAGTCAAACGCAAACGGACAATGTGATTGACTAGTGCTTTGATTCTGTATAATATGTTTGGAATGCTGATACAAACACGTTTGTTTGCGGTTGGCGCATTATATCTTTGTTCGCGATCCTATCTGCGCTTACTAGTGAGGCAGCAAGCGCACCTGATGAGGTGCTCCGCCTACATTGCGGCGCGAGCGAATGATCTCCAGGGAACACTCCTGCGCCACATCCTCCCCCTTTGTCGACCAGGTACTTCACACCGACTTGCGTTCTTTCATGATTGCCTAGCCGCCAGGCCAGACTTGATCAATATGGTTGTGGCTGATGAGCTATAGCGCCTCCCGAGCCGTTGTAGCTCAATGAGGCAGATCGCAGGGCAGCGAGCGAGGGCGGTCGTCTTTGCGCGCATTTTCCTAAGTCGACATAGGCCGGCATCTACTCCGTATCAGGGTGCTAAGCGCAGCGTTACGGGCGGTTATCAAGGGGTCGGGATGGCCGATGAGCTGCTACAAAGACTTACAGCTGAGCAGTGAGAGCGCACATGTAGCATAGTCAAAGACAATGCGAGCTTGCATTTAAATCATTGCCAACGCATGTTGTCCTTCTGCGGAGTTTCTTGACTTATGCCGTGATTGAGCACGTTGAACGAACTCGTGGGGGAACCGAAATCCGAAGCGTGGCTGTGTGAGGCATGACCGAGCCGCAATCCCGGGGTTGTAGGGCTGTGTTACCAACAAAGTACATCCACCCGTGACATCTCCCAACATATGACTCTATCGTATTCCACCATCAGCATTTTCACTCATAACTAGGGTGTGCCAGACAATTTCCCCATTTCCTGCTGCCCCGGCCTATCCTGGTCACTGCTGACCATTTCCAGTAGGTTGATGAGAAGGCAGCCACAAACAACCAAAGCTCCTGCTCCATGGTAGCTGGTGATGAAAGATAACGAAAAACTCGCCGATGAGCCAAAACCGCCCAATATCAAGCAAAGGACACATACGGATATGGAGTAGTCCTTGAGAGCATCGCATCATTTCGCGCATGCACCTTTCCGATACAATAAGACAGGTTGCATCAGCCGCAGTGGCGACAACGGAACATCACAAACACAATAAAGTCGGTGAAGGGTATTATAGTATAAGCAGCGCTTTGAAGCTACCAGGCAAGGGGCTTTACACATGCAAATTCTTGAATCAAAGGACCGGTGAGTCTCAGGTGTTCTCAAAGCGAAACCGCAAGGTAAGTTGCCTCAAACTAAATGCCTGAACAAACTCTTCAATTATGCGGTTCACTGAGCCTTCCCCTCCGTGACCAAATCATGTTGTCTATGCACGAGGCCTCGCAAATATGCTTAACTAATCTCCTCTTTCCAGTATGAGTCGCTTTGCTCCAACACTAGTTACCCCCATCGGTTTGGATTGATAATTCGCGAACCTTGTTTCAGTATCTGGTCCGAAACTTACTTTGAATGATGGGGCTTTATAATGTGTTAGCTAGGAGCTGTCACATATCCAGAAAGCGACCTCTTACCTCTTGACTAGCGGTTGGTGCCCTACTTGAACTGCGGCTTCATGGGCTTCTCAACATTCTCACTTGCGCCAGCGTTCTTCACTCCCTCCGTGTACCCTTTAGGGCGAGACTCCGTGGCTGTCTCTCCGCGCTTCCTTCGAAGAGGTTCTGTGGGCTCCTCGGGGCTCTTGCTTGATGAGGCAACTCCAGTCAACATCTCAAGGCTTACATTTGGGTGAGGTTTCTTGAGCCCCTCCGTATCCTCGATATGCATCTGGTTCATAGCCAGCGGGTTGAAACGGCGAATGGTCTTCTTAGCCTCCGCGCCTTTGGCACTGGAAATTCCCTTCAATCTCTCAAAGCTAGCCTTTGAGTGAGGTTGCTTGAGTCGCTCTATCTCCTCGGGAAGTACCTGGTTCATAGCCAGCGGGTTGAAGTGACGGATGGTCCTGCCCTTGGTCTTGATGGTGAGCTCAGACTGGCCGATGCCTTGCTGCAGATCTTTAGATGTAGCGGTGAAGGTCGGCTTCTGTTTGAGAATGCCTCCTGGGCCGGGAACATACTCTGGCACCTCACCGATCTGGAAAGTCAGCGCGGAAGGGCCGTCCACAACATGACCACAAGTGCATTTGATATCAGCAAAGGTAACCATAGTAGAAATGGCTTGCTGGCCATGATCCTGTTCAATCTCCTTGGTCATCGTCTGGAGATTTGCGGTAGAGTCGTCCGCGAATGCCGTCTTCTCTGAACCGAATTGTCCTTGTTTACGAAGAGCGACCGATGATTGAAGCTTGCGTAGCATAGAGAATGGCTTGACAACTCGAGCCCTCCAAGAGATGCCACAATTACCACAGAAGATGCCAAACTGAATCTGACGATCCTCTTCAGCGAGGAGCTGGACTGCGAAAGGATCCTCGACTGGCTTGTAGAGCTTGATGCTTCCAGTCAAGATGCAGCTCTCGCAAGGTTTGTGTGAGCATAGACAGCGAGCAGCACTGACGATTTGCTGGGGATGATGGATCTGGTAGAGCATCTGCGACTTGTGGCACTGACAGCACCTCCACTGACCGACAAACAGTGGACTCTCGCGAAGCTCTCTCTTAGTAGCGCTACCGGTATAGAATGGGTCCTCGGCCCGCACAGTATAGTAGTCCTCGCCCAAGTCGCTGTACTCACGCACGGTGTTATTTAAGCGGGGGAAGGAATACATACTGTCCTCAGAGGCTTTGTGGGTGAGCTTCTCCGGAGACCTTTCTTCATTCTCACAGCCACTGGTAAGTTGTCCAGATTGAGGAATTTGGGTCGAATATGGTTCTATGCCACTGACAATGCTTCGGTTGTCACCACCATGGTCACTCAAAGTCATAGTTTCGAGCTCTCGAATGGTTTCAAGACCTTGGCTGTCTAGTATGTGTTAGCACTGCATTTGTGTTATTAAGCTTTATCATTTACCTGGTTGCGCGTTTTCATGCTCGTCACCTGCCGTTGACTTCTCGGGTTTCTGATGGAGAAACGACTTCATCTTGCGGGCCACCCTCTTTAACACGTTCTTCCTTTGGGGATTGTTCTCGAAGCTCGCAGTTGAGGGAATTTGAGGTGCTGCAGATTCGGTCAAAGTTAGCTGCGAGCGCATGAATGGAGCATTGGCACTGTGTGTTAGTGGATGCTGCATTTCGCGTGTCGTAGTTGGAGGACGATGAGACGGAGATGATGAATGGAGGTAATCATCTGCCATCGGAGATGTCGTAAAAGGGTTTCTGGCGGTTACAACCTTTTGCAGTAGACTATTCTTCGCCGTGTGCACAGCAAAGCCACGGTCTTTCAGCTATGGCGAACCGCTGTTGTTGAGTGCGGTGTGGTGTAGAGTCGAAGAGCGAGCTGAGCCAGTAAAGATTTCAGACGCGTAATTAGAGGCGAAACACAGTACGATCAAAGGTCAAGTCGAAGTGAATGAGAGCCGTAGCAGGCAACACCGCAGATCAACGTAAACAAACAAACGGCGGCATAGGTGAATGTGAAATTTTGCGACCTTGTGTAGGCAATTGATTAGCCCTGGCATGAGTACCACAAAAAATGTTAAACACAATTATTTTTGCTTAAACGTTACAGTGTCCTCCAAAGACAGGTTTCATTACCACCATGATAGAAGCCTGCTTCTGTGGCCTCAGTGCACCTAACCCGAAGTACAATGTGATCTGAATTATGAATTTCGATCGCATAAGCACAAGACAGACGGGGGGCTGTACAACGTGTCTATCCTATGGCCGAAACCCTGTGACCAGTAAAGGCATAGACGGCCGGGCGCGTCAGTGTAGGAGAATGCGGACCCCCATTCACTCATAGAAAAGCAAGTTGCGCCTTTGTGTACTCTAAGCCTTCCAATCCTAGTTCAGATCCGCGCTGGGCTAGATCTCGAGCCGGAGGAGAGGTAACCTCGGAGAGCAAAGAGTGAGCATTCACTCTATACCAAGCAATGTTAGCATGATTCCAGATCCCGCATACCGTAACTGAACTGTATGTACTTGACTTGTAGAACCAAAGCTTCGCGGTAAAGCCTCTTTCCAATGTAAGCATAAGGGCTCCGTCATAACACAATACTAGTATTTCCCCTAACATTGACATCGCAACACAAATCAAAGTTCTTAGTTGAAGATGGCTCCCACTTTTGAAAGTGGGAGAATCACTCTCCTAGTTTGAGACGCCTAATGTGTGCAATAGACAATATATGATGGAACTATATAACTACAAGTCATATATCACTCCTGCCCTATCTATAGTTATACGAAAAAATATTATAGGTAAGCCAACATCTCAAGTAGTCGGCTTTTCGCTTTTCCCATATCAAGAGAGCTGCAATGTGAAGTTCAGGCAAAGCCGTTCTGCGCGACCAAATATGATATCGCCATCGCAAATGAGCGCCCCGAACATATATTGTGCAGAGCGGCAAAGTTAGGAGCGTATTGGGAAGGCACGCACCCAGTCTTGTCACAAGAAGCGAATGGTCTTAGACTCTCACCTGCAGAGTCTATTGTGGTTTCAGAGGTAACTTTCTCACTACTCTTGATTAAGAATAGATAATGGTGCTTTGTGGTGCTCGTTGAGTGTTACGTTGCACCCTCCTCGACGCCTTGAGTAGGTAGTCTAGTCGGCCGCGGTGGAACAGGCGGCGGAAACAGGGAAGACGGATGCGGTTTGCGGTTTCTTCTCGGTAGTCGGGCTTGGCGTCGTTCTCTGCACAATTCCCTCACCACCAACTTGCTACTTGCACCCCAACCATCTATCGCCATGTTGTCGAGGACCTCTCAAAGAACAGCGCAGGTATGGAACACCCTATTCCCTCCCAATTGGGCCTCTAGCGTGGATATAACAACTAACACGCTTTGTGTAGACGCTCCTGCGGGGCGCGAAGCCAACACGATGCGGCCCGTCCATGGCTTTGAGGAGTACGCACCGATGACATGGTCTCTTAGATGGGCACATCTCTGACGAGCTGCAGCAATGGCGACGGTCAAGTCGGACATCTTCCAGCCTACCAAGTTTGGCGGCAAATACACTGTTACCTTGATTCCTGGTACGCTGCGATAGCCGCCCCAAACTTGGACATGACATTGAACAATGCGCAGGTGACGGTATTGGTGCCGAGGTTTCTGAGTCGGTCAAGGAGATCTTCAAGGCCGACAACGTGCCTATCGAGTGGGAGCAGGTAGATGTTTCGGGTGTTGAGACTGGCAACAAGCACTCCGAGGGCCTGCTTCGCGAATCCATTGCCTCACTCAAGCGCAACAAGCTCGGTCTCAAGGGAATTCTCCATACGCCCGTTGAGCGATCTGGTCATCGCTCTTTCAACGTTGCCCTCCGCCAGGAGCTCGACATTTATGCCTCCATTGTCCTCCTCAAGAACATCCCCGGCTACCAGACCCGCCACAAGGACATCGATTTCTGCATCATCCGTGAGAATACTGAGGGCGAGTACTCTGGTCTCGAGCACCAGTCCGTCAGTGGCGTTGTCGAGTCGCTCAAGATCATCACCCGTGAGAAGTCGGAGCGCATTGCCAAGTTTGCCTTTGCCTTCGCGCTCGCCAACAACCGCAAGAAGGTCACCTGCATCCACAAGGCCAACATCATGAAGCTAGCCGACGGTCTTTTCCGCAACACTGTCAAGAAGGTCGGCGAGGACTACCCTACCATCGAGACTAACGATATGATCGTCGACAACGCTTCCATGCAGTGCGTGTCGAGGCCACAGCAATTCGACGTCATGGTCATGCCCAACTTGTACGGTGGTATTCTATCCAACATCGGAGCTGGCCTTGTCGGGGGTCCTGGAATTGTTCCCGGATGCAACATGGGCCGCAATGTAGCCGTGTTCGAGCCTGGATGCCGTCACGTTGGTCTCGATATCAAGGGCAAGGATCAGGCCAACCCCACTGCTCTAATCCTGTCCGCTGCCATGATGCTGCGACACATTGGCCTTGACGACCATGCTAACCGCATCTCCCAGTCTGTTTACAAGGTCATTGCTGATGGGTAGGTGTTCCCATAAGCACGTATCAAGAAATTTGCTAATCATTGTTAGTGCCGCACGAACACGCGACATGGGAGGCAATTCTACTACCCATGAATTCACTCGCGCTATCCTAAGCCAGATGGAGAAAGCATAGTTGATTCATGATATACTCCGTTTCAATGTTTTTCTTTCCCGAATACTGAGCCAGCGCAATGACCCCACAAATCCACGAGCGAGACGCTGTGAATATGTACAAGTAGATCAGCTAGGTTAAGATGTGCATAGAGCTGTACTTGTAGGTAATATATAGGATGTGATATGATTCAATTTACATTCTTACGGCCCATACATGGACCGTGTTGCATACTGACCACATTGCTAATCTCTATGGTATTTAACATAAGGTAAAACATTAGCCTATCTATCGAACATACTCGTACATAAATGCTTCGCTGAACTGATTCCCTCAAATATTCCAATGCAGAAATGTATGCACATTCTAATGAAAAGTAGATATAGTTACAAGGTCTTATCGAATCGTGACACTTCATCAATACGATTAAAAGAATAGGGACTTCCAAGTGAAGTCTAGAAGTTCCTAGAGGCCATTTGTGTGGGCTCGCCTGGCTTGATGTAGCTGTCAGGAGTATGCCGTGTGCTATTGGTGTGGCCATTCGTGCAGCCATTAGTATGGCTGTTGGCATATGCACTAGCTGGCGCCGCACTCGTATCGCCACGAAAATACTGGCCGCTTTCCACAGCGCCATCACCCATACCTCTCCTGTCACCCTCCTCAGCCATCTGCATCTCAGTTTCCTGGCTTTGGGAAGATTTTGTTCTTAGCGCAGGCAAGAAATCGACGGAGAAGCTCAGGACATAGAGGCAATACAAGAATGCTATGATCCACTCGAGGATGGCGGCCGTATTCCAGATGTGCTTCTTGGAGCACACACCAAACGCAATGCAGAGGGCAATCTCAAGGAGAATGAAGGCAAGCTTGACCCAAAACGAGATTCGCAATACGGAGTGTTGGCGATAATGTATGCCCAAGCGTTGGTACTCCCAGCAGATAAAGATTGCTGAAACAATAAATCCAATGATAAACACGGCCAGAAAGATATTATGGAGCTTGTTGTGGTTCTTGCAGTCGAAAACAGTAAGGAGGATGAGGCCCACTGCGCCCACAACGGCTGCGAAAGTCGCGCAAGCAGAATATACCTTTTGCCAAACCGATGTGTTTGGTGTAAGTCTGCCCGCATGGCGGAGCCACCGCTCGAAGATGAATGCTAGGCCGAAAGTCACGACGGAGACCGCTGAAAGAGCAATGAATATGGGCTTGAGAACGTCTGCGCCAATATCTATACGATGTTAGAAAATGATCACGCCTGTTACCATGAGGCGTTTTGTGAGACTTCTTGACTTACCAGAAATATAAGGAATGCGCTGCCCATTACTCATGGTCGAATATATCGGTCGTCCTGTCGACGCCCAATACACCAGCATGGTAATCAAGCATGCCATCCATGTTATAGACGAGAATATGGGGACAATCCAATATGATATTCCCAACATGGTAGCTGATGTCGCAGGTATCGCAGTGTAGCAAAATGTCGTTGAGTTGACAAGTCCTCTTGCTAGTCATGCGTTCCTTTGGTTTCGGAAGCGGCGCGTTCGATGAAGAGGCACACGACAAGACTCAAACACGTGTGAAGGGAGGATGCCGAGTGGTGGCACTGGATCAAGAAAAATTCAGGGTGTGAGATTAATTTAGAAAAAGCCAGGCAGAGGAGATGGACAGCTCGCACAAGCTTTGTGTTGAGTTGTCCAAGTATTGTTGATAGTAGAATGCGACCATGATGTCATTTCTGTCATCATTTTGCTTGCACAAGCTCGTCTAAGCCTCGTCGGTCGTGCGAGCGTCTGACGATCTGCGGTGGCCATGTAAGTATCCACGTCACTAGGAATTATAGCGAAAAAGGAAACGCTTGTGGAAATAGTTCAGCATCTAGAATATTTGTTTCCATCTCTGTGGGTGATCTGAGACCGTGGTTGAGTTACTGCCGCTCCGGCTCCTGCGGTGATCGACCATAGCTCCTTCCGCACAACTTACATTAGATACCATTGCTAATAAGGCTAAATCAAAGCTTGTTCTCAGTTTTCAAGAAGAAAATCGTAGCCGCTAACACTACCAAGGATTGCGACTGTTACGAGTCGTGCAAATTATCAACTATCTTTTAGAACACGATCGATTGCTACATTCACATAGGTAGGTAAGTCAACCGTTTCGACCTTTGCAAGGGGAACTTGGTGTCAGAAGGGCACAAACTCCGTGGATCAGACCTTGCACAACTTTGATTTCGGTCAAAAAGGCTATGTGGGTATCCGTATCTACTTTCACGAAACTTCTTGTTTCCCGTCTTCACCGAAGCAATTCTTCCAAGCAAACAATCGCCTTGGATAATGGTGTCTGTAAGGTAGGGCATACGGGGTATATGTCTTTTAGGTTATGTGCGCGGTTCTTCAGATGAAACAGGCCCTCATGCCCACACGGCAAGCGTGAATGCCAATCCGGCAGTCCTCGGAGCAGCGTTTATAAGCATGGGTAGGCCGGACACCAAGATTCAAGTGCTTGCCAAGACCAACGGTGGCAGTTCTGAACGTGCCAACAGTCTCCGACCATGGATAAGTTGGTCTCAATGCAATACCCAAGGGTTGGCGGCTGTAATGAATGCAGATTCGATGTACCTAAGATTGCCATGTGCAACGACCGGCGATTGATCGGCTGAAGCTCGAGGCACTTGTCAGTATTTTGCTACGACGACTGTAACACTTTGGAAATTGAGAAGCTCCTTTGTATCTTGTTCATGCACAGCATCATGTTCTCACAGAGTCAGGAATCAGGATAGGTATGTGATAACTGGGGACTAATAGCAAGGATCGCTGGCGGCCTGGATACGGCTTGCCCGTCCGTGAACAAGTCGGAGAATAGTCTACTTTCAAAGGGCAAGTTATGGCAAAGGGCAAGGCTGGTAGCCGCCAAGTGCGGGCTTGCGCATGGGTCAAAAGCGAGCCGATCAGCCGTTGCAGCACCCAATGCATCGAGATTGGCACCTGGGATTGACCCTCAGGCTGCGCATCCTTCGCGTCGCCCCGCGTCGATTGGCCATGGAGCTCCCGGTATGGCCATATATGATTGGCACATCTATGGTAGTCGCGCAGGCGTCCAGTTTCAGTTCGACCCTCTTCCAGGTTTGTTGTTTACGTCGGTGCATTCTTCCGTATGCAACATGCACCTCTCGTTGGTGTCGTCGTAATCGTGTCGTCTGCCATCGAAAAACCTGTAACCGATAAGATTTACCCGTTGCAACTGCCTGCCTCATCGGAGATAAAGTCTATTTCCCATCATTGACACATGTCCAGCGCTCACCCGTGTGAAGCTCCTGTCCTTCAGCCCCCACATTAAGAGCTTTCGTCTGTTCGGCCATTTTATAGGTAGGCTTCCGGTCCAAAACATCCCCGTAATCACTTTGCATAAACTAACGGCTCATCTCTAGGTCCATATTCAATGCTTTCCAGTTAATCGAACTGAGCGGCCTTGCTCCCCATCCTCCCCAGCTCGACAACATGGGGAACAACCAGAGCACTGGCAACCATCATAATCGCTTGTCAAAGCCAAAGACCAACACGAACTCGCCAATACAAGCATTCGCTGCCGATTCCCCCCTTTCAGTCTCCTCGAGGTATGGCGATTTGAGTGCGAAAGGCCGACACCAGATTAGAGAAACGCTCCTCTCGCCTATTGATAGCGAATTTGGGTCAACAAAATGGTCGAACAGGGATGGAGACATTGTTGGCGAGCTGGCACCACTTGCTCGAGGACGCCCATTGTCTGTGATTTCCAGATCGAATTCGAGGACCAATTCGAGAACCAACTCGCGATCTAATTCGCTGTCTTGTTTCGGAAGCAGACATGGCTCTACAACTAAGCTCACGGAGCTTCATGGCTCAAAAATATCAGTGGTGTCAAATACACAGGTGGACTTGGACGCTGCTATCCGCCTATTACAGGAGGTGAAGAGAAATGGCTCACCTGAGGACCTAGCTGCTCTTCGTAAGTCAAGAATCGTTCATTTTCTAAAGTTCCCAATTGTAGCAGTTATTAGTCTCAAGGCATACGGTCCCTGAACTTTGTGCGTTTCCCGCTCTAGTGCATTTTATCGTCCACTTCATTATCAACATACAATAGTTGACACTTTAAAGATGAAGCTTTGGAATCTTCAACAGATATCGCTATGTCCGTCGCAGACCAACCGAGACTTAGCCGCAGGATTTCCGTGGCCGAAAGATCATCGTCCCTGACCAGACGACGCTCGTTACTCCAAACACCTGGTGTTGCCACTCGCAATTCGCCTGTGGAAGGCCGTCGTAGAACTTGGAACTCGTGGAAGGCTCCTAAGATGGCACCCGAGCAAGAAGCAAAGTGGGCGTTGAGCTCGAAAGGCATCACCCCCATGAGACGTCCTATGGCGCTTGACCTGGCTGAAGAAAATTGTAGCACCTCCTCATTACGGGCGCAAACACCAGGAGAGTTGGATTATTCACATCTTGGGGGTCTGAAGCTAGGGACTCTCAGTATTGTAAATGGGGCACCATCGCCCGCTCCTAGTGCCAAAAATACAAAGCAGAGGTCACAACACGGTGGGACAGATGACTACTTTACGGCAGCAGAATCAGGGTCTAGTCCGTTGTCGATGAAAAACACGAAAAAGCGCGGCCATGTCAAAAGCAAGTCCTCGGTCCTCCCTGTAACTACTCCACTCTACGACGATATCAGTACAACACATGCACAACCGCAAGCGGAACAGGATGGCACTGCTATAACCATCAATCACAAGGCTACAGGGTATGTGGAGACTTATCAAGCATATGTTCCGGACGGGTCATTCGGAAATGCCAAGGCGGTCAGTTATAACATGGAAAAGAAATTCGCTTTACGGGACACAGCAACTTTTCAGCAAGAAGCATCCCAAATAATCGCTGGCACAATTTTTGACGCCCCTTCTACTGCCATTGAGATGTCTGGGTCTGTGTTGTTTTCCACAAGTCCAAATGCTCCCGGTCCGGATAACCATGCGATCAAGTCAAACCGACGACGACCAATCCCACGAACAGCTGATTCTGGGTACTCCTCTGGAGGTAGCCTTCGGGCAAGCGACCGAAGTCATCAAAGTGCTAGCCCGACAGCATTGCCAAAGTCTTGCAAAGGTAGTGCAGACCAAACAGAGATAGGCGGAAGCGAGATTTTACGCGTTCCTCAGCCTGAGTTTCTCGACACTGGAGAGCCAGATCGAGGACCAGAAACCTTGCATATCCTAAACCAATCCGAAGAATCTGCGGCATTAGATAGCATCCTCTCTCCGATGAGCCCACGTTCAGTCACATCCAGGTCTTCGCTCAACAGCACAGGTTCGACAACCAAAAAGCGTTTGCAAAGGCAACGACCATCCAATCCAGACGTACCCATCGTTCAATCCTACCAATCGATTCCAGAGGGCACAATTCCAGATATCCCAATTGATGTACGAACCAAGTTTACCCGACGCTTATCGCACACACCAGGAATGGAATGCCTTACTCATACATACCCAACCAAAGACCATGTTACTACGGCTGGCCCAGCTACTTCAGTCCACGTTGTTTCTCAGTTAGCCGAGCTGGAGCCAGAACGACCGCCCACGCCACCTACGCCTGTTCGTCGACAGAGTCTTTCACTTTTCAGGAGAAGATCTATAGTTGGGAATAGCAAGGATGATAAGGAGGATGCAAATCAATCTCCTGGTGTTGTCGACCTTGGTACCATTGCATCATCTCTTGGGAGCTCCCCATACGATGCTGCCTTGTCTCGTCCTCTACGAAAGACAGTCACGTCCCCAACGCATCCTCATCAGCTTGGTGGTGCACTGCTGCGGGCTAAATCTATGGTCAGTATGGACTCTCAGGCAGCTGCAGAGTTTGCCCGTATGCGTAGCAAAGATCGAGCACTGGCCGACCATGAAATACTTCAGCAAGAATTGCTTCAACACAGGAGAAGTTATCACAATCTAAGGAAGGATATGGGTGAGGCTAGGAAAAGGCGTCCCCAAGTTTCAGTCCATGAGATTCCCCCCGTACCGTCGCTCAAGCCTCGACTAGAAGTTAAGACCCAATACCACATTTCAAATCAGGTCGAATCTCGAGTTTATCCGAAGGGACAGATCGTAGTTCCACTTGTTGACAAGTATAATGAATACGGGCAAAATGTTGTACGGAATCACACAGACTGGGACACACATGCTCGGCATTGGCGTCAACGCCGTAAGTCAATTGGAGAGGGCCTGCACACAAACGCAAGCTCTCGAGAGACGAGGCCCTCTACCGCCCATGCTCGAAACCCCCAACCCCGTGAGGGTATTGATGCCTGGGATAGATACGGGGGTGGTCTTGATCGCAGTCACGAGAGTGCAGGCACTCGCAAGCAAGCCCCGAGAGCTTGAAATAACGCGTTGAACACGGCGCGTGGACTTGACCAACGTACCCGTTATGTTGCGGCGCAGATACTCTCACGATTAAGAGGAGCTGAGTTGAGCAGCGTAAATTTGACGTACTATCTGTTTGGGCAGCTTTGCATATCATCGTTTTAGCACCAGCAAGGCCAATATTCGGTACATTTACGCACTTTGACATACATACCCAAGCACATGTAGGGATTTCTAGCGGCATTTTGGGGGGCTGGGACCTGGCGTTTTCCGCTTTAAGCAGCTCTTGCATGGCAGTCTTTGGGCTGGCCACGAATCAAACAACAGTTCATCCGATACAGCGAATGCACAAGCTGCATGGGCACATACATGCTCCAGTGATGGTGACGGGAAAAAAGTGCTGTGTAACTAAAATATAGTAAGCGCGCAGCGTGAACCTTCTGAAAGCGTAGAAGGCTACATTCAGCCGCATCGTTGATGTCTGGTGTAGCAAGTATCTGCCTAACTAATCAATAACAAGTTGCGTGGTTTTTGGACAAAACTGGGGCAGTCGTAGCAGTGCAATCCAGCAGGGGATGATGTCAGTCGGAATTAAGCGGGCAGCATCGCCTGTGTTAGGTAAGCCGTATCTCAACCACAGGCCATGCGCGAAATTCCTCCCACCGCTCTTCTTCACGCCCACCACGCCTTCCCTGTCACTGTCCCTCGCTTCCCCCCCTCCCCCCAGCCACAGCCCACACAAGCGACCTGCCTTTGGTCGCTACAAAGGCTCGGTTTAAAACGGCCTCTGCCTTCATCCTTTTCAACCTCCAAGTTGTCTCCGCCCGCCCCCCCCGAAGTGCTGTCAACCCAGGAGCTGCTTGATCTCTTGATCTTTTTGTCTCCCAATCCAATCCTTGATCAATCCGAATTTCAGCTGCCGCATAGCACGTCCTTTGTATGTACACTCTCCCTTCCCCCAACTACAAACACTAACTGCTCCTCAGGTGGTTCTTCCCGAGTCGGGAAGACCTTGCCAAAGCCTAGGCTTCGTGCCTTTTAAGCCTCCATAACACCCCCCAGCATCTTGGAAAATCGACTGCAACCCCGCTTTCCACATACCCAAGCGTCAGTATCTAGGGTATGGAATCTTCTGCCATCACGACTACCGAAGAATATTGCCTTTCGTTGAAAGGCTCTTTACAGTCGATCAATCACCACGCACTGGGCGGTGTTGATAATCATGGCGTCTGGAAGTCCAAGCAGTTGATCGGGCATGCCCTCAAGAGCCGTGTCGATGCTATCGATTCTGATATTTGTAATGTTGGTGATGAAGATGCCTTTTTTGTTGCTGATCTAGGCGATGTCTACCGCCAGCATTTGCGTTGGAAGAAGAACCTGGCCCGTGTCAAACCGCACTATGGTGAGCTCACGTACCAAACAATGTTTGGAACTTGTCGCTGACATATACATAGCGGTCAAGTGTAACCCCGATTCGCAAGTTCTACGCCTTATGGCTGAGCTAGGAATGGGTTTTGATTGCGCATCCAAGAATGAGATTGAAACTATCTTGAATCTAGGCATCGACCCATCGCGCATCATCTACGCGCAGCCTTGCAAGACCAAATCATATGTCCGCTATGCTGCCAACTCTGGCGTTAAGCAGATGACTTTCGACAATGCCGATGAGCTCTACAAGACGAAGCAGCTCTTTCCAAATGCTGAGCTCTTCCTGCGTATCTTGACGGACGATTCGGCCAGCTTGTGCCGTCTGAGTCAGAAGTTTGGGGCTTCGTTGGACACCACTGCGGAGCTGCTGGAGCTTGCGAAGAAGCTGGAGCTCAATGTTGTAGGTGTGGCATTTCATGTCGGCTCGGGCGCATCCGATCCTAAGGCTTTCATCAAAGCTGTTCAGGATGCCCGGTTCGTCTTTGACCAGGCATCTAATCTCGGCTTCAACATGCACACCCTGGATGTTGGTGGTGGCTTCACCGGCGACGCCACCTTCGAGCCGATGGCGGCCGTCCTCTCCGCTTCTCTAGATGAGTACTTTCCACCTCACGTCCGAGTCATAGGGGAGCCAGGACGCTACTACGTGTCCACTGCATTCACTCTTGCATGCAATGTGATTGCTCGTCGCACTATCACTGATGCTACACTCGGCACTACATCATACATGCTTTACATGAACGATGGTGTCTATGGCAATTTCTCGAGCATCATTTTCGACCACCAGCACCCTGTACCGCGAGTTTTGCAATCTGCGGACGATGTTCTATACGATGCCCGTCGCTCGGGCTATGACACGCCGTCTCAGGTCGAATATTCTATCTGGGGCCCCACGTGTGATGGCATCGATATCATCTCATCAAGTTGCACTTTCCCCGAATTGCTAGATGTGGGCGATTGGCTGTATTTTGAAGACATGGGTGCCTATACCAAATGCTCCGCCACGAAGTTCAATGGCTTTACGGACAGTCATGATGTTGTGTATGTATGTAGTGAGCCTGGTGCACAGGCTCTGTTGGACCCGTAAATAGCTAAAGTAATGGAGGTTGCTCAGTTCAAACGATATAGATAGGTGGCCGTGTATTTGGACTGGGAAGGCATTTTGAAAAGTTTTTGTTACATCTTGATAGAATTTCATTATCATTTGTATTGTGACTTACTAGTTCTTGCTGTCTTTGTGATGTGATAACAGCTTCCAGCTTTGGACTGTTCATGATGAGGGGCTGTCCTATCGTGCTAAGACCCAAATAATTCGATCATTGATTGTCTTTGTCCGTCAATGGTGAAGTTCTAACTGTTGTAACCCAAACCGCTGTACGGCCAACTCGAGGCCCGCCTGTCGGTGCGGACACCAGTTGTATTTGGACCAGGCTATACTCAAGACCAACATGTAGATAGGCGTGCTAGATTTGAGTATTAGAACACCATTTCTATATGACATTCCATTTCGTTGCGATAAATAGTGCCCTTCTCAACCTTCCAAGCCTTCTCAGGTGTATGCTTGTGTTCCACTATTACTCTATACAACATCGAACTATTGAATAGAGCAAAGTACCTGTCCCCAACTCCAATTTCGATAACAGAAAAGTATTGAATGGGCACCTTAAAGCCTTCTTGGAAAAGACAGAGCATACTATCGGTCAACCGGAGGAAAGGCAAAGAGGAAAGGATATGAGCAGCCAGAGAGACGAAGGGCATCAGTTGAAAGGTGAAGGCTCAAGGTGTGGGAGAAGAGAGCTGCGGCAAAGCTAGCAATTATGCCATAAATGAATTCCAAATATGCGCGCCTTTTACTTCATGTCATGCTTTGTTCGGTGTATCATGAAATTTTACTGTTTTCATTTCCGATGGGGCCTCTTTTACGAGGTTCAATAGGTCATTGAAGAAAGGTTGTCCGTGTGACGCCCGTCCATCCATGCCATGCCGTCGGTGTTGGCGTATATGGCCCTCGGCCTCCTGACCATACGCTCATATCTCTATCGCTCCCAGTCTACCGCCCTTCTATGCTGTACGCTTGCCCTTGGGATTCTTCTTACCGACGTCAGAGATGGTAAGGCCTACATCTAGTGTTAGCCTATCTCGTCCAGTGTATTCAGAAATACGTGTGCGTACCCGGAGGCAAACTTTGCTTGAGCTTCTCGGCCTTGTCGGTATCCTTAAGGACGAGAGTGTATACGTTCTTTGAGCATCGGACCTTGAACTTGATGTTGTTGACCTTCTTGTTCTTCTTTATGCGAGCGGCTACGACACTGTCAGCGCCGCTTCTTCTCTCATTATGTGCCTCCTTTGATCAAACAGTCCGTAATGAACCAATTGCTCGCAAAGGACCAGCGCGCCGTGATTTTTTCTCTAATTACGGAACTCGATATTTGGGTAGACATACAGCTGGCATCCTTGCGCCTGCAGATCTCAATGAACTGCTTAATATCAGAGACTTCGGAAGGCATCTTGGCTGAATGACGAGTCGTTTCGGAAATTTATCGTGATCGTGAACGTGAACTTTGGAATTTGGCTTGTGGAGTGGCATTCTCGCTTGGAGCACGGGCCGCGAAGGGGCTGGATTGTTCTAGAACTAAATAGGAATAGTAGCGTGACGACGTGTGGCGGGACCACCTATCTAAGGCCAGGACGATGAGGAGAGGTTGCAACTTCAAAGTGTTACCTGTTGTCCTCGTTAGTCCTTCAAAATCCATTCACCAGTGTTAACCCTACTTCATACTGCTCATAAAGCGCATTACCCGCGGTCACAAGTATCTCACGGTCATTTTTCCTTGCCACCTACACCTTCAACATGCCGACGCCACTCGACCGTGCAACCAACCAACGTGTAAGTGATTTATGGATACCCTGGGACTTTTTAGTCGTCGTAGGTGTTACCTTTTCAAAGGCCTCCAAGTATTGACTGAGCTTAGGCTCCCTTTTTTGCCTTTGCTGCCCTCGTGACCGGGGTGGCAGCGTGGAGCATCTGGGGCCAGGATCTATTCCCAAGCAGTGATCCTACTGGTGGTATGTGATGGCCTTCGAGCATGGTATATGAGCGAGTTCTCACTAAAAGTACTCGACAGATCCGGAGACATGGACTCACGAACAATGCGTTGCCTGGCTTAAGAACGTACATCACCCATCTGCTATTCTACCATTTGTGCAGTATCTAGTCAGATCATGCTATGCTGACCATGAATATAGAGAAATCTCCACCCATCGCCACTTGCAACAACAGCTGAGCTTCTAGAGCGGATTAAGGCAAACATGAGGATAGCACGGGAACGAACACCAAGACAATAGGTGTTATCGGCTGCAAGTTTTGGTGCATTCAACTAGCTTCTAGCTTCCTACCATACTCATAGGGATAAGTCTTCACTTTATCGTATAGGGAATAATCCATATCAAGCATAAGTGATTTGAGATGGAGCTATCCGTCCAGTTCTAACCATGGAGTCAATGTTGCTACAAAGCCTCTACCCTCTTACCATGCCTGACATTTAATATAACCTGATCTTTTCGGTCCAAATATACAACCTTGCGATCTAAACCTGCAGCATGCGCGGCCTTCTTGAAATCATCCAAAGGACTTAGAAATAAATCGTAGTCATCAAAGTGCAACGGTATTGTCAAGTCCAGTTTGATCAGCTACATCAATTGCACACCCTACTTTGCATCCATAGTGACCATAAGTAGAGACATCTCCGGTCCAGGGATTGTCGTACCGCCCAAATGTACCAGCATCAGATCGATATTCTAGTCTCTGTAGCGTTCAGGTATCTCTTTAAGCTCGTCAACCATGAGGGTATCACCAGATATGTAAATCCTATACCCGTTTTCAAATGAACCGTTAGTAGTTAGAGACTTGTCAGAGTAGCCCAACTCAATTATCCATCCACCCGTTAGCAGGACAGCACCAAGGATATTGTTAGCAACATTCAATGGCCCTGGAGGCACGTGTTTTCCTGGTATACCGGTTATTTTGAGACTGAGTCTTTTTTATCCGGATTCTCCCCCTTGGATATCTAACATCAATGTCTCCTAAAAATCAAGTGAATGGACGTTTGTAAACGACTCCTTGTCCTTACCTGTCAAGCATTGATAAGCATGTGGTGTCGTTATGATTGGAATATTCTGTGTTAATTTTTCTTCAACCTCTCTATCAAAATGGTCTTCATGGTAATGGCTGAGAAATATCACATCGATGCGTGGGAGATCTTCTAAGTCGATAGCTAGATTTTTTTGTCGTGTTGCGCCTACGCCTGGGCCTAGATGGACATGATCTCCATTGTGCAAGAAGTTTGGGTCGGTGAGGATGCGTAGGCCAGCTCATTCGATGATTGTGGTTGCGGTACCAACAAAGAAGAGGGATGCGTTGGTGGAATCGCCAGGTGCGTTGGAAGGGTGGACTTTAGTTTCCTTTGCAGCTGGCAGAGATTTGGGCACTGAGGAATTCTGGGGAGTAGGCGGGCGAGAGGTCAAGGGCTTAATGGAGATGCGTTTCATGGTTACTGCTGGTCCTCTTTTAGGTTGTGTAGATGTGTAGATGTAGTTACGAGAGTTTGTGGTAGTAGCGTTGTTGATAATTCCTGTTAGATTGAGAGATCAAGGGGTGCAGATATATTGCATAGGAAAAGAACTGCGTTTTATGCATACTGATTGGATGGAATAGTTGTGACGACAGGAGACCGTAATGGAGAATGTCCACGCTACAGGGCATACGTTGATGATGACGATGATGATGATAATTGTAATCTGTCATACTATGTCTGGCTATGCTGTGTGTCCGTATGCTGTCTCCTGTCGCACTACAACTGCAAGTAATGACGCTGGGAGACGTGTGCTGTAGTAGAGAGTGTGTGGGAGTACTGTGGCTGTTCGCAAGACTTGGAGCTTGATCCCTGTCACACGCCGTTTTAGGAGGGAGCAATGAACACCTGGCGGCTAGGGAGTAGGGACGCTTGCTGATCCATGCTTGTAAATGTTATGGAGGCACAACCAGGGAACGAGGGAAATACATGCTGTTCCTATTGACTATATAGAACGTAATGTGGATAGAAGTTGCAGGCCATCGTTGACGTGCATTGATACGAATTGGGCGCGTCCAAATCTAATGTACTCGACGCGCGATCCATTCAGCCTCCGCAGCAAAGCATCTCTAGCGTCCCCGTCAGCATACTCGTTTTTGCAGTCGGCCGTGCAAAAGACAACACAGCAATCCTCACAAGCCCTCGCCTCTACCAAGCAGGCAGTCGAGGCCACCAAGCAGGCGATCCAGGACACCGACATGTCCTTCGCCGTCCCGCGCAACGTGCCCAATTTCGAGAATGCCCAGCGCCGCTTCGAGGACAATGTGTGGAACAAATTCTCTGGAAACGAGAAGGAGCTGCCCATGTACAAGGACAAGCCGTCAGGAAAGACATATGGATACGGCCCAAGGAGCAGCCGGCGAGGCTTCATGAGGAGCCGGAGAGGGGTTGCGCTGATTGCGCTGACCATACTGGCACTGCTGTACTGGTTTGGCTGGTCGAGCGCGCCAGCAGACACCACCAAGGACATCACAGGCAAGGGCAAGGGCTGGAGTGGGAGCAGCGGAAGTGGAAAGGGCGCCAAGAAGGGCAAGGTCGACTGGAATAGGAGAAGGGAAGATGTAAAGAACGCTTTCCTGCTGAGTTGGAAAGCATACGAGACCCATGGGTGGGGCTACGATGAATACCATCCCGTTTCTCGTAATGGCCGTTATATGGCACAGCCGAATGGCTTGGGCTGGATCATTGTCGACGCCCTCGACACTTTGATGCTCATGAATCTCACTCAAGAGCTCAACCATGCCCGCGAATGGGTTTCTACCACCCTCGACTACAAAAAAAATCAAGATGTGAACACCTTCGAGACCACAATTCGCATGCTCGGCGGCCTCCTATCAGCCCACTACCTTCAAGAGACGCTACCTGGTATGAAGCCAGTCGAGGCCAAATACGAGGACCTATTCCTAGAAAAGGCCGACGACCTTGCAGACCGTCTCATGGGCGCCTACGAATCCCCGTCTGGTGTTCCATGGGCCAGCGTGATCCTCAAAAACGGCCATGGCGAAGCTTCCCATGCTAATGGCGGAGCTTCTTCGACAGCAGAAGCAACAACTCTCCAGCTTGAAATGAAATATCTCTCTTACTTAACCGGAGAGGGGCATTACTGGGAAAATGTTGAGAAAGTAATGAAAGTAGTGGATGACAACGGTGCCAAAGACGGACTTGTTCCCATCTTCATCTACGCTGACCGAGGCACATTTCGGGGTAATGAGATCCGCCTCGGAAGCAGAGGCGACAGCTACTACGAATACCTCATTAAACAGCATCTCCAAACCGGCGAATCCATATATCGTGACATGTGGGATGAGTCCCTTTCCGGTGTCAAAAAGCATCTCCTCACATACTCTAAAAATTCGCACCTCACCGTTCTCGCTGAACGTCCCTCTGGTCTAGCAGGGCATCTATACCCAAAAATGGACCATCTTGTATGCTTCTATCCAGGTACAATCGCGCTCGCCGCAACAGGTGGTCTTCCCCTCTCTGAGGCCAAGAAGTCGCGCACCTGGGGCAAGCAACAAGAAGAAGACATGCAATTAGCCCGTGAGCTCACAAAAACTTGCATGGGCATGTACCGCGTCAATCCCACAGGCCTCGCCCCTGAAATCGCACATTTCCAACTCGACGACCCGCCAAAAATGTACCACACCGAAATACTAGCCTCAACAACAAATCTTGAGATAGATACTCCAGATAAAGAGGGCTGGAAAGCGGATTTCGATATTAAACCCAACGATGCGCATAATCTGCAGCGACCAGAAACAGTCGAGAGTCTGTTTTACATGTGGCGCATCACCGGCGACGAGATGTACCGCGAATGGGGCTGGGAAATGTTCGAAGCCTTTGTCAAACATACTCTCGTCGAGAACGGCGGCGGCTTCACGAGCGTGAATGATGTGCGCGAGATTCCGCCACCAAAGAGGGACAATATGGAAAGTTTCTGGCTTGTAAGTTTACACTCTTGCTCAATTTCAAATGTGCTGTACTAATCCATCCGGCATTAGGCTGAGACGCTGAAATACTTTTATCTCCTTTTTGGACCGAATGATGTTTTGCCGTTGGATCAAATCGTGTTGAATACAGAGGCGCATCCGTTCCCGCGATTTGATCCGAGTAAGAAGCGGTTGAAGACCGGATGGAAGAGAATTCCGAGAGATGCAAAGGGAGATTTGGTACTTGAGGAGGGGAAGAAGGATGAGGCTAGGCATAAGGCTAGTTCTGGGCACAACTAAGCTTAATAGAGCTGTATATTATGTTGCATCATTGGCGTTTTTGTGGATATATGTCTTTCCGTGTCCGTAAAAGATCAACTCGTCCGTTTACAAAACATAATAAAGGAGCGTGCCTCTAGTTACCATAAATTATTGATGATTCGCGGTTCAGCACAGCCGTGGTATTGATCATACAGTTGAATTTTGAGATATAAACTATAACTACTTTGTTTAGACACCTTTTGTGCGCCTTGCTATGCCTGTGTCCCCGTTATCATGAAATTGTGAAATGCCATGAGTAAGATTTTTGAATCGTCGTCATAGGATGTCTAGGCCGAGAAAGTAAAAGCGATACGCTTTGTGTTAGGTGTGATTTGAAGAAACGCATTGAAAGAGGAAAGACTTGCAGCCAGTAAAAACACATACATGAAGTGAGGGTATGTGTGCAGACTTGGACAATCACGGTCATCTTAATTCGTTTTGAGGTCTTCGTTCTCTTCACCAATCCTGGGTGGACTCTTCGACTGAGATGTGGGGCGGTAGGGCGAGCGACTGCGTCTGGATATGGTTGGGTCAATCGGGTTTATCCTGTGAACTTAGCGTGAATGACTTACGACCGTCTTCTCTCTCCTTCTCTCTTCCTCTCCTCGATTACATTCAACATAGTCTTCCTTCCATCTTTTGCTTTGACGTGTGCGTCTTTCATGCTCATGCTAATCTTTTTGCTGGCATCTGCTTTCAACAGCCTCTTGAGCAGTAAGTGTCGCATAAGTACACACACGAAGACTCCACAGTCGCTGCCGTTCTCCTGCTGTGGTGAGTCCAGCATAGCAATATACCGCAGCCTCTTGCCAATCAAAACTTCCATTTTCATAGTTGTGCTATACGCCTCTCGATCATTTGAATTAGACATGCTGTCATAGTGTAACGACACGCCGTCAATTATAGAAACAAGAAGAAGCGACCAATGTGATCCTCCCTCTGCGCGTGTGACGTCTGCATTGTCGTTTATTGGTAAGAAGACGTGCGTTACTGAGACGAGGTTGGGTAGAACGCCTTTGAGAGTGAGTGGATCGGCTGTGTTCATGAGCATGTAGGACATGGAAGGGCGGAGCAAAACGATGGAGGCTTTAGGAAATGCGATGAGTTCTTCACGCTCGAGGTATCTGTGTGATGTGGTCAGGAATATTTTTGGGCAGAGGAGCAGAAAAACAAACTCTTGCCAGAATGCAATTGCCTGAAGATGTTAGTCTAGATACAAAGGTATGTATGCATGTGCTTGTGTACATTGTCTGTGAGCCAATCATCCTTGATGCTGTCGACGTCTTCTTTCAGTACTATGTCCAGTTAGTCCGTCCGTATTGTACCTGCATTTGCGCACCATGTGCAAGAACAAAAACGGGGGCGGCGCATACTCACGCCTCACATCGTGATCTACCCAAAGTCAGCAATGCCGTGCAACTTTCACCACGACTTACAGGAAAGATAGCCGTCGTCCGGGTTCAAGCTATCTCCCAAATGCCGCCTCGCTCCATTCACTAGTTTGGACAAGCCCATGTTGTTACTTGTGCGATTGTCACCGCCAGGTCGTGGTAGGTTACTACTAAGGCTCGAAACTGCGTGGGTCTCTCAAGTTCCGAGAGGCTTTACAGTTGGTGGTATAGAGCGTTGCGCAAGGCTGCAACAGGCGAAGCAAGCAAGTGCTGAGTTAGAAGGTAGGAAAGTAGGAAAGATTTATCGACGCTTCTGCCTTGTCCCACAGTGCTGGATGCACTGGTTGTGTGATGCAGGGTTGCCGAGGGGCACAGCGAATAGCGGGGATGACGTCGGTTGTTTGTTTAATTGGCCGGAAGCTGATGGGACGATCTGGTGTTGCCCGCTTCAAGCCTACGATTCGTATAGATAGCTAATATTTGAGGTTAGGATTGTGTATTTCGTAGGGACATGCGGTTGCTGTGATCAAGCGGGTAGCATTGGGGTCAGTGTTAGAGTGATGGTTCTTTGCTTGTCTGGTCACCAAGTACAACTGAAAGGTGACTGTACTAGCCACAAAGGATAGACAAAGCAAAAATTTTATGGCCTTTTCTTTGATGACCTCTAGGTGTTGTCTAATGGCACTTTTCCGTGATAGCCCTTGGTTCCGCGGGGAGCTTCACAATAACTTTGCATCGGTGAGGCCCGATCAAATGACCTGCATCAGGAGTCGCACTTTCCCCTTCTCACATATCTACGGTAATTGTCCAACACTGTAAGCTTCGCCGTTCGATTGCGACTTTCCAAACTGTTCTGGTCTCTCTACCCTAAGTAGCCAGCCTTGCTTGTCCTCAATCTTGCCCTGTTGGAGTCCCTTCAATGTACCAAGAAGTTTTGCGCACACTGGAGGTACCTCTTGCTGAGCTGCTGGATAAGTAAACTTATCATTCTTTGACTCCATAGTAATTGACTTGATAGGCACTATCGCCGCGGCAGTGCCAGCAGCCAGGACTTCGTCGAACCCTTTGATCTCATCATAGGCAATCTAGCCATTTTATTAATATTCTGTTTTGTGCTTTGTTTAGGGAAACAACTCATACCTCTCTTGATTCTGTCTCCCAGCCGAACGACTCAGCAATCCGAAGTATGCTATCTCCGGTGACACTCTGAATGATGTTCTTACTCTTAGAAGCGACAAGTTTGACTTTGTCGCCATCCTTCTTTACACCAATGAAAGCTGAAGTAGAAAATTCGTCTACCATGCTTCTGGTTTTGCTGTCTAGATGCAGAGTAATCCCATAGCCTGCCTTATATGCCTTTTCGCTGTGTCGCAATACTGGAGCGTAGTTGCCACCAACCTTTGCAGAACCTGTGCCTTCTGGGGCGGCGCGATCAAAATCTTCTAGAATGATAGCGTCTACTGGATTAGTTCCATGGTAGACACCGGTTGGGATGCAGTAAACTACGAATGTGTACTCCTGTGGCGGATTAAGCCCCAACTGTGCTGAGCTACCGAAAAGAAGTGGCCTAATATACATAGCTCCACCGGTTTCATGGGGAGGTACGTAGGCGGCGTTCATCCCCACAGCTAAGCTGCAGCATGCTATAAAATGCTCTGAGGGTACCTCAGGAATTGAGATAAATGAAGCTGAATGCTGCATCCGTTCGGCATTCTTGTTTGGTCTGAAGATGTTGATTGCATTGTTTGGCGCACGGAAAGCTTTCATGCCCTCGTAGCATTGCATACCGTAATTCAGCCCTGGAGCCATGCCGTGAATGCGAAGAAACGGATCCTCTACAAAGACGGGTGCTGTCCATTTCCCCGTCTGTACTGAATAATGTGATTCAACATGACCGTTTACTGAGAGACAATGTCAGAAGTTGCCTAGAATGATATGATGTGTCCATGGCCAAGCAGTGTTAGATTGGAAGGACTGCTTCGAAGGCAGGTATCATGGCTTTAATCTCGACATTCGGCCTGTCTATTTACTGACCTTCTCGGATCTTGAAGCCCATGTTGGCCCAATCTGGGAATTTGGATCAGCATCAGAGTACAAACATGCTATGCACTTCAATCGAGTTGACCTACCGATGGTATCGACGGGTGAGGGAGGAAAGTCTGCCATTGATTTAGTGATACGAAATTCTCAACACCCAAAGTGTGGCTCTAAGCAGTCTTCGATTGTTGGCAATCTGGTGCTTTTGAAGCTGAAGAATGCCGCATGAAGTACACTTTCAGCTGCGATATCGGTGACGTATTACCGTGAACATCCGCGAACATCCGTACCAATATACTAAAAGAAGTCCAACTGTTGTTGTCAGAATCATATCCTTGGCTCATTGTTGACTACTCATGGAAGGTGATATTAGTCAGCTTAGTCCATCTCCAAGCTTCTTCAAGAAATGCACCATGGCTCCCAGAGTTTGACAGATATGAGGCGAGGTAAAGTATGGCTTGGCATGGTGTGATGCTGCCACCAACGCTTCAACATGCGCCGCGAAACCTCCCTTTCTATTGTTCACCTTTCTGAAGCGACACTTCACGTTCTACGTGAATTTTAGCCTACTTGACACCATGCTACGAGCGGCCGGCTTCGCAGGTCGATTCGTTGCCCTTGCTCTCCTCGCATTCGCCATCTGCATAATCCTCCTGTATCAGGGTCCGTGGAGCCACCTGTCACCTACACAGCTGCGCGGACAGCAGCAGAGCCAGACTGGCGGCGCTATCCTCACGGGACACGCAATTGCACCGAGACTGGGAAATGCAACGGCGAAGTACGTTCACAGGGATAGCTACGCGCCCAAGTCCCCCTTAGTCACGGAGGCAGGTGGTCTTTTGACTGACGGGTTGGATTAGGGCAGAACTCGGTCGCGCGGCGTGGAAAGTGCTGCACACAACATTTGCTCGCTTCCCCGTGAAGCCGTCGGACGAGGAGAAGGAAGCGCTACGGTCCTATGTACACCTATTCCAGCGCCTATATCCCTGGTATGTTTGCGCCATGCGACGCCGCAGCTGAGGTTATTCACGTACTAAACCATCTTCACAGCGGAGAGTGCGCAGAGCATTTTGGGAAGCTGCTTGCCAAATTTCCGCCTCAAGTATCTTCACGGACTGCGGCGGCAATGTGGGGGTGCATGATACACAATAAGGTCAACGCGAGGCTGAAAAAGCCGGAGTTCGACTGCGCGGACATTGGGGACGCATATGATTGCGGATGTGGAGACGAGCAGCCGGCGGCTTCGGGGAAAGGCACAGGCACAGCTGCATGACACCCCGGGCTTGCAGGCGCTAAAGCAAGTAGAAGGCAGATCAACACGAGCGATCATGATTGGGAGCGGCGTAGATATGTATCTAGTGCTATGTATGTAGCTAGGCGCTCAGACATGCGAACGCCGTAGACAGCAAGCTAGGATTAGAGTGGGCTGCAGGTATCTGATGTTCGTTCTGATGCCGCGCAACATGGCGCAGTGGGCTTCTACCATGACTTCCGAGACATGATGGAGAATTGCGTCTGTCAGCAGGGCTAAAGCCGCAGGTGATGGGTGTTGGAGTCGAGATTACAAGATGGCCATCTCACGGGAGGAGCCCTGGAGAATAGCCACGCGGACAAAACTTTGGCGAAACGAGAGGCTTTATCGCTCTTATCAATAGCAGACCCGGGCGCCGAGGGAATTGAGGGGTCGCTTGTTTACCTGCGACGGGACGCTCTTTCATCCAAGCGTGCTGACGGTGGTGGTGAGCCGTGACAGACTGACAGCAGTGGTGACGGTCACGCCAGACGGGAGGCCAGACGACACGATACGGCGACGGGCTCTGGCTGGCAGAGCACCACCAGTTCTGTGACGTGCAGCGTGCCTTGTGGGAGCCCGAAATGGCCAAAAATACCCATCACATGGCTGCGGAGGTGGTGGGCCAAGTGTCTCACAAAGGGGCAGGGTTGCGCGGATTGGTCTGCTTGCCCAAATGCCTTGGAGATTAGCTGGGGGCGCTATCCCCTCGGGAGGCTAGCTGGCGGGCTAGCGCGTAACAATCTCCAGGTCTTGACGGGCTTGACAACAACGCAAGGTTGTTTCAAAGCTGGCACAGCTGCTATCAATGCTGGACAGAAGAACCCCTCGCTCCCGTGCTCTCTCACCGCATCTTGATATTCCTGCAGCGCCAGCTCACACCGCTCATTGCTCTCCGAAATTCTGCGACATTGGCCATCATGGTCTCTTTTAGCTGTGTATGGCTCCCTATCAGATTGTCCCCACCATATCTGCACAGTATGGCAGCGCTGACTATGGCCGTAGGAGGGGTGCGGCGACGTTCTGACCAAGAAGAAGCTTGATGCTCATCGAAACCAGTGCTATGGCGCTTCATTCACTGTAAGTCGTGGTGCGCGCATCCAGTGGTAAACACTCGCTCACAACAACAACAACAACAGTGCCTCGATTGCATGGTCCATTTCGAGGGCAACAGCTACAAAGCGCACCAGGTACGCCACGGGTCTCTGCGCCGCGCGTGCATCTAACTAACCATCCTGTCAGTCCTGCATTACAGAAGACCAAAAGTACCAGGGCAAACTCTACAAGGAGAAGAAGCCAAAGGGTCAACACCAGAAGAAAGACAGCGCCCAGCAGGACAACTCACAAGCCCTGACTCCACGCAATGCTTACGTCGAAGAAGCCGTCGAGCTAGACAATGCTGTCGCAATCGTCGATGCTCCTCCTCGCGCACCTACTCCACCTCCAGCCGCACTATCTCTAGGGTACCATGAGCAAGCTGCAATCGAAGACGTCAACGTTTTCGACTTCCTCGAGGCCACAGAAACGCCCCGTGCTGCCCCAATATACCAGCCTGTTGACGAGTCGCACATGCTCGAAGACAGCCAGCCGCCGGCATATGAAGAAGAATATGTTCCGACCATTCCAGACGTCATGAAATTTCAGCTTGCTGATGATGACGAAACCTTTGCTCAAACCGGCTTCACATATGGAGAAGAGCCTATCCGACCTTCCAAGGAACGATACGATTCTTACACAACCCCTGCGCCAAAGCCGAGACACTCCAGGACCAAGTCGCGTGACACGGACGTCGAGACCACAACCAAAAAGACTGATCGCAAACGCAAGCGCAATTCGCCGGCCGAGCTCGATATGTCCCTTGTCCGTGCCCAGGAAGAGAGGGACGTCATGATGGCAGATGCACCCCCTTCGCTTCACTCTGGCCTCACTGGTGGCCTCAATCGATTACTTGCGCGACCGGAGTTCCCGCCTTCGCCAGAGGACTCTGCGGACTATGCTAACTCACCACTCAGCCCTATGAAGCGCGCAAAGCAGGGTAATTCTGCCGCACTCATGCGGGCGCAGCGAGAATGGGAGGCGCAGGAACAGAAGACACGCAAGGCGGCTATCAAAGAACAGAAAGAGCGTGAAGAAAAAGAAAGGAAGGATAAGGAAAAGAAGGACAAGAAAGCCAAGGAGCGAGGCCGTGAACGTGATCGCAAGGAACGCAACGCTAGTACGGCCCTAGTCAAGGTTCGGCCCAAGAAGCGGCGAGATGGATCTGGCACAGAAATCCGTAGACTGCGCCGTCGACAATACTCTTCCTCTGTCTCGCCAGCCCCTCGAGACCGCAAGGCTCTCAAGGCTATCGAATACCACCCTGCTGGCTCGCGTTCGCCATCACCAGATGGTAATGGACAGCTCATTGTTCGTCCTGGTGGCGAGCTCGTATCCAATAATACAGTGACAGACGCTCGAGCCGATTTGTTCATGTCGTTCATCAACAAAGGTCCAGAATCCGAGCGTGGCATGAGCGTCAACAAAGCCCTGAAGAGATACCATAGAGAGCGTCACGACCACCGAGATCGCCAGCCATCCAAGGCTGATGAAGAAAAGGAGCTCTGGAAGAACTTGCGTTTGAAGAGGAATGACCGGGGTGAGATCGTCCTCTTCTTTTCTCCCCCGGAGACCTCCTGACTAGACGGAGATCTCGACATCATCATTAGGATGCGGGCATGGAGTTGCAGCGACCCTGCACCCAGCCAGAAGTCGAGCGGTATATATGATTACGAAGAGACTGGGCTCTTACTATGAGCATGAACATAAGAGGCGGATCTTTTGCTGGTGATTGGTGCGGTGGCACCCTTCTTCTCTACCCCTTTCTTCCTTCTTGGTTGATACCCGACTTTATGTCAACGCTTCTTCGGGTTGGTTTGGTGCAAAGGTTCTTGTACAGGGTTTTGTTGGATCTCTTCTCTTCACATACCCGGCATATCTTGTCTCGTCTTGCGCATTTGTCACAACAGCGCTCTTCTTTTAGTCTTGGTTCCAGCTGTTGTCTTGTCCCGCGTTTGGTATCTTTTGGCCAAAATGCACTGCATAACCTTAATACTCCTTGGGCAGGACCCGTTCCCGTTCCTAAGCGTTTGAGCTATGCGATTATGATTATGTCAATGTCAATATCGTTACTCTACTGCCAGTTGTCACAACATCTGAGTGAGGCTATGAAGCATCTCACTGGGTGCTACAGTGCGTTCTTAAATCCCAACAAAAGTTGGGCCGGATATGGATGAATGTATACGAGGTGTGGTCAGCTCCGCTATCATGAAGTATGCTCCTTTACAAGGGTGAGCAGGGATTCAAACGTCATTAGAGCCGCAGTAACGAAATCAGAAATGAGGCTTCCTAGTTCTACGCTACATAGGAATCCCCTGATCGAATTTCAGCTTAGAGTGGCGCCCAGTGCTTATGAGGCACTTTCTGTCCCTACCTCATGCATAGCAATCCAGGGAACCAAGGCACTTCGTCAGGCTGCATCGTTGCTTGGCGGCCAAGGGCGTTGGCCCCGGGGAACAGCTTCCTATCGCCAAGATCCTGGAACATGCATTAGCCCGCTTGTTACGCAGTGTTTCGACATCTGCCCGGGTGGCGGCATACTGCTAATGAGTAGTATGTAACTCATCAATGAGGGCGTCGGGGTCACAGTAGAACGGCTTATATCAGTAGCCGAGGCAGACCGCGCGCACAGCACATAGCGTCTCTTGAAGACGCATACTTCAAGCTACCCAGGGCTTTCTAGCGAATAGCACCCTTGACAAAGCGTCGGCACGAGCATTACACATCGTGTGGGTGTTCGGTAATTGTAGGCTTAACGCACCAGCCCAGAGTCCAGAGTCCTCCAGCAGGTTGCCCTGTGTTAAACTCTATCCCCGACGTCACTTCCATCAACCACGAGAAGAACTATTTCTCTATCTTGTGATAGCCAATCATTCTGAATCCATGTGTGGGCCGTCTGTGCAGAAAGAATGTAGTCAGAACCAACTACCGTAAGTATTAGATGCATCATGTACGGCCACACTGCGAAGCCTTCTAGAAACGCACTGGAATACCCAGCACTGTCCACCTTGAACCGATAGATCGGCTCTACGTCGCACATTGTCTCCACAGCCTACTATGATTTGTTGTCTTGACGCAGCGTGACGCTAGCCAGAAAGCACTCCGCCCCAAAGGTTGACCGGTTGCGACCTGCAGCTAGGATGTGGGTCATATGAACGCCCACTGTCTCTAATCGACGCCCTGTAGCATGAGGACTATCGCCTCAGGGCATCTCCCCTACGGCTTTTGACACGACCATTTCAGTCATGGACTAATTAGACGTAGGAACGTGATAAGGCCGTGAACAACTACTCGTCAATTACCCTACCGGCTATGAGTGAGGGAACAAGGTTCGGTCGTCAGCCGCAAGCCTGAGCATTTCGCCAGATCACAGGAAACAGTATATCTTCACATCACTTCAGCCTAGAAACAACCGTGGCAATTTTTGTCTTGCAGCGCTTTTCGTTTTTTTCTGTACAACTCTGTGCTCTGTATTCGTTCTTGTATGACACCCCTGGCGAAGGGGCCCCAATTCAAAACATTTTGTGCATACATTCGGAAGGCACTCGCACCTCATTTTACGCCCCCATTCGGCATGACTCAACACAAATACATGACCTCACCGGCAATGGACTCGTCATGGCAAGACTTTGTCACATGGGACGGGGGAGAGGAGCTGTACGACCCTTTGTTTGACGACAACAGGACATACGGCGAGTTGCATGGAGAGAGCCGTACATCAGACTATCATCTCTCCGAAAGCGTCACATCTGAGCAGCCATATTTAGCCTCGGCGCCCCCGTCACTTGCAAATGGTTTACCGTCGCTCGAATACAACGTTTCTGCCCCGCCTTCTATCCTGGGCGCTTCATCCTCCTTTGGTCAGGTGTATTGCACCTCCCCATCTATCGACACTGCAACCACTTCACCATTGGTAGAGCATGTAGATGCTCGTGCCTTCGGGTCTCTCGGCACCTGCGACAGTGCCGCCTCGCCCCTTGCTTATTCTCAAGACTTTCCTATCTTGGATACAAGATATGAGCGCATTGCAGACAGTTTGACCTCTACCGGCTCCTTGGAAAACACAGTAGAGACTGTCTTCAACCCATATGTGGCGGGGTCGTCACATTCATTTAGTGGCTTGGACGTCAGAGCTTCCCAGGTCTTTGCAAACGTTGGCACATGGACGGATCAACCTCTAATTATAGAGCCGATCTCGGAAGTTGATGAGTACAGCACAGATGTGGCACCAATTGCCATCCCGTACCCATTTTCTCACAGCCTTGACGATGCATCTACATTCTTTCCTCGATCAGAAGACCTCGAGCAACACAATCGCAGCAAAGCAGTCACGATTCCACAGTCAAACCGCTGGCCAGCGAGCCATGACGCTGCTGTTGCTCGATCGCACTGGGCCTCAAGGGTACCTCCCGTGTTGTCTATATCCCCCATCGCCAACCATCGTCCTCGTAGTAGCACTCTATCCCGAAGCAACTCGCGTGCCGGATCCCGACGGGCCATGGCAACGCCATCACCTACGGAAGGCTTTGGATGGGTCTCCTACCACATGAATTCACACACAAAGCGTCTTACTCCGACGAGCACGGAGGGCATGCAGGGCCGAACACCGCGAGGCCGCAAGAAGGGCCTCAATGCGGAGCAACGCCACAATGCAGCTCTGATGCGAATTATTGGCGCCTGTGGTAACTGTCAGAGGCGGAAGGAGAAGTGTGATCCGGGAACACCATGCAGGTCTTGTTTGGAACATTATAAAGGAGATCTTGTCAATCATCCTTGTCGCGACCGTGTCCTTAGTGATCAGTCAGCTGCTTTCTTGTCCGAAAAACTTGGGTGGCATCCAACGGCCCGCCCTCTTGAGTCTTTTGTCACGCCCAATGAGGTTGACATAGTATCTGATATCACATACAATATTCCGCTCAACTTCGGCTTCGGTCCTCCACTTTTGCTGCCAGTCCATGCACTGCATATTGAACAGCCACAGGCTCATCTACACGAGCACATCGTCTATGCCTGGCCACCTGGTTCAGGCATAGGATCTAGGCATACAAATGCTGTACTCCCTGCACTTCTAACAAAAGATAGCATGTCTGTTTTGACAGAAACGCTTGACGACCATCTATCATTGTTGGTATTGCATCACTTTCGTCAGTTTCCATTGTTCTGCTCACCACTTCGGATCCTACGCGATGTGTACGTCTTCTTTCGCTCGCGTTCGTCTGACTGCCGCATCTTGTATCAAGCGCTGAAGCTGCTGGTGCTTGTCCATATTGGTGGGGATATTTCACTACCACCGCCGAAAGACAACTCAGTGCTATCTCAGCTGGTCAAAAGCACAATGGATGTGCCTGACAACCTCACACCAACGCCTTGTTTCATCCGTTCACAGTTTGGCAGCGTCATGCCTGGCCTGGCCCTTGGCTTGATGAAGGAAGTTTTGTCTTCATTAGAACTTCTTCTTCTGAACCGCGAATGCGACGACTGGCCCATGGCCTTGGCAGTACTTATCATCGTCCTGATGACTATTGAATCCATTCACTATCATGCCGCCAAGCTACCGTACCACAACATCTTCGATGCACCTGCTCCTTCAACTTCAGAAGAGAACCACAGCGTCGATGAAGAAGGTGTAAACACACTACTCAGCTTTTATACCTCATGCTTTGCTGGATGTCATACAAGACTTCGACCCGACTGGGAAGGCGAAGCCAAGTCACGACCCCAGGGCAACTTTTCATCCCCAGAAGATATCTTCATCGAGAATGTTCGACAGAGCATCAAGAGTGCGAGTGACGCTGGATACATCTCGCGCAAAGCTACGGAGAAAAGGCAGGACAATGATATGGACTATTTCTTCGACCGTCTTGTAGCTCGATTGCTTCTCACGAAGCCTTGAGCGTGCTCTGTTATCGATATCCTCTCTCACCTTTCTTCCATCTCGTTATGCTTACTCGTTTTTGTTCTTTTCACACGTTTGGCGGATATTTGCCAATCTATCGTTGCATCTATCTGGGCGTCACAAAGGCTCCTAGATCATTTGCAGGCAAAAGAGGCCATTTCCTTCGTCTTCAAGTCGCTTTCATTGTTGCTATTCTAGATTTCTTTTTGGTTCACGGCGGCAAATTGCTCATTTTCATGACAAGATCACGGCCGACTGCTAGCGACAACTGCGATCACGGCCTTGCAACGAATTACGAATGGACGGCGTTTTTGGTCTGTTTCGTTCATTTAGACTATATTTTCCACCTTGATTATAGGAATGCAGTGAGATGTATTGTATTTTTACGGAGTTGGTCTTGTGGATACCTATCACCACGGAGAGTTCTATAGCAATTTACTGTATTGATAACCAGTCTTCTCATAACAACATCAGGTTTAGCATTTACACAATCGTATTCAATCGGCTGCGAGCAATATCTACAAACGCACCGCCCTCAATGCAAAACGTAATGCGCGCTCACAAATGCCCAAATCGCGCAGCTAAATAGAAATCTACCAAACAATAAGTTTGCATCTAATACACGGAGCAGCTCGACTCTGCTCTCTGAAGTGCACTGGAGAACATGGTCTGCATCGCCATGTAATGAAAAATAATGCCACCCAAAACAGCAAGATGCCAGATATTGTGACTGCATCCTACATAATCGAAAAGACCGGGACACCATCGCTCTGGCACTTTACTTGCATACAGCAACGCGCCAGTCATGTACACAGTCAAGCTCTTACCAAGGGGCGCATAAAAGTACTGTGCCCACTCGATGCCGCGGCTATACGCAAGCTGGCCAAAAGGCAAGAAGCCCGTGAGGGCGAGCGAAACGTAGAACAAGACGCGGAGCCACGCCATGTCAGCACGGTTGAAAGTAGGGTGCCAGGGCAATAGGACGCCGCCGATGCCGAGGAAAGCGGTGATGAGCATGTATGTCCATCGGGAGACGGGTTCGCAGTAGAAAGCAGCGTACTCGGTAGTCATGATGCTTGCGGCGACGAGGAGGCTGATTCCGGTGTAATCAACGCACGCAAAGCGTTCAAGAAGTGTCTGGTTAGAGACCGAGTTCATGGTATGCCATATCGTGCTGCAGGCGAGGCATTTGCATGCCGCGAAGAAGAAGACGGCTGCGATGAAGATGTCGGCTTTGGTACTAGCACTGAAATTATCGCTGGTTGGGTAGAAATAGAAGGCAATGGCAAGAACCATTAGGAAGCCGATCAGGTGCGTCCAGATGTTTATGAGTTCGTTATGGACGCTAACGACGGACCGTACGCAAGCCCATTTGCCTTCGTGGAAGCGGTAGCCTTTGAGAATGTGAGGATTTACTCGCCACGGTTCGGGCAGGTCGTCATAATGAATTAGACCGTGTTCGTTTGCGCGAGTGAGAGCGCGCTGGACAGCGTGTTCAATGGTGAGCTCGATCGTTTCACGTGCTCGCCGTGCTTTGTCAAGACCGCCGTCTACAACCCCTTTAGCAATTTCGTAGCCTTCGTCCATTTTCCGTCGGCCCCCTTCATAAAAGTCGTGTGCGTAGGCACTGATAGTTCCATCTTTCAGCTCGTATGCATGGTTCTCGAAGTCGGTCAGGTAAGAGTCCATCAGTACTATACCTTCGAGTACTTTTTCTCCTAATGTCTCCTTGCGCTCTAAAGCCTCTATGTATCGTTCTTCGAGTGTTTCCACAAAGACGGCGGCCCGCCGCCGCCCAGCTTCGATTGCACCATCCGAGATCTTGGAGCATGAGTCGCGAACGTTGACGAGAGTGGTCCACGCATATTCGACACCGGCGTCATACTTGAGAGAGCCGTATGACTCGAGCAAGTCTAGTCTGCAGTTGAGCTCGTTGAGGAAGTTACGCAACTGGTAGGAGTCAGAGCCGAAGGGCACACGGCATACACATTGCACCACATACCAACACGTGAAAGTTTTCTGCCTCCTGGGTGCAGGGTCTGGTATGCCAGGAGTGTCGTCGTTGTCGTTGGGCGGCGAAAGTTCCATAGGCTCGGCGCGAAGGTCGAACGGGCTCTTCCTGTGTAGTCATGACAGCCGTGCTAAGCCCACTGCTCGACATGGAGCGCGGCATGGGGAGCATCGATATATAGGAATGCGCGGGGTTGTTCGACGTGGCGGTTGATCAACCGTGGGTGAAAGTAGCTCTAACGGATAGGGGCCCGGTCTCCAGAGTCTCGAAGGTGGGCGCACGCTCTATCGATTGGCTACTTTGTGCATGTGCCTCAATTGAGGTTCTGGGTAGGTGGGTCTTGTCTGGTAGACGTTGGGAATTTGTTTGACGGTGGGTCTTGTCCCCACGAATGAATTCACTTCAATGGCTGCGTGGTTCCGAAAGCGGCGAAAGATTGGCCAGGAGCGACATGCAGCAAAAAAAGATATGCGGGAACAGCCAAACTGTGAGCTGAGTATGGGTGACCTTAAAGAACGTAGGATGGGTTCAAAAGAGTGTAGTTTGGCGTGCTGGCGCTCGTCATTCATCTATCAATGTAAAGCGAAAGCCTCGCATCCGGCCCAGTTACTGACTCTGGCGTAGCCATCCTTGCTGGGCCCTGCATCTCAGCGGGTGGACGGCTTCTGATTGTCTTGGCGGCCTTTGACAGGTACGCCACCCAGCCAACAAGTACTGGTTGGTTGAGAGACTGGTCGAAGTTGGTACTCCAAAAATACGCGTGGGGTCCAAGATTCGGCTTCTTGTCCCCATGGTTATGTCCCAAAGTTGGAGGGAGCAGTCGCCCTTCAGCCGTCGCCGCTCGATGCGCTTACTGACCTTCCCGCTTTGCGACCAGCCCGGGCCTGGAAGCTAGAAGCATGTCTACGTGCACGCTTCTCCGTCAGCCATGACCGCAATTATGCCGAGGTGGGAAAGTACGCGTTCAATACCTATAAAATATCTCACCGTGCCGCAATCTTTCAGGATGTGCCGTAGTCGCACAGCGTATGTGGACAATGAGTGTGGCGATGCACGTGCGAGGTGTAGCGTCGTAGGGCTGAGGTTGGGTAGACATTGCCCAACCTCGCCATCTTGAAATTTTCTGCAGCACCACATTTGCCCGTATCAAGTCACAAATTACTGGCAACATGGTGCTCCAAGCAATCAAGTACTCGAGAGGGCAGCTTCAGATTCTTGACCAACTAAAATTGCCACATACAGAAGAGTATGACCACATTTATTCTAGCACTGATGCGTGGCATGCAATCAAGGAGATGCGGACGCGTGGTGCACCAGCAATCGCAATCGTCGCAGCTCTGGCTCTAGCAGTCGAGCTGACTGTCATAAAACTGTCATCCGTTGCAGAAGAGGTGCATGTCTTCATTACGGAGAAGCTCGACTACCTCGTCACCAGCAGACCAACCGCAGTCAACCTAGCCGATGCAGCAAGGAAGTTGCGAAGAGCCACTGAGCAAGCTGCAGCAAAAGATGGTGCGGATGGTAATTTAGTGAGGGATGCATATATTCAGGCTGCAGAACGGATGTTGATTGACGACGTGAGCGACAATGAGAACATCGGTAGACATGGTGCCGAATGGATAGTGAACAATTCTGAGGCGGGTAAGAAGGGACCAGTGAGCATGCTGACGCATTGCAACACCGGGTAGGCTACTCATCATATTGACTGAAATCGTCTGCTGATGTCTTAGATCTCTTGCAACCGCAGGATATGGCACAGCCCTTGGTGTCATACGCTCGCTACATGCGGATGGAAAGTTGAAGCACGCATTTTGCTCTGAAACTCGACCATATAACCAAGGTTCTAGATTGACAGCATTCGAACTAGTCCACGACCAAATACCGGCCACCTTGATCACAGACTCTATGGCAGCAGCACTGCTACGGCTGAGGGGTGAAAGTGAGAATGTTGCTGGTATTGTGGTTGGCGCAGACCGTGTAGCCGCGAACGGAGACACTGCCAACAAGATTGGAACCTACTCGCTAGCCATACTGGCAAAATATCATGGTATCAAATTCCTGGTTGCCGCACCACGGACTACTATCGATCTCGGCACCAAGTCTGGCGCAGATATTGTCATCGAGGAACGCCCAGGCAAAGAAGTCACACTAGTCAAGGGCCCAAGACATGACGGCGTGACCTTGGATTTGGGTGTCGTCGAGGCGATTAGCATCGCCGCGAATGGTATTGGCGTGTGGAATCCGGCTTTCGATGTCACTCCTGCTGAACTGATTGACGGTATAATTACTGAAGTGGGCGTGATCGAGAAAGATGATCAAGGCGTGTTCCACCTGGATTCGGTATTCCAAAAGGACGGTTCAGAAGTCAAGCCATCAACCGTTGGGGGGTGTTAGAGAGTATACGATAGACTCGGAAATTTGATACCATGAGTGTGGACTTGGTCGTGCCTTGGCCAGGGGTATAGAGGTTAAGATTGAACTTGCCCATCTCTATCTGTCTAACCGTGTAATCGTAATATTCGTTATGCTCAAGAGCCTGCGTTAGGGACCCATCCATATATTTTCCCGTGCAAAAGCCCACGGGATATTTCAAGGAAGCGCTCCGGGCATAGACCAACAAGTTATGACATATCACGGAGAACTCTTTCGCTCAGTCTCTGCAGACTTGTCGCTGGCTTCCCTTGGGTGAGTCTTGAGTTCTTGATTGGCCTTCTCTGCCTGCGCAAGAAGCTCCTCAATCTTCTTCTCGAGAGAGTCGAGGTGCCCCTCCAGAGCGGCTGCGGTCTGCTCGCCGCGTTGAAGCTCCTGGAAAGTCTCCAGCGATGGTCAACACTTGAGCCTAAGGGTGAGCATTTGGGCGTACCTTTGCGAACTCGGCGTCTGGGTGCGACCCGGTTGTTTCCTCGTCTTGCTCTTTGGACATGTTTGGTGATGCAGCGCGGCTTGTATCGTGTCGTCGGGCCTGAGCGTGCGAGCGCGACTTCCCAAACACTGGATGACGACTAAGCTCCAGCCTAGCGCCAATCACAGATTCCACAGCAACGCTCCCGAGCAATAACCTTCCACCTCCGCTTACCACCCTTCGTGTGCGCTTCATATATTTCTACCTTTCGTATGCGCGTCGGTAGACTCTCGATTCGATTTGCGATAGTTTGCTCGCCATGTTCTCCGGGTCCAACTCGTACTTAGGGGGTGGCAACAGCGCCCGGCCCGGGCAGTCTCCATATGGACAGCAACAACAGCAATCATATGGGCAGCCCGGGGGCTTCCAGGGCGTATTGGGACCTCAACCGACGGGATTTGGGGGAGGCCCAATGCAACCACAATATACTGGCTTCCCGGGCCAGCCGCAGGGCTTTGGGCAACAGCAGCAACAAGCTCAGCAGCCGCAGTACACTGGCTATCCGGGGCAGCAGAACCAATTCCAGCAACAACAAGCTCACCAGCAGCAGCAATTTCAGACGGGGGCACCCCAGCACCAGCAACAGTTGCAGCACCAGCAGCCGCCAGCTCAAGCCCAACGACCGCAGCCCACGGGCATGACTTCGTCGCAGATGGCTGATTCCTTCAGGGCATCCTCCTCGGCCTCCTCGGCCCCGCCGCCCGTGCCTGCCAAAGTTAACAAAATTCCTAATATACGGCTGTCGTTCATCACGGCGCAAGACCAGGCCAAGTTTGAGCAGCTGTTCAAGTCGGCCGTGGGCAATGCGCAGGCCTTGTCCGGAGATCAGGCGCGGGACCTTCTGATGCGCTCTAAGCTGACAGGCGATGCTTTGTCTCATATCTGGTAAAGCTAATTCTCAACGCTGGAATGCACTCGGCTGACAAGACTAGGACTCTCTCTGATACGACCAAGTCGGGCCAGCTCCTTTTCCCCGAGTTTGCCCTTGCCATGTACCTGTGCAATCTCAGGTTGACCGGCAAGGATCTCCCAAGCACCTTGCCCGACCGTGTGAAGAACGAAGTCTCCAGCATGGTCGACATCATCTCCTTTAGTATTGCAGAAGATACAAATCCGGCTAGCAATGCGCCCAAGTTGAACGAAGGGCCCACAATCCAACAACCACAACCGCAACAGTCGAACAGCCAACTGCTAAACACTCTAGTGACGCAGCCGACCGGTTTTGGCCAATCCCCAATGGGCATGCAGCCTACGGGTATGCAGTCGCAGCCCACAGGATTTGGACAGGCTCCAGGAGGCTACAATGGCCCTCGGCCACCAATGCCACCTATGCCCACTAGCTATGGCTCAAACCTGACCCCTACCCAAACTGGCATGGCGCCTCTCAATGCTCAGCCTACGGGCATGCCTGGACAATGGGGCTTGGTGAACAACCCGGCTAGCGGCCTTCCTAACATCGAGGCACTGGCGGCGCGAATGATGCCACAGACTGGACGTGAAGGAGGCAATCATACAACCGCTGGTTTGACTGGAAATGCGACTATCCCATGGGCTATCACTAAGGGGGAGAAAAAGCTCTATGACGATACATTTAGGGCATGGGATGGTATGAGAAAGGGCTACATCAGTGGAGATCAAGCTTTGGAGATTTTTGGGCAAAGTGGTCTTCCCAAACCTGATCTTGAACGCATATGGACATTGGCCGACTCTGCTGACCGTGGCCGTCTTAATCTGGATGAATTTGCTGTTGCCATGCATTTGATCTATCGTAAACTGAACGGATACCCTATCCCAGCGAGACTGCCACCCGAGTTGGTCCCGCCGTCGACACGCAATATCAATGACTCAATTGGTGCTATGAAGAACCTCCTGCGTGGGGATGCTGAGGATAGGAAGAACTCAGGTGCGTTTCTCCAGCCGCAGCGCACTGGTGTTAGCTATCTCAAATCGCACTCTTTCCGGGCTGGGAGTCCCGCGGCTGGAGGTCGCAAAGATGCCACCGTCTTTCGCAACAACGATGACAACATTGGATATAAGTCTAGCGCTAGGCATCGTCTTGGAGCTGGCGGACGCTCGCCTTCACCGGCGCAGCCAGCATCCCCTTCATCTGAGCGCTCAGACGAAATGTCTATAGGGCAACTACGGAAGAGTGTGAAGGAGAAGCAGATTCTCTTGGATGCTATGGACATTCGCGACGAGAATGCCGCAGACGAAGATGATGCGCTTGACCGCCGAGACCGACGAGAAGCTGATGACCTGTACCGTCGTATTCGCAGGATACAAGAAGATATCGATGCCCATCCAAAGGCATCGCTACGATCTACCGACTCAGATGCAGAACGTCGCGCGCTCAAACGGCAGCTTCAAAATCTGACTGATCGCTTGCCTGAGCTTGCCTCTAATGTCCGTCGCACAGAGCGTGAGATTGCGGATGCACAACTGGAGCTTTTCAGACTAAAGGATGCTAAAGCGCATCCTGGATCTGCCTCTACAATTGTTGGCACTGGCCCTGGAGGCACTGTCACTGAGTCTGATCGTTTAAAGGCTCGTGCTAAGGCCATGATGCAAGCACGCTCTGCCGCTTTGACAGGAAGACCAGCGCCCGCAGTTGATGACAGTGGCGCTGCAACGGAGCGTCTTGAGAAGGAGACTTCACGTATTCGATCTGAAAGAGAAAACAACGAACGCATGATTCGCGATGTGGAAGATAGCGTAAAGGAGTATACCAAAGGCCTTGAGTCAAGTCTAAAGGAGGGTGGACACGACAACGCTAGTGAGCACGAACGGCGCAGATGGGAGGAAGCTTTGGGTGTTGAGGATGAGGTGAAGGATTTCATCTTCGATATTCAGCGCAGCAGCCGGGCCTCTCGTATTCGCAAGGAGGAGTAAGTATACTTTACAAGCCACTAGAATTGGTACTCGTCACTAACAAATCGCAGTACGTCTCGCAATGCATACCGATCAACTTCTCGATCCGAAGAGAAGCGACCAGCAGCCTCTAGATACGAAAGCCCATCAACTAACGCTGAACCTTCACCTCGTCCGTCCGCGACACCTTCAAATGGTGGTTCTTATTCTTCTTACAAGACACCGGAAGAGCGTGCCGCTTTCATTAAGCAGCAGGCTGAGCAGCGAATGGCCGAACGACTGGCTGCGCTGGGGATTAAGGCCCCCATCAAAGCCGGCGAGACGGCACAGCAGCGCGCGGAGCGTGAAAAGAGAGACCGTGACGAGAAGCTTCGCCAGGCCGAGGAGGAAGATGCTCGCCGTGAAGAGGAGCGTCAAAGAAGGATTAATGATGAGTCAATTGCACCGCCTATCGCACAGAAGGGCAGTGGCAAGAAACCCGCACCTCCTCCACCCGCATCACGGAAGAACAAGTCAGACATCACACAACACGATGTCAAACAAGCCGAGGCGGAAGCAAAGAGGGCAGAACATGAACTAGCAGAGAAGGCGTTGCGTGAACAACAGGAAGCACAGGAAGCGGACAGGAAGCGCATGGAGTATGTCTTGTTAAATATTTTGTCTGGGCGCACTAACAATTGTCTTAGGGAGGAAGAACGACGACAAGAGAATGAGTTGGCTAAGGAAAAGAAGGCTCAGGACGCTCGACTCCAAGCCCTTCAAGACCAAGTGCAACAAGGAAAACTGAAGAAGGCGGAGGAGAAGAAGCGAAGGGAGGCCGCTCGGAAAGAAGCAAAGGAGCAGGAAAGCCGACTCGCCGCTCAGCGTGCTGAGATTGAAGCCGCTCGTGAGCGTGAGCGACAGTTGCAGCTACAGCTTGAAGCATTAGAGGATGACGACTCCTCTGATGATGAAGGCCCCCAGAATATCACCCCACAGGACACTACACCTACCACTAGCCAGGAGCTGCCTCGAGACACAGCGCCCCCACCGGCGCCACCGATGCCAATCCACCAAAATACACCACCCTCCTCTGTCGCCAGCCCACCAGCGTCGTCATTGACAAGCCCGCATGGCGACACCGAGACCAAGAACCCATTCTTGAAGAAGATGGCCTTGAGCAACCAGGAGAACAACGCGACCCCCCCACCTCCACTAAGTAACACAAGCGAGGTCTCCACAAATCCGTTTCATCGCCTGACCCAAGAGAATGCCAATAAGGCTGCGACTCCAACATTCAACGAGCCCACGGCGCCTTCAGGGCGTAGACTTGGCCGACAAGATGATGATGACTGGTCTGTTGTTGACTCCGATGATTCTTCTTCTGATGACGACGAAGGACCCACCCAAGGAGGTGCCAAACAGCTTGCCTCCATCCTGTTCGGAGCCATGGCACCACCTCGCCCATTGTCCTCAATGGATAATAAGAGTCCTCGTGCCGAGAGTCCTGCTATCACATCGCCTCCTGCCGGCGTCCCGCCACCGCCGCCCATGCCATCAGGCGCTGTGCCTCCTCCCCCTCCAGGTCCACCACCACCACCTGGTGGCGCGGCGCCGCCGCCCCCACCAATGCCTAACATGAAGACGGCAGCTGGGCTTCCTAATCGCGGAGCACTGTTGGGCGAGATTGCAGCGGGTAAGGGACTAAGGAAAGTGGAGACGAAAGACAGGAGCACGGCATCTACTGCGGGTCGAGTTTTGTGATGGCATTTTAGTTTTGGAGGATTGCGGTCTGGTTCTGTAATATATTTGCTTTATGTACAGATTGTTAATAGTGGTGTCAATATGCTCGATTGCTAGCATCAAAATCGCCTTGCCTTGATTGTCTGTCGGACTCACTTACTATTGTGTTCATTCGATCCCAGCCACAGATGCTTGTTGCCTCTCCCAAGGTGATTGATTCCCTTCCTCCGCTGTCAGCATAAATGTCCCACTCCTGGCTCCCTCCGTCCTTCTCGTACTCCTCCGATTTTTTTTTCACTTAATTCGAATTATGGTGTTCTCTTTTCTGCTTAATGAATATTTTGATATTCTCTTCCCAACAAACGATGTTGCACTCCTTCACTCCTCCCAAAAGGCTAACGCACTGACCCATAACTCTACCTCCAAACACTCATTCACCTCGCCCTCACTTTACCGTCGCCGCTAGCGAAGCTACAGGAAGATAAAAACACGTGATGATGATTAGATAAGACTTGCTGGCGCCCTCTGGAGGGGTATACAATTGGTCCATGATTTTCCCAAGCGTTGGTGTGTTGCGCCGGGGGCAAAGGCCGTTTTGTATGCTCATAGCAGTTTTGCGGCTACAAAGACCTGCGGCTTCATGTGCTCATAGCGGCGTTGCTACTATGAGGCGGGTTCACGTGTTGTGGCTACTACCTGGCCATGCTGGCTTGCAGGGATGCGCGCCAAGGGCGATGTCATTGCGAACCATTGAATTGTGCAGTCATCTATCCTTCCCCATAACACCATTGCGCTCCTCACAGGGCGCCTTCAAAAGCGCTTGATTGCGATACCAGACTATCTACTGTGGCGCCTCCAGTCCGCAGCCCGATATCTTCAGTCGTAAATCTGCGCCAGACACATTTCCTCCACAACCATGGCCGCCCCGAAAGAGGGCGGCTTCAAGATGTCGCTGGGCGGTTTGAAAGGCAAGGCGAGCTTGAAAGCTGCCTCCGCACAAAACACTATAAAACGACCTCGACTTACGCTCGGCGATGACGATGCCGACGACTCAAGCAAGAAACAAGAGATCTCAGGCTGGGACACCGCAGAAGGCGGGGCCATTGACATTGGCGGCAAGAGAGAAAAAGAAGTTCTCCGAATAATACCAGTGCCACCAAATCGCAAATGGGGCGGTGAAGCGCGACAAGGGCGCCGGGCGAAGCCTCCACACAACCCGGTGCACATCGAAGCTGAGGAGAGGCGAATAGAGGAGCCGAAGAAACAATACGGGCTCACAATTCTCAAGAAGGAGATCCCTCAGCAGAACGGCGCGGAGGAGCCTGCTGAGCCTGCTGAATCGATCGAGGAAGCCAAAGATAATGTAACAGAAGCGCAACGACTTGAAAAGAAAGCTCTCGACGCGCTGCTGAATGATAAAACAACGGATGATGACCTTGTTATACCTATGCGAAGCGAGCAAGAAGCCCTCTACAACGACCTTCGCGATGCGCCTGAGGCACCTACCCTTGACGCGTACGAAGCGACACCGATCGAAGGATTTGGAGCTGCGCTGCTTCGTGGCATGGGTTGGAGAGACGGTGAAGAGATTAACAAAAGCGGCGCTGCAAAGAAGGCAACTGTGATCAAGCAGCGCCCGGCGCTACTCGGCATAGGCGCAAAAGCAGAAGCAGCGGTGGGCATGGAACTTGGAGCGTGGAATGGAGGCAAGCAAAAGGGTAAAAAGCCCCCAGAGACTTACAATCCACTGGCACTACGTAATAAAATCACGGGCGAGATCATTACTGAAGAGGAGTTGAAGATCAAGTTGGAGCAACAAAATATGGTACAAGATGAGAAACCAGCAAAAGACCGGCGAAGACACAGCCATGACGATGAAGAGGATGAGAGGAGGCGCGAGAAACGGCGAGACAAGAGAAACGATCGATCTCATGACCGAAGGCGCGACGATGATTACGAGAGTGAGCGGCGCCGAGACCGGGATAGCAAGGATGAACGCCGCCGCCTAAGGAACGACCATTACGACAGCGATCGCCGACGCGATAAGCGTAGAGACAAGTATAGAGAAGATGATTACGACAGCGAGCGTCGGCGTGACAAGCACCGGCCTCGCAGTCGCAGCCCTGACGAAAAGCGCGAAAAACGCCGTGATCGGTATCGTAGTAGAAGCCGAGATCCACGGCGTGATGAAGGCCGTAGAGAAAGAAGTGTCGACTCCGACGATCGACGGAAGCGTAGGAGGGAGAGGGACTATGAGTACGATGACGAGAGGGATGATAGGAAGAGGAGACATAAGGATGATACACATTACAAGCATTAGACTTTTGCGTGTTTAGCGTGAGGCTTTTCTTTGCAATGGGCGAACAAGTGAGGATGGCATTGCACGGCGTTTTGGGAGATAGAAATGATACCACATCAACTTGCTTGGTCAAAAGCTAGTGATGTCCAAATGGCAAATAAACTCATACCACTATACCATTATTAATACCGAACAGATCGCTCTACTCCTTCTTACTCCTTGCCTCCTTCTGCTTCCTCTTCTTCGCCCCCTCCTTCATCCTTGTAACTTTCCTATCTGCCTTACTCTCATATCGAAACTTCTTCTTCTTTTTCTTCGGCCACTCGGTTCTCGGTCTCTCCTTTGTCCATATCCTCTTCCCATTCGCATCTCGCTTTATTTCAGATTTGCCGTTCTTTACTTTGTCGTCGTCCACAGCTTTAGCATTCTTTGCTTTGTTTTCGTCATCAGCATTGTCATTGTCGCCTGGTCTTGAGAATCCGGCGCGTGATATGCCGACGCTCTCAATGGTGACGGTAGTATATTTGTCCTCGTCAATGTATTCGTCTTCCTGATTTATTGGTTCTGTGTCTTCGAAGCCGGAGAAGTCGTCGTCGGCCGAGTCTGAGTCGCTAGAGGCTCCTAATTCGCTGATCTCACCATTGGCTTGTTTGACAAGGCGATTTACTTCCTCGACGTGTTTTTCAAGGTCGGCTTTGCGCTGTTGACGGAGCTGGGTTGGTAGTTAGAATAGAATGTTAAGGTAGCGTTGGTGTGCAATTCGCTAAATGGCTGAGTGACAATCGTACCTCTCGCCTGAATCTCAACTTCTCTTCCTTCTCCCGTTTTGCGGCTTCGTCCTGGGCATGTTTTTGGCGGGCGACTTTGCGCTTGTGAAACCCAGTGAGGTATTCTTCGCGGGCGGTGGGGTCGAAGTCGATCTTCTCGGGGGCCGTGACGGTAATCTTGCGCTTTTTGTTCGGCGGCGCCATGTTGCGCGGCACGCAATATGAAGCAAGTGAGAACTTGGAAGTGGAGTAGTTCTGGTATCTGGTGCGTCCTGCGTCAAGCTAGAAAATTGTTGCAGGGATCTATCTGGGGCTCAAGTGGAGAACGGGAAGTTTAGCCGAACCGACTTGGGCACATTGCTGCTGCCTTGCATCGTAGGCATGGTTGGACTACCCTTACCTTGGATTGGACATTTACTGAATGATAGTTAGCATGGCTAGTGCGAAGGCTACGTTTGATCCTATAGATACTTTTTTTTATTTCAAAATCAAGTATCCTTTTCACGTCTCTACAGCGATGCTCAATATCTTTTTCCTCCATGACAAGGACTCTAAATGCCGCTTCGCCCGATTTGTTATGCATAAAGCCTCGTCAACGTCTTGAAGTTCAGGATCTCCAAACATAGCCAATACCATGAGCCCGAGGAAGGAATGGTACATATCCGGCGGATCTCCCGTAACCTTTCCAAATCCTCCGACCATATGCTGCGTCTTATCAAGCAGCCATTTACGTATGGCATTTTGCTGGATGATATCTATATAGCCGAGTAGTTTTAGCGGTGCTGACACCCAATATGCGTAGCATGTGTCTGCCACCTTGTTGCATCGCCCGTTTACACCGACCCACTGAAGCTCGGAAGATGGATTCAGTTTTCCTTGGATGCTTACTTCTGCCTGCTTAGACACATAAGAGCCCAGTTTAACGAATGAATGTGCATTATGGCGGGTTTCTGATGTATTGGTTTCGTCGTCAAACGCGTCGGGGCCGTCATCATTGTCCAATGCGGTTGTTTGCCGCGAGGCCAGCCATTTGAGAGTATGTGGGAGGTTGGTAATTCCACGCAAGACGCCGTCTGCTTCTTGAGAAGGGGATAGCGGCAAGCGATCAAGGAAGTACAGTGCAGCTATAGCACAGCAGGTGAAGCCACCATGTGCTTCAGAATACGGGGCTTCTGATATGCCTCCGTCATAGCATTCTGACTGACGTACGCAGTTGACAAAGCTGTCAACATCAATGTCTGGCACGCCGTCACAAGGACCTACGAGTTGGCCTCTCAAGATCCAGCGGATGGCCGTGGCCATGTACCCGAACCTTGAGTCGTTACCACCATGGACAAACCCATCTTCGCTTACTGTTTCTCCAAAGCTACCTTCGGGTCTTTGCATCTTAAGCAGCCACTGTAAAATCTCTCGTCTTTTAACCCTTTCTAGATCGTCTCCTAACACGACCAGCGCGAGGAGCGCAAAAAAGGTGCCGGGTATATGCGGCGGATCCCATCTCTTGTTTGCGTCACTACTCAGTGCTCCAAAATCAGACCCTGGCCATGGCCGGAAACCGCCTGCCGGCAGCTGGCAGTTGTAAACCCAGTCGATGTAACCTTGCCGCTCTTCTGTAGATAGAGCGGAGTCCAGGTCGCCGAGAATATCCAAGGCAGAGACGGTGAAGAGGGCTAGGAGCATGCGGTTGGAGTCATTGCTTGTGTAGAAATGTGGCAGGAGAGTTTTCAGATTCCGCCTCCAGTACTTGATGTGTCTGGGGTAGTTGAGGTGGGACTCGGAGATAGTCGTCGGCGCCATTTTAGGAAGTCCTGAATCGTGGGCGGGTCCGTTTACTAGGCAAGGAGAAGGTCAGGGCAGTCCAGGTAGCGGGGAAACTTGGTAGGGTGAAGCAATGACAGCATTCGGCCCTAGTTCGGGTAGGGCAAAGCACGGGGCAGTGAATGGAGGGATATTTTTATCGTGGCACGTTGCTAGCGGTCGGCGTATAGGGTAAGGCTTGGGTAGGAGAGACGCGACCCTGTCAGCAGCGACCAGGTGCAGGGTTAGGCTTGAACTTCAGCTCTGCCACCCGTTGGAGCCACAGCTGGACTGCAAAACTCCTGACGGGTCTCACTCTGTTTTGTGCTGTTCTGTTCTGTTCTCCCTTCCCCCCCCATTCTATCGTTGGCCCTCTCCTCTCCTCCCACACCCTAACTTCGGCACCGTTTGTGCCGCCCAGCCTGCTATTGCGCTCCACGCGGCTCCACGCTACGACACGGCAGCTGTGCTTGCCCGTTCCCCATTCCCCATATTTCGGTCTACGCACTCCACTGCCAACTAATCTCGACCACGCTCGCGACGGCGTGCTACGACCCCCGCCCAAGAGGAGACTGTAGCCACCATCCGCCACCATGACGACGGGCTTTGCGGCGTCCTTCTGGTCCAGCGACTATGCTGGAGGTACGGGCCCAGCACGGCTTACGCCTGCGTAGCACATGCACACACGGGTACTGACACAGCCAGGTCTCGGGGTCTTGTTTGGCAAGCTCCAGCAGGGCGTCCAGGAAAACCAGCAAATCCTCACCGTCGCCCGCATGCGGGCCGATGCCGAAGAGCTCTATGGAAATTCGCTGGCTGGCATTGGCCCGGCCTCTGAGCGCATAGGAGGAGGCTTCAACAGAGACGAGGGCGCCAGTGTGCGAAAGGTCTGCAGCTGCCGCAACCCTGCCGTCTCCAACCTGCGACTGACCGTGACTAGGCTTACGAGGGCGTCAAGACGGAGATGGAATCCGCCTCTTCGAGCCACAAGAAGATCGCGTCCAACATTCGGGAGCTCGTCGTGAACCCCTTTGGTCGCTGGTGTGAGGCACATGCGGCCCGCGTGCAGAACTCGCAAGACGACCTGCAGTCGCGCATCAAAATACACGATCGCCAAGCCGAGGCGGTGCGCAAGTTCCGCTCGCAGTACTACAACAAGTGCCGCTTAGTCGAGGATCTCGAGGAGGAGGACAAGCTGGCCTTCCAGGACCCACAGAGCGAGGCTGCCCAGGCAAGTCCCAAGGCCAAAGTGCCCACCATCCAGATGACTGCCCCCGAGGACACCGAGGAGGACCCTATTGACCTCGGCGACGAAACATACCAGCCTGAGCAGATCAAGAAGATCCTGACCCACATGCTCAACACTATCAAGCTAGGTGAAGTCAAGGTGCCTATCCTCGGAACCTACCAGAACTGCTCCAATGGCGCCGATATCACCGAGTACATCCAGAAGCACCTATCTGCTACCAGTGTAAGCTATGCGGAGAGGATCGGCCAAGACTTGGCTAATAATGGCTTCCTGCGTCTGGTTGGCAATGTTGGACAGACCTTTGCGAATAGCTCCAGGATGAATTACCAGTGGAAGACGAAAGCCTTCACAGTCACCGGACTGCCTGAGAAGAAGCAGCCTCTTGCGCGCTCATCAACCGGCATGTCTCAAATATCGAATGACAGCATCACCCCAGATTCTCCCGTTGGTGCTGTGGGCGAGTATCTTTCAGGCTGGAATCCTCTGAACAACCAATATCCAAATGAGACACCCTCGGAGAGGCTCCGTCGTGAGGCTCGCGAGTCCGATGAGCGTTACAAGGCATCTGTGAAGAAGCTCGACTCATTGCGTTGTAATCTAGAAGAGGCCATGGTTGATCACCTAAAGTTTATGGAACGCTGCGAGCTGGACAGGCTCAAAGCTATCAAGGCTGTCATTTTGGATTTCTCTGGTGCTGTCAGCAACGTAATCCCCAGTCTACAGAGCACCGTAGACAAGATGATGCTGTTCCAAGAGACTGTTCAGCCCTTGGGCGACCTTCGGTACATGCTCGAGAATTACAGGACCGGCCCATTCCTCCCCAGAGTCACCACTTACGAGAATTACTACAACTCAGTGGATGGTATGATTTGAATCAAGCCTCGTATGACCCATACTAACGTTAGCAGAGCAAACATTTGGTGTCGACCTTGAAGCTAGAGCTCGCTCTGACAAAAAGCGCGTCCCTGTCCTGATTACCACGATTCTAACCTTCTTAGACAATCACTATCCTGACCTAGAGGGCGATGAGGCGCGTCGTGGAATCTGGCTCGTAGACGTTCCATTGGCGCAGACTCACGACCTACGTAGCAACATTAATACTGGCAAGCGATTTTCGGAGGAAGTGCTTGAGAAATACGATATACCGATCGTCGCAAGCGCCCTCAAACTCTACCTTTTGGAGCTTCCTGGTACGTCATATGTTTTGGTGTTCAACACTTGACACTGGACTAATTCTAACAGACTCCCTTGTTTCTTCGCATGTGTATGAGATTGTCAAGACTATTTACAGTACCACTGCAACTGATGTGACGGAGGAGACTCGCGTTTCCGTTTTGCAATCCACGCTTGGTCAGCTACGCCTTGCCAACATTGCCACCCTGGATGCCATTTGCACTCACTTCACTCGTCTCATTGAGTTGACTTCGGCGGACGAGGCCTATGTCACTGCTCTTGCAAATGCACTTGCTCCTTGTGTCCTCCGTCCACGACAGGAGTCAACGTTGAGCATGAACGAGCGTTACAGCTACCGCCTAGTGCGCGATCTTTTTGCTCATAAGGATGCAATCTTTGGAGAGTTGAAGCGGGCTAGCACCCTCACGCACTCTTCGTCTGGCGCTCAGCGCCCACGTGCTATTTCAACCGACGAGAGCAACCGTCGGGCGAATATGGAGGAGCGCCAAAGAGCCATTGCTGCTCAACGCTCTCCACGGGCAACATCGCCAGCTCCCAATCGAGGCACTGGGTCTCACCGTCGTGATCGAAGCCAGACGCGTTTCCCTGTCAACACTTCGTCGCCAACGGAGACACGAAGAAACACAATGAACCGTAGCTCTCTTGAAGTGCCTGGCAATCCCGATAGCCCGACTCATGATGAGGCGAGCACGAATGGCACACCGGAGGCCATGGTGGCCACTCCTACGGCAGCAACACCGGCCGAGCATCCAGCACCATCTAGCACGCGGGTGCCCTTTCCCAGAAAGCCCGCTGGTGGGCTGTCGAGGGGTAACCGCGACTCGACTGGCAGTCTGAGAGGCGAAGAGGCAGGATCTAGAGGAGTGACGCTCGAGGACAAGCCGATGGACGACTAGTAGTCTTACGGGTGCCAGCCTCAACCAGCCTTGACATCAACACGAACGTTTACGGCCTTTTGAACGCAATATGACGAATTGTACGGGCGGGATAATTGGGTGAAACGAGTTAGATAGACGGGCAAGGCCTTCAGGGCGGCGAAGCAGGTTGGAGGTTGAGTGAATCAGGGCAGAGCCTTGTACAAGAATGCTGTAAGCATAGCTGATATAGCGGTCTGGCGAGAATTTTGAGTATTTGATTGAAGGGCCATGTGATAATAGGCAGCAGCATGTAGACGAATATATTTATCTAGATCCGCCTCCGACTTGATGTTGGTCAAGTCGCGCCCGTGACTGTGCCTGAGGCTGAGTAGGGGAGGATAGGCCCGGGAGCACCCTGCGAGCGGCCAGTGCCATCACGTCATACCCACCCCAATTTCCAAGGCGGAGCAGCTTGCAGCGACATGGGGTCTTGTCAGGTGTGGCTGGGACCAACATCTCACCTACGCCCGGCTCGACACTTAAGCCCAATCAGTCGCCGTTCGCTCAGTGTCCAAGTGTCTGTCTTTCGATTTACCCACGCACGACGCTCCCTGGACGGCTGCAGCCTCGTCGCATTGGACATTGCACCATCCTATCGCAAACCAGACCCACCGTGGACCGCCGATCGGCCCGCGAATCAGGTTGCGATCGCATCTCGACCATGTGCCTGGTCAAAGTCAAGCAGGAAGAAGAGCACATTGTGCCCTACCGCGTCGTCGACCGTCGCGAATCACGGCGCCGGGCGTCGCACGCCTCCCAGCGGCGGTACTCGCGCACTGAAGTGGTGCACCACGAGTCGCCGCGCCCTTCAGCCTCGTATGTCGCAGTCCCAGCACCGAAGCCGCTGGCCATCCCCGCGCCGCAGCCGGTTCCAGTCTTTGTCCAGCCACCGCCCACGCCCATGCCCATGCCTATGCCCATACCGCCTCCAGCACCGAGTCACATCAGCAGTCACCACGGCCACAGCCATAGCCACCACGGCGCTGCCCACTATGTCGAAGTCTCGCCGCGGTCGAGCATGACGAGCCGGACGTCGAGCCCGAGCCGCAGCGAGTATGTCTATCGCGAGCGCGAGTACAGGCGCGAGAGGCAGCACAGCCCCGAGCCGCGCTACGACCATTATCGATATGTGGAGCCGGCGCCCAGCGAGAGCGACCACTATGAGAGGTACCGCGAGAGGAGCCGGCAGAGGAGTAGGAGCAGAGGCGGGTATGACGATGCGAGGGGCAGCTTTAGGGACGAGAGGGTGCGGGTCACGATTGAGGACGAGGGCAGGAGGAGACGGGATTACAGGCAGTAGTTTTGTAGTTTTGTAGTTTTGTTAGGGTTTGCAGCGACTATTTGGCCCATTTTCTTTGATAGTGCACTTCCAATGAGAACAGCATGCTGTAGAGTCTATTTATCAACCGATATGCATGGTGCAGCCGGGGAATCCTTGCGCCAGTTCGGCCACCACGCGCACGGGTTGGCGCTGGAGGACGTGAAGTGTAAGATATTCAGCTCACCACACGTGCCGACCTACCATAACAGTCCTGTAGCCCAGACATGCGCGAAGCCTCTCCTCCGCCGACCTCCGCCCTTGCCCGCCGCTGAGCATGTCCATCCGCGTGCTGATCAAAGAATACCCGCACCGCGCCATTGCCCTCGCAACCTCAACCCACACCCTCGTCCTTCGACACAGCTCCACCTCAGCCGAGAGCAATGGCAATGGCAATGGCAATGGCAGCCGCAATGCATCCTCGACCTCGCTGGGCAGCAACACGGCCGCTGTCGCCGCCGCCGCCGCCGCACGCTGCATGGTCGAGTTCGCCCGCGTGCAGGACGTCGACCTGAGCGACTACCGCGGCCTACACTCGGTCTATGCGCACGGCACGCTGGGGCTCATCACTGTGAACGGTGATGTCTTCCTCGTCGTCGTGAATGGATCGAGCAAGGTCGCCACGGTCCGCCCGGGCGAGACGGTGCAGCGCATCCATTCCGTCGGCTTCTTCTGCCTGACCAGCTCGAGCTACGACGCCCTCCTCAACGACGAGGTCAACCCCTACCCCACCGACTCCCTCGATGATGAGGGCTACGAGATGGGCTACGGAGGCAGGAGGGAGCAGTCACCCCTGGAACACCCCTGTCTGGCGCTGAAGAAGATACTGAGCAGTGGCACCTTCTACTACAGCTCCGACTTCGACCTCACGCGGAGGCTGCAGCACCGGCATACCGATGCCGGCACCGTGTCTATTGAGAGCCTCGACGCTGGCTTCTTGTGGAACGCGTACATGATACAGCCGCTCGTCGACTTCAGGAGCAGGCTCTCCCCCGGTGACAAGGAAGCCCTGGATACGTCAGGCATCTTGACCTCTGCCATTCGCGGCTTTGCCCTCACAATCACCATCCCTACCTCTTCCGCGCCCATCAAGGCCCAGGGATCAGGAATCCCCTCCTCCATAACTCTCGTCTCTCGCCTGTCATGCAGGAGAGCTGGCACACGATTCAATTCTCGTGGCATCGACGACGACGGCAATGTTGCAAACTATGTCGAAAGCGAAACCACCTACTGGACGCCCTCTGGCGTCTGCTTTTCCTATGTCCAGGTGCGAGGCAGCGTGCCCATCTTCTGGGAACAGCAGTCTGGGCTTCTGCCCGGCCAACAAAAAATCACCGTCACAAGATCAGAGCAAGCTACACAGCCAGCATTTGACAAGCATTTTGAAAACCTGGAAATCAGCTACGGCGCCATACACGTGGTCAACCTGTTGAGCAATGAGAAGCCACAAGAAATAGAGTTATCACAAAAGTACCGCCAGCACATCAGAAACAGCCCGCTCAATCACGGCACCGATAAGAACAACATGGACCATGCGCTTATCAGGCTTACAGAATACGATTTTCACGCAGAAACACGGGGCCCAGGCGGGTATGAGTCTGCCAGCATGATTTCTCGTTGGATACAAAGCTCTGCGGATGCATTCGGTTATTATCTTTCCGAGGAGGTCGATGAGCGTTCAAGGATCAACGGGGAAGATCGTATCGTCAGAAGATCCATGGTCATACTGCAGCAAGAGGGAATTTTCAGAACAAACTGTCTGGACTGCTTGGATCGGACAAATTTGGTGCAGACCATCATCAGCAAGATGGCACTCGAGGTCTTCCTAAGTCACAAAAGCCTTCGTGCAAGTCAAGACTTCTGGATGCGCCATTCTACTATGTGGGCAGACAATGGCGACGCTCTGTCAAGGATATACGCAGGTACCGGCGCTTTAAAGTCGTCATTTACCCGACATGGAAAGATGTCACTCGCAGGAGCATTGGCAGATGCCCGAAAGAGCGCAACGCGCATGTACATCAATAACTTTGCCGACAAGGGGCGACAAAACACCATAGACATGTTACTCGGACGACTCATGAACCAAGTGCCCGTACATCTTTACGACCCGGTAAATGATTATGTCGTAGCCGAGCTCCAGAGACGGGCGACGGAGTTCTCAGATACAGAGGTCATCAACATCCTCGTGGGCACCTTTAATGTCAACGGTAAGACAAATGGTATCACTGCAGACCTGTCGCCCTGGCTTTGTCCAGACGTCGACCCTTCGCAACAATGCCCGGAGATTGTAGCGGTTGGTTTCCAAGAGATAGTAGAATTAAGTCCCCAGCAGATAATGGCCACTGACCCCGATCGACGAGAACTATGGGAAAGAACTGTTAGGCATACCCTAAACAAGAACGCCGAGAAGTACGGGAAAGCAGAATATGTAGTATTACGCGGTGGTCAACTGGTTGGTGCAAGCTTGTCAGTTTTTGTGAGATCCGATTGCCTGAAGCATATCAAGAACGTAGAAGGCAGTATTAAAAAGGTATACACAGCCATGTTACAATGCATTGAAATATGGCTAATACATCATAGACTGGCCTATCTGGAATGGCAGGTAACAAAGGAGCTGTTGCAATTCGTTTTGAATATGGCAACACTTCCATTTGCCTCGTTACGGCACATCTTGCAGCTGGGTTTGCCAATTACGAAGAGCGTAACCGCGACTACAAAACCATCAGCCATGGGCTGAAGTTCCAGAGAAACCGATCTATCGAAGATCATGACACCGTCATATGGCTGGGTGACTTCAACTATCGCATCGGGCTTAACAATGAGAAAGTCCAGAAGTTGTGCCATATGGGCGACCTCGAGACTATGTACGAAAACGACCAGGCAAGTTTTTCCTCATAATTATACGAGTTTGCTAAGCTAACATGCGCAGCTAAACCTTCAAATGGTCGCTGGCCTGACTTTTCCCTACTATTCTGAGGCGCGCATCACCTTCCTCCCAACCTACAAATACGATCTTAACTCTGACACGTATGACACATCTGAAAAGGCACGGATACCTGCATGGTGTGACCGTGTACTTCGAAAGGGTGATAATATTCGACAAATTCATTATGATGCTGCTCCGCTTCGGTTCTCTGACCACCGTCCTGTGTATGCAACATTCCAAGTTCTCGTCCAGAGAGTGAACGAGAGGAAAAAGGAAGCCTTGAAAGAAGAACTATACATGCAGCGTCGAGAAGCTGTTGGAGATACTCGAGCAGCTGGGCGCTTAGGTGAAGAAGAAACAGATGACGAAGACCTAATTGGCTACGAGAGTGTGGAACCTGGACTACCACCAGCAAGCTCAGACCGCAGAAAATGGTGGCTTGACAATGGTACATATGCCCTTCTTCCTACACTAGCTTCCGTACTGATCTTCGGAAGGTCTCCCTGCCAAAGCCCGCATCCAAGCGCCATCTGAAGGGTATATTCCAAACCCGGCGCGGCCAAGTAATCCCTTCACCCCCAGTCCAGAACCAGACTGGGTAGATGTGAAGCGGATAGGAAACAATGACAATAGACCCGAACCGCCGCCAGCCCGAGGATCACAACGAGCAAGACCAGTCAACTTTAATGGAACCAGCACAGCAAGCTCAATGTCCGGCTCTACCGCCAGTCTACATCAAGGCGGGCCTGCACTACCGCCAAATCCACTAGCGAGGAAGCTCATCGTCCCAGCATTTCCTACACACACTACACAACCGGCCAATTTCGACGGAAGCCGCGATGTCCTCACAGACCTTGGGCGCACCACCTCCAACGCCTCGACACGCTCTCTGCCCATACGATCGAGTAACCCGACTTTCCCATCTCCACTACTCGCACCAAGAAACGGACCCCAAGTTCTTCGCAAACCCGCCCCCCCGCCTATTCCCAGCAAGAAACCGTCTCTCGCTTCAAGACTTAGCACGTCTACTCCCCCACAATATCGCGATGACGATACATACCAAGAGTCTCATAGACCGCAACCCCCGCCTCCGCGCCGATCCATGGCAGAGCGGAGACCTGTACCTAATCCCATGGATGGCCATGACCATGCGAAACCGCCGCTTCCACCTAGGACGGGGACGGGCTTCAGCGCGGCAAGTAGCAGCGCTGGGAGGGGAAGGAATTTATTGGACAACGAGCCCGATGATGTAGGGGGGTTAAAGGGGTGGGAGGTTCTTCAGCCTGGACGATGAAGGACGATGGAGGAAACAAAATGTGTATTATGTAGATGTAGATAAATAAATAAAAAAAAGGGGGGGAGATGATGGATAGAAGGTACAATTTTGGATATCTTGATGGACGCTTATAGAAACTGGATACTTCCTGTTCTGAACTCCAAACTCCCGTCCGAACAATTAATTCTCGGTAAATTTCTGAGCAACAACACATACCCCTTTAATGTTGATGTCATGCATGTCCATTCCTCCGCTTGGCCTCTTCCAACGCAGCCTTCATCCTCCTATCCCTCTCTACCTCCTCGCTCACTCCCCCCTTCTCCCCTACCAACTGTTCAATCTCCTCCCCGTCCTGCTCAATCACCTCCACCCTCCTCAAAAACTCATCTAAAAACTTCTTCTCTCCTGCCGCCCGCTCGCCCTCGAGTTGCTTGACCCGCTCGGGCTTTGCATTCTCCGCCTTGGCTGCTGCAATCTCGGCATCGAGGTGTGCGGCATTGTGCTCGATACCCATGTCTTTGAAGAGGGAAAAGAGGGCCTTGCTTGATGATTTGAGGTAGGTGAGGGTAGCATAGGCGCGGGAAACGAGGGATGCGTTTGTGGCTGAATCGGTGGCGTCGAGGGCGCGGAGGGCAGCGAGGATGTCGTCGATTTCGCGCTGCTCGGTACCTACGGCTGTGATGACGACTTCCTCAGCAATAGATACGAGCTCGCCTATGCGTCTTGCTTCGTCGCGTTTGGCGCGTACAAGCGCCTCTTTCTCCGCATTATCGAAGTGCTTTTCTACTTTTCTCATTTGTGCAATGTGGCCGCTCGCGTAAAGAGGTTGGATCTCTGTCTTCTTATATCGCTTGTCACGCTCGGCAACGGCGAGGACAACGGCGTTTTGCCGGGCGCGGATGCGCTTGTGCATTTCCTGAAGGAGAGCAAGACAGGCTTCAGTGCTGGGGGCGTCGTTGGTAGAATCCAAACTCTGGATGCCTGACACAGATGTATGTAGTAGATCTTCGGCTTCAATGTATAGGTCCATGAGGGCTTTGATATCGGACTGCAGGGCGTCGTAGACTGGGTCGAAAACAGCCTCAACGTATGTCATATATTCAGCTCGATCTTCTTGGGCTTTCCGTTCACTTTCCTCTTCCTTAAAATCCTCCTCGAGGGCATTGAGGTCGGCGTACGAGATCTCGTCGTTGTTAAAGGCCTCGTCATTCATTGCTTCGCTGTCCTCTTGTCGTTTGCGGCGCGCTGTATCATTCTTCTTTCGTAATACTGCAGCCGTCTGCTCCCATTGCTTTGTAATATTGTCAATGTTGCTTGAGTTGTCTTTGAGATTCGCGAGCTTTGCCTTCATATCATCGATGAAGTGATTAGACGTTGGAGGCACGATCTCGGTAGGTAAGAGGTCAGCCAACGCATTGGAGGGGTCTTTTCCAGGCGGTGGCGCAATAGACTTGGGGTGATTAGATGACGGAGCTAAAGGTGCTGGAACAGAAACCTCGGGCGTTGTTCTATCACTGCTAGGAGGCCTGTTTGCAGAATTAGATTTCTCCGGTCCGTGGGCGCCGAAGAAAATCTCGTCGTGATGCTTGCTTGAGCTCGTAGTCATGGCTGGCCTCTGCTCAAATGACTGGGGAGCATTAGATACGAGAGGCGCAGTCACTGGAACACTCGAAATCGACTGCCTATGAGTTGATGGAGTGGCCTCATTCGAGAATAAGGCAGGGGGCACGTATGCCTTGTACTGCTTGGGTTCCTCGTTAGGTGGCGACTGAATTGGAGTCTTGTTCATATCCCCATCCACAGAACTTGTAGGAGTTAGGATAGCTGTTGACTGTGAAGATGAACTGTGTACTTGCTGATTCGGCGGGATCTCTCCTGAAGGCATGGTAGCCTTCCGCTTTGGGACAGGTCGGCCACCAGGGCTGAAGTCATAGTCATCGTCATCAATTGTTTCTTGCGGCTTGTTAGGTACCTGCAGTTTGAGGTCTTCTCCGCCAGCGGATCGCGTGGGCATATTTGAGTAGTCTGATGTCGATACAATACTTTCACTAGCAGGTGGGGCGTCGTAAAATTCAATGCCTCTAATCCCCGCTTCGTTCTTCACAAACGCCCTGAACGTTTTTATCTTATCTTCAACTTGAGGTTCGCTATCCTCCCCACGGAGCATCGTAATATACCTCTCTAGTGAGCCTGCATACCATGGGTTGATATCTGGAATCAGATCGGCAGGCACTGGAAGAGCTTTAACAGGCTCCTTCAATTTCTCTGCTTCGAGTTCGCGTCTCAGGGCTGTGATAATGGCATCTCGTTCTTCAATATTGTGTTCTTTGCCTTCTGCGTCCTCCTTCATGCGCTCAATTGTCAAGTTCTTTTCCTTGACTTCAGCCTCAGCATTAGCCCTGGCTTCTTCCGCAGCGGCCTTAGATGACTCAATTTGCTCTATAGAGGTTCTCAAAGCCTCGATCTGCTCTTGAAAAAGGGTTCTTTCATCTGTAGCATGTGTCTTTGCAGATTCAGCGTCTGCTTGAAGTCTCTGGATCTCAGCATGCAGGTCGTCCTTTTCCCTCTCCATGTTAGCCCGTAGGAGCTCAAGAGCCTCGTCTTTTTTCTTCAATTCTACAGCACGTTGTTGGGTTTGTTGGGCCCCCCAATCACTGATATCTTGCGTTAGTGTTTGCTGAGCCGCGCCCCAAGCTCCATCACCCATTATAAAGCCTGTCGCTACCGGAGGTGGTTGTCGACTGGGTGTTTGCTGTACCGCTTTCGTAGATTGTGCTTCCCAGCTCCCATCGCCTATAACAATACCCTGTTGAGTGGATGGTGGTTGGTGCTGAGACTGTTGTTGGGCTGGTGTACTCTGCTTTGGTGGTTGCCAAGCTCCATCGCCCATTACAAAACTCTGCTGTGTAGAAGGTGGGCGAGCGCCTTGGAGCGATTTTGGTGAAATACTGGGGGGCGCTGGAGCCGCATCTCCCATGATATAACTCTGCTGTGGAGGTTGTGGCAGCGACCGCTCAGTAAGACTAGCTATGACCGGAGGTGGAGTGGGTTGATACGTATCTCTTCTCTCACCAGATACTAGTGGTGCCGGCTGCGTCGCTGGGCTAGGCCAACCGTGTGTTGAAGGAGGAGAAGGTCCAGCAGGTAATTCTGGATGACTGGCAGGCAGCTCTACGCTGTCTAGCTGTGCTGGCAGGTCCTTTTTCACGAACAGTTCTTCATCATCAACTTCGACATCACCCCCAAAATGCTCCCAATCTGAAGGACCACCAGACCCCAAAGCACTGAATCTTGACTTGTCATCACGTGGCGGAGGTGGTGTCGGGAGTTTAGGCGGTGGCGGCCTAGGCGAGTTTGTCCTGTTCCCCTCGCGCTGAGCTTGTAGATTAGCAAGCGCGATCGAGCTGACCGAGGCGGTTCGTCCAAGTCCAATTTGCTGGTTTGAATTAAAGCTCATGCTGTTTCGGTGATTGACAGGCGACACAGGTTGACTCTGTGGGCTGGCTTGGTTGAAAAAATTAGATGAAGCAGTGTTGGTACGGGTGAGGGGTTTTGGAGCCTGAATATCCTGTCCCGCTGCTGATGCATATGAGGTACCTCCAAGAGAAGTCCGTGATTGCTGAGGCTGATGACTTGGTTGCCATTGTGGTTGTTGCGGTTGTGGTCCAGTTGAAGCTTGTCCGTTTTGCTGGGGTTGGGGCAAAACCTGGTTGGTTTGTTGTGTAGGAACATTAGGTGTGTTGAAATTCTGAGCATATTGCCCTGATTGTTGCGTTTGCTGCCCTTGTAAATTTGGGTCATGGGTTTGCTGATGCGCGGGCTGTGGCTGGAACTGGCCTGGTTGCTGCATTTGCTGACCATATGGCTGTTGCTGAGGTTGCTGCCCTATAGGGGTTTGTTGCGGTTGTTGCATTAGCTGGCCATATAGCTGCTGCTGTGGTTGCTGACCAATTGGATTTTGTTGTGGAAACTGGTTTGGTATCCCTGGAGGTTGCTGTGGCATCTGTCCCTGCGGTGCATATTGGCTATACGTTTGCATTCCGAACGGCTGCTGATGCTGCTGAGGCTGCACAGGCGATTGGGCATATTGCGAAGGAGGGGGAGGTGGCTGCACAGGCTGAACTCCTTGATAGCCTTGTGCATAAAACGAGGGATCTACGGTGGGCTTCGTGTACCGGAATTTCTTCGACCCTCCTTGAAGTGGAGCATGCTGTGCTTGTTGCCACGCAGGAACATCTGGCGGCGGAGGGACATAGACACCTGGCATTGGGTTGGTATTTGAAGGCATGTATGCTTGTACACCCTGGCCCGTCAATGATGGTGGTATGTATACCGGCTGTTGCTCGTTCGGACTGATGACGGTCGACTGCTGAGGAGCGGCTGACGGAGGGTTTGAAAAGTCACCCGCCTGGTTTGCACCATATACTGAGCCAGGCTGGCCACCTTGAGCAGGCGGGAAGTAGGAACCGCCAGGTGTGGCCGAAGGGGGTGGTGGAGCCGCATTGTTGTACTGCTGCTGGCTCTGGCCCCCCCCCTGGACTGGATATCCTCCTTGTTGTTGTGGCGCCTGCTGAGGCCAGCCTTGGTTCTGTTGGTTCTGTTGCGGCTGTTGTTGTTGTTGCTGTTGCTGCTGCTGCTGGACTACACCAGCAAATCCAGCCGGCTTCGGCGGTGGGGGAGGAGGCTGATCATGGTGCTGTTGGGGGTATGGATGGTGGGGCTGCTGTGGCTGTTGTCCTCCTGGCATAGCTCCATATGTGCCGGGATTGTAGCCACCTGCGGCTTGTTGTTGCGGCTGGTTCCACTGCTGGCTTGGGGGCTGATTGTTCTGCGCTGGCGGGGCCCACTGGCTCTGGCTTTGCGGTGCAGCAGATTGATACCCTCCGTAGCCTGGAGGTGGTGGAGGTGGAGCGGGTTGCTGCTGCCCCGCGAAGCTCGCCGTGCTCCCAGGCCTCTGGTAAGTCGCTGGCTGGCCGTAATTCTGCATATCTGCTGTTCTTGGTTGTAATCCTTCACCCTCTTCAATAATGCAGTGTTGTGTCGAGTCTCAACTTTCGCAGCCTTGGACTGTCAAACGCGTGTCGGCTCGTATGCGCTCTGGTGGTGCTGTAGGGTGATATTATTAGACTCTTGCACAAAGACGTAATATGCACGAGCACGGCAAGGGTGCAAAATCACAGAAACATGATGCACATGAAGCAGAAGGATAGTATTACAAGCCAAGTAGAATAGATACAGGAGGCAGAAGGAAGCCCAGTGGCTGCGTGTCGTGTCATTTGCAAGCCTGAGGGCTGAAGGTCCAAGGCGGAACCGAAGCGGCAAGGTCTCAGCCACAAGCCTCGCCTTTCCTCATCCGTCCTAGTCCGCCGTGGTCCCTTTGCCGACTCCTTTAGCCTTCCTCTGCTTGCCAATGTGTTCGACAATGTACTGCACGTCTTTGGCAACTGCCTCCAGAATCTCCTTCTTCTTCGTGCTCCACGGCGCAGCCCGAGTAATGCCCTTCGCATCACTCCTTGTTATCATGTCCCAACGATGCGTCTCGCCATCCTTGCCAGATCTCGTTGGGGCTTCACATAGTCGCTCCAAGGAGACATAGATCCCTTCAGTGAGACTATTCCCGTTGTGCTTGGCTTTCCTTTGCGCTTTATCGCCTTGGTTGGTGCTACTGTGTGTGTTATCGTATGTTAGAGAATGCGATTTTATATGGCTCTTCGATATCACAGCTTGGGCTTCGCGAAGCGTTTTGAAATTGATGGGAAGTTGGACAGTGTGAGATTGGGAGTGAGCTACTAGCCCTTCCGGGCCAGGCACATCATAATTTGAGTGAGTGGTCATACAAAGGACATGAAAGACGCGGTCTTGAAGCATCGAAATACCCAACGCCTTGGGCATCTCATGGAACATTTGAAAGACTGAAGAGTGTTAGCAGATAGTCAGCAAACGCGAAAAGTCCTGGTAGGACTGACTGCTGTATCCAACCAAACAGAGAATAGTGTTGGAGAAGCTTCATGGAGGCCATTACTCACCAGATATTTGAATAGTTGTCACTCCCCATTCTGGCTTGAGCTCGGCCACCACCTGCTTAAGATCCTCTGCACTCCATCTTAAAAGCTCATTCGCATCAAAAACGCTTGGTGTATATTCGGTTTCCTTGCGACAGTGATCTTGAGCTAGCAATGTGTCCAACTCCTCATAGTCTACCTCGAGCGCGGCATGGTATGATCGCCTCCCCAGCCATGCTGAGCTACCTTTGCCCTTCGACCGTTTGTTGACAGTGACGGCAACATTTGTATCTGGTCCATCTTTTTCTGTAGATAGGGACGGCATCGTGATAGAGACTTGGTTGCCTTTGCGGGGATATGTCCCATGTTCGCTCCAACTGGCATCTTCGAAATCAAGCTGATACACTTCAGTAAGAATGGATCTAATAAATCCTGCGAGCGATATTGCAGGGTCATCCTTGCGCTGAGAAATGTCGGTATGCGGTGGAAGCTCATGTAGACACAGAGGCTCGAGGTTCAGATATTGGCGTGCACTAGCCAGAGGCTTCCCGCAGCATGTGCAGGTACCTTCGTCCAATGGCGCATGCGAACCCATGGCGGAATAAGCAGCGGGGCCAGCGGAAGTCTTGGAACAAGACTTGCAACCCCTACCACGAGGCTTACAGTTGGCTGGTCCGGACCAAGGCGGACCAGCAGGTTGGAACCAAATTGCAGGCAATCCGCCAAGATATCGCTTCGGTATATATGCATCAAACGGAACAATTTCTAGTTGAGAGTCGCGGACGGTGGCGCCCGACACGAGTAGCGATGCTAGACTGGGCTGAACCAGCTGTAGACTTTGTACGGTACTTAGGAGAAGGTCTAGAATCGTGGAAGAACTTTCAAGTGCGATGAGAATCAGGCGAGAAAATATGATGAGCCGTAGAGAGTGGGATGGACAAGATATCTGTGCAATATTGAAGAAGGGACGCGTAAAGATATGATACATAGCGTGAACAATCTCAAACAGGAGGTTTCCCAGAGCACCACTGCATGGTTGGACATGTGACTGTATGATTGGTTAGCGCAACCGCAGACAACACCACTCAACTTCTGAGGATTATTGGATGTAAATAAGGCCGAAGAGCGGTAGAGTCATGCAACGGAAGAATTACCTTAGGCCAAGTGCGCTACATACCTATCTTGGTATGTGCTAGGGGTAGGCATGAAGTGCAACCTTGCCCATTTGCCACAGTCACCCAACGCCTCCTTTCGGATGAAAACACGTGATAAGCCATAGACCATCATGGCAGGTCTACCATCGCAGCGGGCATATGAAGGGCTTCGGGGCGTTTTGTCTTGTGTCACTCGCAGTGTGGTGGGCGACAGTACTCTAACTCTATGCTCAGCTCGTTTTTCTGATCTAGGTAATTCTATTCGAAGGGATCAACAACTTATACAGCAGCAGACATATCGAGCCAATCAACTATGACCGCTTGGGTCACTAGCAGCCGGTCCCTTGTGTGTGGTGCTGCCAACTCGTGTCACACAGGAGCCAGGGCGCTAATTGCTCCGCGGAGCCATTGCTGGCATGCGGTTCTCAAATTGCCATACCAGCTCCAACCAGATTCGCTTAAATGCTATCGATAAATCTGGAAAACCTGTCAGCCTGCATATGACCAATTGCTAAAGCGAATTGGCGACTTGTTATGCCTCTTGGTGCAAGTGGGCTTAGGGCTAAGCTCAATCGTCTGAATTGTTTGACGCAAAGAAACTCAAAAAATCAACGGCACAATTGTCTCATCACTACCTAGACAGTCTCGTTGAACCGATCTCGATCGATAGTGGAGTTTCTCGGCTTGTGCTGAGTGGCGAAACACAGACGATCACCGATCAGCATAGCGGAACCAACCGTTCGGTTACTCTGTTTTCTATCCGTAGACGGATGCGTATTCTTATGTCAGCTTTGCAGGTGTATCCATAACCCATAAAGTAGCTTTGTGCGACCACCAAAAGGTCTGCGTGCTGGGTTTAGAAATATGAGGAGAGGCAATGACAGGGTGGATATTCGATAAATTGCTACAAAATAATGCTAGCTATGCCGAGCACGGAGCCTGTGTAGTGCAGCGCGATCATGGATGTAACTGGCATGTGCCAAAATAATTGCAAGAGCCTCGTGGCATTCTGCAAACCCCTTCCGTTCACAAATCAGATGTGAGACAGGTCAGAGATGCTAAAGCAAATGACAAGCATCGAGGTCACAAGTTGTGGGCCAAATGGTTGTCCATCTAGATCTTCTCACAGCATTCAAACCGCCACCTTTATGGTTCCTCCATGAATTGAAAATGGATTGAAATATATGTTTTGAGTAGGCGGAACGGCCGATGTCAGACTACATCAATTTTACGTCTCTTCTATCGTACTTTAAAGTGCTGTTGGAGTAGACTGTAAACCCCGTTCGGCGTAGCAGTTGACCAATGAAATGTGGAATCTAGAGCATAGCGAATGCCAGTAAGGGCTTGTATAGTATTGGCAGACGGCGGGGTGATGAGTAAACGCACGCTGTTCTATTACTGATGTTGTGTAGTATTTTTCGTGGCTGTGACATAGACCGAAATGCAAAGATGTGATCTTTGGCGGCGCGATCATTCACGGCGAGCCAGCCAACTCGATTTCTTCATCACCCGCTACGCCTGCTACACCCGCTACTAGCTCTCCAGCTCTTACCAAAGCAGCAAGAGGTCCTTGCGTGCGATAGTCAAGTATTTGCTGCGGCAGCTGCGAAGGTGGAGCCGGTGCAGATGGTCGATCAAGTGGTGATGGCAATGGCCCCATGCTGGGTATAGGCTGTGGTAGAGTTCGTAAGGTCTTGACTGAGTCCAAAGGGGGCAGCGCCAAAGAATGCCCCACAGGAGTGGAGTTGTTGTATCCGCTTCCACTGTGTCCGCTTTCAGAGGACCAGGTGGTGTCTTCCCGAGTAAGAGGTGGCAGCATACTGGAATCGCGTAAGGGTCGTCTTGAAGGCAACTCTACGGGAGGCTGATAGTGTGACATCGATGAATATGAGGGAGGGGTTGTGGAGGTAGATTGGTGGGATGGATGCGTGTACGTGGAAGGTTGGTATTGGAAAGTCCCATCTGGTGGGCCTCTCGGATCCCTGGCTAAATTGGTAGACGAGCCATCGAACATTGAAGAGCGTGGTGAGGCGGATATAGGAGAATAGTGGTCAGCTGTTCTCGGAGAATTCAACGTAGATAATGGGTATGATGCGGGAGACGTAGGTTTTGATGGAAAAGGAGGTCCAGTTGAGAGGCGTGAGGGACCTATAGGAGAATTGGAGTCGAGCCTTTGTAGTCCTGTCGTGGAGAGGTCGGGTTGGACTGAGCTTAGTCTTCTGTTGGTCGCGCGTTCATGTTGGTCCAGGGTACTACTACTCCGGGTTGACACACTCGTCTCGGTCTCGAGTTTTGATCGTTTACCTTCTATATCTGTCAACTCAGAATTAAATAGGATAGAGTGTTGACGACACTGACCCTTTGTTGGAACCGAATGCTTGGCCCTAAAGTCCTCTAGATACTTCTGGTAGGCCTCGTATTGTGGCGTCTTCTTGTAATCAGCGAATTCGGCATAGTATTTTTCTTTCGCGGTGTTGGCCTGTCGTTCACAGGCGTCTCTTTCTTCCGCAGGTAGCACCTGCCATCGTTCTCCGACTACCTTGGCGATCTCAGTGAAAGAGAGGTCTTGGCCTTTTAGCAACTCTCTAACGTCTGTAGGATGGTTAGCACAAGAAAAAGCGAGCGAGGGCTACACTGACGGTTAGAGAAGATGACATAAGCCGAAGGGGGTCGTTCAGGTGCGTATTCGTCGGGCTACGTCATGTTAGAATATTTCCGGATATTGCGCCGAGCATAAAACTGCACGCTAGGGATTGGGAGGACCAAACTGACTTTGGGATGCCGTCGATATTTCCGCTTGGTTGTGGTTGTAGTTGTGCTAACTGCAGTTGTAGAAGCTTCGCCATGTTTGGTTTTGCTTTCAGGCCCAGATTCGTCGCCACTGCGATAGGAGCCATCGGCACTTGTGGTCCTACCCAACGAGATGGGCAGTGGGCGATCGGAGGTTTGTCCTCGCGAATCGGCTATGGCCCTTTGGAGTTTCTATATGGTTGGGTTAGTTGAAGGGCCAAATCAAAAGGATAGAGTAGAGAATTGGAGCAACGTACTCTTCGATGGCCAAGCTTGACACTGAGAAGACTTCTAAGGGGATGTAAGCTTGATCCAGAGTGTGTGCAGTATGCGCAAGGGAGGCTCACAAGTCAGATTCGGTAATATCAAGTACAGTTTCCCAGGTGTCGAAGCCTTCGGCGGTGAATGCATCGAAGTACTGGGACAGACCCAGTCGCGCCAGCTGGTGTCGCAAGTCGGTCATGTAGAACAGCGGTTGGGTGAGAGATTGAGGTGTTGTGGTAAGTGGTTGTTGGAGTGGTTGTGCCGATATCGATAAGCCGGCGCGGGTATGGAGCTGGAGTTAAATCGAAAAAGTCCCGGAGTAGAAAAGGGTGAAGGCGATCGTTCTGAAATTATGACCTAGCAGTGGCGAGGGGTCCGTGACGGGTGCAGTGTATGGCGAGAGATGGCGAGAATAGTTTACAATACAGATATGAAAATAGGAAATGGTAAAATTCGGTGGTCGTGTCTGATTGGCGCGGAGGGATACAGTGGCGGCAACCTTTTCGTAACGAACACCGGGTAGGGGTAAAGTGTTGCAGGGCGCAAAGCGCAAGAAGAGAGTTGGGGATGGAGAACTAGATGATGGCCATAGGAGGTGGGAAGATGGAACTGGATTGGGGAAAGGTGGGCCCACGGACCGACTCAGCAGGAATGTGTAGTTAATGTCTTGTAATACAGGCGCGAGGGAAAATTGATCTTGTCCGGCAGCACTCACGGGCAAGGGGACGCTGGTTGCAGACTCGGATGGGCACGACCAGCACGACGGCCATTCAGAGTCAGACAGCAGGCTGCGGGCATTTGGCGCGTCGACGGGCGGGCGCTGAGGAAAGAAGAGCAGGACCTAGGTAAATTGGCCCACAGCAAGTAGCGGCACGAGGATTGCGGTGAGATGACGATGATGCGACGTGGTGTCGCAAGACCATGAGTCCGGGGCACGGCTAGAAGACTGGGCTAGAGGCAGGCATGGCGGGAATGGCGAGTGGAGGGGTGGCTGTGTGTTAGACGTCAGGCGGTAGTGGAGGTGGGTGGCAGCAACAGCATGGCGGAAGTCGAGAGGGCAGAAATTCGGGCTCCGGAGATTCAGCAGTGGGTAGTGGCAGCAGGCCAGTCAGTGAGATCAGAGCACGATCGGCACGCGGCGCAACTGGCAGGGGTGGCTGCATCCACGCATCCCAATTCTCTGCCAGCCCAAACAAGTCGATGGCGCCGTCGCAGAGCGGATATTCCGGGCTAGCAGTGCTGTGATTGGGCTGCGTGGCCGGAGAGCACTGCCGAGTTATTAGGGTGACGCAGGACATGTTTGCAGAGAGACAAAGACGCCTCTGCGAGCGCCTGTCCGTCGAGAGGCGGCGGGACGGCCGCTGGCGGCAGGCGACAGACGACAGACGACAGACGACAGACGACAGACGACGGACGGCAGGCGACAGGCGGCAGACGCGACGGCAGACAGCAGCCTCACTTTGAGCTGCAGCTCGACAACAGCCCACCACCCCCGGGCCCAGGCAAGCAGGAGTGGGCTCATTTGCGACTCCTCCCACCCTCGACTCGACCAGGCAGGCAAGGCACAAGGCACCGGCTCTGCTCGTGCTAAGCGAGACAGACGGGCCGATCACTAGATCAGCGATTGCCTGCAGACTGCGGACTACCGTAGCCAGGAGTGTCCGTGACGACAAGTGCCCGGATGAAGTCGAGAAAACGCACGAGGGCGGGCGAAGCCAGGCCATGACGTCCGCAGCAGCCGTTCCCGCCAGTCTGTGTGCGCATGTGTGCGTGTGTGTGTGTGTGTGTGTGTGTGTGTGTGTGTGTGTGTGTGTGCGCGTGTGTGCGTGCTGGCCGTGCGTGTGGCGCGCCGCCGAGGGCGGAGAGGAGGTCTGGGCGCTTATCGCTCCGCCCCAGCCCCAGCCCTCGTCTGCCCTCGACTTCAGCAAATGCCATGTGCATAGGGATGGTAATTTGGGCGATGCACTCGGGCCTAGGCCGGCCTTTACATCAGTGCAACCCAGAGAGGCACGTCGTGCCATGGCGAGAGCGGCACAAGGACGTCAACTGCTATTTGCTACCGAGACGTGTCTGACTAGGTACGCCGAATTAAAACGCCCACACTTATTTACCGTACCATCTGCTATTCGTGCTCGAGAACTGTCTTGCCATCTCCTCCAGGCACCATCTGCACACTCATCAGCAAAGCCATCCGAGCTGCAAGCTGCGCACAGTGCTTGCTTGCTTGCTCCTTACCATGCAGATGTTGTTGCCGTTGAGCAGGATCTTGGGCAGTTGCACGTTGCCCTCGGCAGGGTCGCTGAATGCCATGTTAGCTGCCTGCATGTCGCAAATACCATTAACGTGGCCTACATTTCGGTTACTTCTTCGAGCACCATGTCTAAAAACGTCAATCGCTGCCTCGACTTCTCGCTAGAGTATACGCACTGACGTAGTCGTCAAAGCCAACCAGTTTTCCAGTGAACTCTGCCAGAACACATGTTAGACGTCGTATTATCTATTCGGCTGATCAAGGACGCACCCTTTCCGCTGTTCATGATGACCCATATTTGCGATCCGACACATTTGTCAATGAGTTCTATCCCAAGTCAGCAATCCGCCTCCTCCATTTGTCATCTCGTCTCAGACACACACACACACACCTAGAGGAAGCAGATTTTCTAGAGCCATGGTTACGGTTACCTTGAGCTGGTGCGTATTCAAAGGCTTAGCCCAAACGAGTGCTGTGGATGGGATGGGATGGGGGGCAAGAGTGATGGGTTTGATATCTTGGCGAAACCACACAACGCGCTAGCCCACAAGTTCGCGTAACTGCACTCAAGTCATGCCAAGGTCTGGCGCCACGTTGCAAGGCAGACATCGCACTACCTATCCCTTCACAGCGCCTCTCAGCCTGTCGTGTGCATCTGGTGCCATGGAGGGCCATGCTTTCCAGACGACGCGCTCATATCTCCAGCGCGTCGTGCCTCCATCGACGCGCCTGCCATGTATTGACCGCAAACTATGAACAGCGGCTTGCCCATCACCAGATGCCAATGTAATTTGCCATTGTGCCAGTACCTGCACGTGTTGATTGAAACTAGTACTCTTCAAAAATCCGACCTGAGCTGGCCCGGCATCACCATGCAAAGCACGGCCCCTCCAATAAAGTCTCAAACGTCACTCTCATTCACGACCGCCTCAGCATGCAAGTGGAGACGCGGACGACCTGTTTCTGCCCCCTATGGAAGCCTTAAATCTATGAACGGCTCTCCGGGCCTGTTTTCGCAACATCCGTCGCTACAGTTTACCCATGGCCTTGGGGCAGTCATGACAGGTCAAGGTCAGCTTCGACAGGCCTCCAGCACACGACGCACATTTACTCCTGAAAGACAGAGTACCGAAACATCAATCAGTAATTCGCTACACCATTTGCGTATCGAAAATTCACCTCAAACCACGGACTTACCGCCAGTGACAAGTATAAGAGCACAAAACATATTTCCCACAATTGCTAATTCACAACAATTCTCTCAGCTTCACATAGTTCATGATGGCCATTCCGCTCAGTCGCCAGCTCGCGAGGACATGGTGGAGGAAATGCCGCAGCATACAGTGCAAGAAGATGACTACAAAGAAGGCTTAGAGCAACACAGTTTTTCACAAAACGACTCCACACCGCATGAAAATACCAAAATGAGGCAATCTAGTGACTCCACCTACGTCCCTAGTCAAGATCCCGAAAATAGAGCTATCAGCCAGTCAGGGGATGAGAAGAGCGAAGAAATGGAGATCGAAAAGGAAGAAGACGAAAAAGGAGAAGAACACATCCCTCTCAATTATCAAATTCCGGAAGATGTACTCCACACTGCAATGCTGGCTGCCCCAAACACGCATGCCAGCTACTGGAGTGCTAGAATGTATCGTGGACCTGATGGCCAAGAAATATCAATTCACTACTGCAAGTCCAAGGAAGTTGGAGAACGGGTTGCCAAGAAGTTCCAAGAAGAAAAGATTCTGGGATTTGACATCGAGTGGAAGCCATTTGCGAGCCCTAAGTCTATCAAGCATAATGCCTCCCTAATCCAGCTTGCTTGTGAAGACCGTATTGCCCTTTTCCATATTTCTCAGTTCCAGGGTACCACCGTCGAAGACCTTATGCCACCAACTTTGAAAGCTATATTGGAATCACCGGATGTATATAAGGTCGGAGTGTCGGTGAAAGGGGACTTCACAAGGCTACAGAAATTTCTCAACATTCAAGCCCGGGGAGTGTTCGAGTTAAGTCGACTCCACAATCTCGTTGAAATGCATGCGACCAATCCAACAAAGATCTCAAATAAGATCTCCGGGTTAGCTGTGCAAGTGCTTCAACATCTTCAACTACCCCTGTATAAAGGCGCGCAACTCGATGACGATCCAGAAGACACCGCAAACGTGCGCGTAAGTGACTGGAGTCAGCCTTTACAGCTCCAACAGATCCACTACGCCGCCGCAGATGCATATGCAGGTTTTCGGCTATATCACATCCTTGAGTGGAAACGCAAGCAGCTGCGGCCCACTCCTCCTACGCGTGGCCTTTGTGACAATGATGCGAAATCCGTCCAGAGAGTAAAGAAGCCCAAGAAGAAAAATGCCACTATAAAGCCGAAAGATGCTGCCCAGGCTACCGCGAAAGAAAGTGCATCAGATCAGGATGAAGTAGACGAGGAGGATGTGGAACTTGATTATGAGACAGCACCGGAAGATGTTCTTGACAGCCACGAAATAGAAGAGCAGGATTTAGCCTCAGCAGCTAGCAATGGGCGAACGCCACTCAAAAGTAACAACATCGAAGACCAGGGAACTTCGACACAGAAGCTTGTGGGTCGAATCAATCTCTCTTGGCTGAAAGGTCCCGACCCCGGATATCCTGTTCTTCCCCAAGAGCCCGAAGAAGATACGCTTACATCAGCTTCTCTGCGTACTCTCGACCATTCTGTCACTACCCGTTCAAGCGAAAAACCGAAAATCACTTCGTCTGCTCATCGTCTCGTTCCAGTGGAAGTGTCTGCGGATGATGAATTTGCTGACCCGGAACTCGAGATGGCTCTTCAGGTGCTTGATATAGATGCTGATGGAACGCTCAGAGAAACGACGAGCCCGTCCTCCACTACAGCTTCCAGGCCTGGAGCCTCGGAAACTATACAGGTAGTGAGGGATGGAGTGCACGCTGTCAATCACGAATCCTCAGAAAATGGAGACACCAGCAACATGGAGATGTCTGACTATAACCCCCTCAAGCTCGAAACATTCGAGCCTACCACACCCCCGTGGCCCACGGCTCAACTAAGCCATCCTCCAACTGATGAAAAGCAACACACACCCGAATACAATGCCGCAACAGTATGGGCAAAGAACTATCTCAATTCGACTATTCCGTCACCCACGTCAAAATTGCCCTCGCGCATCCGCGCAACAGTGCCGCATCTTCGTGCGTACCACCTCTGGCACCATCAACATTTTTCAATAGACGACATTGCAAGACACTTGCGTGATCCGCCTCTTTCGTTCAATACGGTGACGGGGTATATCTTGCAAGCTGTAAGCCTCGAGCGGTTGGAGTATGAAAAGAGAGCAATGCGAGACGTAATGATGGAAATGCCGGTTGCAATGAGAAGGAGATGGTCTTCGCTTGCAGAAAGAGTCGGTGCCTAAAGCAGATAGGGTTTTTTTTATAGTGCCAGGTAATAGGGATATATCTAAAATCATATGGGGTACATATACATATTTTAGCATCATGGTGGAATGGGTGCTGGGTCAGTTGTTATTTCACTCCTATCTGTTTCATCGCATTTTCATTTGTTTAGTACGTGATGTGACTTTTCGCTGAACGCGAATGCTTTTCTAAATGCTAGATGTTGTCTATAAAGCTTTGTAGGCAATTGCACGTCTCGTCCTCGCATTTGTAGCTACTAGGTTTACTCGAAACCCTTCAACAACTCCTGCAATTGCGCATATGTGTCATCCGGATTGGCAACTTTATGTCCAATCGTCCTCTCGTCGCTATAAATCTCCCAGTCATTTCCACCGGGATACGCCTTGTCACCGAAGAAGTGAATCTTATCGTATACGATGCCACTGCGATCCTCCTCTTCTGCAACGTGCTTGAGGCAGTATGTCTTGTCCCAGCCGGTGGGGAAGACGTCGAAGGAAATTTGACCGCCGATGGAGTAGGTGAGGCCGTAGTCGGGAAAAGCCTCCTTGAGCTTTGCGACCATGGTGGGGCGAATGTTGTTGGCAATGTCATAGGCCTGATAGTCGTTACGTTCTTGGGTTGAGGCATTACGGCCAATGGGCGAGACGTTGATCATGCCGTTTCGGAATTCGACGAAGGTGCCACGCTTGATGGGGATGTCGAGGTCGGCAATATAGTGGAGAATCCTGTGAGAGGAGTTATTTTTGCTCATATGTGTATAGTAGAGTTATATTTACGTACCATTTGACGAGCTTGTTGTATTTCTCTTGGCCAACCCATGATATGAAGCTCTGGCTGGCCAGCTCCTCGCCCTGACGGTATGCGGTGAGGCCATTCTCAGCAAAACAAAAGTCGAAAAGAGAAGTGACGTTGGTTTCTGATGTTGCAAGCTGTTCTTGCTGCTTTGCCAGGTTTGAGCCGCCTACGAAGCCAATGGCAACCTTGTGACGGAGATCCGAGAGCAGCTGGAGCATCGCAGGGCTGACGAGCTAGAGTAACTATCTCAGCCGAGTTGGTAAACTTATAGATACGAGACTACATACCTGACGAGGCTTTGTGAGTGTGTCGTCTACATCGAACAGGACTATGGTATTCTTGACCGGACGTTGGTCGAGCGGAGGGTATGCAGAAGCCATTGTGGAATGTGTTGTTCTGTTGGAGCTGTGGACTTGTGAGAATTATATTCTAGCCAAATACGCCAATCAAGTGGTTTACAAAAAATCTTACTGTGATCTTTGAACGAGCTCAAGCAAGGGGACAGTGTTGTATCTTGAATTGGCTGGAATATATCTTTTGGAGGGGCAGACAGGGATTGGCGATCCTCACCGCAGTTTCGCGACTCGAAGGCGCGTGGGGTGGTGGTACCTGCCTAAGCTCCCTTCGTCCTGGTCAATTGTCTGGACCCTGTGCCTTTGGTCACAATGCTTTCTCCATCAAGTTAAACTTTGCGATTTGCTGCAAATGTTTTCTCTGTGGGCGTCTTGTGCCTGAGTTGATCCCTTCTTAGCTCAGGAGACTACTACCGTTATCTAGGAGTTATTGTTGGGTGTAAGGACCTGGGCGCGTAGTAATGCTAGGATCGGTTGTGCATGTACCAAAAGGGAACATCTTCCGCCAGCACGTGAGCATTTGTTTACTTTGTTGCAACATGAGACTAGACACATCTTTCACTTGTTGGAATACGTGTCCATTGAAATCACGCCACAGATAAAGCAATTTCCTACTTCAGCCCTTGCTGTTGACCTGCTAGTGGGATTTCTATTACCACGTCATGTACCCACAGAGCAGTAGCCTTCGAGCCTCATATATAGGTGAGCATACATTGCATATGCAAGCTTTTCGCTTGTATGATAGGACTGTACATGGTAAAGCCTGTAGTGCGTTTGCTCAGATGGTAGGTACCACACCTGACAAGAACCACAAAGGCACAACCTCCCCCAGACTTTCTTTGAACAAAAAAGATATGAAAAGGCTCTAGCTTGCACACATCAGCGGTAATCGCACGTTGTCCCGTTCTCGCGCCTGCATGGAAGGGGCACAGCCTACAGGATGCACACACTAAACCCATTGACGCATTGCCTGAATTGGCATCCGGATTGAATTGGAATATGAGTGGCGCGATCTTTGCTTGCTGTAGTACACGACAGGGAAGAGTAGCCTGACGAACAAGAACTGCAAGGCAGAGTAAGTCGTGTATTACTTCTGGCGCCGAACCCCGCGTTGCTGGAACTCAGGATCTACGTAACAAAGAAGGCTTCGAGACACGATTCTTGGTTCGTTCTACGCTTCATTACTGTTTGGGCTTTGCGTGCTGTGTTCCTGCGTAGAATGTGGGTTGATCCGAGCTAATAGCTCTATTCATAGCAACTTGCGTCACTGTTCCGTCGATGCCAGCATAGATTCGTGCGACCGAAAACGGCAGTGCATACCACACGTACCCAGACAACAGATTGTTAATACTACACATAGGCTTTATGATTTGGGAACTTTGTATTTCGTGTAGCAAACTTCGGCTTAGCTAGTGACCTGTCAGGAAGCACTGCAGCAGCAATTCTATCTAACTCACAGCATGGCAACAACCTCACGCGGGCACAACGAGGATCAATACCTCCCGCCAAGCCCACCCCCATCACCACCTCTGAAACGGAAACGCCCCAAAAAACGAAGTAACTCGTTTGAAAAACTCGCCAATTCTCCACTTCCTTCCCCACCATCATCTCTGTCGCAAAGCCCACTCGGAAACCATGACCAAGAATCTCTACTCACAAAAGTAAGCTTTTGGCATTACCAAATCATGCCATTAAAACCCTAACTTGCTCAAGTTTGTTCTCAACCCCATCTTCGTAACATCATTCATTCTCTCCCTCTCCTTCATAAACCTGCGCGACCGCGCCCGGCGCACCTACGCTCACTCCAACACTTCATTCCTCGCATCATTTTCACCCTCGCGCTGGCTGAGCCCCGAGCCATATCAAGATTCTCTGGACTCGCGATGGTGTCGACAGGGCTCAACAACACATGTATTGCCACACGATGCGATAGGACCAAGAGAAGAAGATGCAACAGTGACAAAGAAGGGGAGGTCGTGGCACTTGAATAGGAAAATTAGGAAGGTGGCTAGGCTGGAGGTTAGTGATGCGTTTGAGATGAGAGGCAGATTTATTGTAGGGATGCTTGTTGTTGTAGGCTTGGGTTTGGGTGTGCTGGGTGTGGTTGGGAAGTGGCTTTTTCTGATGATTACAGGGTAAGTTTGGTGGTGGTGAAATTAGTTGTATAGGGATAAAAGAGGGTAGAATGGTGGATGTTTGATGGACGATGGATGAGTTGCATATGGATAGAGCGAGGAGAACGCTGGGAAAGCTTTCGGTTAACATAGATTATGATATAGGAAGTGTGCGATATTCACGCCATCAAACGAGGTCACAATGAAATAGTTTAGGAGGGGTTTTTAAATCGAAACACGGCCTGATCGCAATAAACCATGATATTAATCGTCCACGCAATAATCATACAATCATAACCGTATCCACTCCATCAGAATGTCGGTCTCGTCTTCTCCCCCTTCCACAACCCCATGACCTCGCCGGTCTCTCCGACCCACTCCTTTACTCCCGTAACAACCTGTTTTGCCAAACCGGCATTTGTCCCACTCCTCGCCCTTCTCTTGCCCTCCATTCCACCACCACCCACGGCAACACCACTTCCACTTGCGAAAGGCGCCGGTGCTTTTCCGGCGCTTATGTAACTACTTCCTTCTCCTGTTGCGTATTCTGAGCCCATGGAAGGCAAAATGTTTTCGCCGGCAGATAGTGAGACAAACAGAGCGAATGGAACGAGCCAGACGCAAAGTCCAAAGTAGGATGCGATCTCGGTGAAAGAGGGAATGTTGAGGTCACGGGAATAGGGGTACGCGGAGTGCGAGGACGGCGGAGGCGGGACGCTGAAATGGCAGAACCAGAGATAATGGTTTGCTATGACGAGTGCTGGGACTTGAATCAGCATTGGCAGAAGCCAGCTAGAAAGAAGTATGGTACCGCAGGAAAGCAAGAACAATGGATCTGTAAGCTTAACAATGGGAAAGCGTCTTAGGTTCTGCGCATATATGATGTGTGACACAACGCTCAGCGCACTGAGGCCTATGGGGAATCCATCTACGAGCAAGAGCAGGACTTGTAAGCCCACTACGCCGTAGATCAATCGGTGGAGAAGCTTCTTTGCGAAGACAGTGTGTTCCTCGACTAGCTCGGAGAGGTAGTATAGGCCAGAGGCTACAAGCCTCACATTTCATCAGCCTTTGGCCCCGTATGGATTGGTGACGTCGTTGAGTGAGCGAGCTGTACGCACCTATGGCCAGGGTCAAGAACCCAAAACCCAGTATAACTCCCACGTAACCCAGAAGCGGTAGTATCCACATGGTTGTCGAAAGATGTGGAGTAAGGAAGCACGGCGCTAGATAGGTGGCATTCTCGGACAATAGTGGGCCCGGAAAAGTGTCGCCGCGGGAGAGACGTGTGGGGTGAACTTTTGCAACACCAAAAAGTTGCGAGGACGACGCTTGGCAACAACGCTTGAATTGCAGCCTGCACACCAGCCGCAACCATGTCGCGACCAGAAGACACACTGTACTTATAATGACACTATCTCTCACGCAAGTTCTGTTGTATTGACGATATACCAGCCCCCCAGACCTCTACTACAATGACATCGAGTCCCGCAAATACACCACCTCGTCGCGCATCCGCTCCATCCAATCGTCCATGACCCACCGTGCCCTGTCCCTCCTCTCCCTCGCATCGCCCAGCATGATCCTTGACATCGGCTGCGGCTCCGGCCTCTCAGGCGAAATCCTATCTGAAAGCGCCGAAGAAGGCACGCCAGGCGGTCCACACGTGTGGGTTGGGTTCGACATCAGCGCATCGATGCTAGGCGTTGCGCTGGAGAAAGAGGTTGAGGGTGACTTGCTGCTTGCGGATGCGGGGCAGGGCATACCCTTTCGGCCCGGAACGTTTGACGCAGCAATCAGCATTAGTGCTGTGCAGTGGCTTTGCCAGGCAGAGAGTAGTGAAGTTTGGGATACGCCGGCCGCACGGCTGAGTCGGTTCTTCAATGGCCTGTATGCTGCGTTACGGAGGGGGGGAAGGGCTGTCTGCCAGTTCTATCCAAAGAATGACGAGCAGAAGAAGATGGTGAGTCAGGCGGCTATCAAGGCTGGATTTGGCGCGGGCTTGCTTGAGGACGATGTGGGGACCAAGAATGCGAAGACGTACCTGGTACTAACGGTGGGCGGGGGCGATGTCGATGGGGATATCACGGGCGTTGTGAGAGGCATGGATGGCGTGGATGTCATGGATGCGCGGCGGAGGCAGGAGGGAAGCAAGCGGGGGGAAGACAAGAAGGGCAGCAAGGCGTGGATCCTGAAGAAGAAGGATCAGATGGAGAAGCAGGGCAAGGTGGTCAAAGCAACATCAAAGTACACGGGCAGGAAGAGGAGGATACAGTTCTAGAGGTCATGTGACGGTACCACGATACGATGCATAGCGAAGGCGTTTGGTTGGGCTCAGTATTCGATTTGCTCTTTTACTGTATTGCGCCGAGGAATTATATAACGCGTACATGCCCGCCCAGCAAGCAGGCACAGAAGGAAATCAGGTATGCACGTAGGTGCTAGGGGATAGTGATGCTTCCTCCTCCTTTCTCCTCGCGGTGGGCCACGAAGGAGAGACTTTGTGCAGCTCACATGTTCTCGAGCTGGGAAGCAAACTCCTCGAGCTCCTTCTTGGTCTCTGCGTATTTCTTGGCCATCTCCTCGTACTTGGTCTCCCACTGGTCGCGGGCCTGCTCGAGGGCTTGGACTTTGCGTTCGTAGTGGCCGGACTTGACGTCGGTTTGGCGGAGCCTGCAGCGCGTCAGCCATGGGGCATGCATGTGCGGGGCACGTGAGGGGCGGCGCACTTCTCGTTGAGCTCGCGGATGGTCCTGTCAGACTCCTCAGCCTCTTCCTCAAGGACCTGGACCTTGCGCTGGAGCGACTCTGCCTGGGAGCCGGCATTCGCGCCCGCACCCGCCTCGTCCTTGAAGGTTTTGACTTGCGCTTCGAGCTTCTCCACCTCGGCCTCGAGCACCGAGTTCTTGTGCGTCAGGGACGTGATCTCCTGCTCCTTCTGCGTCGACTCTGCCTCGAGCCGGTTGGCCTTGCTCTTGAGCTCCTCGGCGCGGGAGCTGGCCTCGTCCGCCTCGACGCGGAGGGCCTCCATGCGCTGTGTGACACGGCGGTTAGCTCCTGGCCTGCCTCTGGCGGCCGTGGCGGCCGCGGTGGGTGGTGAAGGAGCATGGCGGGGTAGACGGGACGCTCACCTTCTTGATCTGGTCCATGGCGGCTGCTTGGGGTATGTGGGGCGTGGGTGGTGGTGGTGGTGGTGGTAGGCTGAAGAAGTGCAGATAGGGAGGCAGCAGGAGGGTTGTTGTTTGTGTATCAAGCCGTGCCCAGTTTGTGAGAATTGTGCTCGACAGATAATGCATGCGGGCAGTGAGGCGCCTGCCGAAGGGGCCTGCCCCTGCCCCCCCGCCAAGCACAAGCTTGGGCTAGCCCGACAGCTTCCCTCTGCATAGCAACCAATAGTAAACAGAGCGCCTGTCAACCATCGCCGGCGACCACCACCAGCGACCACCACCACCTGCTGTACGGCGCTGCACCACGACTCGCTCATGTAACCATCGCCATGGCCACCCTCGCAGCAAACGACCAGGAGAATGCGGTCCGCAACATCGCCATCGGCCCTGCCGGAAAGCCTATCAATGCTGGCACAAAGCCGTTTGGCGCCAAAGCCCCCAAAACACCCTTCAAGCTCGCCCTTAACGATGAGAATGTATTCAAACAGCCCGGCAAGTTGGTCCTGAAGACCAATGGCAAAGGCAATGAGAACCTGCTCATGGCGAGCAGGAAAGGGGGGGAAATCCATGGTAATGCCTTTGTCACGCCTGCTGGTGAGCTCATGTCACATGCTTAACTATGGAATAAGGCCATTGATGCTCCGCAGGTCCGCGCACTCGCGCGCCCCTTGGGATGAAAACCACAAATGCCAAATCCAACGCCTTCAAGACGCCTGCCCCCCTGTCCTCTACAAAGACACAAAAGGCTAGCCCGCGCCTGCGCCGTCCAAAGGTCAAGGTCCATCAACCAGAGCCCGATGTCGAATCTGAAGATGATGTCCCGGAAGTCGAGTACATGCCCCCCAAGGAGATCCCGCTTGCAGATGACATGGACGACTACCTCCCCAAGGACTGGAAGTTTCCCATGCTGGAAGGTAAGAACATGACTCGCGGTATATGGGAGGTATACCACAACCCAACTGAGGATGATGGCCGTCCAAAGAAGTTACGAGAATTCGAAGAGGAGCTAGAGAGGGAAAAGAAGCAGCGGGATGTCGACTTCGACAAGGTCTTCTCAGCGCAAATGGCCAAGGACGATGCCGAAATGCGGCGCTATATGGGCATCGATAGGCCGGGGAAGGAGGCATCCAAGTCCACCATCACGAGCGCAGTACCGAAGCGCGCAGCTACTGGCATCTCAACAATCAAAGCCAGGTCTGCCGCACAAGCTTTGTCACCAGGAGCAAAGCTTAGCTTTGCTGCTCCCACTGCAGCTGCAAAATCTCGTCTCCCAACGGGCTTTGTATCCAGCAAGAAAACCACAAAACCACCAGTGGAGCCAACCGTATCTCGTCGCGCAGCCGCTGTAGCAGCGTCGCACAGCACAATCGGCTATGCACAAGGCCGTGCCGGTCGTGCACCGTCAGCGGCCCGCAAACCACTCTCTAATGTCACAAAACCCGCGCCTTTCTCTGCCACCTCCCGTCGGCCAGCTGTTCCCAATGTCATGGCCAACCGCTCAGTCAGCGCTGATCCTGGTACCGTGCGATCACGTAGTGTTTTCTCGCGCTCAAGCTCTACGGCTACAGACGCTACCCTTGTGAGCCCCCACGAAGACGAAGAGTCGTATCGCACTGCCGAAGACGTAGAGCGAGAAATAGAGCTCATGTTACTGTCACGCTCGGACGACGAGGAAGAAGACGCTTGGATGACTAGCTTCAACAACCAACTCCATGCTGATCCTTTTGATGACGAGCTTGATGGTTTCCAACTTCGCCTTCCTGATGGTTTCTAACTCGTGGTCGACTCGTTGTATTTATCATGGGCCCCTGACTTGGGTGTTTGGAGTATTGGTATTGGATATCTTCTAGCTTGGTACCTGGAAGCATAGGGAGAATAAAGAATAATCATGCATCATGCATCACTCGTGTCTCCCAGCCCCATCTGCAATACTTCGCTGCATCCAATCCGGTACGACGATATATTCAACTTGATCTTATGTCATATGCCTGATTTCGCTCTCCATCACCTCAACAAAAGTGCCGACTCCCCGCCCCGATAATTACTCCTCCATAAACTCCACCCCGGTTTCCAATTTTGCGTCGCATCGCACGTAACTGTACACCACATCAGCCTTGTCCCATCCCATGCCCCATAATGCGCGCTTACCCAGTCGACGAAAGAGAAGCTTTGATTAAATAAAAAAAAAACACTGAAAATAAAGAAGCCAAACACCCAGAATGCGCCATGCTAAACGAGCATGCAAGTTTGCTATGCACGGCCTAAACACCGCGTAATACGTTCGTATATCATAAAGACCCGCCTTTGTCCGCCTTACTTCAAATCGCCGTTGTGATCTCGTCAACCGCGTACAAGTTCTGATTAAGGATTTTATTCATGGTAAACATGTGCACGCGGTCTTGCTTGAAGACGGCGCGCATCGCGTCATCGCATCGGATCTGGCGCTTGTCGGCGGGGTCTTGGAGATCGCGCTCTTTGACGTATTCCCAGATCTTCTTGACGGTTTGGGGGCGCGACAGCTGGGTTTCGCCGAGGAGGGTGGAGAGAGCTGGGGAGAGGGCCATTGGTTTCTAGAAGCGGCGGGATTAGTATTTGGGTGTGGGGTAGAGGATTGGGAGAATAGAGGACTTACGTGGAATCCACCCTTTTTGCTGGGGCTCTTCTTTTCTGCTCCACTTCCTGACGCAATGTCGCTGTCGTCCTCGTCTTTGACCCGGTTGGAGCTCTTCTTCTTAGTTTTCTTTTTGGGGAGGGGTGCGCGCTTTTTTGTGTTGCCGCCGCGCGTCGAGCGCATGCGCGAGTTTTCTTCCATCTGTAGCTTTCGAGCATATGCCGCATCATCATCCTCAACTGGTCGGCTCTTCTTTGTCTTCTTTTTAGGAGGCGCAGCGTCGTCGAGCTCCGAGAACGTAGACTCCTCGTCGGGTGATCGCTTGTGGTTGGGCGCGTTGGGACGGTGACCATTGGACACTATTGCGCCGTTCTCCACGGGTGGTAATTCGTTTTGTGGTTGGGGGTTGACAGGATTGAACTTGTCAAAGCGCTGCATAATGAGCGCAGTAATCTGGTCCTGTTGCTAGTCTTAGTATATACTACGCTCTGGTGGGCCAAAGTTCATGGTACCTTCTGGTGTGATATGTCATGGTTGATCCGCTCCTGCAGGCCCTTCCGTATGCGCTTCGCAGAAATGGTGTTTAAATCACTGGCCGACAAGATCTCGTCAATGATGTGGGAGTAGGAGGCCTGGAGCTCTGGGGCTAGGGGCTCTGTATTGAGTCAATATATGCTGGACGCGTGAAGGATGCCGAATGCGCGCTTACCCGCCATGGTTGTGGTGTTGCGACGTTGCACAGCAGAAACAAGCAGAGAGAAAGCAGGCGAAGTACCCAGGCAATTTCCAAATGCTGCAAGCTTTAGGAAAGCACAATCGCAAGCCCTGGAAGAATGGCAGCGAGTCGGGTGGTGTGGATACGCAGCACTATAGCCTGGGGTAGCGCTCGAGTAGCCGAAACTTAGACAAAACAGGCGAATGCAGCACGCCGCGGTGTGCAGATATAAACCAACTGCACCTGGGCCGAGAGTTTGATGTCTCTCACAAGCAACCAGGAAGCTGAGCCGTGGTCTGGAGCTATATGCAGGTGAGAGACAGCAGCAACACCACCACCACCGGCCACTTCAGGCTGGCTGGTCCAAAACGGCAATGCCGATGTAGCGGGGTTTGCTCGAGCAAGAGCGTAGTAGCGAGATGCGCGGCCTGATGATTGCAGTGCTATGCGAGATGGCGATGGCGATGGCGATGGCGATGGCAGCTGCACAAGTGTCTTGGAGAAGTAGACGGTCGCAGGCAGCCTGATTGTCTCAGGTCTGAACGGTGAAGTGAAGTGAAGTGAAGATGGTCACTTGCGAGTGCACAGACCCACGGCTCAGGAACAGACGCCGAAGATGTGGAGGAGGCTGGGAAAGCGTGAGAGATGAACCATGGACAGCAGAGTGCCACCACAGACTGCAAAAGGCTTGACCAACCAAACCAAGCGCGACATTCACTACCGGGCTTCCATGTCATCAATAGTCTGCAGTAATTGCACCCGTTCAGCGGGTCGCCTAACTTGCTTCTTCGGCAAACTACTACCTACCATGTCCTGTAGCTATCCTGCCCGAGGTACATGGCGCTAGATTCCGCTTGCAGAGCCGCCTGCTCAAGCCTCACATCACTAAGCAGCCAACGCCATACATTTGCTTTTCCACCGCGCCCTTGATCTGGTACCAATCCGCTCGCCGCTCTGCATACTCGTACACCTCCTCTGCCCTAAATATTCCCTTGTATCGGTCTGTGTCTGCAATAATGGTTGCGATTTCTTTTGCCTCCTTCGGATCAATGAGATAGATCTGGGAGAGCTCCCGGAGTGCGGTGAAATACAATATTAGCGACTTGTTGCGTAGGGAAACAATATACGAGTAGTATGCGTTCATGTCGCTGTGACTGTCAGCTCTTGCAGCCCTTCATCACCAGCCTGACGTACCTGATGAGCTTTATCGCGCCATCAACACTGACTCTCTGCCGCTTGAGATGCTTGCAGAGCGCGGCAAACAAACGCACGCCAACCTCTTGGTTGAAAACATCAAGCACGTTTTTGTCTGTGCTGCCAACCAGCATGTTGGTGTGCGATGAAACAACGTCCACTATCCTAATCGCCGCCACGCTAGGCCCAATGTCGAACATTTCCACTGTTCCTTTAGGCCCCACCGGAGGATTGAAGTCTTGAGGGCGCTGTATGGTGCCACACAAGTACTCAACCTCATCCATCAGAACATCAATACCTTTGTTCAACCCTGCGGCCACTCGTTCGTCCAACATTGACTCAAAACGTTTCTTTTCTTTGGATGCAAGACTGAGGAAATCGTCGCGGTCTGTCAGATTGGCGGCAACGAGTTCTTGATAGTAGAACACTTCGACCATTTGTTGTATTAAATCGCCAACGTTGACCAACTCCAAGAAAGCAACGAGTGGCGCAACGCCTTCTTTGCTATGATCAGCAACCTCCCGTGGTTTATAATCTGCTAAATGGCTGACCGCTTTGTCGAATCCAAGCTTCATATGTCGGTTACCAAGAATTTGCACTAGATTGATGAAGATTTGTTCACTCTGCTCCTTGGCCTCTTCGCCCGATTGACCACCCAGCTGGACGAAACGTGCGGCTCGCTCCAAGCTCGACTTGGCCATGTGTGTAAGGTTCAGGGCAACTTCAATACTGAAGAGCGACCGGATGCCCTCCAAGCGAGAGTTCATAATGGCCGCCTTCGCAGCGAGCTCTGTTGTTGGCGCTTCTGCCGCCAAACGTGGCGACGGCGCACGGTCACCTGGAATAGGTGTACCTGATCTTGAGGTTGGTTCCAAGGTGTTACTTCCATTCAGAGCCGACACATTGGGATTGGATTTGCTAGCACTCGATCCGCCAATAGCCGGTAGCACATTTACAGGCATCATCACTACCTTCTTGAAGGATGCCAAGAAATCTTGTTTCGCGGCCTTGCGGTTGACGTTGGCCATGTAGAAGGTCTCGGTCGTCTGTTCTTCCTCTGCAAGTCGCTTTTCCCAGGCATCGACTTCAGCAGCAGACTTTTTTATAAAGAATGCAAGCTCTTCTTGTAAGTAGAGGTCGATGTGTTGCTCGAAGCACCGACCGATAGTTCGCATTGCATCTTCTTGGAAAGTTGGCTTTGAGCCATGTGTAGGTTTCAAGGACATTGCAAGTTGCAATGCTTGGTCGAAAACGCCTGCGATTGCTTTCAAGTATATCTCAACACCAATATCATGGGATTCGTCCAATAGGGTTATGAGATATTCAGATATAATGTCCTCGGCTACACGGTCCAAGAAAGATTGAAGTACATCTACATTTGGCGGGAAAACGCGGTCAATAACGGCTGCTTCCTCATTCAGGGCAATTGCAAGTCCACGAAAGAAGCCATGCGAAGGCTTGAGATTCAATTGGTCAGCGGCGTGATGCTGTAGGCAATCTGTGGGATTTCCTAGTTTCTCCTTTTCTAGCATTAAATGGTGGTTGTGAATGAAGGAGTCGAGGCACGCCGCGCCGCCATTGAGCGTGACCAGGACTGTTGCGAATCTTTTCATGCGGCCATCGAAGTCTTTCTCTGCGTACCCTTGCTCGAATTCTCGAAGCACGGCATTCTCGAAGATGCCTACCATGGTATCTAGTTTTTCTTCACGCTGGTACCAGCCTTGGGCAAAGTCGCTCTTGGCAAATGTCTTGAGTTGGGCCAGCATATGTGCTTGCTGTTCGGGGTCGCGGTATGTTCGAAACAGGATGGGATCCGTATGACTGGTAGACCTTGATAGATCAAAGTAATATGGCGCCAATGCTCCATAGACCTTTCCATACTCTTGTCGCGCCATACCCCTGATCGAACGTACTCTTGACAAGATTTTCAGGGCTGTCTGTGGGTCTGCCGTGGTTGTCGGTGATGAGACTGTGCCGCCAGAAGCCGAGAGTGCCATATCGCTGAAGCCGCCATCCAACGTTGTTGCCCTCGATCGAGACGTGGCGGCTGATGAGTTATGTTGCATATCGTCCTCCTGCATTGCATCAAATAGCGTCATGCTAGTCTTTGTATGCCCGTCTGCACCAGGTGGGAAGCCATTGGCATGGCCGCTGACAGCCACCCTAGCTCTGCGTGTATCTTCGGCCTTTTGTGCCTCTAGCTTCCTCCGCATAGACTCGTCGAAGCGCCTCTTAGCCTCGACCTCATTCCAGCAGCCCATGTTCTTCAGCCGCTGGATCCAGCGTGAGTCATCGTAGACCATCTCCTGCATGCGTTTCGACGTGCGGGCGAAGCTGAACATATCGGCGACGGGGAGGTAGTCGAGAATGGTGTTGATCAGTTCTCTCTCGGTCAGTCTCTGGAGCGGCATAGAGCAGCTTGTCCGTCATACCTGCTGGCAGAATTGCTTTGGATTCTTGGACCATCTCGACGGACCGCAGAGACGACAGGAAGGACGACTGCGAACTCGGGGGCATGGCCCGCTTGAAGTTTGATTTTGTCGTCATTTCTGCGGCTCTCAAATTCTTGGGCTCCTCTGGTTGTAGTTTGCGATAGCTCTCCCCGCCATGTCTGTGGTGGAGAGGGGTGGAGATGGGTTGCTGCGTGTCTAGATGCGGCGCTTGTCCGAGGTGTGTGGAGAACTGGCAGTCGATGGCTGTTGGGGTTGGCTCAAGCTCCACGACTCCACGAGACATGAGCCGCACGCCGGTTGAGCCCCACCACGGCTCGCCTTCATCCGTCCCCGAGCGGAGGTTCAGCCCTACCAAAAAATTGATCTTCGCTGTTTCTTGATCGCCGGGGTCTCCTTCATGGCATTTCCCCGGCGCCGTTATCATATTGTCCAAAGGCGCTTCAGGTGCCCGTCAGGAAAGCAGCGTTGCCCTGCCCAAGTGCCGCGTGGTCATGAAACCCAACAAGACAGATGAATGATAGGTAGCCTGGTCTATTACACGTGTTACATTAAAGGCTGCTAGTCAACCATATTTGCTACTGTTATTATCTACACTATGCATCCAAGCCATCCCTTACTTCCAACAAGCATTTGACAACATGGTCACTATATTGCGGCTCCTTCTACAAAGCCGCGACCAGGCCAGCAAGGGCCATTCCAAGCCCAAGGCCGGCACCTGCAGTTGGCAATGGCGCAACACCTGCCCGACTAGCACTGGCAATTGAAGCGGTTGGTGAGCCGCCCGAAGCTGCTGCGCTACGGCTGCCGCCCGAAGTTGTGGCCGGAGCAGTACCGTTTCCTCCAGAAGGCGAAGGTGTGGCAGAACCAGACGGGCAAGATGGCTTGGTGTTGACATCTACATTTGCAACCTTGCAAAGCTGGACGGCGAACTTGATTGTTGCTATCGTGTGTTAGCCGGTGGTGTGAGGAACATCAGACTCTCGATGACATACAGTCAATGTCTGCTTGCGAGCAGGTCGCAAACACACAGCAGGAGACCGAGTTGATGACTGCAGTATTTCCACAAATGCAGCCAATGTCGGCAAAACCACAAGTGCCCACGTTGTTACCAAAGCAGCTTTGCTACAGCAAATCTTAGTGCATGGATCAATAGACAGCTATTGCTGAGCACCCACAGCGCATTTAGGGATCTGGTCAAGTGGGTTTTGGGCCAAAGCTACGGAGCTGAAAGCGACAGCGGCAAGGACAGAGAGACGCATGTTGAGTGGCTGAAACGAGGCAAATGAGGTTGCGGTGAAGTGTATTTCAACAGAGGAGTGAAGATAGGTAACTATGGACGAGGGGGCATGTCAATCTTTAATGGGCACGACCGACGGACCGAGCTGGGGGCGTTTCCCAAGGCGGGTAAAAGCTGGGGGTTAGATGCATCCAGACTGTTGGTAAGACTGGAACGCATCCCTCCATTGGCTGTTTCCTCGTCCTTTGCGCCAATTGACGTACGGATTGGACGATGCTAACTGGGCTGATGTTTGCAGAGGTACGCCATCAACGACTTCATCACAAAAGGAGCAGATATAGCGCTCTGAAGCATAGCTTCAGCCGCGTGTTGATTGTTATTGTCGGTATTCCTGCAGCGGTGTTATTCGGTTTCCGAGCGACGGCTAGCTCGGTGGATAAGCAGGAAACTAAGTTAGCGCTGCTCGATTCGCGTGGTCGTAAGGCTGCAATTACGGCATTCCATTCGTGTGAATGCGACCGAGATGATATGCTCATTCCCGAATCGGACCTTGTGATAGTCTGTAGCACAGCATGATTTCTTCATGCGCACTTGATAGTTGGGTTCTGAATAGATAGGGGTTCCAGACAGCACAGAATGACAACCGCTCACCCGAAAGCCTAGATGGATGCCCGTGTGCCTCTCTGTAACTTAGTATTATCACGTAGGCCCGAGTGCAGTACGCATCAGACAGAAGACCTGTCCGGTCCGATAGCACTATCTGATGAAGAAGGTTATCGTGATTCATGAAGCCTGGCATTCACGCAAGCATAAACAGCCAAAAACTGTGTTCCAGATGGCCCAACATTATAAGCTACGTTTCACCCTATGCTGAGCTGATGGGTTGTTTCGACGCTTGCATCATGGGCAGGTAGCGTGGATGTAGGTGGGTGGGTAGGTGTGTCATGTTAGGAAATAATTAGAACAGCCAAGTTGTGATCCTCATTCAGCATTGGGCAGCTCGCAGTAAGGTCACAGCGCTGGAAACATCGGCCGGGATATTGAATCTTGGGGTGCCAAATGCCATCTCTTGTCAATCGTCCTCCAGATGGTGGTGTGAAGCACACAGCGGCAAGAGGGACTCACGGTTGCCCTTCCAACGCGATCGACATGGAGGACCTCAGCACAAAACAAAGCATGCGCGGCAGACGGCAGACAGTCGCCATGACGGCCTTTTGGAGGCCGTGCCACAAGCCAACAGGGCATACGGCAGGGCGCTCCCGTCACATGCAAGCAACGTCTCTGTCCTAGGGCGCTGGGGCGCAGCCAGCAAACAGGCAGAGGGCGCGAGAAGGGCACAACAGTGAGGAAGGACGAGCGAGGTCGCCCGTGTCATCGATAGTCACGACGAGTAGGCCAATCCAGGGATGAAACTGCGGCTCGGTAGTTGAGAGGTTATGCGAAGCTGTCGGCGAGAAGGGCTCAAGCACACACCACGTCTGTACCTGCATACGCAAGACCGACTGGACGAGCAACCCACACAGCGTGGCGGCTTGACGTCACGGCATGTCTAAGGAGCCACGGTGCCACCTCTGCGGCCGTGCGGCCAGCGCATGGAGGCAGTGGTGGGTCACGGATAGCTTGAGACAACAACGTTCCTGTCGCTGTCGCAAGAAGCCGGCTAGAAGCCGCGAGGAGAAGGATGAAGCTGGGAGGTGGACAATAGCAGAGCTGGTAAGGCGAGTGAAGCGGCCAATGGGCGTCCCATCCGCGCCCTTAGTCCTGCCGCCGGCTTATGTCATCTAGCCATGGCTACGGCCATGGTAGAGCTCTGTTTGAGACACCGGCGGGTGAGGCAACAGCTCGATTGGACAAGGCGTCAATTCTGGCGAGTTGTTTCGTCCCATGTCCATTTTAGGCACTGTCTGGGATGACTCCCAGCGATGAAATCCCCCCAAGCTTCACTTGCTGAGCAGTGTTCAACTACGTCCCGGATAGGGCCACGCAGCACCTATCGTCGTGGGTTGCCCTCTCTGGCTCGTTCCACTACCTGGGCCGGGCCCGTAAGAAACATAGTGGTGATATCCATGAAGTGTTGAAAGACAGAAGCCAGCTTAAATACCTGACCTGTCTCTTGATTCATAGTCCCAGAGACTGATACCAACCTGAACCACAACAGCAAAACTATTATCACATCGAAATATCCCTTCTTGTCTTAAGCCTACCCTCGCCCACCGCACTCGTGCAATACCGCCAGCAGTCCAGACTTGTTCCTTTTCACCTTCGCCGCCATGAAGTCCTCCATGTGCTACAAACCGAGAACCGGCGGCGGTCCAGATGTTGTCCAGCCCCGAGACGGCCAGTGATTGCATCATCTATTTTGTAAGTCGTGCCTTTGCACATCCAAAGCGGCAATAGCTGATCTCCAGCCAATAGCGAAGCTGCGATCTGGATAAGCGACCTGCATCAAGATAGTGCAGCTGCTCGTCCAATCCAACCCGACGCTGGACGTCCTACCTTCTTCCACACTCGACTATTTTCTGCCTCCCATTCCGCAAACTGCACCGCCTGTTTTATGTATTTTTTTCTTTCTCTTTATTGTTTCCAGGTTTCGACGTAGAACGAAGTTCGCTGGCGGCTTCCGAGTGCACAATCGACCGTATTTGGGGCCAAGCAAGAGGCGCAGCACCATCTCATCACAACAAGCTACCTCCATCGATACCGGGGGGCGGGCTGTGTTGCCGCCGGTGAGCGAGGCTGTTGTAGACACCGGAGTCATCGAGCACAGCATTCGACTGGAGGACCTTGGCCTGCTACTTATCGACAACAAAATGCCTCCCGATCTTGCCTGGTGGGAGCCTTGTGTCTGCCCCTTGTGGCTTCGGCTTGCGGCTGTGTTGCGTCTAGTCTCCATCTCCACCAGCCCAGCTAGGCAGCGAACATGGGTTCACCATTTCGAGTCACGCTTCTGCCTGAACTTGCTGCTTTAGGCTCGTACTTGGTCTTCAAGCCTGGGGCTTTGAGCGTCCAACTGACCTTCAGGCGGTTGACTATGGCAACTTCACCCAGGATACGAGCTTCTCGAAGGGCGCTAGAAGCTTTGCAGCCTGATTGCAGCCTTGAATATCATCCTCTGGCCAATCACTTTTCCGCCCCAAGGGCTCGTGGCGCAGCATTTCACACCTTTTCCAGCGTGCCATTGGGGTTGAAAGTGGGAATTCATCTCGAGGGCCCGCGTCATGCCTGAAAAAAGGCAGTCATTGCCTGTTCCTGAGTACAGGAGAGGACTCATTGCTAAGGCACTCTTGGGGCGGCGCCTCCAGTAGGCCTCTTTGAGTCTCCAGGGTCACTGAGACTTATATACTCTCATGGTTGCGCCTCAAACCGCACCACCCTACAACACCTTCAGCTGCATACAGAAACAACCTTGAGTCTGCCTTCATATCCTCAGCCACCACATACAAGGGCTTGCACACAACACCAACAAGTACTTAACAACCTTTCACCACCAACATGCGTGTCTCAACCCTCGACCTCCACCTTACCCGCACTGATCCACAACCGCGCGACGGAGGTGCTCCCAACCCACGATCCGATACATCTTCATCAATGCTCCTATCAATGGCTAGCGATAAGCCTCAGCCCAGGGATGGTGGCTAAGATCCATCAAACCGATCATTGTATGTCAATCGCTGGAAACCATTGCCTCGCAAAGTCTAACATGTACAAGTTCAATCTATTGCACTCCACGCACACAATGGATTGGCCGAACAACACTCCACTGGGCCTCTATCCCTAAAGTCGTTAATTGGTTGGGATCGAGAGGTCCCATTGGGCCCTGCATTGCTTTCTTCTGGTCTCGACCTGCTATACACCTCAGTTTCTTCTTGGACTTAGCGACCGTTTGTTCTCCTTTGGCTCGACTCTTTCTTGGACCTGCATATCTCGATGCATCTTGGGCGTTTTTGGGACTGATTCCGGAACCCATTAATTGGGGCGATTGTATGATATAACACAACGTGGATAGATTTCTGGGATTAGGCATTGCATAGAAGACATGCTGGACATAGTAAGAACGGCAACGTTCCTGCTGCCCGCTTGCGCGACGGTAGCTCCGGCCACATTTGGGTTAGATAACGGTGTTGGCGTTTGTTGATTTTTTTGCTTTCTTGTAGGATAGAGAGCGAGTCAGCTGTATAGCTGGAGAGAAGGGGCCAATACAATCAGTTACACCTGACACTTAGTGCGCTTGACCGTGATGCGATGGATGGGCAATGTTGGATCGGGTTGAGGTGAGTCAGATTGGGGTTGAAGTTGGAAGGATTCGCATCGTGTTCGCGTGTAGCAGATCAGATGCGATGCACCCCACGCTGCCGCCTGCCATAGGCTTGGCATAGATAACAGCATTACCTATCTAGAATGGTAATTGCTTCTTGCGCCGCGATGGCATGGAAAATATATTATCTCGGGCCTTGCTTGCACTTCCAGTCTTGTTCCATCTCAATGTGGCCCTCACGATAGAGTCTCCTACATCCTCGTCAAGGGTAAATGCTCCGATACTGAATGGCACACAGGCACATGCGCAATACCCCACCGACAGGGCTAGTAATAGGCAGTAGCTTGACTAATGTAAACGCCGACTGGGAGTCAGGAATCACAAGCCCAAAGTAAAGGGCACCGAACCGTATCAATCAACTGCGCCAAACAAGGACCGTCGGCGCATGGCTAGGCGCAAACTTGTGACTGGCGCGGGCTTGGGAAGTCTTCTCTAGGGAGTTTTGGATTCGTGCCTTGTTTGCTGCTCTCAGTGACAAACGAGGGACATGTCCAGATAAGAAGTTCTGCAGACGGACCATCGCGTCATTTGTCGCAGTGTCTTTATCAGCTTGCTTTATCCTGCCCAACACCGCAGCTCTCCTCGACTGCACTGCACGGCAAGATACGACACCAACATAACACACAATGGCCACACGTCCCTCTCAGGATAGCCGCATCTTTTCCCACGGCCGCGGCGGCGCCGGTAAGCCTGCCATTATCTGCATCCTTTTTTCCCTCTGCCTGCAGCCATCGACAACTGGCTCATGCAAATGCTGAAGCCTGCTAGGCAACCTCGCCAAAGATGACCCCTCCGCCAAGACCAAAGCTGAAGACCTCGTCACGCCGACGCTCAAGTCCAATACGTACACGACCGGCCGTGGTGGGACCGGCAATATGGCGCAGAACGACCCAGAGCACCCTGAGCTTGCGCGTGCCGCCCAGGACGTTGATGCGCCTGCGCAGGCAACTGGGCCCAAAGGTCCCACCCACTATGGCCGGGGAGGAGCCGCCAATATCATCAACAAGGATGGCCAGCGCAAGAGTGAAGATGTCGGGCGCAAGAGCGAGGAGGCCAAGCGCGGTGAGGGCAACAGCAAGAGCGGGCTGCTAGAGAAAGGCAAGGAGCTACTGAACAAGCTAGGCAAGAAATAACCTTGACACGAGACGAGACCATAGACGATGTAATATCCCTATAGGTCAGATCAAGTTATAGTCTTGGGAGGAGTTGTCCATTGTCTTTCTAGACCTAAACCTAATAATACAAACTGCTCAATTATCACCACTCAGGCCCATGGAGAATCTTCCATCATTTGCTTGAACTCTCAACGCACATCTGAAAATCCTACATAAATCTACTAACGCTAGTGTAGACGAGCATGGTATTAGAGCTCCGGGCCGTTTGAGAAGCCGCCAGTCAGGTATTCGAGCCCACCACCTATTGCATATCAACTATCAAATAGGAGAATAGTGTACAAAGTAAAGCCCGACCAATTGTCTTGAGCGGAAACAAGGCGGTAGCAAGCACGCGATGCGCGGGGCACTACCAGGGCAACGCCACTATTTCAGATACCCAGCGTCGTCTATCTCCGAGCATCTGCCACCTCACCTTTTCCAATACTATAATTCTCTACAGTTCTATATATCATGACAACATGGGTACCCGTGCCCTATCATACTCACGGCGACAAAGAACCCCTTCTCAAGTCTTGTCAGCACAAGGAGTGGCCGACTCCGGACTTTGCGCCCGCCTCCGTTTCCGACAGACTGGATAGGTATCTGATCGCTAAACCCTACCTACATGCTGCAGGTAAACCGCCACGTTTCTTGCACGTTCTTCGCCTTTCCAAGCTTTCGGCCATACTTATGGAGTACGGGTAGGGCGGGTACTAGAAACTTTGTCTGGCTACATGGATACCTGCATATGTATCAGGCCATCAATGGCAGATCTATCCACCCGGGCACTCATACAGCGGCAAATTCGCCTACCCCCCACCCTTTCAAACCCAGTCGATTACAACTCCTGCATCTTTCCGCCCGATCGATGAGGGATTTAAACTTTTCTTCTCCGCCACAAACCTGGTTTCCGGACTTGTTTCCGAACCCCTCTCAGCACAGAGTATACAAAGTCCATTCTAGGCCGTTGCAAGTACCATTTCTGCGAACATATATAACCTTTCCGCCAACTCATAACAAGCGGGCCAAAGCTTAACGTTATTAGACCCCACCCGATTAAGTTATTTTAGTACCGTTCTCCGTCACGAACTTCCCTGACTGACGGACGTCCGTGCCGTACCTCTATGTTTCAAGGTTTGTAGGTAAAAATAAGAACCGTAATGTCCTCAACAGAGACGGAAATAGAAACAGCCACTTGGGTCCACTATCATGACGGAGGCATACCAGGACGTCGCCGTGTCTTGACCGGAAAGGCAGCAAAGGAATCGTTCAACGAGATTCCAAAGATTGACTTTCGGCGTGTCTATTCGGACAAACTTGAAGATCGGAAACAGCTAGCAAGGGAGGTCAGTGCTGCTTGTCGAAATGTGGGCTTTTTTTACGCGGTGAACCATGGGGTAGATGAGGAGCTATTGAACGATACTTTCAAAGCATTGGAGAGGTACTTCTCCCTTCCGACAGAGGTGAAGATGGAGTGTCACAATGCAAAGACGGAGCTATTCAGAGGTTATGAAGCGTTCCTGGAGGGCAAAATGGATCCAACCACCAGGGGAGGTCAGCGAAAATGACTTTCTGCTTACACTATCAACATACTAACACGCACTAGACCTCAAAGAAGGCTTCCTCATGGGCGATGATGCCACCGATCCCGAGCAAAAGAGACCTGTGCTAGCCTCTGCAACCCCTCGAAATCAGTGGCCTACCCATCCAGACGCCCTCTTCTGGCGGCCTGCATTATACCGATACTACGAAGCCATGTTCGACTTCAGCAAACGCATGCTCAACATCTTCGCCCTCGCCCTCGACCAGCCCGAGAGCCACTTCGATAGCGTAACCACCAATCCAATGACACATATCCGGGCCGTGCACTACCCACCCCAAGAAAAGGCAAACGACGTCGGCATCGGCGCACACACTGACTTCTCTTTCTTCACCCTCGTGTGCCAAAGCAAAACTGCTTACCCCGCCCTCGAAGTTCTCAACGGCAATGGAATCTGGATTCCCGTGCACCCAGAACCCCACACGTTTGTCATCAATATTGCTGACTTTTTGAAATTGGTGACGGGTGGTTCATGGCAGAGTACAGTCCATCGGGTGCGTAACATGGGCGGTGAAGAGCGGTATAGTATACCGTTTTTCTTTAGTCCGAATGAGGATGCGAGGGTGGGTGTGATTGAGCATTTGAGGAAGGACGGAGAAATGTATGAGGAGGTTGTGGCGACGGAGTATTTTCAGAGGAGATTGGTGATTGATCGGCGGTCGCATTTGGAAGAAGGGGAGAAGACTAAGAAGGGCGGATATTGAGGTTCAAATTTGTAGATGAGAGTGCTAGTGTAGAATGATAATTTGGTCTTACCTCAAAGCCCTTCCCTTTTCTTTATAGCCAAGTAGTGTTTGACGTCAGACTCTCAATCTTGAACAACTGTAGTGAGTTAAATGAGTGATATTCCACGCATGATATCTAAACTTGATCAAGCAATATTACTAGCCCAAAGGTAGAGTATAGAACCTTAGTAGGCTAGGCGTACAACATCTCATCGATTTTACTTACAATAAATTTTGCTGAGTTCTTCAATCAAACACTCTTCCCGAATATGCTATGTAACTAAGAGCTACTATCCCTATTCTTACGACTTTTGGCAAACTCATTGACCTTGACAAAGTCCTCAGACCAGGCGACATGCTGTCCGTCGGCGTCGGTAAACGTAGACAAGTTAAAGCAAGGGATACTTAGCCTCTCAAGAATTTCGCCGAGCTTCTCCTGCGATGACCCCATCGGCTCATCACGGATGCAGATGCCCAAATCGGCCGCAAGTAGACACTCTATGTCTGTCCCGCTATCGCCAATATAAACTATTGGTGCCGAGTTGATCGATCTTATACCCTTCAAATACTGTAGCTTGTCTTCGCTGCTAATAATCTTGTTGGACTCTTCTGGGCTGATCTGACCACTCGATGGACACCCATGGGCTATGCCTTCAAGTTCGTTTGCGAAGATAAGAGAAGCGTCCACCTCGGCATCTACAGCCTTGAGGCAAGAGAAGATGAAATGGCGGCTCCAGTTCACGCTCAAAATATGGAGACTGCAGCCGCTGGACGCTCCATGAACTGAGCGGGACCGAATGAAATCCAAGACGCCGCGCCGCATAGCTACCTCTCCCGAAGCCATGGCTTGCTTCGCACCTTCTGTCAATTGTTCGGTAGTCAATCCTTTGAAAATTTTCGACTCGAATACACGATCTAGACTTCTCTGCTCGACGTCTTTCATCCCTTGTAGTAATTTTCTCTCTCCCTCAATTGTCGTAGGGAGAGTACCATCTGGTACAAGCTTCTTGAGTGTGGTGTTATAGTCGGCAATGTATGTCTCCACAACATGTTTCCAACGGTCCAGTGTAGGAAATTCAGGTTTGGTAGAGGCGGCGACTTTGACAAGCGCATCAAGAGTGTCTTTCTTTGTAATAGTACCATCCCAGTCAAGGATCCAGTGTATGGGGCCTTTTTGTGGGAGGGTGTGTTTTGTGGGCATTCTCAAGGGTGCTGTCCCATTCGAGAATGATGGGTGGCAATATGTGTAGAGAAATCTAGAGAGTTGTCTAAATTTGAGCGTGTGTGGAAGTAAACGATACATGCGGCGCTACGATGAGTTATCAGCGTCACGTAAATTTTTCTATGGAATTTTTCAAGCATGTATTAGAATGTCATATTTTAGATGAGGGAATCAAAATGCACCGGCTCGGTGAAAGCTGTGTCACATGCATGGATGAATGAGTTCATTTATAAAAAAAAAGGTCACGTGAGACGATCGAAAGCTGGGGTCCTGAAGAGTGTGTACATGACAATGATTCACGAACTTTAGTGGAAGATGAAGATGTCCAGTGTTGACGTTCACGATGCAAAATCGTGGCGTATCGGGAGACTGGACACCGGGATTGTCCGAGAGGGAATAAGCGGCATGTGATTGGCTCGCCACTTGACCTCGGGCCTAAGAACTTCGATGAACGCAACACTTGACCCCAAGACATCCCACAATCTCCACTCTACAGACCATCACCATGGCTTGTACACGCGCGCTTACTCGTCTGGCTACGAGGCGGACATGTATGTACTCCTCTACCATGTTTAGCGGGGCAATTGAACAAGTTATTGACCAAATGTCACAGCCGTCCGGCCCGCACTCTTCACCCGTGGCTTTGCCTCCATCAATGATACACATGCACGCGAGCCCATTTCCAAAGTAGCAGAGAAGACTGTGCCCAACCCAGCTCGATCTCCTGTCCCGGAGAGCCAGACTTCGAACATCAAAGAGCCGGAGCTAGGGAAGGATGCGAAGCCCAAGACTTTCCACATTTACCGATGGAACCCCGACGAGCCATCCTCGAAGCCTAAGATGCAATCGTATACGCTTGACCTGAAAAAGACTGGACCCATGATGTTGGATGCTTTGATCAGGATAAAGAATGAGATGGACCCAACCTTGACTTTTAGACGGAGTTGCCGTGAGGGTATCTGTGGAAGTTGTGCTATGAACATCGATGGTGTCAACACACTGGCTTGTCTATGTATGTTGACTTGTTTGCAGTGACTGTGGGGTCAGGATGCTAATTGAGGTTCAGGCCGCATCCCTACAGAGTCAAACCAGGAATCTCGCATTTACCCACTGCCCCACATGTACGTGGTGAAGGACCTTGTGCCCGACATGACGCTCTTCTACAAGCAATACCGTTCCGTTAAGCCATACCTCCAGCGCGATACTCCAGCGCCGGGCGTACGTATTTTCGCCCTCATCCAACCGTTGAAACTTATTAAAATTATATAGGGTCGCGAATACCTCCAATCCAAGGAAGATCGCAAGAAGCTCGACGGCCTCTACGAATGTATTCTCTGCGCGTGCTGCTCAACTTCATGCCCATCATACTGGTGGAACCAGGAAGAATACCTCGGACCCGCCGTACTACTCCAATCTTACCGCTGGATCGCCGATTCGCGAGATGAGAAGAAGGCCGAGCGCCAGGATGCGTTGAACAATAGCATGAGCTTGTACCGATGTCACACCATTCTTAACTGCTCGAGGACGTGCCCCAAGGGCCTCAACCCCGCATTGGCGATTGCCGAGATCAAGAAGAGCATGGCTTTCACATAAGTGTGGAAGGGGCCTAGTCAAAGGAAAGGGTGGTGGAATTGCATTCGCTGTATACATATGCGTATTGCATCCGATGTTTTTGAAGTTTGGCCTGTACTTTTGAGGACTTGTATGTGAATAAATAAAGCATATTTAGTTCCACAGCGTTTTTGTCCTTGATGTGGATATGGCACATTGGCGAGATCAACGTCGAAGTAGTTGAGGACGAGCGAGGCAAGTAATCCTCTGCTAGACTTGCCACTTTCTCCACTAACAGTAGTCTTCAATTCTACTGTACAATCAAGTGCCTACACTAGAGCAGTGCTATTTGGTATCTAAACACGATGCAAACTCCTATCGGTGCACATTTTTCACCTTATTCTTCATCTTCTCCCTCGCCTATACCATTCGCCAAACTCTTTCTTGGCACCTCAAAAACATAAATGCCATTCTTTACCTTCGCGGACATCCACCGCGCAAGTCTCGGTTCCTTCCCCACAGCCGCCGCAATACACAGCCCATCCTTGCCCCTGTCCCCCCGCTCCTGCACCGAAAGCCCGTTCACAATGCCCCTGATTAAAATCGGTTCGTCGACGTTCCCCATACACATGTTTTCGTCCTCGTCAACTGGGACACGACCGACCGTGCCAACAGGCTCGATGGATCGCTTATCGGCGCCGAGTTTCCACGCTCGTATCCAGCCGTCCCAACTGGCTGTGAGAATGAGGTCGGAGAAGGGCACGGTGGCAAGCGCGGTGACGTATCTGGGCAAACGGGGTCCTGGCTTGACGGATGTGGTGGCGTCGTGGTTTGCTGACATTTCGTCTGGCGGGAGGGGAGGGTCACGGCCGTGTGTGAGGGGATAGACGAAGAGGGGTTTCTTCCTGTTGACGGACCAGAGGGATAGCGCGCCGTTGTCAGAGGCGGTGACGAAGAGGGTCGCGTCGAGAAGCGCAACGCAGTCGATAGAGCCTTCTGCGTATGCGGTTGGTGGATCGTCTTCATCTTTGGTTTCCTCCTTGTCTTCTTCGTCAACATGCTTGCCGAATTGGCCTGCGCGCAACTTGGCTATGCCCTTTTGTCGCGCAGTTCCGCCACCATGGAAGACAAGCTGGTTTTCTTCGACGACACGCCATAGACGGGCTGAGCGGTCTCGTGCGCCAACGCTCACACACGTTTCTTGGTTGACTTCGAGGCCGCCGGCTATTGCAATGACCGTGTCTTGGTGTCCGACCAAGGTTTCGATGTAAGCAGACTCGGGCGCACTCCATACGATGACGGCTCGATCTGCTCCTCCCGAGAAAAGTTGTTCTGTTCCTCTCCTGAATGAAAGAGAGGTGACGGCGTCTCGATGGCGAGTGAAGAGATGTCGAGGTGTGAGGGTGTCGGCGTCCCAGATGATCAGACGAGCGTGCTTGTCTCCAGTTGCCAGGTACTTGCCCGAGTCGGATACTGCAATGGACAGTATTTCTCCAGTGTGTCCAAGAAAAGCTCTGTCCCCCTTTTTGTTTTTATTCCCTTTTCGCCATACGAGTCTCTTCGGTGTTCTTCGCGGTGTGATGTTGGTTGGTCGCTCTGGGTCTGGGGCGTAGGATTTTGGATCTGCGATTTCCCATTTCTCCACGCATAAATCTTTACTGATGGTCCATGCGAAGGGCAGCTTGACCGCGCAGCCTGTGACAGCCTTTTGCAGCCCCGAGTGGCCAAACACGTGTGATGCGTCGCCAAAGTCCAGCTCGTTCGCAATGCTCTTGTATATCTTGCCCTTGTTTTCTGCAACGTCCTCTTTCAGCCTTTCGGCTATCAGGTCCTTGTCGATTTGTTCTGCATCAAAGCCGACCTCCTCTTCCACCTCGGCGCGAATGTTGTCGAGATAGCGCTGTGCCAGTCTAAGCCGTTTTTCTGCCGCAGTCTCCCCTTCGTCGTCTGAACTCTCCGACTGGTCCTCCCCACCCTCATCAAAGAAAGCGCCTCGGCCATCGTCTGAGCTCTCACTGCCGCTTATCGACTCTTCTCGTTCGGGGCGGCGGGGAGCTTTCGCGGGTCGCGCAGCATTGGAGTCGCCAATGCGCCTTCTGGGTGCGCCTGAAGAAGTCTCGGCTCTCTTTCTCTTCCGCTGCGAGGCCGGCGTAGTGAAGAACGAGGACGACATGGCTGCGGATGCAATGGGAAGAGTTGTTCTTGGAGTTTCCTCGAGAAGTGATCGGCCAACTTTTTTCTGACGCCGATTTGGGGTTAGCGCAGCCGTCCGTGCACCTTCACGTAGCTCTACCATCCACCAGGTACACGAGACGAGCCCATATCCCGCTTAGCATCGCCATCGCCCTCTACGCCTCCGTCTCCGCCCTCATCGCTGGCTCTCTGTGCTACAACTACGCCCGCCGCCGGACCGACGCCCCCGTGGTTCCCGTGACTCCCCTGGTAGCGGCAAACTTGGGTGTTTACGCCATCATCACCGCCTGCGCTCGCCTCTCGGACCACCGAACCTAGACACATCCTCACCATGGGCGACTCAGAACGCGAACACGCCATCGAACAGTACAAGGAGAAGCTTCTCGAGTCAAGAGAGTGGGAGGCAAAGCTCAAGGAGCTACGAATAGAGATCAAGAGCCTGCAACATGACTTTGACGTATCAGAAGACAACATCAAGGCACTACAGAGTGTGGGCCAGATAATAGGAGAGGTGCTCAAGCAGTTAGACGAGGAGCGATGTAAGTTGGCTTCCGTGGCCGGCGTGAGATGCTTGGAGCATACACTGACCCGCTGCAGTCATTGTCAAAGCATCGTCGGGACCGCGATACGTCGTGGGCTGTCGGTCCAAGGTTGACAAGGTGAAGCTAAAGCAAGGGACTCGGGTTGCCCTCGATATGACCACCCTCACCATAATGCGCATGCTACCCCGCGAAGTCGATCCACTCGTCTACAACATGTCGCTCGAGGATCCCGGGCAAGTTAGCTTCGGCGGTATCGGCGGTCTGAACGAACAGATCCGAGAGCTGCGCGAGGTAATTGAGTTGCCGTTGAAGAACCCGGAACTATTCCTCCGGGTAGGTATCAAGCCACCAAAAGGTGTCCTGCTCTATGGCCCGCCTGGCACAGGGAAGACACTCCTAGCCCGTGCCGTAGCCAGCAGTCTGGAGACCAACTTCCTCAAGGTCGTATCCTCAGCAATCGTCGATAAATACATTGGAGAGTCAGCGCGTCTCATTCGTGAGATGTTCGGCTATGCCAAGGAACACGAGCCTTGTATCATCTTCATGGACGAAATCGACGCCATTGGTGGACGAAGATTCTCAGAGGGCACATCGGCAGATCGAGAAATTCAGCGTACGCTGATGGAGCTGCTGAACCAGCTGGACGGTTTCGACTATCTCGGACAGACAAAGATCATCATGGCAACAAACCGACCCGATACTCTGGACCCCGCGTTGTTGCGTGCTGGGCGTCTGGATAGGAAGATTGAGATTGCCCTTCCTAATGAGGTTGGACGCCTAGAGATTATGAAGATTCATGCGGCCAGTGTCGTCACAGATGGTGAGATCGACTTTGAGAGCATAGTCAAGATGAGCGACGGCTTCAACGGTGCCGATTTGCGAAACGTCGTCACCGAAGCGTAAGTTGAATCATGACTACAGACCAAGATCAAACGCTAACATTTCACAGCGGCCTGTTTGCTATCAAGGACTACCGGGACTCAATCAACCAAGATGACTTCAACAAGGCAGTGCGGAAGATGGCCGAGTCGAAGAAACTGGAGGGCAAGCTAGAGTATCAAAAATTGTAGGGAGAGGCTGCACTTAGACACGAGCCTTGATACTCATGATACTCAAATTCAATAGAGCAACCATGCCATTCATATTAGACACAATGAATGAATAAGAAATAACCTTCTGCTCCTAATACTCTCAGATCTCTGCAGTTCGCAATGCTCGAGTGAGATCTGCAATACTGAAGTTGGCTTGCCAGCTCTTCGCCTTGAGTGTGAGTCGGCCCCACGTGAAGACGCGCCGCGTTCGTCTATCTCCGTAGCCTGAAGAACGTCAACTTTTTGCGCAGCCATCTCACATTTCCCCACTTCACGCCAACACTCAACTGACGATAAATATGGTGTCCGATGGGTCTGAGTCGCCTAGTAAGGCTAAGCGGTCTCGCGCAGAAATGGAAGCAGATGATAGCGTGCTGGCAACGAGACCTGCAAACCAAGTAAACGACGGTGAGCTCACACGCACCAAACACGTGCAATATCTCTAACTTTACATAGAAGAGACGTCTTCAGACGATGGCGATGATTTTGGGCCCGCGCTACCTTCGTCAGCACCAAAAAAGAAGAAGCGACGACTGCCGTATGAGAAGCTCTACGTGGCTGCCCTCCCAACCGCACAACGTTACTACAAGTCGCTCATGCACCGTGAGCAGCTATGCTTTACCACATTAACCCCACATACCGATTTTCTAATCACAAGCTCTATTGACGGAGTCGTCAAGTTCTGGAAGAAGGACTTTGGAGGCATTGAGTTTGTAAAAGAATTTCGGGCGCATAGTGGAGAAATACGATCAGTCAACGTGAGCGCAGATGGCCGGAGCTTCGCGACGGCAGGCACCGACAATACAGTCAAAATATTTGACGTTGTTACATTCGATCTGTTGGCTATGCTGAGCCTGGACTATAGTCCAAAGGCTGTCTGTTGGATACATGGCCGTGGTGCTAGTTTCCCTCAGCTTGCGGTAAGCTCGGAAGAGGATGGCTGGATTCGAGTTTATGATGGCAGAGGCGACAATCTAGAGCCATTACACACTCTGAAAAGCATACACCGGGCACCGGTGAGCCTTATGGCCTATAACAACACATACGATTGCGTTATTAGCGTAGACCAAGGTGGCATGGTCGAGTACTGGCAACCGAATGCGAATTTTGAAAAGCCAGACAATGTCTGGGCGTTGAAGAGTTCAACAAACCTCTTCGAATTCAAGAAGGCCAAATGCGTTCCATCTTCAATCACAATATCACCAACTGGAAAACAGTTTGCAACATACTCCTTCCCAGATCGCAAGATTCGAATATTCGAGTTTGCGACTGGCAAGCTCTACCGCACCTACGATGAATCTATCGAAACTATCAACGCAATGCAGCAGGCCGGGACGGCAGTCCAACATCTTGAAGACATAGAGTTTGGTCGCCGGATAGGCATCGAACGCGACCTTGACCAACCTTCTATCTGTTCTCGCCTTAATGTCATCTTTGACGAAACAAGTAACTTCATCCTCTATGGAAGCATGTACGGCATAAAAGTCATCAACACCCTCACCAACAAACTCGTCAAACTGTACGGCCAAGAAGACCCTATCCGGCCTCTCTGGCTCTCACTCTATCAAGGGCAGCCCGAAAAGAAAGGCGTTGTTACCGTCGAAATGGCCACATCCGACAACCCCCTACTCCAAGAAGCCGAAGCCCGAGACGCAATGTTAGTCACCACAGGAAACGGAAAGGTGCGATTCTACATGTACACCAACGACTCTTCTGCGTCCAAATCTGACCGCGACGTACAAAATGAGAAACCACGTACCGCCAATGTAGGCAAGAAGGCGGAAGAACGAGTCGCGGCAACAGGCACTACCGCTGTTATCCACACTACCTACGGTGATATCACCATTCGTCTCTTCCCTGAGGCGGCGCCCAAAGCTGTCGAAAATTTTGTTACGCATGCTCGCAACTCCTACTACAATAACATCATCTTCCACCGCGTAATCCGCAAATTTATGATCCAAACTGGCGATCCTCTGGGCGACGGTACTGGCGGAAGCAGTATCTGGGGTGCCGACTTTGCTGATGAGTTCACGCCTAGTTTGCGGCACGACAAGCCGTACACGGTGAGCATGGCGAACGCAGGCCCTGGAACGAATGCAAGCCAGTTTTTTATCACGACAGAAAAGGCCGTAAGTTTTGGTCTCGAGATTGAGCGTGAACAATTTGCTAATAGGTTTCTAGTCCTGGCTTGATGACAAACACACGATTTTTGGGCGTGCAGTCGCGGGTATGGATGTCGTGCACAAGATTGAGAATGCAAAAGTGTACAAGGAGAAGCCGGAAGTTGATATTAAGATTATCAATATTTCAGTCACATAGATGGGGTGTAAGGAGGAGAGTCTATGATACACGAGTAAATCCGCAAAGAGTATTGACAACAAAAGTCCAGAATCCAACCACGTTACCTGCTATGAAGCCATTACCAGAATGTCAACCTGTCCGCCACCCAATCCGTGGCCTTGAAGAAGACATTGTGCCTATAGAAAAAGCTGCGGTTCTTTTTCCCCAAGATATCTATCCTCGTTAGCATGGCCACAAGTTAGGCACTCCACATCAGACTTACACATGGGCACCGACAACGCACAAACCCCAACCTGCACACAACCCACTATAACAAAAACCTCCTTGATTCCTCCTCCCCTCCGCCCCGCATGCACAATCCAATCAAACCCCTTGAACGTCAGCGCAAACGCAAACACATTCTTGAACACAAGCAAGCACGTAAACGCCTCAATCGCCATATCGCGATGCGCATCAACAATATACAACGCACTCGCGACCGCCCCACAAACCATGCCCATGACCACCATGGCGAAGAAGAAGTCTGGCCAAAACCAGCCGTACCGCTGCGCCTCGGCGCTCGTGTACCCAAAGCCAATGATGCCCGCGCCGCCCAGTATGAGCTGGGGCACGACCAGCACAAGGCGAAACTCGGGCTCGTACACGCCGCCGTTTGCGCGCGTGAGCAGCCGTGCAGACCAGTCGGAGACGGCACCCGTGAGCGCGAAGCCAAGGAGCGCGCCGAGGAAGGCGCCCGTGTACATGTAGCCGGTTTTTACTTCGCCGAACCAGAGTGGGGGGCCGAGCATGATGGCTGCGAGTACGATACCGATGAGCACGGTGAAGCCGATTAGGGTGCCTTGGATGAGACAGGCCCAGAGGATGCCGGGGTGGAGGAAGAGAGCAAAGGGTCGGAGGAGGAGATGAAGGTATTTTTCATCGGTTTTGCGGCCGTTGAAGGGGGCGAGGCGGGACAGGAAGTTTACGTGGGGTGTTTGGCCGGTGTGATGGGAGGGTTTGTCTGCGTGGGTTTGGGCTTGTGCTGGAGTGTATTTTGGTGTATCTTCCGATGATTTTTCTTCTGGTCGTTCGGATGACGGCCTACTCTCTAGTGGTTTGATGGGCGTATTCGCTTTGCCCAACTCTGTCAGCTCGGTTCCGTCCATGGCGACTAGGTTGCCCATGGTATCAATGTCGAACTTTGTTTCTCTTCGATACGCTGTTTCGGGGACGAATAGTACCACCAGGGGAAGCATGGCAGCCATAAATATGGCGACGAAGTAGAAAGTCCACTGATAACCGATATTGTTCGCAATCACACCGACCAGGACAGGCGTGAAGAAGGAGCCTCCAAAGACACAAAAGTTACTCAAGGCCATGCGAACACCTCTTTCATGAACGTGGTATAAGTCTCCAACAGAAGCATTGACAAGAGCTTCAAAAGGCGCGAGCCCGATACCTTGAAAGATTCGCGCCCAGAGAAAAGACGCATAGTGATTTCCCGTTGCGCCACCTACACAGGAGCAAAGTCAGTCTCGCATACCTTTCTCACATGCACACCAACCCGAAGTTCAAAACATGGAATGACTTACCCCATACACAGCTCATAATCACAACCACAGCCCCAATCAGATACACATGTCTCTTCCCCCATATGCGCGCCGACGGCACAAACAGGAACCCCGCGAGCCCCACGCCGAGCAAATGATAGCCCGTCAATAGCGCCATATCCGTCAAATTGCGGCCAAAGTAGATTGACAACGAGACGGTGTTTGCCGCGAGGATGGGTGAGAGCGTCGACGCGAGGACCGCCGCAAGAGACAGCACCAGCAGAATCGCATCGCGTTTCCATATCGGCCAGTTCTACCACAAGAGTGAATTAGCATGCGCTGCAACATATATATAGGCATTTGAATCAGGAGCATATATGGGGCCAACGTACGAGCGGATCATTCACATCATCGGACGGCTGCGGAACTAGTAGGATGCTCTTGGTCTTGTCATACTTGAGGCCCGCGCTGCGCGCTACATTTTCTTCTACGGCTCGCCGCTGTGCGCCGTCGAGGACGAGGGCGGTGCCGGGTACGTGTTCGAGCTTGTGGTCGTCGAGGATGCCGAGGCCCATGGTTGCGGACAACAACAACAACGACGCCGCGTCGTCGTTAGGGGGAGAGAGAGAGAGAGAGGGTTTTGGAGCAGATAGTTTTACTGGGACCTGTGCGCGCAATGCGCGGGCGCATCCAAGGACCTTTAGGGCGGACGAGGACGTTGAAATTAGCCCGGGGCTAGCACCGAGTGGAGCGACCGGGTCCTGCCGAGAGATGTGGAGGTGGAGTTGTTGTGTGTTCTTGGCTGGTTCACGGAGATGAACATGCATACATGTTTTGGCCAATCAACATGGTCAATCCGCCAAATGCGCCTGGTTACAACTGCCCGGAAACCTCCAATCCTGTCGTAGCAAAGACATGTTATTTCCAATATGCTGGAACTGTATTCATTCTATACACCTATCCTATTCCCTATCCTATCCAAGAGCTGCCATTGCTCTTCCACCACTTTCCTCTTGCAGTTTATTCACATCCACTCACGTCCGGCCATTCCCATCCCATACCTCCATAAACTTAAAGTCAAACTGCTAGCCCCTCCTGATTCTCATGATATAGCATCGTACTAACTAACCAAAGCACACAAGTACCTGCAAAAGTCCGCACCAGATACTTGAAACAAATAAACGCCATGGATGAAGTGTGCCGACTCTTCAACGGCGCAAACCTGGTATCATATGCAGATGCGTGCGCCAAATTCCCCGTGTCCTGGCACCTATTACACGTGCTTGAAAATGAGGAAGCTTAAAAGAGTTACGAAATCAATTAACAAGGAAATGGTTAGTGAGAGGTGTGGCTGTCCGAACGCCAATCTCTCAATCCGATAAACGCCGAAGAAATGTTGCGCTGTGGTTGCGCATGCGTGATCGAGTTCGTTTTTTGGTCTTTGTACGAGTTATGCTTGTGCGAAGTTTACTGGACGCGCGGACTACTCATTTTGCGGTACCTTGGGAAGACGGCGAGCCACGACCTGCGGGATACCCTGCTGGAGCGCTGGTAATTGAGTTGCGCTTCTGTGTCTTTTGAATTTCGAGCTTCTTCTTCAGTGCCTTGTGACGACGCCGCGTCTGCTCAAGAACTATCTTCACGTTAGCAACTAATTATATCCGTACAGTGATATTCGACATACGCTTCTGAATGCTTTGCCGATCCTCCGTCTCTAGACCAACAATCTCCTCATTCTCAAGCTTGCGGCTGCTGGTCTCATCTTCATCTTCTAGAATGGCCTCTAGCATGGAAATGGCCGTCGAGTAATTGATATCGCAGCTTGGTAAATTATGACCGGTGAGCTCGTCAACCGCTGCGGTTCTGCTCATTTCAATGGCTCGCTCGTACATCAGCTTTTCAGCCGTAACTCCAGTGGTGAGATGGATGTTCTCTGCGGAACCAACTGTGGTGGCCGAGCCAGAGTTTGCCGAAAGATTTTGAGGGTGACGCGGATGATCTGGAGGTAGCTGTTTCTGAGCTTGCTGAAGCTTGAGGGCGATGATCTCAGACTTGACACAACATTCATGGAAGCGATCGCGAACCCATGATACAACGCGGTTGAAACGGTCGTTCGTAGGAACTGCACGGCCGATCGCTTCGTTGCACAAACTGGCTCGTCGATGTTTGTTCCAATAACTGCCAGTGATGTCCATAGCTTTGTTGAGCATCGCCAGAGACTTGACAAAGAGAACAAGCGCTTCTTCAGCAATAATAAGGACAGTTTCAGGTGTGAGATCGTCATCTTCATCGTCCTCGATCACATCGGTACTCGATTTGCGAGCCACACCGCTTGGGCCGATACCAAGGCCCTCCTCGCTTGGTGCAACGGGAACCAGCTGCTTGTATTTGACTTCAGCGAATCCGTAAATGACGTAACCCATTTGTGCAAGCTCTTCAATCTTCTTTACCCTCATTGTAGCCTCATCTTTGCCTGTGATTTGTCCACCATCACCAACAAGCAGCATGCTACTCTGTGCAGTAGGGTAGGCGGGGAATGCAGAGTATCCTTGCGGTGGAGAAACACCTTTTAGCACTGGTGGCGAGAGTCCCAGACCTCGAATGTTGACCATATTCATTGCTTTTGTTAGAGCCGATGTCGCACTCTCAAAGCTGGGGCGATACTGGCGCCCGTAAGAACCAGTGCGCTGGTGCGTCAATGATGGTTTGCGTTGAATTTGGATTGCCTTGGAGGGAACCGTTGCGCCAGTCGTGGATGTTGGAGTGCCTTGGGTTGTCGAACGACGTTTCATGGATTCACGATTGCTCGCACGGTCTCGGTGTGATTGTGGGCTTGCAGCGATTTCGTCCGCCAGGGCATCAATCTCTACACGCCTCTTTTCTACAAACACAAACCCATCATCATCCAGAGTAGCATCCTGAGCGGCGCGTTCTGCAGCCTCTCTCGCTCCTCTAGATTCTTGGCGTTGCGGCAATCGGTCACGTTCAAGGTGGTCTTTCAGTCCAGAAGGTGCTGGTGTTTGTTCATCTCGAGAGTATCGACGTCGCTGACTCTGTTCTGATAAGGGTGTTGGATGACCAGGGGCTGTGGCAGCATTTGTAAGACCGGGCCGACGCTGCTCGCGCATAGGTACATATTCCTCAATTGGCTCGATTGGAGTATTGCTGCCTCGGCGAATTGACGTAGTGCGGGGTGGCGTGCCCGCTAGATGCCCAGTTGTAGGTCGAGATACGGGCCTTGATGGGGGCGTGCTTCCCATCACAGTACGGTCTCTTGGCGATTGCGAGTATGGGCTATCGGAAGTTCGTCGTCCTATGTCAACAGGCATTTTTTGAACACGCTTTGGCAGCTCCACGGGGGGCTCCGGTTCCGAGGCTAACATGGGCTGTGGAAGGTCTTCATCATCAAGGTCTGGGATCTCATCTCTAATAACTGGATCTGAGAAAAAGCTGTCGTAAGACATGCGCTCGGTGGGCTTCCGCTTCAACAATGCGCGGATGAGGTTCTTCATGGCTCTACTAGAAACGATACCTTCCGGGAATCTTATGTGGTCCTTTCGTTCCTCGATCTTCCTCAGCAACTCGACATGATTATTTGCACGGAAAGGCGGGCGAGCACACATCATCTCAAATAACACAGTGCCGACAGACCACAAATCGGCCTTGGCGTCATACTTCTCATATCGTAGGATTTCAGGTGCCATGTAGAGTGGGGAACCGCAGAGAGTCTCAGCTAGGGAGGTTGTTGGCAGAATTCTAGCAAAGCCAAAATCGGCAATTTTGAGCATTGGTAGCGATTCAATACCTGTAGCTGGCAGTAGTGAGCTGGCATCGGCAGCCAAAGGCATTCGCTCAAGGGTTCCACTCTGAGAGTAGTAGATAGACGATGGATTGAGGAGTAGATTCTGCGGTTTCAGGTCACGATGGATGTAGTTCTTGGACCTCAGGAATTCCAGTGCACTAGCCATCTGTTTGGCAAAATGGCGAACGATTACTTCATGGAGGCCTCCCACGGCGGGGTTAGGATACTTCTCAATCATGCGCTGGGTCTGCGGGTGGTTCACAAGGTCGGCGCGCTTCTTGATGAAGGCAGACAGGTCTCCCAGCTCACAGAACTCCATGATGATATGCATACGGGACGGGGTTTCGTGGCAATCGATGAGCGAGACAATGTGGGGGTGGTGCAGGCTGCGCAGGATGGAGATCTCCGAGACGAGGTTGTCCTTGAGCTTCTTGTTGAGCTTGTTCATATTGACCGACTTGATGGCCACGGACTGGCGCTTTTCCTGCGGTGCGAGTCAGCAATGATTGGCGTGGCCGAGGCCTTGGGAAGTGCGTACAATGTGAATGCCGCGGTAGACTTCAGCAAAGCTGCCCTTGCCAATGTGGTCCATCCGCTTGAACTTGCCGATGACCTGCTCTGCCGCGGCCGACGACGAGGGCGACGCCCCCGACCGGCGCGGGGCATAGGGGTTGGGTGGTGCGGCCATGTTGGCGGCGCTGGCCGAGCACCTTGGTGGGCTTGTTTATTCTGGAGCTACCAGCGGAGATGCGGATAGAGCGTGGGCGTGAGAGGGTTACACATGGACCTATGGGTATAGAGAGTCAGTAGCTGCGTCCTGGCTGGCTGGCTGGCTGCGCTGGCTGCGCTGGCTGCGCTGGGCCGATGGATAGCGGAAGAATGCAGGCAAGGCAGGCAAGGCGGGCGGCGAGACAGTGGTATAGCGAGAATCAAAAGACGGCGAGGAGAAGAAAAAGAGGGAGCGAAAGCGAGGAAAAGAGAAGAGAGGACAAGAGGCGAGAGGGAGAGGGAGAAAGAGGCAAGACGAGGTGCAACAGCAGTTGGCCGGAGCGTGTGAGCGGTGCTGGAGTCATGCTCAGGTGCAGGTAGCAGTCCCAAACGGGCCTAGCGCGGGCCCATGCGCGCGTCCTTATCCTTATCTAACGCGTCGTGTGGGTAGAGCCTAGAGAGGACGCACTGGCGACCGATCAATTGTCTTCCTGATCAAGACGAGCGACGAGCCTTCACTGCGGCCGCCTCAGACAGGCCCCGAACATGCGTGTGCAGCACAAGTAGAACTGCTCGCTGCGGTAACTTGTGCGCACCCCCGTGGCGCCCTCCCCGACACGAGCACACATGTCATGTGGGCAGCGAATGACGGCGTCGCACGCAATTCACCTCAATGGCATGCCCAGGCAGGTCGCCAGCCAGCATCTGCCCGTACACTCCTCGTCACGCTGCCCTCGCTCCTACTCGGCTTATCGTGGGGTAGTCCGTCGCCCGCCGCGTTTGGGCGTGCTCGCTAGTCTGATAGGGGCCATGGCATCTCGACCCCTCTCCCAACATTGCTGCCTCTTTACCGGTGGGCTGGAGCCCTTCCGATTCATCATCGCCGCGCCCTACAGCTGCTGCCTCCTCTTTTGCTCTGGTACCCGCGATAGTCGCTTACCCCCTCCCAACATGTACACTTGACTTGCTCGTGATGCTGCCCGCCTTGCCCACCAATATTCGCCCTTTATCTATTCCTGTTCGCATGTAACCATCAGACCGGCCTCGCACGAGATGCCGTCTGGAACCGCGCCGGCGGTGCAAGGTCAGCGGCTCCACGACAGCCTTGCGCCAAGCAGAGGCAGGACGCGTCGTTTGGAACTGGCCATGACCATGGTAGAACGGAGATACAGAAAGCTGGCTACGTCATGTAGTTTCAGGTGTCACGCCGATCCTAGCCACTGCTTCTTGCACGTGAACCTCCCACATGTCACCAAGTACCAGAGTATCTCAGCCATGAAAACTGAACAAATAGGCACTCCACAAAAGAACGGGCACCTGCCCCGGCCCCAACCAACCAAAGTATGGCGTGCTTGTATTTCTGCGCCCAAGGCTGTCAGACATGGTACGCCCGCCTGTTCCACCGTACCTGCATGCGGCTCTACAACCTGACCCCTCTCACCAGAATCCACAACATAACTGGTACAATCACATTGTCGTTTCCGCCTGTTAGCACAGCCTCATTCAGGCTCGCGCCCAGGGCACACAGCCCCGCCTTGAACGTCGTGACCAGCATCAGGCAAATCCACTCCATCAGGCCCCTGTCATATTGCCGTGCACCACCCCATCCAATCGCCAGCCATGCTTTGCCCAACACCAATCCGATCGTGACAGCCACAGCAAATGCGAGAGAGCCCTCGAGTGACTTCCCGCCTGCCCAAGGCCATTTGCGCCTGCCGTATCGCCGCCCGATTAGCGAGGCTGCCGCGTCCCCCATGCCCACGCATATCACGCCCGCAAGCATACTCGCATCTCTCCATTGCACATTCCAGTCCCGCCACGGCTCGTCGCCGCTCCGCTGAACGCCTGCCAAGCTAAGCCATAGCGGAATTGCACACCCAATCAGCAAAAAGATATGTGACACCACGATAGGCCCACGCAGGTCTCGGCCATCCACATATGGTGTTAGAAAGCGAGCGATTGGCTTTGAAAGAGGAGGGAGCTGTGATGCGCGGATGAGGTCGAGTATCAGGAATATAGCGAGGACAAGTGCGAGAGCGAGGGAGACGAAGCAGGGGTCGATGTAGATGGTCGGGAGGAGCATGGCGACCATAGTCCCATGGAACACTTTTCGACGTGTGTCTACTTCTACCACAGCAGAAAGTGAAAAGACAGATATCAACCCGAGGACGATAGTGCCGGCGCAGTATGCTGCTAGCACTAGCCGTGTATTTGCTTCGCCAATGACGACATGTCGAAGGTGCTCAATTAAAGTTAGAGGGTGCTCCTTTTGGTGGATGGCATCTAGATCGATCAAAGGAGGTAGTGGGATCCACGAGTCGAGATTCCAATTGTACACCTCCCATCTTATGCGTGATATGTTTCCAAACAGATACCCGACCGCCCAGCCAAAGGGTTCATAGCCGCTCAAGGCATGTTTACCAATGCTATAGCGAATTGGCCCTAGTATCATAACGACAACGACGATATAGAAATAGCTTGCATACAACCACTTCCTGATCGTCGCCTGTGTAGGTGTCAGAGAGAGGTATGATTGTACAATTGACTTCGAGCGCTTTCGTTGTGCAAATCGATGTGAGGATGTATGGTCGTCAGCGACAAGGGCAGGTAGAGTATTTCGTCTTTGACGCCTAAGATTGTTCTGCCCATTCGTCTTGTCGTCCATATCCTGAAAGCTTGTCTGTTTGGCTTCCACCGCTGACTGTGGCTCATGCCCATTGGCCATCAGGCCATTCTTTCGAATAGTATTAACGACATTCACTTTCAAGCTCTTCGTTTTTTGGAGTGGATTGGAGAACAAGGGATGATCTTCGTCTGCATCACTGTCCATGATGCTACCGGATGCTGTATTTTGGGATCGTCGTATGGCTAGACTTTGATTCAAAATCTGCAGGAAAGACTGTGTTGTTTTGATGGTTTGGCCAGCTCGTCTGAGCCTCCAACGCGGAATGCGAGCGAGAGCCACGCCCCATTTAAGGACCTTCCCACAGGCCACAAACAACCCTACTCCTCCGAGCCACATCAAGGTTTGGAGGATGCTTGCTTGTGGAGAGTTGGAGAATAATAGCAAATTGATGAGCCCAATGGAAAGTAAATGGAGCTCGGTGGGTAATAGGCTGGTTGTGGATAGATAGTATAATGGTGGGAGCAGAGCTTGATGGAGAGCAAAAAGAGTGACCAGCAATTCTGGGTCCAGCTGTCCCTGCTGGGGTAAATGCTTGGGCCTGTATGGCTTAAAAGCTGTTATCTTTGAGGGAAAGTCTGTGTGCTCAGCAGCGATTAGTGGCAATATGGACAATAGCCAATGTAGGTTTGAGTAGCCCAGAGTAGCCTGTTTGAAAGGTATCAATCGAGGCGGTAGTGCGGCAAGTGCAAGGAGAATATTTGGTAGCAATGGTGTTTGAAACGAACTAAACAAAGAAATCGAGATAAGAACAGGCAATACTGTTGGGTATAAAATAGTGGCAGGGTCGAATGCGGCTGGTACATGTATGCGTTTTCGAAAGCGAAGATTTGAAGGATTCCCTCTCCGCCACGAGTAGTAGAAGACTCGGATAGGGTAGAGAACCAGGAGTCCACCTATTACGGCAGCGTGCGTGACTAGTTCTACTGGGTTATGGTCAGTCGTGTTCCTAACTGTAGGAGAAAGTGCCTGTGCTCACCTTTGTGCCAGCTCAATAATTGTACCCGGCAGTTGCAGCCACTGACCGTAAAGATGCCAATTCCGGCCAACAATATCGTCTCAGTTGTTCTTCTCACAAGCTCATTGCGTCGTCTCTTGAGATACTTTTGCCTGGCTGCTCTTGCCTCCTCGTCTGTAAATGACGATTCGCCTCTCCGATTCCTCTTCTTCTTATCGGTGAAGTACTCATCTGAGTATTTTCGGCCTTCATCGTCAATTTGGGTAGGTGTCAGAAGTGGGCTAGTCACATCTTGTCCCAATCCTCCTGCATCCCGCAGGCCCTTGTGTAGTCGCAATGGCGGGGGCGGCAGCGCTTTCACGAAGCTATACCCCTCATCATCGGCCTCTGTGCCACTCTCGCTCGGCGATTGCGACTGTGACGAGGTTTTCCCGCGACTTCTTCCATCGGCATCAGATATTGTGCGGTAAGGTGAGATGGGGCTGCTTCGTGTCGAATGAGGTAGAGGCATCAACCGACCTGGAGAAGGCTTTCGGATCTCGCTCTTGTGCCGGAGGTATGGGTGTGGCGAACGACGAAAGAGCTCAAGAGTTTCGATTTCGGAAGAGGTCGGCGCATCACGTTGATTATCTGGGGGTTCCGGCTCTTGCGGCATGGTCGCCCTATTCCTGCTCTTGGAAGCACTTTGCACTCCGAATTACAACCTGTCGGTGCTCGACTGGGAACTGGTCATTGGTGACGTCTGCACAGGAATTTGGGTGGGGTGTCTTGCAGACGTGGGTGGTGGGCTTGCTGTTGCGCTTGGTCTAGCCCACAGAGAACGAGCGGATGCAATTGCAGAGAGTCAAATGCAAGCGGTGCAATTTCACAATCGCGATGATAGAGTTGTCATGTGTTATACAACCGGAGAAAAGACGTGTGCACAGCTATGAATACGAAGGCTCGACTGACGATTCTCACATGTTAGGTGGCGTGGCGCGCGTCCAAGGGCTGACGTTGTGGTTAGCCTTTTCGGAATGCACTCAGAACTCCTTGCCCTTGCTGCGCTCAAGTACAACGTTAGCTGTGTGCACTGCGAACAATTGTGAACACATCACTACTATCAATTCTAATGGAGTAACTTGGCTATTTACTATTATTTTCAACCTACACTTACATTCATCACCCACCACCACGCTCTGGAATTCGACTTCACGAAAGCGCAGTTTATTGGTGTCGCCAAGCCGTGCCATAGCTGCCGTAAGTCTTGGAATAGCTAGCATGGAAATCGGCCCAAAACTCGAGAACTCTCTTTGGAGAGGTGGATTCATTTCTATCACGTTCACGTAAATACTGTACATGGATCTTTTATTCCAAGAATCCTTCTCTATCCAGAGAACCAGTCGTGGGGATCTCCCAAGGAACACCTTTTTCACCCTGTGACCTTTGCTCTACTGCAGATATTTGTGCTCCTGCAGCCATTGCTTCACATCATCAGAGTCCCTCTCGAGCCAAGCAGCCTTAGCACTGATGGCATCGATGCTCTGAGACAATGACATGTCAAAGCCCTTTGTGCTCTTGTCAGCAAAGAAGGACTTGATGTCGTCAATGTGTTCTCGGTGCGTGAAGCTAGAGGTGGTGATTGAAACAACCGAGCTCAACATGCTCAAGCTAGGAGGCAGCCGCTTCTCGAGTTCTTCCCAATTTTCCTTGACCCACTTCCAGAGCGCATTGCAGCCCTCTGCATGCGATCGCAGGGCAGAAATTGGGAGGTAGATATCTTGGCCTTTGACGTCTTTGCTGAGTGAAAAGTCTAGAGTACGCTGGATCAGCTCTGGCGACTTCGCACGGCCTAGCGAGCGAAGCGCAGAGTTGCGCTCGTCGGCCGTTGCGGCGTTAATAGCTTCGTTGACAACAACGTCATACTACAAGGCGTTAGTCCTTTTTAGCCAAAGTGTAGTTCAGATCAGATCGTACCTCTTCTTTGCCACCCTTGGCCAAGACGATGGCATACACGCTGCCACGAAGATTAGGGTGGATGGCCGACTTGTCTCCTGCCTTGAATTTGTTGAACATATCAAAAGACGCTTGAGTAATCTTCTCATCTCCAGATATTCCAGCAGCACCAAACATCAGGCTCTTGAATTGCTGCTCGATGTGGCCATCGTTCTCACTAAAGTTCCACCCCAGTTCGTGCGCCTTGTCTGCCACGAGGCTCAATTGGAACTGCTTCAAGGCATCCCTGATGGCTTGATCCTCGAACATCCATGCCCCGCGGAGTGAGGCAATGCGGCCTGTGATCTCCTGCCAGACCACAAAATCAGGCTCGGCCTTGAAGCTATCGAGAAGGGAGAGAATTCCAGAAGACTTTTGGTAGCCTGAAGCAGCTAAAGACCCAGCGTCCGCGATCATTCCGGCCCTATCTTCAACAGTAAGCAGGCCATCCTTGGCGGCAAGACCAAGCTTTCGCAGCCGCTCTGGGGTGTAAGAAGTCCGGTATATGCCTGAGTGATCGGCATTGAGTTTGAAAAAGTCCATGTCCTTCAGCTTGAAGTCCGCTTCACGATCGAAGAGCGTCAAGCCCTCATTGATGCCCTCCTTTGTCCGTAATGCGAGGAACACTGGGTAGAGGGTTTGGTCCTCCTCAGGCTTAACATCTGCTGTGCGGAGGAACCGGTTCTGTTTTAAATGGATGGAGTCGGAGCCTTCGGTGACAGTGACAACTGGAAAGCCAACCTTCTTAGTCCAAATGTCCATTACCTTCCCGACGTCTTTACCACTAGCCTCGCTCAGAGCTGCCCATAAATCACCTGTTTCAGTGTTGCCATAAGCGTGCTTCTTGAGATAGCGCCTGATACCCTCCATGAACGTCTCCTCACCGATATATTTCGAGATCATGCGAATGACACTGGAACCCTTCGAATACGAGATGGCGTCAAAGATCTGGTTGATCTCGTCTGCACGCTTTACAGGCACTTCGATGGGATGACTGCTGCGCAGGGAGTCAAGAGCCAGAGCGCCAGCAAGATTATCAGAAACATAGCCCTCCCAGACTTTCCAGTCGGGGTAAAAGACATTGCAGGAATACCAAGACATCCATGTCGCAAATCCTTCGTTTAGCCATAAGCCATCCCAGAAGTCCATGGTCACCAGATTACCGAACCACTGATGAGCGAGCTCGTGTTGCACAGTCTCGGCTACACGCTGCTTGACAGCTGCACCGCTGACTTTCTCGTCAATAAGCACATCCACAACACGGTATGTTACCAAGCCCCAATTTTCCATAGCGCCGGCACTGAAGTCAGGAATAGCGATCATATCCATCTTAGGAAGAGGAAAGTCGCTGTTGAACGTCTTTTCGTAGAATGCTAGGGTCTTTGCCGCGAGCTCGAGGGAGAATCGGCCGTGCTCGATATCCTTGTCCTTGGGTGCATACACTCTGACAGGCACACGGAAACTGTTGGTCTCGATGTAGTTGAGTTCTCCAACAATGAAAGCCAGGAGATATGTTGACATCAGCGGAGTGGGGTTGAAGGTAACAGCCTTGCGCTTTCCGCCTGTGACCTTTGAGTCTACCTCTTTCTCAGACGCCACGTCCATATTACTCAGGCAAGTCATTTTGTCGTCTGCGACGAGGGTGACAGTGAACTTAGCCTTCAGCGCAGGCTCGTCGAAACATGGGAATGCCCGTCGCGCATCGGTGGGCTCCATCTGCGTAGTAGCCATATATGCCGTCGACCCATCCTCTGCCTTGAACGACGATCGATAGAAGCCTGCCATGTTGTCGTTCAAGGTACCGGTGAAGGTGATGGTGAGCCTCGCCTTGCTTCCCTTGGAAATTGTCTGGTCGAAGCTGACCTTGGTTGTCTGCGAATCGGCATCGTGGGAGACGGTAGGGGAATCTGAGATGACGCTGCCGCTTGCGGTGACCTTGGTGGAGTGGATTTTGAGCTCGTTTGTGTTGAGGGAGATGGAGGTGGTGTCTTCATTGACATCCAGGCTGGGGCCATGTCAGTGCTCGCATTTCCATGGCGCAAACAATGGCATACTCAATGACTACGGTGCCCTCGTAGGTGAAGTCCTCAAAGTTTGGCTCCAGGGTAAGGTCGTAGTGGACCGGCCTGACATTGGTAGGGAGCACTTCTCGCGCGCCGGTAATAGTGGCCGACCCATGCTCCTCGGCTCCAAAGTGTCTGCACATGTTTCTTCGATGCGAGCAGTGTCGGGTGGGAACGAGGGGGGAGAGTCGAGGGGGTATGGGGGCGCGTCGTGGGGTGAAGACGGGGTGTGACGGTCTGGCGGGGTAAGTAGTGGTTGTCGTGGGGCGGATGGTGTGTAAAAGGGCCCGGCGAGAATGGTTCAGGCGCCGAGTGCGGGAAAGAGCGGTGATGGGAGGGCGTGTTGCAGCTGTCCTCAGCTGTGCGGTGAAAGCACATGCATTGTCTGCTCTGCGCCAGCCGCCATTTGGCCTGAAGCAGCAGTGCATATCTTTCAATTGGCCGGTGACTGTTTGCGAAAGAGAGGAAACAGACCGCCAAGAGATGCGAGCACAATTAATTACTGCTATCCTCGACGCACAAGCCATGCTGCGCTCGGCTAGATTGAAATCGGCGCTGCCAGTGCTTTTCTCTTTCTTCTTTTCACCACGCACCGAGTCTTCCCGGCGCCCTCTCTACTGGCGGAGGCGCCGGGTGCCTGGGAACAAAGTTGCCAGCGCGTGCTAGACCAAACCTCAAGCACTCGTTTGAGCCTCTCCACAATTCCTCCATGAGTGGTCGGGTATAGAAGAAGTTGCCACATTACGAGAGACTGTCGAGTCCCTGTAGTATAGAGTAACGAGTTTATGATAGATGCCTGGTCATGTGTATGGCTGCTGTCAGCCATTTGGTCTGTCGTCTGTCGTCTGTCGTCTGTCGTCAGACTGTAGCTGATGGTTGACGGCCTCTACCAGCTTCCATCTCATATGCCATCAGCTTATCTCTCAACATGTCGCCCCTAGGCTGACAAGATGGGCGTGGCCTGTGAATGGCTCTCGCCAAGACACCCAGAAAGATGAAGAAGTTGCCGTCTCCCGCAATGCAGATATCATACATGTGGTGATGGTGTGGCAAGCAGCCAATCAGGGCGGCGGCGCTCCTGCTGACTTGGGCCCGCCAAGCTTTGCAAGAAGTTGCAGGTGCCATCAGCCAACCCACCACGATCAACCTCCGCCAACGAACCCCCATTGCTCCACGCCTTCCTCGCTCCGAGCCAGCTTATATCCAGCATGTTGGCTCGATCAGCACTGCGTACCGCGCGCTCAGCCGGTCCCGCAGCTCGCAATGCCACCGCCAGAACTGCTTCGGTACGACATCCGGCCGCCCTTCCACGCAGACAGCTCTTTCGACCTCCCCCCCCCCACGGTTCATCTCTGCGCCCATTCTGCTCTTAGCATGCTCCCCTGCACCAATTGATCTGATGGCTGACGAATTGGATGATATAGCGCGCCGCTTCGACGTCGAGCTCCTCTGCCGAGGGAGCGGCTTCTTCTCTGAAGAACAACGCCCTGCCCATCGGTGCCACCCTGTTCGCCGTCGGATCGACTGCCTGGTATTGGCAGATGTTCGGCCGCAATGCCGATGCCATGACGCCCGCCGAGGAAGGGTGAGTGACGTCCGGGTCTGCACGCGGTGGAGCAAGGGAAGAACGACGCTGACAATTGGCAACGCAGTCTGCACCCGACCAAATACCCATGGGAACATCAAAAGTGGCACAAGACATTCGATCACGGAGCGTAAGTAGCCCACAAACACGCCACCAGAATTTCATCTAAGAAATAACAACAGACTCCGCCGTGGCTTCCAGGTTTACCAGGAAGTCTGTGCCTCCTGCCACTCCATCTCCCGTGTCCCCTACCGCGCCATGGTCGGCCAGTTCATGACGGTCGATGAAGCCAAAGCTCTTGCTGAGGAGAACGAGTACGATACCGAGCCCAACAACGAGGGCGAGATCGAGAAGCGTCCTGGAAAATTGTCCGACTACATGCCCGCTCCTTACAAGAACGACGAGGCCGCTCGCGCCGCCAACAATGGTGCTCTACCCCCAGATCTATCGCTCATGGTCAAGGCCCGCCACGGTGGTTGCGACTACATCTTCAGCTTGTTGACTGGCTACCCCGAGGAGCCGCCTGCAGGTGCCGTCGTTCAAGATGGCCTCAACTTCAACCCTTACTTCCCTGGAACCGGAATCGCTATGGCTCGTGTCTTATATGACGACTTAGTCGAATACGATGACGGAACAAAGGCATCAACTTCGCAGATGGCCAAGGATGTCGTTGAGTTCTTGAACTGGGCAGCCGAGCCCGAGATGGATGAGCGCAAGAAGATGGGCTGGAAGGTTCTTACCATTACCAGCGTATTGTTCGCCATTAGCGTTTGGGTCAAGAGGTGAGTAGCCTGCGCCTGGTATCTGGTCCAGCAGCCCCAAAACTAACCGATTCATTAGGTACAAATGGGCACCGCTAAAAACTCGAAAGATCGTTTACAGCCCACCGAGGACGAAGAGCATCCTTGATCAGATTCCCAAGCCGAACACATCAGGCAAGACCAACCAATAAGCATGAATTCAACTGCATTTGGGTGGCTGGGTTAGACAGAGTGGGCAGCGAGAGCGCGTGTGTTCTATATCTTGTACAGTGTCGGTTACTACCTCAAATACGACTTCTGAGATTCCTTTGTTCAGTGACACAGCACAGATTTTCTAATCTTCTGATATGTGACTCTGCTAATATGTTACAGCAATGCGACAGTGCTTCTACGATATGATGCATATGTTTACGCTAACCATCGGCTAGAGCTCAAGCTAGCCAATTGGTAGTTTTTGAATGTTGTAGGAGTGTCCGCACAATATTAATGACTTGTACAGTATTAGTCTAAATCTTACACATGCGTAGCCGATCAATTCCCAGCCATGAGGCATTCTTAGAGCTCTTATGAGCGCTACCATTTCATACAATGCTTCAGCATGAGTATCCACGTGATAAGGGGAACAGAAAAGCTAATGTTCTCTTGGATCCCGAGTGATCCATTGGCCCTTAAGCTCTGCTACCTTTCCCACCAGCCGAAGGACTTGGACATCAGCCATGAGCGCTTCAGGGTAGGAGATTGAAACGAAATAGGGAGTGGAGGCGCTGCGGGACTCGCCATATTGATCAAAGTCCACAGGCCAATAACTTTAGATAAGATGATACAGCCCTTCTGGTCATGGCCCTGTGGACTACCTATTTGTGTACAACCATACCCTGGCACAAGTGTGCCCTTCTCCCGGCAAAAGAAGTATGCGTGGGCAGCGAAAGCATATAGCCCCGGCGTCCCCAACACCCTCCTCCACCCGTTTCCCACACTTTTCGTCCACCTCTCGCACACCAACAAACCCAACTTCGCTTACGATCACCACATTCGGCTTATTGCCTCTACGCCCTTCTCTGCGACTTCGACCAATCCCGCTTCAACAACTTCAGCCTTGTCCTTCGCGCCCTTCTCGCCAAGGCCCTAACAGCGAATCATGTCCGACTACGTTGACAACTTCGACTGGGGTATGGACTTTGAAGAAGATTTGGACAATATTGATTGGACGGCGTTGGAAGAGAAGGTTATGAGTTCGTTGTCTGGACCCCTGTGGGAGGAGTTGACTGGTGGCCCGCAGCCTGATGCCTGGTGAGTTTTTAAAAAAAAGACATGAGCTAACAGAAGGGCAAAGTGCAGTCGCTCTACAAGAGGTGCAGCAAGACCCCTCTGCTCACGAGCCGCATGTTGATGTGCACCCGGCCCCGCCCAGCCCGCTCCTCGAACGAGAAATCCCCAACTTGTCGAGCCCAACGTCCGACCGACAATTCATCTGCCCGGTTGGGGGTTGCAGTTCTGGGCCATACAGACGTCGCGGTGACTTGACACGCCATAGTCGCAAGCACGGATCATCACAGCTGTTTAGCTGCCCAGCAGTAGACTGCAACCGTACCGGGAACAATGGTTTCACTCGCAAAGACAAACTCACTGACCACCTACTCAATGGACATGAGGACGATACGCCCCTTACATGTCCAGATTGCCAAATTATTCTGACGAGGGACCAAATGGCAGTCCACTTAGCCCCCTCACGTTTTTTGTATTCTAACCATACCCGCCTATGGTGTTGGAGAACCTGTCCGATGCTGAGGTGCTCCTACAAGGTAAATATTATCAAAGATGATTGTTTTAGGGAAGGTAGCGAATGCCTAGCAGTGGAAAATCTCCAGCTCCATCTGGAAACAAAACATGATTTGAAAGAAAGGTTGCACTATAACAACTTGCTCGGGCAAAGCGGCTACGCGAGCGAGTCCTGCGATGTTATTTGCCCCATTTGTCCTTCTCCTTGTCAATTTTCCAGCCACGCCGAATTTTATGAACATTTTATCCAATCTCACTATCACGGCCCCCTTTGCTCTTATCACCAGGACGGATCATGCCATAACACTTGTTGGGGTCGAAATCTAGTTCGCCGCTTTCAGGGGTGTGAACCTGTACCCGAGGACGTCCGTCAGCACCGCCGTATTCTTCTTCGCATCTTACCAGCCTTTAGGTCCTATCCAGTCTGGGATGATATCAAAAACTGCCCCTCAAAGGCAGCCTAGCCATTTCACATTTCGATTGGGATTTATTTGTGTACGGTTTCAGTTTGAAGGAATATCCCCTTCCCTGGCTTGCCATATGCCACCCCCCTCCCTTCCATGCACGCAAATCGACCGTTTAAATTATTATTTTTTCGGCGCTCTGGTTCTGTATGTATTTTTTAGGTAGAAAGAATCCAACTTCGTACGCTCTTTAACTTAGTGTGCCGTTCAGTCACCTCATTTCATCACTGATGAGAACATCCTGAGGACATTGCCGATTTGTACGGCAATCTGGGCGATGCAAATTTGGAGTATCATTTTCTCGCATGAGAGAGATTCCCATTTAGTCTATTACTGGGTGCCATTTTCAAAGACATGGAGACCTACTCCTTCATGTTAAGACATTGTGATACTCATTCACTCCCTTCAAATGTTCTGTGGGGATAACCGCGCCTAAAAAAAGGATGTGCCACTCTCTAGCACACTGGACAGCTGCGTCTTTAAATATAAGTTGTGAACTCAGCCTTCTTACAAACATTAGCTTGGTGACCCTCTCTCTTTCTTCCACTTTTCCCACTCCTCCAAGGCCATGCCCCTTCGCTCGGCAGTGAGATGATTCTCTTAATTCATAACGCCGCTATCAACTAAGTAGTAATTATCTATATCTGCAAAGACCGAATGATCATCCTTCCATCTAAACTCACTCGCCATCATCTCCGCATCAGCACCTTCCGACCTCATTTCCAACCCCGGCCTTTCAATATGGTCATATTCTTCCGCCATGCAACTTCCTGCCGGTATAGTAAAGCAAAGCATGATTCGCATCCCAGCATCCAAGCTCTCAAAGGCAAGGTCAACCCTATTCGAAAACACATAAGTCGAGCGGCACTCCGATCCGGTAATGTCATAGACACGGCCCATTGTAACGCTCTCGCCAGGTTTGTCTCGAAACGATACAACTGCATCCTGCTTGCTGGTATTCATGCCAAAAGACCAGCGGACAAGCATGGGCTCTTTGGGCGATGGTTGAACGAGTAGCATATTCCTCTAGCTAGCATCCGCGCGAAGGAAAGCTGCCGATTTTGGAAGGTACCCAGTCCATTCGTTTGAGTGTGTCAAAGCGCTGATCACACTGACTGCCGTGGCTTTGCGGTACAAGAAACCAGGGTGGGAAGTGTTTGCGGAGGAGGGGATTGATCGCCCATTGTGCTGGGTTTCTGGCGGTGTTGGGCAGGAAAAATAGCTTTCGTTGAATTGTAGGCGATGAAGTTATTACGTGGTGAAATCGTCGGCAGATTCGCTGCGCATGGAGAAGCACAGCCAAATCGTCAACTTGAAGAAGAATGCCTTCGAGGAGTTCGGAGGTGCTGAGTACGCGATCGCTTGCAGATGTCATCGTATAGTGTACTTTTTTGTGATCCTAATCAATACAGCACACAAAGTTGTTGTGTATCCAGTGTAGTGATGGTGACATGGGTGTTCCTCTTGACAAGATTGAAACTTAGGCCGCCAATCTTGTCACTTCGCCGCCCCTCACAAACAAGAATAACGGAGCTGAAGGCGCTCATGAGTGATTTTGTACGAATGTATTTGATTAATAGAAAATGTGACTACCGAGACAACATTTTCAGTCGCAAAGTCGCTTCTCAGCTGCGCAATGGCAGCAAGTGCTGCACCAAGCAACTCTGTCTACATAGCGGACATTCCGGCTTCTCTCTTGCCCAGTCACTGATACATGTCCAACAAAACACGTGCCCACACGTAGTAACGCTCGGATCTTTCATCTCCTCCAAACAGAGTGTGCACTTTCTGTTCCCGCCTTCAATCCATCCCATCGTCTCCGCGTTATTGAGCTCATACCGAGGCTCATCCGCAGCTGGGGTATGTGTCCATTTCTGTAGATCTGAAGGCGCAGAGGCGGCTGGCATTGCAGCATCGAAGAGCAGCGCATTATTCGCGCTATACGCGTTGGGATCGAGACTGACCTCTGCACCGCCGCCTACAAGTGCCGAAGTAGTTGTTGGCAGCTCCGAGGTGAGTCTATCCGGCGTGCTGGTCATAGTGTTGTGGAGATGAAGGTAGCCCTGCACCGCCATTTGCAGGACTAGCAGCACACCGAGCACTTCGTAGCCTGCGCGTTGGTCGCTTTCTTGTACTTGTCGTGTAAAAATGTAGCGCAGGCCCCATATTCGTTTGGAGAGGTGGTAATAGCTGCCCGAAAAGTAGAATGTTGCTAGGGAGAGCGCGTATACAGGTGATGGAGAAGTGATAGTATCGAGATTCTGGAGGATGTAGTTTTGTAATCGCATAGCCAGGGGTCGGGATACGCGCTTCGTGCTGCCGCCTTCCTTGGCAGTTTGTTGTTCCAAGGCCTGTTGCCGTGTGTACCATCTTAGATTCGCTTCAAGCTTCGCCCTCATTCTTCTTCTGAATGCTGGTAGTGCTCGGCCTAGCAAATAAGGCCCTAATATGCAGCTCAATATGTATGCAGCCCTTCTCCCTAACGCTGGTAACTGGCCGCTCTCATTTTCGACTTGTATTATATCTGTGTATTCTTCGCCTAACGTTCGGTTCCCTATCGCTGTTGTAAGGCCGAGATACAACAGCTCCCCTATGACTTTAGTCTCGGAGACATATGTATGCGCAAATCGTGCGCCGTAGAGTTTCCGCAGAAGTGTGGATAGTTGGTCAAGGAGCACACCACTGAAGTACGCATCTTTCTGGTGCGAGCGGATGATGTCGGGCGACGTGGCGAACGGATACGCGTATTTAGCCGGAGAGGCCATTGTAGGGGCTCAGCGCAGATTATGAAGTTAAGAAGGGAGGTTGGTGATGCTCCTGATGCTATTCACCATCGTTGATAGTCACGCCGGGCCTCGGCTTGTGCTTGGGCGCACAGGCCGACCAATGACCGGCCAACACCTCACCCCTCAAGGTTACAAGTATTGAGGAGTGACATATAGCGTGCCAATCCATCGGAGGGCCTATGATAAACCGAATACGGAAGAGCATAAGAAAACCTCATATCAGCATAAACCCACTCATACACAACTCTCATAAAAGATGAGCGTGCTAAGGGGGCCTTTGCGTGTAAAATCCGAGCCACAAAGTCAAGGAGTGGGCGTTCGTTGTGAGGCATCGACTCTAGGAAGATATATAGCGGTCGCCAGGGGCAGGAGGCCTGGCATCTACGAAGTATGGGAAGGAGATGGCGGTGCCAAAGAGCAAGTCGACTTTGACAATGCTTTGTATGAGAGGTTCGACCACATCTCCAGCGCCATTGCATATATGAAGCAGCATGACATAAAAGATTCTGACATGCGCCTTTTCCCCAAGGCCTTCAAAGCTCTCCCAAACTTCGTTCCAGATCCAACCGCGTCCTTTAGTGACGAATTCGATAGATTGGCATCGAGTCAGTCTATTCCAAAGGAGCAAATCAAAAGAGAAAAGGTAGAGGCTATTCGTGACGAGCTCATCTACCATTATCTGCCCGGCGGTGTTCCAGTTGACAGTAATGGTCAAATTCTTCTCGCTGAGGAACAAACACTTCAGATCTACCAAGCCATGTGCCGACACGCGGGCAAAACAGCACATGATTCCGTCACCAATTGCCTTCTTGAGCTCAAAGTTTGCCCATTTGTGAACATCATTGATCTGATCGATGCCTGTAGGAGCGGTAACGACCAAGTCCAAACCTTTGTTAACTGGAAGGCCTTCAAAAACTATACTATTGGCAAAAAACGCACAATTCCAGTCAACGAAGCAAAAGAGAGTGAGTTCTTGGAAGCGCTTCTGCAGAATTTCAGGAAAGGCCCCGCAAGTGCTGGTCCACAGTTCGGTAATCGGCGAATACAATCAGATGTGAGGAGATTGCCACGTGAAGCCGGAGCACAGCGGGTAAAAGCCCCCCCAGCTCAGGACTCTGAGGTGGTGCTCGAAAGGGCACCTCCATCTCCCTCCTCGAGGCTCTCACCATCAACATTCGATCCGATGACGCCCGAAACCGAGGGCCATGTTTCAGGAGACGACTCTCGAGCGCCTGCATCGATTTATGACTATGACACCTTTGACTTAGACTCTGATTCATTTTCTGTGCTACCAACCGATCTTGAGGATGGAGCTTCTGCCAGCCCATCCCTAGTACCCAGCGCAGAGAAGGGGATAGGCACGGAGACAAGTAATTTGCAAAGCAAAAAGCGCCGCCGCACTTCTGCAGACACCATAACACAACCCTACAAAAAACAAGGCCGTCGTGCATAAGATGACTCACTCGGGCACAAAAGCTGCTGACTAGCTTTGAAGCACTCTAGAGCTTTGTAGCCTGAAATAGGACCTCAGCCTTGCTATCTTATCAACTCTTACCTTTGTCAGTAACTTAAATTTACCGATGGAAAATTTCGTATTCAATCATCATTCGGGTGTCAAATTGAAGTTGCTTGAATTAATGAGGGATAGCTTGTTCCGATCATAGTTCATAATTCGGCAAGTTAGAGATTGGTGCTGTACAAACCCGGAATGCTTAGCACTAACAGCTTTATGAATTTATTGTAGTATTGTTGCCAAATATATGAGTGCGTTTAATTGCATGCTGGCCACTGGTCGCGGGGTATGCTTTGCTTCTCATACGTAAACACCGTACTTCGATATGCCCTCGTCTACCAATAATTACTATAGATACGAAACGATACATTAGGCTTAGCGATTATGCGCTGAGAAGTTCTAGAAATAGGACGTGGGCTAAGCGTTATGATAATGTATGGCTGGGGAAGCTTTGATGTTCATACGCCTAACTCGGGAATGTAGTTTGCATTGTTTCCATGATCCGCTGATCAGTCTAGGCTTCAATTTCGTTCTCCCAGTCTAATATTTGAACACTAGTTTTATTGAGATGATATCAAGGGCCAGCCTTCGTGTTAAGGTATGGTGTATCAAGCATTTTGGCCACACTTTCAGCCCCTATGAAGTGGCTTGGATGGAAATAATGTAGTTGAGTTTAAGCGTGGATAGTTGCTGTTATTCTCGTATATGTAATAGGCGGATACAAATGCGGGTAACGTAATGCTAACAGGCAACTGATAAAAGCCAGCAATAATCGGCGCAAAGATTCCACTAACAATTTGATGTTTGGGAAAATTGGCAAGTAGATGGGATAGGCGTAGTCACGCCAAAATCTAGAAGTGGAGATGGCTACAATAATTCTAATGAACATTTGAATTCGAAATCAATCTTGGGCCTGAGGTTCATGTTGCTTATGAAATAGCTCTTATATTCACATTGTGGTTTTCTTACGTATAATGTTTTCAATTGTGTTCGCTAAATAGTACAGCCCCGTCGTAGTGCTGATTAAATGTGTCTTCCCATGCTTTTCCTTCGTACTTTATTGGAGGCCAAAGCATAGTCATACTTGCCCAAACCTGATACTCGGGTGGGAAAAGAAACTTGGTAGAGCACAATATTTTGAGCATAGAGTAATTAGAAATTTGACGCACCGTAACTGCGTTATTTGTCCGTAATGAAATCCCGTTGGTTCCGCCACCAGCCTCATAGGCGCCACCGCTTGCAGGAGTGTTACAGTCAGTACTCGTGATAGGGTGGAAAGCTATGCTTTTCGCGCAGCGCCAGTTGGTACCAGCTTCGGTTCCGAAGAACGCGTATGGGCCGCCATTCGAGATACGGTTGCAGAAATCGAAGCGGATCTGGTGGGTTAGGGTTGTGGGAGCCGTGAGCTGCGTTCCAATAAGTTGTATGTTTGTGGTACATTTTTGATTCGAAGCAGCCCTGGTAGGTACCCTGAGGAGTAAAAATTGTATTTATCTTTACAATAGTTAGCGAACTGCCCAAGGCGGTTGGTTAGAATTGGCTGAGTGCGCTCCTTGTGGCGTATGTGCTCTTTTCTCCGTGACCTACGATCTACCTACGTGAATAGTTAGTAGCTATGGTGGAGTTTTGTTGGTAGCCAGTGACAGATGTGTTGTGAACGAGATTAATGCGGATATTTGAAGGCAACAAAGACGTAACCACAACATCCCTCGACGGTGCAAGTATATGGCATCATTTCAATGGGGTACATTCTAATTATGGAATGTGGGATTTCCATATCCCACAATATCCATATAGCCAACACCCATGTGGAAGCTTGGGCGAGCTTTTCCGATCGATTTGATACCCCGCATGTGCATGGAACGAATACAAGAAGTGAGGAATTCGACTTAGCAAGACAGCCGCGTTACTGGAACATTGATGTACTCGAACCATATGGAACACAATACCGCAAGCAGCACGGGTGACGAAGCTCCTTACTACGGTGGGGAAAGGCGTACGAGTGGCAACAACTACCCAAATGTAGGTGGGTTTTGCTGGCATCCACGATGTGTCTTTACTTATGCGAAGGTTACGATATGGCCTATCGCTCTCCGAAAAGTGTTGTGCCAATCTTGCCAAGGCTCCGCTGGAAGGGGGCCAGCCCTGCCCTGAATCAACTTCAAAACTGATTGTCGCCGCTTATTCGCCGCCATCGTCCCTAATCTCGGTTCCCAAGTACGCCCGACTTTTCGCCCCATAAAATACACGTTCTTTTTGTTTGCACTGAACCTTTTGGATAATTGCCAATATGTTGACCCGGATGGGCTGGGACCATCGCGCAGCCTGTGATCGTGCTCGGCCACTGAAGTACAACAAAGGGCTGTACGAAGCTGCGAAGCTGTGAAGCTGTGTTGTGAAGAACTCATTAGCGCTCGTTGAAGGATGCGTTTCAGGGCCTCTCATGGCACCAATGCGAGCCCGACTTAACAGCCCCCAACAGGGCGTTAACTAGAATAACTTGACAATGATGACACAACCGAAGCCACAACCAGGGCTGGTCGTAGTAGGGTATATGGCGCTGTGAGTACCTATACTTTTGGAGTGTGTCGTTCTCATCGCGTTTCTTTCCCCCCCCGGTTGTAAGAGCCATGTCTGCTATCAATTCTGGTTTCTGGATTAATTGGGGTATGTTGTGGTTAGATACATACCATCATTGGTGATAAGTGCTAATGGTCTGCAGAACACGGCGCAATACGGGGTGCAACGTTGACCCTTCCCACATACTACGGCCTGGTGCTGGTATCCTTCCTCACCCTTTTTGTACAGTTTGTTGGCGGATGTTTCTGGAGAACACTGTGCTTTGTACTCCACCAAACTCGATCGACGACATCTGCGCAAGATGGTTTCTATCACCAACAGCAAATTATTCTCCGCAACGCGATCACAGCACCAAATGCTTTGTGGAGTTTGTTCCGCTCGGCAGCCGTATGGAAGAGTAGGGTATCAACGCCTCTTAGTCGCTCGCTACCGTTGATCTTTATCACAATTTTGCATATCGCATGCTTCGCCGCGGCAGGTCTACTGTCCTCACAGATTGCTTCTACACGAGCCGGCCAGGCGCTAGTCGACAGCAGCGCATGCGGATATCCCAAGCAATTATCTACAATACGAAATATAACTTCGAAAGACCTAAGTGGCAACGAGTCCATCATTTTCAATGTACAAGTGGCCATGGGCCGCTCGACAGTCACCAAGAGCACAGCATACGTTCGCTCATGCTATAACGGCAATGCAACACAGCAAGACTTTTGCAATCACTATGTTCGACCAAACCTCATGGGAGCTCGCTCCTCCGCGAACTTGAGCGTACCGTGTCCATTTGGCAGCAGTGCATGCTTGACGGACGCTGTACGCTTCGATTCGGGGTTCTTGGACTCAAACAAAGATATTGGGTTGAATTATCCGCCCAGGGATAGTCTCTCGTTTCGCAGGGTGACCACATGTGCACCAATAAAGGCGGAACGATATGCTACTGATTGGCGACAGAATTTGACTGAGCAATATGGAGAGCAGGAAACCACAAGCGTCAAGTTCTATGAATTTGGAAAGGGGGATTCAGGTTGCGAGGCTACGCCAGCAAATGAGACCACGAGTCAGACGACGTTTTGTATCAGTCAGTGGATGAAGGACTATCTGCCTCAGGCATACCATGTTTTGTAAGCCTAACCTCCATCCCAAACAACATCAACCCTGCTAAAACTTTGACAGAGCCGCTACAGCTTATACCGAACGCCCGAATGCCAGCGATTTTAATCCTATTTCGGACTTTCGTGTTGCGAATGCCGATGTTACCCTTTTCTCGATATTCAACAAAGCGAGATACAACGGTAAGGTAGATGATGCATTGTTCAACGCCCAGGTCCCGCTAGACAACGAAGGTCGGTGGTTCGGCCCTACAACAGACGTTGATATACTTGGGTGCACTGAGCAGTATCAATTTTGTAACCTCAAGAATCGGAAGTGCACCGACCTCACCGGACTCTATGCTGTCCAGCATGCCATTGATCGGGACGATCTCGGCCTCTCAAAACGGCAGAAAGCCACATTCGATATCATGTGGCCAGCAGGATGGGCTATGGCCTTTCAATGGACAGTAAAGCTATTAAGCAGCCGAATTCTCCTAGCCCAGGAATGGCTCTTTACCTCAACCTCGATGGGATCGACATTGCTACCACCTAACCAATGGCAACAAGAGGCCTTCAACTTACACAACCTTAGCCTGGCCATATTTCAGCATCGGATCACCCAACACGCGAGTCCGGAGAGGTTCGAATTCCGGCCAGGGATGAATGCTGTTAATCAAATTGATACGCCCACGGACCCTGAAATACTAGCTCTTTGTCAGCGTCAGAGAATTCTTAGTGGGAAACACTACAGCGTTAGTGTATTGGGAATGGCGATTATTCTCTGCGTAGGCAGTCTCCTGGTCATACTTGACCAATCGATAGAGGCAATATGGGCCCGTTTCTTCCAAGCGCAATGGCAACTTGAGAAGCAACGGGAGTGGACCCAAACGGGGACGCTGCAACTACATCGACAGGCATTGGAGGCTCGAGGCATAGGCACATGGGACAGAACGAACCGTGACTTTCCGGTGATCGATGCGAAAGGAAAGCGATTCTCGAGGTTGATTGCACTGGATGAAAAGACTCACCAAACACCAGAGTATAAGTCAGGATACTATGCGGTAACAAACGAGATTCCGCTGTATGATCAAACACGGAAAGTACCACAATAACAAGCCGATTGGGGGATAGCCCAAAGCCTTTTGTTATACCATCGAACTATACTGCGGACACAAAGGAACCGTAGCCGATCTCGAGTCTGGGGTACTTCTTGGTACTTTACAGAAGGGATGATGATTTATGATAATATCAATTACCAAAGAACGTAGGAGGAATAATGTTGAGATAATAAATCCAGTGGATTAATTTAAATTATAACTTCAACTGATACCGACGTAAGGGAGAAGGTAATTATGAAAGTATGCTCTTTTACATTCTCAAGTAGTAGCCATTTGGGAGATACAAATGGCTTTTGTGCTTCATGAGTGCGCGAATGGAGTCGCTATAGAAGAGGATCGACCGAGACTCGCTGGGCCGAAATGCCTGGGCGCTTACGAAGTCAGAGCACCAACATGAGGTCTCAGGAGAGCCCGTACGAGGCGAAATTAAATTTTCTTGATAATATTAGGTATCGAGGTATGTGGCGCGTGCCTGCATACCTTTGTCCATTATATGTGGCGCCCACAATGGAAAGAGTCGAGCATGCGTTTGGTATACTTGAGCAGGAGGTAGGCCAAGGGGCAATTTCAATAGCAATGGCTCCGAAGAGGGGGTTTCTCCACGCCACATGCGTTGGAATACGACTGTCAACCTCATGGCAGACTAGGATCCGGATCGGATATCAAATATCCGCCAGTTACACAGCCCCACATGGGAACAGGCATCTAAACCACGGTGCCACGCAAAACAGATTGTCCACCGACCCATCTACCGCCTATTTATCTCATCTCAGCGCGTTGATAACTAATTTACCATAGGCGTTAAATGTAAGCACGGGGTTAAAATTGCTGTAGTCTTCCTAGTTGAGACCAAAACAACTAGCAAGAACGGCTCGGCGTGTTCCTGTATTGCGGCATTCATCCGAGCCTTAGGCACCCCGGCCAAAGAGACGCATTGCTCGAGATGGCAGGCGCCACTATTATGTCCCCAAGATCGACACTAATCTTGGCGCAACTAGAGACGAGGTGAGTGAATAAAGTGTAATGGCTTGCTGTATCGCTTTAGATTTGCCACCATCATTGGGAAACGGGCTTCTCGAGAACTAGCAACGCTCTTGATCAATATGTTGAAACTTGAAAGGAAGGACAAGATGCGGTGGTGCAAATCTCCTGACCCAAACTTCTGGGGTCCTGCGTCAATTTCTCATCAACTGGATGTCGTGGGGATGACATCTTACTGGGCGTGTCTCCTTCCCCGTTCATGCATTGCTGGAATCGAATGCGCAAGGGTGCGCAGAAGTCCTTCAAGAACGGAAAACAGATCAGAGACGAGAGATTTTAGAGTTCACACTGCTGGCCCTGGCAATGTTTTGATGGCTATGAGATTGTGATACCGCCTCCCTGCAAACATGAATTCAAGCCATTCAACAAACATACGAGCTACACTCACGTTTCGCTGGTCGCTATTATCTGTGTTCTAACGCACGTTGTCGATCCGATGATTAAGCTCCGTTATTGTTTGGGGCCTATATCTGCAGATAATTAGGACTGCGGGCGATCGGAATCAACACGCAATCTACACATACCCCACGCTACATTGTTGCAGTAGTCCGTCCTAACAGTACGGTGCAAGGGCATTTTTACGCGCTGTTCATGTTAAGCCCCATGCATCGAATATGCAGGAGAACGCCATCGTTCATCGGTTAACCGGGGAGCATGGGGCGGCACCACCTCGGAGCGGGGAAGATGCTTTGGCTTGAGTACCTGCATGTTCCTAGGTCTAATGTAGCTAACAACAACGGTGTTCTAAACGTTTTGGGAACCAATCCGCCTTGGGAAACTGGATGGACGGGCTTGTCAAATATAATGTAGGCCGGGTAAAGACAGCGTGGGCGGAACGGCAAATCCAGCAGGTGTAAATGTTACGGGTGGTGGATGGAGAAGTTTTATAAAGTTGAAAAGAGCCGCTCGAATACTAATTGTGCGTTAAGCAGATCGACGGGTCCTCAGTGTGTTGTGATCAGTTCAATTGCCCATCATGAAGCTTCTTCACTTCTTGCTCCCTTCGGTCGTGCTTGCCTCTCCTTTATATTCTCGTTGCACTTCACCCCAAAGCTCTGCTAACGAGACTGAAACCTACGACTATATCGTAACTGGTAGTGGGCCAGGTGGTGGTGAGTTATCCGCAATTCGGCCCACAAGCCGCAAGATCGCCGCTAACTCGGATCCGTTCCTTTAGGTACAATCGCGGTCAATCTTGCTCGTGCGGGCTACTCGGTTCTCCTCGTAGAAGCTGGCGACGACGACAGCGCAGATATCCGCACCCAAGTTCTCGCACTCAACAACTTCGGCAACATCAACTCTACTTGGCATTTCTTTGTGCGACAGAGTGACGATGAAGAGCGCACGAAGCGGTATCGGTTGTTGGTCTGGAGATTGACCAACGGAGAGTACTGGGTAGGAGTCGACCCAACAAAGGATGGGCATCAAGGTGCTACCAGGCTAGGCGTATTCTATCCTCGAGGCTCCTCTCTCGGTGGATCTGCTATCGTTAACGCCGCGGCTACCTTCCTGCCCGCGGATAGTGATTGGGATTATTTTGACAAGGGTGTCAATGATGGTATCTGGAGGTAAGTAACCTGTCTCCTAGACTTGGACGATTGAATCCAGACTGATCGCCACTAGTGCTAAGGACATGCGCCGCATCTTCGAGAAGATCGAGCACAACAACTACCTTCCCGCTGGTACCCCGGGCCATGGGTTCACTGGGTTCCTTCAGACCAATATAGCCACCAAGGCCTCATTCGCTGCTACACAATCGAGATTGAAGGTCTTTGCGGCAGGGTTGAAGCTGATTGGAAAGAACCCTGACAATGTTCTTGACGACATCACCAGCGATGGCAACTTCCTCAGTCCTACACGCGACCAGACACAGGGACTGTGGGGCCTGCCATTCCACGTCAGGCCGAATTGGAAGCGCTACAGCCCGCGTGATTACGTTCTCGAGACATTGGCGGAAAAGAAGTACCCGCTTACAGTCACACTGAACTCACTGGCCACCAAGGTCCTTTTCGATGAATGCACGTCAGAGTCCAAGCCCAAGGCAGTCGGCGTTGAGTACTTGAAGGGCAAGTCTGTCTTCAGGGCCGATCCGCGCCACACCTCCGCAAAAACGGGCGTTAAGATGCGGGCTTTTGCTCGAAAGGAAGTCATCGTGTCAGGTGGAACTTTCAGCTCGCCTCAACTCTTGCAGCTCTCAGGTGTTGGACCAAAGGCCCTTCTCCAAAAGTACAACATTCCTGTTATCTCCGACCTTCCAGGCGTCGGCAGGAACCTGCAGGATAACTACGAGGTGCCAGTCATTGGACAAGCTAAAGTCAGCCTTGCCGCTACGCCTAACCCTAACGACCCGCAGTGCACAAACGGAGCGCCAGGAGACCCTTGCATTGACCTCTGGCGAGAGGGCAAAGGTCCATATGCTCGGGGCGGACAGAATGGCAACGCTTTCCTATTGAAGACTAAGTTTGCCCCGGAAAACGAACGAGATATGTTGATGTTCTCAACTGGTACCTCTGCCCTAAGAGGCTTCCTCCCAAATACCAACCAGACCATGACTCCTGATCCGGATACTACCTTTTCTTGGTCGACCTGCAAGATGCACCCCCAGAATGGGGCTGGCTTTGTCCAAATCAAGTCTGCCGATCCCCAGGATGCGCCCGATATCAACATGAACTACTTTGCTGAGGGTTCTGAAACCGATCTTGGCTCCATTCTCGAGACAGTTGCCTTTGCAAGGAAAGCATTTGCCAGCACCGGTGATTCTGTGGGTCCTGTTTTGCCAGTCTCACCGCCTTGCCCAGCTTCAGATATACAGGAGGATGGATATTGCAAGAACCAGAATATCGATAGGGAATGGGTCAAAGATCAAATCTTTGGTCACCACCCTACGAGCACCAACCGGGTTGGCCCAGACTCCAACCCCATGGCCGTTCTGGATACTAGACTCAGAGTACGCGGCGTCAATGGACTTCGGGTTGTTGACGCTTCTGCTTTCCCACGCATTCCTGGAGCGTTCCCTGCAGTCGCGACGTACATGCTCTCAGAAAAGGCGACTGAGCTTGTGATCGAGGATGCAGGCAAATGGTAGACTGGAAGTCGAAACACTGTAATAATTGTTTTGTAACGCAATCATATTAATATTATCTTATTATCTGCAAGCGATTTATAATTTCCCAGATGTATTTCGGTTTGATGATTGTCTGCCTTGAACCCCGCCGCACTAACTAGCGCCACACCCCCCACCTTCAGCCAAATTTTTGTCCCAATCCCATCGTCGAACATTGAGTCTCGCCAATACAAAAAGGCTCTACGCCTACATACCCAAGATGAAGCTCCTCACCCTAAACTTCCTAACCTGCGCCATAAAAACCTGCAAAACAAACCCCGCCTCTTTCCCCCTCCACCCCCGCGATGCCGAGCTCCAAATCCAAGAAGCCGACCTCAATCTACCCTTTCTGAAGAACATACTGCCGAGACTCATGTGGGAGGAGATAAGAGTAATCGCAAGAGAAGTACGTCTATGACGAGGCGAACAACCAGGTAGAGTTCGGCTCACGATGATTTAGTTGGGCCTACCAGATCTTCCGGAAACGCCGCCTACTCCCGAGGATTTGGTGAAGAAGGAGACGAATACTGTGCTAGATACCGCTCCAGGGGAAAACATGGACGATGACGAAGAGGAAGGAGAGGCGTCACAAACTGCGCTCGACTTGCATCGCGTGCTGTTGGAGACGTGTATACAAGAGGGGAAACTAGTGTGCGGGAGCTGTGGACACGAATATGCGGTCAAAGAGGGTGTTGCAAATTTCTTGCTACCGGGCCATTTGGTCTAGAGCTATAGGTCGACGGATGCGATGTGATGGAAGGAACTATGATACCCTTTGTTTTGGAGCATATCTGGAGTATGAGTATGGCTAGGGAGCAATAGACTCCACTTTCATGCATGCAACACTTTTTTTTCTTCTTGAAACTATCGTGGTATCTCTGCGCCAAACGCTGCATTCTCCGTCATCCGGGCGATTTTCTCCATCAAAGATCTAAACGCAACTATGGTCCCAGTGGACGGTTAATTTGCACCCTCTTGTCTTCGCCCGCGCTCACAATCCCCACTTCCTTGTCCCACCTAACACTGAAAACCTTGAGACCATCTCCATGCCCCTTTGTTGGCCCGGAATGCCCTTGCCTGTGAATAGTATGCACACTCTCTCCCTGCTGACCCTCTCCGATATTGCCACCTGTCGTTACATTCCTCAAATCCCAGATCTGCACCGTACCGTCGTGCGAACCTGAGATAATGCTGTATTCTGAGCTCGGATCGGTGTTGAGTGAGACGACGGCGTTTTTATGACCGCGTAGTGTCATGACACTAATTTGAGTGGCCGAAGCGCGGGGATCAATTAGTGTTATGTGCCTAGCTGATGTGCCTGTTGCGATGAGATTACGTGAGGGTATGGCGCATAGAGAAAGGAGAGAATGGCCGGTCGTGCGTGTATCGACGCACGTCGAAGTGGGTAAGTCCCAGGTTTTGAGAGTGTGGTCATGCGATGCTGAGTATGCAACGGTTGCATCATCGGGTTTGAAGATGACGCTTGATACTGGCGAACTGTGGCCTGTAAATGTAGCTAAAGCACCTCGAGCTGGGACAGTTCGGTCTGGTTTGGACAACTTTTGTCGCTTGTTCGAGGCTGTCGAGGAGCTTGGTAGGAGACTAGACGGTGCTGTCGGATTTTCTTTGGAATTACTTGAGAACAATGAGACGGTGGTGTCTGACGAGGCGCTGAGGATTCGATTAGAAGGGCCGTGGACTGCAACGTCCTCGACGCCCCATTGGTGATTAAGAAGCTCCAGACCTGTTGTAATGGTTCGAGTGTCGTCATCGTACTTGTAAACCCGGACAGTGTTATCCATGCCTGCCGCCACTATCTTCTTCTCTGACAGCCATTTCGCAGTTTTTAGGCTTGTAATTCGACCACCGTTGTTGGGAGCCTCCGACGTCGCCACAACGTCGCCTGAAGTGTTCCAAACTCGCAATAACCCATCGTAGCTGGCGCTCAGTATCCTCTCTTGGCCGTTTTGTACACTACCACTAGACCATGCGCCTGCAGGCGAAGACTGTGAAAGTACATCGACCGCCGAGACCCAATCGTCATGCTCAAAGCTTGTTACGTGTAGTGGTGGCACAAGCGCTCTTGTATACTCAACATCGAGCGTAGTTTCTGCATTGATACCATTCTTTATGAGGAATTCGTCGACCGTGCTGCGCAGGAATTGACCATTGATCAAGATGTCAAAAGGAATCCGATCCTCTTCACGGTGAAGCAAGTCGTTCAGCAGAGTAGAGAGCCCATGTCGCTTGATATCTATAAGGTGAAGTAAGTATCGCGCGCGATTTGGCAAAGTTCTGATTCTGCTCACTGGTCGAGAGAAGCAGTCTTCGGTCCTCTTCTTGGATGTGTAGGCTTGGGTCCCTAGTACTGAAGCGCGCCGTCACCTTCGTTTCCGTCACATCGGCCTGCATCGCGGCAATAATTTGTGAGTTTGTGCAATAGGAGCTCTAAGACACCGTAACGGGCGGATAAAGTTGTGCCTTCAACTTTTCCAACGAGGTTAGCGCGGGCAGTCATCCAGTCGGCGTCCAGCTTGCTCCGGTATCACGTGATAGGTTCAATCAATCGTATTCATGAATCTAGTGCATGCCAGTCCTTCTGATCTCCGCGATGGCTCGTCTCCGATGATCACTCGGTGCGAACAGCGCTTCCATCAAGCCCACCACCTCCTCTGCCTCCATTTCCAGCTTCAGCTCGCCATCTGTCCAAAAATACTTGATATCCGCAAGGCTGCCGTCCAGTATTTCACCCAAGTACTGAAACTTGAACCAGTTAGGAGTGTATATACTCACCATGTCCCTCACATCCCCATTATTTTCCGAGGTTTGGAAGTGCTGTGCCAACGTAGCCAGAGACACACAGTAGCTATGTAGCTTCTTCGACTCGTCTTCTGCGATATCTGACATCTCCTCCACGTCATCGATAAACTTTGCCAGCGCTGTCGAAACCAGCGAGCCCAGGGATTGTAGTAAAGCAGAATGTGAGAGTACATTCTGCCACTGACGCTTCACGTCACCGATGCGGTCAATGGTTGTGGCAATAGCGTCATCGCATACGGTAGCAAAGGGCACGTTAGTACACCCTTGGAAGCTTTGTGCATCCTCTAAGTGATCTTTTATGATTTGCCTCTGTGATTCCATTTCTCGGCCGTACGCACGTTTGCCAAAACCATCAATGGTCTTAATGTCAAGTTCGAGCACGGCCTTTAAGCGAGCAGATGGCTTGAGGTGTTGGGGTAAAGTGGATGTACTGTCCTTTGTGGATTGTTCGCTCAAGAAGATCCGTAGGCGATCCGACAGTCGTTGGCAGTCGTTGTAGATCAGCATATTACCCGCAGTATCCTTCGAGTAGTGCATAGCAGCGGTCGCCCTGTACATCGCCAACAAGAGGCCAGGAATCATATAAAGACCTCCACTAGCAGGCGCAATGGCTGATTTGACCAGCTTAGGAGAGTTAAGTGTCTCGACATCTAATACGACCTGAAGGATGATTTCCATTATCGAGTCCGGCATTGCCGTGACGGTATACGTTTCCCTCAAGGTCACCTCCTGTTCTTTGGAAGGTTTCTGGGTTGCTGTGTTTCCGTTCACTCTTTGTGTATCGACTTCTTTTGTTTGAGCTTGCGCCAGGCCAGCTGGTTGGGTCTCTGGTTGGGTCTCTGGAATAGCCTCCGGTTCGTCACCCCATTCCGCACCCCAGTCCTCCGCATTTTCATCCGCTGGTTTTCCCGCCTCTGCTGCATCGTGTGATGCTTCTTCTGTAGGTACTTCATCATCATCATCATCTTCGCCCCATGCACTCATATCCTCTTCTTCCGGTACGTGGGAATTATCCGCCTCCTTTAGCTTTTCAACCTCTTTCGGCTTCTCAGTCTCTTCATCATCCCACTCAGCACCCCAGTCATCATCCTCATCGTCCTGGCCAGCGTGCAGTGCGTCGCCTTTCATGACAACTTGAGTCTCAACTCTTTCGACAGACTTCTTGTCTTGAATGCGCTTGGGAAACATCGTCTGCACTTTGGCAATCGCGGTTTCCTTTTGTTTCGCTAACCATATCTCAGCAGACTTATCAACCCACTCCGTTAGACGACTCTGCCCAGACCAGCCGAGTTCGTCGAGAAACTCAACTAGACCCAATACGTAGGACAGAGTCTCTTGGAATTCCTGCACTCTGTTTGTCGTTGTAGGGACGGCAGGTAGGAGTGAACAATTTATGAGCCGCGTTGCTATGACCGGGATAAGCTTCGACGATAGCGGTACCGCAACGCTGGGTGGTAAACGGGTACTGAGATACTCAGCGATGGATTGAATGTCTTCTAAGGCCGCTTTGACGCTACCATCATTGACGTTCCCGACAGGCTGGATGTCATCACCGTTGATGTTGAAAGCTGTTACAACCTTATCTGTACCCATGGCAAAGCGGGGTGAAATGATAATACGGACCATATCGCGACTGAACCGAGCAATGAAGCTATCTAGCAAGCTCAGTTTGTTGAGCGCTTCGACAACTGTGTTGATATCCACTGTGGTCTCTCGCTCGATAGTGTCCTTCAACGAAATTTTGTGGTGCGTATTATCGACAAGTATCAGCCCGTTCCATGAGTCTGTCACGGTCTCGGCAATGGCCTTTTTAAGCTGCTCTTGCTTCGTCCGCAGCACACCTACGGCTCGAGTTGCTTCGTATGGGCCGAGGCTCTTGAACGCGCCGTCTGCATCTTCAAGTCGCTCCAAAGCATGTATAACATGCCCACGGACGGCTGCATCTTGTGCTGTATCGAGTATGGTTGAGATGTCTCGCAATTGTTCAACCACTCGAGCGAGGCTCTCGTTGTATGCGATTTCGGTTTGTAGGAGGCTGACTTTGCCCGCTGCATCCTGGACTCGAGCAGTTTTTTCCTTTCCTTCTTCTGCTTGTTGCACAATCTCTTTGGCTGTCTCCTGGGAGCGTTTGATGTCATCTTGAAGTTTGCGTGCTTGAGCTATCCAGCCATCAACATCGGAAGCCGCTTCGCGCGAGATCTTTCGTATTTCATTCTGTGAACAAAGTCAACCTCTGATAAAGGCACATGTATAGCCTATATACCAACCTTGGTATCCTCTTTTGCCTTAACCACGGCCTCTAGCAGCTTAGGCAGCGCGCTTGAGGGCACAGTTGCAGATGCCACATGTTCATCCTGCGGAAACGCGCCGTGCTCAACAGACTGCAGAATGGCGTCGCCAAGCTTCTCTGGGGAGATCTGCGTAGCCATTGAATTTATGAGGTGCTCAACATGTTGTCCAAACCAGCAAAGGAAATCAGAGCCTCAGGTATACGCTGGCCTGCTGCACATGTGTTCCCGACACTTCTCACTGGTACGACGTAATGCGGTCTGTGCGCACGAACCTCCAAATGTACCCCGCGGAAGTGGCTAGGCCTCCACCCTGCTGCTCCAAATTCTGCGAGACTGTCAACGCTATTCCAGGTATTGCGTGTCATTGGCTTGGGCTAGGGATATCAGAGAAAAGGACTGCCTGGGAAACTCTGCCTAGCGCCGCGAGTTGCAACCACCCGGAATACGCAATCAGAATCTTGATTCATCATCTCCTATCCCATACTTTCTGGGCTCGGGTAGTCATTTGCTTCTGCTTATTCCCTTTCCAAATGTAAGTCTTGCATTGGGTTTCATGTAGCTTTGCAGCTGCTTGCCAATGCAACAAATCGTCTTTTTTGTCCCAAGAGAGGCCAGTGTCTACACTATTGCATTGTCCTCGTCAAGTTTGCCGCACAAACATCAATACGAGCTCAAACCTGTTGACCCAAAATTTTGTCGCAATTACCGAGTGCGCGTATCCCGGAAGAGGGGCTAACGGAACAATGGTAGTGCCAATTCAGTCGTGGACAAAGGAGCCCGTCGTGCCACACCCCAGACCAACTCAAATATCTTTCCGCCAACTGCAAATCATCCTATAGTGCTTCACAATCCTCTTAGTACATTGCAGTTCGTACTCCAGGCCGGTATAATGGGCTCAGTACAGCAAGAATCCCACTTCAAGACGATCCAAAACTTCAAGGCCGACTATGCAGATGCTACTTTTACACAATACGAGTCGCAGCGAACAGGCTTGCGAGTGGTAGTGGTTGACCGAAAAGGCCCAAAAGTATATGGCAACTTCGCTGTAGCTACGGAGATCCATGATGATTCGGGTTCTCGTAAGTTAGGGCAAATCAGAAATTAACACTGCAGCTGACGTTGAGCAGCGCATACCCTTGAGCATCTCTGTTTTATGGGATCGCGGCAATACCCATACAAGGGTGTTCTAGACAAGATTGCAACCAGGTCTTATTCGGACACCAATGCCTGGACTGACACAGCAGAGACGGTATACACGATGTCAACTGCTGGCTGGGAAGGGTTTGCTCAGCTGCTCCCGATCTATCTGGATCATCTCGTCGTCCCCACGCTGACTGACGCTGGATGCTATACTGAAGTGCATCATATTGATGGAAAAGGCGAAGATGCAGGGTATATAATATCGTCGTACATCATGACATTGCTCAAACTGACTAACTCAGTGTTGTTTACTCCGAGATGCAAGGACGCGAGAATCTACAAGGAGATTTGATGGATCTCCAAATGCGCCGTCTACTCTACCCTGAGGGTGTTGGGTATCGATACGAAACTGGTGGAATGATGAAAGCCCTACGAGTGCTAACTGCCGAGCGCATTCGCCAATTCCACCGAGACATGTACCAACCAAAAAATATCCGGTTGGTTCTTATTGGCGAAGTTGATCACAAAAACCTTCTGTATATCCTGGATAAGTTTGAAGACTCGATTATCGACAAAGTGCCAGCATACGACGCACCTTTTACACGACCATGGGTCGAGTCTAAACCTACACCACCACTGAGCAAGACTATTGTAGACACAGTTGAATTCCCAGAAGAAGACGAATCCACCGGCGAGATTCAGATTGCCTTTCTCGGACCTGATACAATCAATGATACTGCAGAAACCGCCATTAATACCCTACTACTCTACCTTGCGGGGTCGTCCGTCTCCGTCTTGGTAAACACGTTGGTTGAGAAAGAACATCTCGCCAGTATGGTGTACTTCTGGGTCAAAGGGCACAAAGAAATGATCATCTGGTGGACTATCAGTTCTGTAGAAACTTCAAAGCTAGCAGATGTCGAGAAGCGGTTCTTCGAGGTGCTGAAAGAACATTCATCAAAGCCACTAGATATGAGCTATCTTAAGGACTGCCTCCACCGCTTTGAGCGTCAAACTCGATTTGCCTCTGAGATTGGTAACGATGAATACAAGGACGCCGTCATCAAAGACCACCTTTTTGGTAATCGGAATGGATCTGATCTTCAAAGCGCTATGGGCAGCCTGAAGGTGTTTGAAGAGCTGGAAAAATGGACCGAGGAACAATGGCGCTCTTTCCTGAACAAGTGGATGGTGGACGCACACCATATTTCACTCCTGGGAAAGCCTTCCCGTGCACTTTCTGAGAAGATGAAGGCAGAAGAGGTCGCTCGCGTACAGGCACAACAGGAGGAACTTGGCGAGGGAGGATTGAAAAAGCTCGCCGAAAAACTCAAGGAGGCACAAGACGAGAATGACAAGCCAATACCCGAGGAAATCATCGCAGGTTTGAAGGTTCCCAGCACAGAGTCAATTCATTTCTATGAGACTACTACCGCCCGGTCTGGCCTGGCAAAGAAGCTCGGTACTGCAAACAACAAAATTCAGCAGATCATTGACAAGGATGAAAACGGCCTGCCACTTTTCATCCACTTCGAGCACATCCCCACATCATTTATACATTTTGGCCTACTGCTCGGGACCGCCAAATTACCCACTGATCTCAAGCCCTTACTTGGCGTATATCTCACCAACTTCTTCGCCACACCTGTCGTCAAAGATGGCAAGCAGATTGGGTTCGAAGAAGTTATTACAAAGCTCGAACAAGACACAATTGAATATAGTCTCGACCGTGGCTCTGATGTCGGCAACTCAGAGATGCTTTATATTCCTTTCGTCGCTGAGGCTAGCAAATTTGAGACTGTAGTCCAATGGCTCAAGACTATGCTTGTAGATTCAATCTTTGACACGGAGCGCATCATCACCGCTGTCAAGAAGATGCTCGCTGACGTCCCAGAAGAGAAACGCGATGGAAATAGTATGGCCTTCGCCGTCGACCGCATTGTTCATTACGATGCTGCTTCTTCAGTCCGCGCAACAAACACACTTGTAAAAGCCCTGTACCTGAAGCGCATCCTTAAGCTTCTCAAGGCCGAACCCAAGCTCGTCCTCGACAAACTAGAAGCCCTACGCAAACATCTCCTCACCTTCAGCAACATGCGTGTCCTCGTAACAGCAAACTTGGAAACCCTGAAGAACCCCGTCTCGACATTCCAACACCTCGTCAATGCCTTCCCCGCCGGCCCAAGCCCCAGTCTCGACCCCATCGACGACCGCAACGCCATGCTCTCAGACGTCGGCCGCAACCCAGGCGGTACGCACTACATAATCCCCATGCCCATCGACTCGTCCTTCGCCGTGCTCACATCCCGCGGGCCAAAAGGGTACACGCATGCACAGCTTCCATCGCTGATGGTAGCACTGTCCTACCTTGACGCTGTCGAAGGGCCCATGTGGCAATCAATCCGCGGCACGGGTCTCGCATACGGCACCAATTTCTACCGCGACGTCGAAACCGGGCTGCTCAAGTTCAGAATCTACAAGTCGCCCAATGCCTTCTCGGCGTACACTAAGGCCCGCACTGTGATCAGGGAGTATGGCGACGGAACAAGGCAGTTTGACAAGCTGGCCCTCGAGGGCGCGATCAGTTCCATTGTGCGCGACTTTGTGGACGAGCGCTCGAGCATCATTGATGCGGCGCGCAGCTCGTTTGTCGATCTTGTGACGCGCGGCGTGGGCAAGGAGTGGCAGGACTGGGCGCTGCGCGAGGTCCGCAAAGTGACGGGCGCCAACGTTAGAGCGATCCTCAACGACGTCGTGGCCGACGTGTTTGTTCCGGAGAAAACGGACTTGGTGGTTACGTGTGGCGGCATCATGACTAATGTGAGTGTTTTGTGTTTGCCGCGTGCCGTGCGGAGACTAATGAGTGCCAGGACCTCAAGAAGAACTTTGACGAGGCGGGATTCAAGACACAGGTTAGGCAGCTGGTGGACTTCCAGGACGCATATGGCCTGGAGGGCGACGAGGACGAAGAAGAGGACGAGGAATCGGGCAGTGACGACGATTCTGGCTCCGAGATGGAGGAATAAGCAGATGAGTCTCACTACATGTCACATATTTCAAAGTATGCACAAAAAGACATGAATCAATCATCACCTGCTTTCGATAATACGTCATCTCATCCCCAACCTAGTCCTACAATGCAACCCAAATCACCCAATGTTAAACACCGGCAATGCGGCTGACTCCCGTGACGACCCAAATGCGCCAGCCCGAAAATTTTTATCCGTCCCAAGGGGAATCACGTCAATCGAGGCCCAGAAATTAGGGCAGGAATTCGGCCGGCCGGATCAAAACGCCATGACAAAAGGAAAAAGAGGTTGAATGATTATACTGCGCATCGAAGGCGGGCAGTTTGGTAGGGTAGACCTCTATGATGATTAAAAAGGACCCAAAACTTGAGAAGTTCAAGCGTCTTCAGGCAAGATTCTAGCAAAATGCTTCTCCCAGATCCAACCCACCGTCTTCGTGGGATCGTCCTGGTTGCGCGCAAGCCACAGTTCGCCCTTCATGCCGATGACATCGAAGATCTCGCCAGGCACATAGACAAGGTATGGGATACCGCCTTCACGACGGTCATGCGCGATATTGAACTCGAAGAGACTGGCAGCCAAGAACAAGACTTCAGGCTCGTCGGTATCGCCTGGTGTGGCGGGGAGGTCCTCGGCGAAAGAGCGCACAGGCGAGTCGGACATGGGCAGTGCAGAATTGAATATGCTGGATGCGCGTTGCGAGCCCGGGAGTGACACAGAGTGCTGGGATGGGGCGGACATGGAGTGGACCATGGGCTGCGAAGTGGGGGCGAGGAACGAAGGGCCGAGTTGAGGGGGGAAATCGAAGGTTGCAGAACCAAGTGGGGATTGGTTGCTCGTGTCCACAGCGCCATCGAGACCGATGTAAGGGTTGCGGCCTGGACCAGTGTTGCGGCGTTCGCCTTGGTGAATGACAGTTGCTTCACTGTGGTCAGACACAGGGCTGAGAGCACGAGCTTCGCGAAGGGAAGTTGGGCCATGAGGAGAGCGACCACTGGGACCAGCAGGGTATAGAGACGGATACGCAGGACCTGTAGGTGAGGAGCGAGGCTGATTGTACAGTTGTGCTCGGTTAGCTCCTCCGGCATAACCACCGCCGCTGTTACGCTGGCGCGAGTCTAGTAGAGATGCCTCGCTGCCCATCGATTCGGTACGACGGGAGGATGAGTTGCGGGATGAGCCGCCACCATCGGAGGAGACTGTCGGGACAGGCGAAGTCATATTGGAGACTTCGGCCAATATACCGCGACCGATGATGCCGTACCTGTTGGCTGTATCTAGCACTACCTTGAAATCCAAGTTGAAGCGCTCGACGTAAGATTCAAGATCATAGCGGAGCGAGGTAGTGTGCTGTGGCTCACTCTCAAGAAGTGGAAGGATCTTCTTGGAGCATGTCTTGTACCAGTCTTTCTGGAGGCACATGAACAGCGTTATTACCGTACGCATTACCATCTTGGTCTTCTCGTAGAGTTTTGGTAGCTCGTGCTTGAGGGTGTCGTTGACAGTCGAGAAATTTTTCGCCGCCTCCTCAAGTTCGGCATCTACTTTGTCACCCTTCTCGACGAGTTGCTTGTGCTTGACATAGGGCAGTAAGAACTTCTTGCGCTGCTCTATTACTTTCTGATACATGACCCACATGTCCCAGAGATCACTGATTGGCTTGAGCACACGACTACGAACAGCAGTTTTCTATATATGAGTTAGTAGGGAAAGAGTTATCACCTAGTTTCAAACTTACGTGATCCTCGAAGCCCTTCTGCATAAGCTCGTAATGAGCTATTGCCCACTTTCGCCATGTGCTCTCAAGTTCCGGAATGACTGATGGGCCGACCTCACTCACGCTTATAAAGCCGAGGCATATGATATTGATCTGTTGACAGTGCTCATTCATAGCTTCGATGTACTGCTCAAAGTCGCGCATGACGATCTGGAGTTGGAAGAAGTGGCCACCAAACTTTTGTTCCACAGATTTGTATTCCTGGTCCTTGAAGGTCTTGTCGGCATCGTCGTATGCCTTGTTCTTGTCAGTCTTAGGGATAAAGGCTTTGACAATTGATTTTCCAAGCCCCTTTCCTTTAGTCTTCTCCTTTTTGCCCTCGGAGGTCGCAGCACGAAATGTGTCGGCGCGCTTCTTTGCTTCATTGATGCGGCCACTGATCGCCAAGAGTTCTATACGCGCTGCCTTCATGTCCTCAAGATCAGGATGCTCAGTGTCACTGGAGCTTATGAGTTGATCGAGCAGTAGCGGATACTTGAGCAGACGTTGACAAGGCTTGACGAGCAGAGAGTCGAGATCCCAAGCTTGTGTCATGTTCTCAACCTGCTCGAAACAAGCCGCAACCCAGCCTTGGAGGTCAGTGTTGGCTTGGTTCCTCTTCACATAGGCGGCTGCATTCTCTTGGTTAAGATAATACGTTGTGTAGAGTCGCTCCATCTTATCTTTGTTTTCAAGGAATACCTGGCCAATAGTGGTCATGTAATCATTGTCGAGTGTACAATTGGAGAACTGGTTCTGAGAGTCTTGGGATGGCCTGCGAGTTTTTTGGGGTGTGTCTGGCGGGTTGGATGGCCTCGTATCGGAAGAGTCACGGTTCCAAGGACCAGTTGGGGGCGGGATGTCGTAGTTGACGATAGGCTTTGCCGCCTTCTTGAAGGCTCGGAAGAGGGACAAAGAAAACTTCTCAAGCTCCTTGCAGTTGCTGAACAGGACCTTTTTATCTTTCTCAATCATCACAGTGGCAGCGGTAGCTTCGAAGATGTTATGTGCGATCATCATGTCAATACAGAATTGGTGTTCAGTGGTGAGCAATTCTTCCAGAATCCTATATCGCTTGATTAACGCTTGCTTTGCAGGGTCCGGTGCATCTTGTCCTGTTGCTTTGCCTGAAGTTGGTGTCTGGTCGCCCTTTTCAATTGGCTGTGGGGCGCCATATAGAGCTTCGATGCTCTGTTCAGGACGGTGATAGACAGGCGTGAGGGCACGTGCAGGGTGCTGCTCATGCAACTCATTGAAATGATGCTGATTGTGAGACTCAAGCTGGAACTGATGCTGACGGTGCTCTATTATGCGTTGATGATCTGCTGGCAGTCCCTCTTGTTCTAGTCTCGCCTGCTCCAACCTCGCCTCCTCCTGGGCAGCCAAGATTCGGGATTTCTTTTTGCGTATGATGGGCATTTGCGACGCGTCAAGTAGGTCAGTGTGTTCGTCGTTGTTTGTTTTGGCGGGGGGTGGTGGAGGAGGAGGAGAGTAGGTGGGGCGAGGTGGGGTTTGTTGTGACGAAGGTGAAGGTGGTTGAAAGTCCTCGTGGTAAGAGAGGCCAAGGCCGCCGTTGGTCCAAGCAAGCTGCGGCAGTTCAATGATATTTGATGTGCGCCCTGTTGATACACTCTGCAAGAGGTGGTCTTGTGACTGGTTTCCAAGTGAGCTGCCGGAGCGGGAGGCGTCATCTTGTATTGTTGTGGTGGTTGACCCTCTCGAGCCGCGAGAATATCTTCGTGACTGTGGAGGATAAATAACCGCGGTGCCACCAACTTCGGGGCTCTGTGTATCATCCTCTGGATCTGGGAGATTCAAAATTGGGCGAGACGCAGTCGATTGCTCCTCGTCCGTTCGTGAAGCTTCTTGTCTTGCACCGTTGGCATCACTCAATAATCGGGCGAGATATGTCTCCGTCGCCTCTTTCGAGCCCCAATCTCTATGCTGTGCGATAACCGGTGACACTTTCTGCACTCTATCTCTTGATGCTAGTGCGATATCTTGTGTTATAACAGGAGAGTTGTGATACATATTGAGCACAGCATTCACCACACTATAAGTCTCACTATCAACAGTCAAGGGGCCTGTTCTTCGGTATGGGGCAACGCTGGCTGAATCTTCTGGGCGCAGGGAATCACGGTTACCGAAAGGATCTATAGGAGAATCGCTCGTATCATGTTGCGATGGAGGCTGCGTTCCATCCATCGTATAATCTCTCCGTTCCCGCGGATAGCCATATGTTAGCGCTTCGAGACTGATGCTTACTTCTTCTAGGCCTGGACCTGAATGCCATGGCTGTGATTGGTCATCGTCACCAAGCATGATGGGTATGGACTCCCGCACACCCAGCTCGGATTCCTCTATCTCGGGGGATTTTGATGCGCTCTCCTGGGCAGGGGGATGGAAAACGGTAGGCTGGAGGAGTTGCGGTGTGGCTTCATGTGCTGTTGGAGGAGTCAGCACGAAACTACCAGGAATGCCAAGGACAGGTGATTCATCAAAGTCGGTGGCGGCGGACAAGGGCTGCTGGGTAGAGGGCGGCGCTAAGCTTGAGGTTTGCAGGCTAAGACGTTGGTGATGGCCAGACGGACTGTGGTGGTCCTCGTGGGAATGCGGTTGACGCGAATGGTTCTGGGGGTCGTGGGCAGGCGAAGCAATGCCGATAGGCGGTTCCTGAATGCTTGCGGATGCATCGTGAAGTGACTCAAAGGGCTTTTCGGGGAAGTAACCGTGCTCGCTGTACGTCATAGACGCACGTGAGCCGTGGCCGGGCGAGGGTTGCAGCGGTTGTCGTTCTCTCGAGTTTCGCAATCGAGGCGACGCAGGTGGGGCATTTGCAGCGGGCGAGTGTCCGCCATCTGTGTTCGCATGGTGCACTAATGCGGGCAGGACCGATACATCGACGCCATTTTGGCCGGCGGCTGATTCCGAGCCCACGGGTCGTCTGTACAATCGTGTGGGCGATGCCCGGTTGCTGTGGTTGGATACGCGCGTAGGCGTGTACTTCACCGAGCGAGTCGATGAGCTGGTGTCTGACGTCCCGCTCAGCCGTCGCGTGGCTACCGGTATCCGCGACGCTGGCGATGGTCGATGAATGCGTTGGGGCGTCGCAGCGCTCCCTGGCCGTTGGTGATGCGGGGAGGCGAATGTGGTCGGGGGCAAATGCGCCCCTCCACTGCCTAGGAGAGAGCCGTCCTCGTCAGGGGCGGCTTGGTATGTCGGTATGCCAAAGCCTGGCGATGTGACGTCCTGGCCGCTCACGACTTCGCCAAAGAACGGCTGCCGGCCACTCGATGCCGGCCGCTTGGACGGCGAGCCCACCTTCTTCCGTGTGGGCGTCGTCTGATGGTCCAAACTGCTCCTGCTGCCTGTCGTTCGCCGTGTCGCGGCAGTGGCACTCCGGGGCGTTGCCGGCGCAGGCTGCGGTCTTTCCCTGGGCTTCAAATTGTTGAATTTGTACGATCCATACGATGCCTCCTTGCTCGGCCGCGCTGCTGAAGCCGTCGACGACACCGAGGTATTGGACCGCTTAGTGGGCTCGTGGGCCCCCGCCCGGCCTGGGCCTCTTGATCTTGAGCGCACCGCTGGAGCTGTGCTGCTGGTGACAATGCCACCGTCGGGCGAGCGCTCAAATCGCTCGGCCAGCGCCTTTACTTTGTTTGGCCCTGGGCCAGAGGAGCAGGGCGGCACGGCAGACGAGGCAGGTCCTGAGGCCGACCGTGGAGTCGACTTGGAAGACGGTCGTGCGGCGCCGTTGGCCGTGGGGTGACGCTGGCGCGTGGCGGCCATGTCTATGGGAAGGGGCACAATGTCGTGCTGGTTGAAGGCGGTGGTGGAGTAGGCCGACTTGTAAAAGTCGTCAGGGGAGGCGTCGCGCGAGCCGTCTGCATTCTTTGACTCCGGGGCGTCGGCGTCGAGGTGGGCCAGCGAGGTCGACTGCAGCCAGCTTGCGACGGACGGGTATGCATAGTTATGCACTTGATCAGACTCTGCCATATTGTTACCGCACCATGGTCCTGGCAGCGAGAACGCAAGGCCCGGCGCGAATCAAGGCGGCGACCAGACGACCAGACGAGCAGGCCCAATCACTCTGCGGCCGAGAATGGAAGCAGTTCAAGCGCACTCTCGTCGAGGCGACCGGGGTGCCAGGAACAACTCACTCGCGGACGCCTTCGACTCTAGTCTGCAGGCGGCCAATAACGACGGCGGCGAGTGTAGTGGCCCAAGTATGCGAGCTGGGAGCGTTTCAGCCGGATCACCTTCGGACGGCTGGCCACCAAGCTCTACGGTCGGGCCTGCGAGCACTGCTTTGATCGGCAGAGGGCGAGGTTTGGTTGAAAGAGACGGGCGAGCAAGCAGGACGGTGCCGCACGACGCCTCAGGTGCTGTAGCCGGCCAGATCTGACCGACGACTGCTGGAGGGCAGGCGGGACAACGGCTGCAATGGGTTGACGTCGCACGGGGGGGACAGCATGCAGCAAGGGGAGCTTGGGATAAATTAATTCTACCACGATCAAAAGTCGCGGCGGCGTAGGTAGGTAGCATCGACCACACTCCGCGACCTCGACGATATGCACTGTTGACATGGGCCAGCGTGCTCTATTGAGGGCTGACTGAAGTCTATGCGTCCTCACCGTTGCCGGACACGCCTCTCTGTGGCTAGCGCTCTCCATCTAGCGCAGCAAAGAGTCTCCATGGTTCGCTGCCCTGCTTGTGCCGACCTGGAACCTGGAATGCCATCTTCCTTCGCGCTTCCCCCCGTCCTCCTGCTTTGCCCACGGCCGGTTGGATGGCACAGGTGTGCCACGGCACTCTCTTGAACGGCTATCCCTGGCGCATAGTGAACTATAGGTGAGGACGGTCGCGGCCCTCAACTTTGATTATTACCTCTACCGTCACTGTCGCCACTGCACCCCCAGCCCACCTCCGCGTGCGCCGGTCAACATTTCCCCGCTCTTGCCCTGACCGCCCATGACCGCCCATCAATGCACCCACCAGTGCCAGCATGGGAAGAAAACGCACCGCCCACGGGGGTGGGGGTCTCTGCAAGAGACCTAGGCGCGCTGTTGAGCCTGCCAGCCAATCTGCCACTGCCACACCACCCAGCCATGACCATCCCGTATTGCGCCGCCTCTACCCCAGGGTCTTGACTTTGCGCCACTACTTGCTGTCACAACTGTCAACCTCGTCCAAAAACGGGCGGCGGAGAATAGCCCAAGTTGGGCTGGCAGCGCCCTCTCCAGAAGCTGCCTCGACACGTGATGTTGACTTTGATCTGGGGCAACTGCTCGACTCGACCCTGGTTGGCTGCACCCCAAATGCAAACGCAAACCCCAACCACCAAGATCAGGAGGCCATAGAACGCAGTCGCGATATTGACAGCTTTACCCAGCAGCGTTCCCAGAACATCTCGGGCGGTACCTTCAAGCCTGGTTATTTTCTGCAAAGCGAGGTAGGTTGCGTGGTGCCAATCACTGTTCCACCGTGCTTGCACACGGCACTATGTCCAGGTCGGGTAGCTGAGTAGACACAGGTTGTAGATTTTGTAATCTGGCTCCTGTTCCGGCGATCTGCGTCCCATAAGCCAGCACATTTGTTGTGTCATGGCTTCCAACGTGCTGCCACCTCAGTTCGCACACACGAAGCTCGTGTCAATTCGGTTTGTTCTGTCCCTGGTGTAATCGAAATTTCGCCAAACAGCTATGTGCGGACGCTGAAAGAGCCAGCATGGTGCAGGCTGCATGCATTGCTTGGTCGTCGTGGTGAACGCATCATGATGGACATGCTCCTCGCATGCGCGCTCTTCCGTCCGATCCTTGGTGGCACTGGGAACTACTACCAGCTCAGCGGTATTCCAATATCTGATCTAAAGGTTGACCAGAATCACAAAGACCTCCCAAATTCCAAAGAGACCAATCATGCAATCAATGGCAAGTCTCTGAACCAACACAGAGAATACAGGAACCCTAGTGCTATTACCTTTGTGCGAAGCCGCATGCTCTACGCCAAAGCAGCCCTCAATGCTAAGGGAGGGGTTCGCTTTGGCATGCGCCACATCCGTTAGTTTTCTTGCAAAGTGAAACATTCATCAGAGCTAATACAGTCCAAAGATGTGTTGAACCGGTTCCCCAACAGAGATAGTCGGATTGAATCCATACACATACTGCGATACATCTTCCCTCGACAATTTGGTTTACACAATGTGTTCACCTCTAAGGCTGATGCTCGTGAGACTGCTATGCCATTTAAAGACTACACGTTGCGCGAAAAGGAGATCTATCAGAGCATGTGCAAAGCCCTAGAAGGCAAAGCCACGGATATAGAAGAAGTACACAAATGGAAATCGCGCATACCAAAGCGACTGCGTGGTGCCATAGCACTAGTCGATCGGCTGAGGGCATTGAACCATCGGTGCTCATATATGGAACTGCTCCGCCATTATTGTCCTGTAGAGGTAAGTACTTGATATCAGTCTCATGACATGACCTAATCCTAGCAGGTTTTACCCTTGTCATCGAAACCCGACTGGAGGAAGATGCATTTTCAACCAGAAAAATCTGTCATCCCTGAGGGCGGGCCAGCGGAGAGCAACAAAAGCACCGATGACCACCTCAACAGTCCAGTCACTAATCAAACATGTTTCACAGACATAGCCTGCTCGACGGCTCATGTGTCAGCTTTCTGTCGTGCGGTGATAGCCCGGGTCATTCCCCAAGCCTTCTGGGGAAATGATGGTAACCAACAAGTTATAATGTATTGGGTAGATTATTTCATATTTCTGAGAAGATTTGAAAGTTTGACCCTGCATCAGGTTACACAGAAGATACAAGTAATTATCCCCCGCATCTTGGCGTATTTTCATACTGATAGATTGTCAGATTGCGAGTCTGGACTGGCTCCAGCTACCTGGTCAGCAAGCCTCCGCTAAGCTAGCACAATCAGACTTCGAAAAACGCAAGGAGCTGTTCTTAGAATTCGTATACTGGTTGTTTGACTCGTTTCTGATACCTCTGATCCGATCCAACTTCCATGTCACCGAGTCGAATGTGCACCGAAATAGGCTCTTCTACTTTCGTCACGATGTCTGGCGGATGCTGACAGAGCCATCGTTGACGGTAATAAAGTCAAGCATGTTCGAGCATATGCCAACTGAACGCGTGACTCGATTGCTTTCTATGCGGCCACTTGGCTTCAGTAAGATTCGATTACTACCAAAACGACATGGCTTTCGAACAATCATGAACCTTAAACGGAGACAACCGGTGGTTCGAAATGGTACAATATGTCTTGGTCGAAGTATAAACTCAGTCATGACCTCAGTGTTCAACGCCATCACATATGAGAAGGTAAGCAGGGTATATTAGCCCCACGTCATATAACTGTAACTCACAATATCTAGTCCCTCCAGCCGGACCTATTCGGGTGTTCCCTCTTTTCAGTAACCGAAATGCTCCCCAAACTAGCAGCTTTCAAGGCGTCGTTACGTGAACAGAACCTTGGCCACAAACCACTCTATTTTGCCAAAGTTGATGTGCAATCGTGTTTCGATACCATACCACAGGCACGTTTACTGAGTATGGTTGATAGCCTCATGTCGAATCAAGTTTACCAAACAGGCAAGCACGTTGAGGTAAAGGCTTTAGGAGCACTGCAACGCCTTGATGGACGGCACGTTGACCCGCTGCCTGTAAAGCGATATATTGCACACAGTGGCAAAGTGGACTACTCAACATCGTTCCCTCAACGTGTGCAAGACAAATTCGTTAGCACAAAGTCTAATACAGTCTTTGTTAACACAAACCTACAGAAACAGGAGACTAAGGATGACGTAATGAAGCTCTTGCGTGAGCATGTAGAGCGCAATCTTGTGAAAATTGGGAAAAAGTTCTACCGGCAGAAAAAGGGTATTCCACAAGGTTCAATTCTGTCCAGCATTCTGTGCAACTTCTTTTATGCGGAGCTGGAGCGAGATGTCTTGAGCTTTGCTCTTGACAGCGAATCCTTACTGCTCCGCCTCCTAGACGACTTCCTTTTAATCACTGTAAACCGACAACACGCAGAACGCTATGTCCGTGTCATGCATCAAGGACATACTGAATATGGCGTAGTTGTCAAACCTGAAAAGTCTTTGGTAAATTTTGAAGCCTCAACTGACGATGGCCAACGCATCCTACAAGCTGCTGACAGCAAATTCCCATACTGTGGTATTTATATCGACACAAAAACACTCGATGTCAGCAAGAAGGCGGATCGGACGGCGCATATTGGTAAGTGGGGAGCGAAAGATTGAAAATGAGATGATGAGCAAGGAACTAACTTAGAATAGATGTTGAGGACTCGTTGACTGTCGATCTATCGAAAATGCCAGGCCAGACCTTTCATCGCAAGGCTCTCAAGTATGTTCCGTTGTCAACCCAGCATTCCGTCATTCTCTTCCGAGAGACCCACAACGGGAACAAAAACTGATAGTTCGCTAACTAGGATTAGTGGATTCAAAATCCAGCTAAAGGCAATGTATATTGATACGTCGTTGAACAGCGTGGCAACCGTACTCGCCAATCTTTACCAAAGCTTCTATGAAGCAGCGGTGAGGTGCCTTGAATATGTTCGCGTCCTGTCCAAGGTGCGGACGACGTGTTCAAGCTTGCTTATCAGTAGGTTCAGCCCTTCCCGATCCGTCATCGATATCCCAAAGTGTGAGCGCACATGTGGAATTGTCCAGTCAGAGGCAACCCTGACGCACTGCTGGCGTATCTGCTGCATGGGTGATCACCTTCGTTTCGGTTAACATTGCCGATCCATTTTGCTGACCAGTGTTCTCAACAATCACAGAAACAGTCGATAACATTGTCGCGCTGGCATTTGTGATGCTGCAGCGACGTGCACGTTCACGGGGCGACAGGCCAAAGGCAGCGCTGCGGAGCGTCATTTCACGCCGACAATTGCAATGGTGAGTGTGGCTGAATCCCCGGCGTCTCATATTTTGTGGGGAGCCATCCCACGACACGCCAGAAATAAACCCCACTGTTCGGACCGTGGTTGGTTACGCCTGGGGTTGTGTTACATATGGTTTCTGTTTACTAACGAGAAGGATAGGCTGGCTTGCAGAGCGTTCCTCACGGTGTTCACGCGCAAGCAGACGCAGCATGGGGCGTTGTTGGCATGGCTGGAAAAAGCAGTCAAGGCGGCTTGTATTTCGGATGCCTCAGAGAGAGGCATGCTCGAGGCTGCTATTACTGGGCGGTGACAACGAGTTAATATAGAGCCAGCAAGCCGACAACGCCTTGCCCGTTATCAAGGATCAGGAATTGCGATCTGTACCAGGATGGCACGTTAGTGGCGGCTTTGCTTGACTGTTCAAACTGCAAGCCTTTGGACGCCCGGTGCTTGGCTGCAGGAACGGTGGAAGCAACGGGTGGCGGCACGGCCTGGTAGGTGGTGTAAAGATGATATCGCACTAAATCCTGCTTTGCAATCGCGATTCTGCACTGGGATAGCGTGGTGCTACTACGGCGTGCTAGCATGAATACAAAGAACGATTGGCGATGACTGGTTGCCGACTTCACTGATGGCATGGTTGTGATGTCAAGTGCTGCAGACCGGCTGGTTCACCAGCCACGCTCCGTCAGGTTTCATGTCGACGAGTAAAGCCGACTAGCTCGAGCAGCGGGCGTAGTTATCATGTCCCTAGGGTGCGCTGATGCGACCCCTAGCCCTGGGTTTCGCCATGTGCTCTCCATAGTGATTTACACCCCCCCCCCCAGGTCTCTGCAACAGACGGTTGTTATCGCTCATCAATTGCAACTGCGAGCCCGCAATCAAACTTTCCAGGCCAATTACCCGCCTACGAAGGCCAAGGGCAGGTACCGTTGACAGACAGGGATGTGAACGGACGCTCATCTCACCAAAAGCACGCTAGGCCCCCTGATTCGACATGCCGTCCACCGTCTTTCAACACCCCGAGGACGACCGCGGTGAGAGCAACAATCAGGTGGAAGGGGTGCACTTTATTTCTCAACACAAGGCCCTGTACATAATATCCGAGCACGATTATGTCCATTCGTTAGTTTCGTTTCCGAAGCGCGACGCCTGCGCAAACTATTTCCATCAGCGCATCAGTACACCCACAAGACCTTCGCAGCGACGCCCGCCCCGTCCGCTCATGGCAACCCTCACGTACTCGCACGATGGCCACTCGGCGTTTGGGCCTGCACCTGGCAGCCCGCCCGACCTCACAAACTCCAAGTCATCCAAGTCGAGTAGTTTCCATTCTTCCAACCTCTCCGACGTCATGGGCCCTAGTGACCTTTCGCACTTTGAGGACATCAGCCTCGATGAAACAACTGGTGGGCCCTCGACCTTCCCAATGCCCACCAACCTGTCTAATCGCATCGTATATGAAGCCTCGAAACTGTACCCGTCCACTGGCCGAAGCATGTCGCAACCACACGTTGCGCACCACTCTTTCCGCGATTTGACCAGTTCAGCAAAGCAGAGATACCCGAGCTTGAAGGGCCAGGTCCACAATGCCGTGCAGCGACAGCAATCACAGCTTGCTGCACCAGGAAAGCCGTCTAGGCGAGGCCTCACTTCGCCATCTGCCCCCTCGCTCACCAGCATGGGTCTAGTAGCCCCAAATCGCTCCTCCCGCTCCCCATCACCCTCAAATCCACAGGTGTTTCCTTCAGCACCACGTACACTTTCGCGGAAGAGCTCGCGGAATCTAGATGTCTTGCCTTCGCCGGGATTGAGTTCTAGGAGACAGTCATGGCAGGACTCGAAACGCAAGACTGTAAAGGAAAGGGAGGCAGAATGCGACGATGATGGCGATGATGAGCTGCCGGAAGACGCTGTTATCTGGAATGTTCCAATGTCACCTCGACCAGCACAGGAAAGATTACCGTCAGCTTCGGCCCACGGCAGCCCCCCATCGCCGAATCCTAGCATTACAAACATAGTCGGGCCATCATCTACAAAGACATCGCCAGGCCTATCATCGTCACGCGACTCCGCACAACCGTCACCAAGCCCATCAGTTCGAGAAGAGTCACCATCACAGTTGTCGAGGCAACGAACCAATGCTTGGGAAGATACATACACCAACCTAGACGCCGATGCAAAGAAGCTTACAGAAGCTCTTGAAGAGTTCCAGTCAGAATTTGAGCGAAAGCAAGGGATCAAGCGACAGCAACCTGGACTCACGAGATCTGCCTCGCTCAAAGAGCCAGAGCCAAAGACAAAGAAACCTACACTCCCACCCGTGCGCAAGAGCGACCCTCTTATCGATCCGTTCCAGCCCTCAGCCGAGAAACAAAAGTACCTTTCACGAACACGGCCTTCATGGCTTCCCCCGAAGAACCCAAAGGAGGAGAAGAGGCACCTCAAAGAATACCAGAAAATGCTGGCTCGGATCGAGGAGGCTGGTAAGCCATCACTCCCAACCCTGCTTATGCAGTACCTTGCTAACACTCTCAGAACGTCTCGAAGCCCAGCGCGCACAAGATGAGGCCCACGCCCGCGAGAAGGCGACCCGCATCAAATCAGAGTACTGGTCCACTTTGCTTCTCCCAAATTGGGACACCGAAATGACAAACCCCGAACTGCGCGCCTCGCACCGCAAAATGTGGTGGAATGGGGTGCCTCCACGGTTGCGTGGTCCAGTCTGGTCTAGGGCGATTGGAAACGATCTGGAAGTATCGGAGACAACCTACAATATTGCCTTAGAGAAGGCACAGCGGGAGATCAAGCAATTCGGCTACGAAGCGCTCGGAGGCCGATATGCTCAGATACTAGAGGGGACAAAGAGTGTGTGGCCAGAGCTGAAGATGTTTGCGGCCCGCAGCTCAGCCGAGCTCGACGACGCCCAACCACTTCACCAGGATCTCGTAGATGTATGCCTGGCATACTCAATGTACCGGCCCGATATCTCCCATACCGATAACGGCATCCTCCATATTGCCGCACTGTTCCTCCTTAACCTGCCAGCTTCACAAACATTCATCACACTATCTAATCTTCTCAACCGGCCACTTCCTTTGTCCTTCCTTATCCTCGACCCCAACGCTATGTATGCCGCATACTCAACCACTCTCCATGCTCTCTCCAAGAAGTTTCCTAGCCTCGCTGCGCGCCTCGAGATGCTGCGTGTCGAGCCGAGGGACTACCTTGCCGATTCTTTCGGCTCTTTATTTTGTGCGAGACTCGGTGTCGAACACGCAGCGCGTGTAATGGATGTGTACGCTATTGAAGCCGACAAGATCCCACCACGTGTGGCTGTAGCGGTCATGGGTATCCTCGAGGGTAGCTGCATAGAGGGAAATGGCGAGCAGGTTGCTGCTATATTAAGAGAAAAGCGGGTAACTCTGGGCGTGGATGAGTTTATGGACAGGGTGTATGAGGCGGGCAAGAGCGGATAAGGCAGTACTAATCTCCCTAGTAATTGTTATTGTAAGAAGAGAGGAGGGTTGTTGTGAGGCACAGAGCAGAAAACTATTGTCATACGCTTCTCAGCTAGAACGATTGGTGTTGGTGTTCTACGTCCTCCAACCAAGAAGAGATGATGATAACACGACTTTTACGCATCGCAGCACATATCTTAGCCGCTGTGTTTTTTTTGTTTTTTTTTTTAAAGCAAGCACTCATACTCGAGCATTGCCGGCGTTACTTTTGCCCTGGCATGGGCACTCCTTTCCTTTGTTTTCGACCCCGTATCTACTTTCACCAGTACCTACTGTCTCCGTTGTAAACGTAACTTCTATATTCATACACACACACACACACACACACACACACAACACGACAACCAACTCAGTCTAGCTATCAAAACACTTAAATACCGATAACCCATTTCCACACACGCAGAGAGCCAACCTTCAACCCCATTGTTTATGCCAGTGACTACTGAATCCAGTCTGTGCGCAGAGAAGGCCTGTAGATGTTTCAAGACCCTTCTACAGTTCCATATTATCCCGGGCGCCATTTTCATTTTTTACGTGCGTCTAGACCCTTGTTTTTAACCCCTCCATTCGTTTCACATTTCGTGGGGCCCGCATCATGACATGGGAGGCGTGGCGTGGCGCAGCTGAAATGAGCGCGCGGGGGAACCAGAGTTTCATTTGCGGCGCGTCACACGACATATGCGTGTGTGCGGGAGGCTTGATAACGGGTTTGTGTGGAGATGAGTAAAGGTGGTAGTGGCTGTTACACATGTGGCGGCTGCGGCGGGCATGTTTTGGTTGGTGGATGGTATGGTGGGAGAAAGAGCTGAGTAGATAAGAAGAGAGCAATAGCATTGATCATGCTTTGCTTAAATGTCTAAAGTCGAGATATCACTATACAGTATAGAATGACTACAGTCGTTCGTGTCTCTTCCACCAAACCAACGCACAATTGCTAGCACTAAGACTCTATATTGTACATAGGTTTGTTTTGTGAGGCCCTCGGTTCAGGAATCACCCTGGCGCCGCAACAACTGCTCCTCGAATAAGATATTTGTTCATTCTTGGCCGAGCCCCAGGCGACAAGGGCGAAGGCAAGTATAAAAGACCGACTTCACACACTGCGCGGCCTTCGGGGAGAGAAGCTGGTTGTGTTTAGGGAAATGAAAGGAGAAGTACTTGCTTTTATGTGTCTTCAACAAGACATATGTAACAGGCTCGACTATGGTTGTTACTATGGGTTAGCTAGGTGTATTGAAGTGGATCCCATAGTCGCCCGAGTGGAACTATACGGATCTTTGGGTGTGACCAAGGTTATTATCCTAGAGGGAGTCTATTTGATCACAACCTTGTATTAGCATACATTCAATATGTTTAAGGGGGATCAAGGAAGAACGTTGAGTAGCTCAGACATGTTGTTGTCGCACACTGTGACCACGCAATCGGGTTCCCTGTACGCAGTATCTGTATGGCGCAATGCCGTCATCATTGCCAATAGGGAGCAACGCAGTGACAAGAACTATCTGACTTACGTGTTGATAACTCACCATGTGCGGTGAACCTCAGCGTCATAGATCGCACGAGGCCACATGGTAGCAAGGCCTGCCAAGGTCAAGAGCAAGTGCATGCGACTCTATGTGAAGTAAGGTCGAGACAACTTTTATACACCTACGAGATAGAAGATTCCGCTGTTTAGGGACAGAAGAGCAAAGCGATACAAAAAAATTGTGAGTAGGTGGGTGAGATTGTGTCAGTGTTGAGTCGTGGTTGCTTTTCTTGTACCTCTGGAGAAATATGGCCGCTAACCTAGATTTGACTAGAGGGGTGGAAACAGGAGGAGGCTAGTGTGCTCTGCCTCTTATTGGCTACTTCAGCCCACCCTGGACAATGCTAGTGTGTTCTATGTATTGTTGGTGAATTATTCTTGTAAAGAAGAGTGAACTTTATACTCACTTACGCTACGTGGTCTTAGGAGGATATACAACAAGCCATCGAATTCATCAGCGTGGGTGGCAATTTTCTAATCGGGCTTGAACGCCTAATACCTCATCATGCTCATTCTTTGCACTTCCCACAACCCTATCTATAATTGGGAACTGGACATATAGGTATTATAAGACCTCTAGAACGGCGACTAAATAATGCATAAATGTTAGGCAACACTATCGGAGTAGATTTCATGACGAGGCTGAGGTCTGCTCAGCCTCGCTGCCGGTCATGCCGTGTCGATTCAGCTGCTTCGCCCCTCACATACCCGAATCAACTCAGCCCAAAATTGCTCTCATGATGTTGTATATCCTCTGGTAGAGTACGAAGGCGATAAAATACAAGAGACTCTCAATTGCACTTCGAGGAACCAGACTCATTGCTTTGATTATACAATAACTCGTCATGCGGCTGCTCAACGTCCGAACCTACCAACTTTACACATTCTACGGGGACAGCATCCCAGAATACGCAGTGCTTTCCCACAAATGGCTTAAAGACAGCGAGGAAGTTACTTTCGCCTCCATCAAAAGTGCTCTGCCTCCATGGCGCGACCTGCCGGGGGCACAGAAGATCATTTTCCTCTGCGAACAGGCGGCTAAGGATGGTATCCACTATGCTTGGATCGATACGTGTTGTATTGACAAGACGAACAGCGTTGAGCTCTCCGAAAGCATTAACTCGATGTTTCAATTCTACAGAGCTGCAAAAGTCTGCTACGCATATCTAAATGACATCGACAAAGAGGCTGGACACTCCCTCACTAGTAGCCTGTGGTGGGCTAGGTCTTGGACTTTACAAGAGCTTGTGGCGCCAGAAGTGGTTCAGTTCTATGACAAGCATTGGCGACTACTAGGCACGAAGGCTGAGCTCACCGATACAATCTCTTCTAAAAGTGGGATTGACCGAGAGACATTGCAAGAACCTGATACAATGTTTGTGAAGAGTATCGCGCACCGAATGAATTGGGCAGCCCATCGCCAAGCCACCCGTATCGAGGACCAGGCCTATTCCCTACTTGGCATATTCGGCGTAAATATGAGCATGCAGTACGGCGAAGGTAGTGCCGCTTTCAAACGATTGCAAGAAAATATTTTAAACAAGACCAACGATCAATCTCTTTTTGCGTGGCGGCTTTCGACAAAGAGTTTGGAGGAAATAGTTGAAAACTTCGAGAAATCAAGTGGAGATAGTCATTGGAAGCATTCATGGCACAAATTGGGCATGTTCGCAGAGAGTCCCCAAGATTTTGCGAATTGCGGAAATCTTATGTTCTACAGCCGCCATGCTTTCAACTCTCATATAGCGGAGTTGAACGGTGCTCTCCGCATGGAAACACTTCTCGCACAACTATCAGGAACTGCTCAAACTAGCCTACGCCAGGTATGGAGGTGGAAAAGTAACCCGTGGTCTATCGCCCTACTTCCTTGCGGTTATCCGGGTAAGCCCGGGTTCATGGTTGCGATGTTGTTGGAAAGATGGACATCAGGCCGTTTTCGAAGGGTTGACCTTGTCCCCGGTGTGTTTACTTTCCTTTTGGACTGTTACTCGGTTTCAGAAGTGTCTCGACAATTTGTCTGGGTTGACCAGCATCTCTACATCACTCGCCATGATGATATTCCTATGGAAGCCAAAACCTTCCGCAAAAGTCTGCGCATCGAGCTCGGATTGCCAATAGAAGACTACAAACTTGAAGTTGACTCGGTCGCGTGGAAGTTCGATAGGGAGAATCTAACCTTGGAAAGAATTCACACCACACAGCCCAGGGACAGACACCTAGCAATTAGGATTAACCAACACAACACTTCTGACACCATCTACATCTTTATCAAATTTTCTGACCATATAGATATAGAGACCGGACTAAGTGAATTCGAGAGCAAAGTCATTTGCGGGAAAGTTGGAGAAGGTGAAGCACATGGGCCGGATTCACCTTGGGATAAAACAACAGCATTTAAGAGCAAAGATATAGGGTCATCCGCCTCCTTCGAAGATCTGCGGGTAAATATCAAGACCCATCAGGTGTTTAATCATCTTATATCCACGCTAAAAATCACCCGTGAAACATCCTAGTTAGATGATACATCTTATCTTATCGGTAGATAATCGGGGGCACTGTTCTTATAGAACTCAGTAATTTATACTGTCTGTACCTGAGTTTGTTTCCTAAAAATAAACAAACTAAATTGCCTATAATCTACAAAATGAGATGAACTTGCTTAAACTGTTCCGAATTGTTCTATTAAGCTAACGTACAAATACTCTACCTCACCCATGCACGCAAGCGAGTCTGTACTCATTTGCAGCGTCATGTGAAATTAGTTGTTGGATAGCACCCAAAAGGAGCTATTAGTTGGGACGAGGGAAAACGTGAATTCATTGCTAAGCCATCTAAATATTGAACCACGATTTCCAGAACTAATACAAGCCTAAGCCCTTTGCAGAATTTCGATTTGGCTACGAGAGCAGTAATATGGTCTACGAAGCCCGATACATTTTTTAACAGACTGTGAGACATCATCTTCAGCAAGTCGACATGCAATGTATAATCTCAAAAAGAACGGCCTGAGCGACCTGGAAGCTCAACAGCATTTGACATGTCCTTAATAGTGTTGTGGTTCGGGTTTCTATCAAGCGCTAGCATGAGCAACTGGTGGCCAGAAGCCGACGCGATGTCATAAGGTGTTTTGCCTTCGCCATTTGCCTGAAAAGGATTTGCACCTCGTTCTACCATGAAAGAGGTAACCATAACGCTAAGATTCATATCCCATATGTATGAGCCTGTCCAGAAACTGACGGCCTGGTGCAAAACCGTTTTTCCGGTTGCATCAATTGGCGAGTTTATGTTCCATCCGTGGTTAAGCAAGACACTCTGGATGCTGATGATGCGACCTGGAATGGAATCCTTCTCAGCCTCTGACATGGTCTTCATCAACCACGAGCGACTCATTAACTGTCCAGCCAAGCTTGACCACGAATCTGACTTCGTTGGCCTAGCGCCGTTCGCAATCAAGAAAGCTACCATATCTACCTGCCGAGCTCCAATAGCAAAGTGCAAGGGCGTAAGGCTTGTTGAGTATCCAAACGGGACCTCATTGACATTGTATTCGGAGCTTAACAAGCGCTTTGCCATCTCAATCTCGCCAAAAAGTGCCGCGAAGTGTAATGCTGTGGCGCGCTCCGGTCGCACGTGCTTTCGAAAACTTGACCTCCAGAAGCTCTTCCTTTTTTCGAGAAGTTTGGCTAGAGCCGAATGGTCCCCAGCGCAAACAGCTTCTTCAACACGATCTCGAGGTTGACAACCGACCTTCTTGAGTATTTCCTTCCGAGATGATGGAGCCATGCTTTCGGGTTTGCCACTACTAGGTAAAGAGTCTCTCGCGCGTTCTGGAGTACAGTCTCTCGTGTTTGGGCGCATTCTAAAATTCGGGTTCATTCTTTCTGTGGACATTGCTTCGTCTATGTCCCCTATTGATGAGGGAGCTGTCATTGCTATAGAACGTAAGGTTTGCCTTGGAGATGAAGCAAGGCTCTGTGTAGATGGCCAGTAACTAGCATCTGGCGAATTCGTCGTTGTAATTGTAGGACTACGCGTTAATTCCTTCACTCCCGTCGCTGTGCCAGAATTTGATAGCCTACTCTGAGAGCGTAGTGTTTCCGTATCTGAGCCCAGACGATCTTCAAACGTCAATGGAGACAGTAAGGACGAGAAATCGAGATGTTCCACCGTTGGGCCCAGTGATGCTTCTACAACACCTAAAATGGAGTCCCTACGTGCTTCCGGAATCATAGCAAGACATGATTTAGCAAGGGCCCGGTTATTTTGCAGCACGTATATGTGTGCCATCAATGCGAGTGACTCAAACGAAGCATCACTCCGCTTGCCTAGCAATCGTCGTCGGGCTTGTAAAGCCTTCTCACACTCAGTTCTTGCACGACCGATCTGGCCACTGCGTATATAGAGCTGTGACAGTAGGTGCATTGCTTCGTAAACCCACGCGCGTTGTTCGTCAGTCGGGGCTGATTGTTGGGTGAGTCTTAGCAGCGCCTCTTCTGCAACCATAGGTTCTTTCGTATAGTAAGAACAGATAGCAAGCTTATAGTGCAGACCAAACATGTCGCAAAATTCACGTTGCTGCATGGGTAGCTGTTGCATTACCCTTAAAGCCTCATTGAGAAGTGATTCAGCCTCGCTCCATTCTCGAGCCACAAAAGCTTCCGTGCCTGTTTCTAGTGCTGCTCTAGCTAGATCGGTTTCCAAATCATCTTCGGAATCATCGTTAGTCGAACGGGCATTCTCAATTTCCTGTAAGGTACTTCGCGAAGATGTCGTGTTGGCTACGTTGTTGCATGCTCCTTCCCAGGCCGGAAGATGATTTACCTGAGAAGCCATGTTCGATCGACTCAAACGCTGTCGATCTTGACGAAGGGGCTCGAGAGAGTTATGCCATTCTGGGACCCGACTCCGGTTAGGTAGAGTATACTGAATGCTGGTTGTAGACTTAGTAACTAGACCTGCCTCATACATGGCTGCGTCTGCCACTATGACCTCATGTGCATACTGCATCAGTATGGTTTCCGTGTGAGAAAGTCGAGAATTCAAGTCTGCTTCCAAAGATTTCTGCATATTCTTTGTCATATCTTGTAGCTTGTTCAGTGCGTGGAGAAACTGGTGTTGAGATTGTTCAGGGGTGCGGCGCATGTACATTCTAAGCGCAATATCAGCTCTAGTGGACCTAAGTGCCTAATATGGCAACGAATATGAAATGTGAAGAAAGCGTACGTATTTATTAGCAGCAATGTGAAGCGTAAACCGTTGGTGTGTCTGCCTACTTTGGCCCAGGTCTCCGTGATCTTGTCCCTACTCTGGTCCAACTTTCTCAATCCCTGAGCTTGGCCGATAAGCTTCGTCTTTTCGCCTCGAATAATATTCACAAAAAGTTCCAACTCTTGGATTGTACGACAAGCTTCCTCTATTTCTATCGCGAGGCAATCCCATATCTTGCTACCTACTTCATATTTATTATGCAAGTCCAGTCCGTTATTTCGAGCTAGGTCTTCCACTGTGGCATAAACCAAATCGCATTCAAGCCCAAGTGACTTGACCTCCTTTGTTAAGTTTGAGATTTCAGGGCCAATAACTTCAGTGTTCTCATCCAGGTCTGAAAGTAAGATACCCACTCTCCAAGCAGCTTTGCTCAATGAGAGGATGGCATAGCTTGTATTGGTCCTAGTGGACGAGGCTGCAGCCATGGCCGCTGATTAACGCCCTCGATTTAATCTGGAAGTGTGCAGGGGGTTTTCTAATACTATTGCGCAAGGAACTGAGCTGAAATTTGGAAGATGAAAGGTCCCAGAGTTGTTCTTTGGTAAATTGAGTAAGCTTGGTTATCTAATCAGCTATTTCACGCAAGACCGGGAGTTCGAGACCGTGGTTGGAGTCAGCGGCGTAACAAGACAAATGCTGCCAGGCGATTGGGTTGCCTCCAAGGGTGGCTCAGGTTAGAGCTGAAATCCAGCTGGTAGTAAAGCCTGAAGATTAGCCCGGTCAGCTTTCAACGCTAATATCTACAACCAAATCCTTTATTGAATTATTGTAGAACGACCTACGTAAGTATTTTCTTGAGTGAGTGATAATTAATCATTCACTTTTTGCCCTGATTTCGATTGCAATAATGTTCCCAAAGCGGCCTGTTCGTGCCGGTCACGTTGATACACGCGTTCATAAGGGAATAATCGTCCAAAACAATTGGCCAAAGGCCTGTGGGGGGTATTGTGCAAGGACGGGATGTACGTAAGACACAGCACACCAACATGCGCAAATCAAATGCGTTCAAAAGGCGAGATTTGTGCTAGGATTACTCCACACAGACGCATGTTGAGTTGACATTCACATTTTACTGGCCAGGTAACGCCACACCGAGGTGGCACAACCAGCCCCCAAAACCAATATTCCGGGCGATGTAGTTGTCGATCAGATGCACGATTATTGACTCAAGTCGGCCCCGGCCTTAGATATGACATAGATTGAATAATGTCAGCTATTCTCTGGAGAGTTTAGAAAATAAAACCATGAGACTCGCAAGAGCGTGGGGATTCGAAATATACCGATTTTGGGCACCTTCTACCGTATATTGCTGGTCCTTTGTCGCAAGGCATACCCAGGTGAAGCGAGAAACGGCTCAGCTTTCCGAATGATAGTTTTATGTTGTGTACCCTGACGATAGTGGCGGAGCATGGTACAAACCTTGCCAATCCAGAAAACTTGGCTTGCAGGTCTGGGGCCACTTGACCTTTGGTTACTACTTGCGGGTAGTCAATGCGCCTTTAGCTGCTATGAACACAAAATCTACCCCTCTCTATCTATCAGCCCTCTTGATACCTTTCTTGATATCTCAATTACTTACATAAAATAAGCTCATAGCCCATAAAGAGACTGTTATACTTGAACAATCGACGACCTCGGGACCACAACAGCAGTGTATCATGGCAGAAGCAAAGGATTCTCTATCCAGAACGCAATGGACAACCTCACCTCCCGCATTCCATGAGGGCGAGTCGCCAATAGGTTGGGGGTATAAGAGAATGCCAATAGGTTGGAGGTATAAGAGAATGCGACTCGGGCCTATCAAGCTTCCTGCCTATGCATCTTCCGAGTCGCAATTACTCTTGGTATCGTTTGTCTGTTTCTTATGTCCAGGTAAGGCCTCATAATGCCCTCCAGAATTTTAGCCTGCTGAGAAGACAAAGGTATGTTCAATGCTCTTAACGGACTTGGTGGCACTGGGCAGCTGGATAAGGATGAAAACCTCAATGCAAGCACTGCTGCCAACAGTGCACTCTATGCCACCTTTGCTGTCGTTGGTTTCTTCGCAGGAACGGTTGTTAATGTAGTTGGAATTCGCCTTGCCCTCTCTTTTGGAGGACTTGGATACTGCATCTACGTCAGTTCGTTTCTATGTTTTAACTACACGAGGAACTTCGGTTATGTTGTTTTCTCCGGCGCTTTCCTGGGATGTTGTGCAGGCATTCTTTGGTCTGCACAGGGCGCAATCATGATGTCATATCCACCTGAAAAACTGAAGGGCCGATACATTTCCTGGTTCTGGATTATCTTCAACCTAGGTGCTGTTATTGGTAGTGTGGTAGGTTCCATTGCACCTAATCAAACACTTGAGACTAACTTTTGCAAGATCTCAGTCGGCCTAAACCGCAACAGAACAGAAAAGGCTACTATCAGTGATGCCACATATATCTGCTTCCTCGTTTTGACATTCCTTGGAGCCTGTCTATCTTGGACACTGGTCGATGCCAAACACGTCGTCCGACGCGATGGGTCGAAAATCATCCTCATGAAACATCCAACCTGGAAGACAGAGATCTTCGGCTTATGGGAGACTCTGTGGAGCGACCCCTATGTGATTCTTCTCTTCCCGATGTTCTTTGCATCCAATTGGTTTTATACATATCAATTCAACGATGTCAACCTCGCGCGGTTCAATTTACGCACTCGCGCACTGAACAATACGCTCTATTGGATTGCCCAAATGGTAGGCGCTTGTGTGGTTGGCTTTGCTCTCGACTTTCCGAATATCAGACGTACTACTCGTGCGAAGGTCGCTTGGGTTGTTATGTTTATGCTTACATTTGCGGTTTGGGGTGGTGGGTATGTCTTCCAGAGGCAGTACGAACGTGGAGGAGAGAAAACGAAAGGCGAAGAATGGATTGACTGGGACCACAATGGCTATATCGGCCCGATGTTTTTGTATGCGTTTTATGGCTTCTACGATGCTGCTTGGCAGACATGTGTATATTGGTAAGCAAATCAGACGTCGCGTGATCATTACTGACACTGACTCCGACTAGGTTTATGGGAGCCATTACCAACAACAGCCGCAAGCTCGCAAACTTTGCGGGGTTCTACAAAGGCATCCAGTCAGCCGGAGCAGCTATTATCTGGCGCCTCGATGGACTAAAAGTGCCTTACATGAATTTGTTCGTTTCGTGCTGGGTGCTTCTGGCTGGTAGCTTAGTGGTTGCTCTTCCTGTTATGCTGCTGAAGATCAAAGATACTGTACCGATTGAAGAAGATCTTAAATTCACGGATGAGACAATTGAGGATGTCATCGGGTACAGCAGATTCTCTGACTCGCCCGAGTTAAAGCACTCATGAACTGTATCATAGGGCAATAGATAGCCACACTCACATCAGAAGACAGATAACAAAAAGTTTCAATGCGATCATTCGGCGTTGATCACGGTGGTGAATAAGTGGTTCCTGTGAGAAGTTCAACAACTGCAATACTGGAAAAACGTACTAGTTGCTTGATAAAAGCCGATAGCCCCCTTGGAGCCACACTTACGGTACACATATTACAGGCATGGCCCTGAAGTTCTTTCGAATCTTTCGGCTGCAACACTACCTCGCTTTCTCTTTGTTCTCAGCTGCTCTTCTCTTTGCTCGCACTTCTGCCTTCCTCCTCTCACCACCATCGACCTTGTGTCCCCTTCGTTCTTCCCAGATACCTTCTTGTAGCCGTATCCTCGCCCTCAAGCCCCCGCCCCCCTTCACAGCCTCGACAAAGCTTCCTTTGATAGTCTTGGCACCTTTCACATAGACACCTTGTACCCTTGCTAATGATTCTAGTGATCCTTCTGGGGTCTCGGTGTTCGCAGGTACATTGACGACAAACTTTCGCGTTCCAGGGTCGTGGGTCGCAGTAGCAAGAGCAGACCGAGGGCTTATCGTGTTTCCCAGAGCTGGGTTTGGGAGTACAGGTGCTTGGACTAGCCGAAGGTGGGCGACTCCATCTGTGACATGCTGGCAATCTCCTCCAATGCCATACTCTCCGTTCCTGAACTTCTCCCGCCAATGGAGTAGGTATCGTCTTGATCGCGCGGGCTCAACACCGAGTTCTTTGAGTTGTGGGGAGGTCAATGTGAACAAGGCTTCCCAAGACGGGATTTTGGTTGCGTGTGCGGAAAGACCGCGACCAATTGCGCTGAGAAAGGTAGTGTGGTCGGGAATGAACGGGATAGGCTTTGGCACGGGTCTCATGGGAATTGAATGCTGGAGATTGCGCACACATGTTTTCGGTACTGAGACTGCGTTGGCCGCATTGAGAAGGGGTCGCCGTAGAAGGGCCATGTTGTAATTGGCGAGCGAGAAGATGATGAATAGAATTGTAGGTTGGCGGTAGGTGTTCGCTGTCTGCTCGATTTGTTGCGGCCGTCGCCAACTTTTCGGAGGAGCCAAGAAATGCCCGTGCCATCCAACAACCCCACCAATACTCCCGAACCGCTAACCACCTGATCATCCTCACCCTCTAAATTGCAGTAGTAGAGAGTCTCCTATTGCCCCAAGTTAGCGCGCGATGGTTGCCCCCGAAGTCCACCACCTCTTTCACCACCCAATCGCGGACCATTCCTTCTCCGCCGATCGCCGGACGCTCGCTGTAGCCCGTGAGAACAACGTCGACTTGTATGCGAAGCAGGGCAGTGAATTCAAGCTCCAGGATGAATTGACGGGCCACGATAAGACGGTCACAGGTGTCGACATTGGACCCAATACGGGCAAGATCGTGACCTGCTCTCAAGGTGAGCTTGCAGCCGCCCTCTGACTCTACTCGATAGCTGATGGCCGAAACAGACCGCAATGCCTACGTCTGGGAGCCCTCACCGCAAGGTTGGAAGCCAACTTTAGTTCTTCTTCGCATTAATCGCGCTGCTACGTGTGTTCGTTGGGCGCCTTCTGAGACCAAATTTGCCGTAGGCTCGGGTGCCCGCCTCATCCCAGTCTGCTACTTCGAAGAGGAGGACAACTGGTGGGTCTCCAAGCACATCAAGAAGCCCATTCGCTCGACCGTCACCTGCGTAGCATGGCATCCGAACTCGGTCTTGCTGGCAGCTGGCTCTACTGATGGCCATGCCCGAGTCTTGTCCTCCTTCGTCAAGACTGTCGATGAGCGTCCAGAAGCTTCGGCCTGGGGCGAGAGACTGCCCTTCAACACCGTGTGTGGCGAGTTTTTGAACAACACAGCGGGCTGGGTTCACAGCGTTGCCTTCTCCCCTTCTGGAAACGCGCTTGCTTTTGCCTCGCATGACAGCACCCTTACAGTTGTGTACCCAAGCGGCCCTGACCAACCGCCTAGGGCCATTCTCAGCGTCAGTACACAAGTACTCCCGTTTATGTCTCTTCTTTGGAGCACTGAATCTGAGATCATCGCTGCCGGCTACAACTGCGAAGCATACCGCCTGCAGGGTTCAGAGCAGGGGTGGCAACTAGCTGGCTCACTCGAGTCAAAGGGTAGGCCTGGTTTGACGGAGCAAAGGGAGGAAAGTGCACTGAACATGTTCAGACAAATGGACCTGAAGGGCAAGTCCGGCACGGATGACACCAAGCTCAAGACTGTCCACCAGAACACTATCAACACTATTCGTAGCTTCAAGGAGAGCGGAGGTAACGTCACCCAGATCAGCTCGAGTGGTGTAGATGGCAGGGTCGTGATTTGGTCTTTGTAAGATCAACAGAGTTTGGATCACTCTAAGGTTTGTAGCCCAGTCTTGATACAAGGGATGAATTTCCGGTCAATCAAAGTTGAACCATAGTACGCCCCTCTTGCCATACAGTTCCCGATCTGCTCAGTTCCACAAGCGAGTCTGCTATTTCCTCCCTAATTGTTATACCCTAGCCTTCTTACTCCATTGTCCAAACCCTCGATACTAACTACCCTCTCCTCCGCAATATCTACCCTCATTTCCACCTCCCCAAAATAATTCGGACCTCCTTCCACCCTCTTGAATCCTACTCTCTCGAACAACTTCAGACTCTGCGCATTTTCTTGGTCAATCTTGACCCGCAAATACTTCAAATACCGTTCGGTTCTTTCATCACATCCTATTCGGTATTCCTCTAATAAAGCGTCGAGGTTGGTAGATATGTACCATAGAAATGCACGCAGTGTTTCTGTTGCGAGGCCGGCGCCACGAGCAGGGACATGCGCAATCATGATTTCAAGTTCACCTATAATGGGTATTTGGTGTATGTCCTGGTCCAGTTCCTCGTCGGTATTTTCGTATATGAAAAGGTTTATGTCGCCGATCATAGATGCTGGTGTATCATGGACCTGTGCCGCAATCCCGTCTCCTGGTGATGAAGGTGCACGACAAGTAATGAACGTTAATTTATCGTGATCAAGACGCCAGGTCTTTTGCATGGAGTATTCTTCAGAGAGGGTCAAGGGCTCGGATGCGGTTGCCTTTTGGATTTCCTGGGAGTAGTCAGTGAAATAGAAAAGATAAATGGTAGGTGTGAAACGTAGCATGCGGAAGGTTAATTCAACTTGAGCACGTACTTCATTTTGCATCCATTCATGGTAAGTTGGAACGTGATGGGAGCAATAAGGTACTAGGAGGACTCGGGGTGTAAGAATGGCTGGAACTCGTTTTAGGAATATACGAAGGAAGGCTAAGATATGGTACCTTCGTGCTCATTTAACTTCATGGTAGTTTTGGTTTTGAAGGAGTACTTCTTCTGTTGATTGGTTGTTTGAAGTTTTACTGTCAATGGGCCGACCAATAACCTCAATCAGATACGAGACTTTTCGTCAAGCTCCGGTTACTAGGTAACCTCTAACTTTCTTGAGGAATAGTAACAGCGTAAATGTGGCTTATTTGAATCTATATTCGGGCTACAAGTTTGTTCACCTACGGGGCAAATCGGGCCAAAGAAATTTTCAACTCTGCAGTGATTAGCTTCTGAGTATCACCACACTTGCTAGTGAAGAGCTAGGGAACATACTTTTTCAATCTTATTAGTAAGTACGTGCTAGCTGATTGTTGTGAGAAGAGTTACCATCTCCGAGATTAATTTCGATGACGCAGTCTAACTCGATACGGGAAAGGCAGATCTTATCCGCCGCTACCGAACTTCCACATGTCTTATCTTGCAGGTTCTCGTGATCACCGACCATTCCATCTGCCGAATAGCCATTTGGCCTGTTGCCCTTGGCTTACTTACTTCAGAATAAGAACACAAAAGCTGAATATGCGGGCAAGCGACGGAGTACGAGCTTTTTTACTGCTGTTTTGACTTGGTTGTTGCATTACAATCCTGAATTGGCTCGAAAATGGAACAAACAAACGTTCTAGTTACGGGGGGTTGTGGATTCCTAGGTACGGAAATTGTTTCTGCACTTCTCAAGACAAAGCGCTTTGCCATCACAGCCATCGACATCAATCCCCCGGCACTTGGTAGTAGCACTTTTGCAACCGAGGTCCGTTATGTGCGTGCCAACATCTTGGACCAAGAAATGCTACGGAAGGTTTTCGAAGAGGCGCGGCCAGCTATCGTTGTGCATACAGTTGGCGTGTATCCTTTAGGTATCGCGCGATATTCTATGAAGGGAAAAGATGTAGTGTATCAAATTAACGTTGAGGGAACAAGGAATGTAATTCGTGCAGCTAAGGAGAGTGGCTCAAAGGCGCTGGTGTATACAAGTAGTGTTACCGTGGTCCTCGATGAGCTTAGAAAGGATTTTAAGAACGTGGATGAGAGCTGGCCTACTGGTAAGGCTGACACAAGCTATGGATTGTCGAAGGTAAGCACTCCTCTCTATTAATTCGCATCCTGTTTGGTATATCCGCTAGCACTGCTATGTATTGCTGAACTCCCCCCCCACCATCTCCCTACTCCAATTATCTTATCCTTACCATTGCGTAGGCTATCGCAGAGGAGCTTGTTCTTTCAGCCAACACTCACGATTTTGTGACTTGTGCACTTCGATCTGCACCTATCTTCGGTCCCAATGATCAGGCTTGCATTCCCATCATTCACTCTTGTATAGCAGCCGGTCAAACACCTTTCGTTCTCGGCAATGGCACCAACCTGCAAGACTTTGTCTATGTCACCAATGTCGCCGACGCCCATGTACTCGCTGTAGCCAATCTTCTCAACTCCCAGACTGCTGCCGGCGAGGCGATGTTTATCACCAACGGCGAGCCAATTTCTGCCAGAGACATGTGCATAGCGGTATGGAGGGAGTTTGGCCATGTACCAAAGTTTCAGGTTGCTGTCCCCGAGGGGCTTGCGTGGTGGATGGGATATGCGGCGGAATGGGGGAGCTGGTTGACTGGAGTAGAGGGTGCGTTTTGTCGAGGAATAGTGAGTGATGGGTGTCGAGATCGGTATGTGTGTATTGAAAAGGCGAGAGGGTTACTTGGCTTCCAGCCGAAAGTTAGTCTCGGGGAAGGCTTGCGAATCAGTTGCGAGGTGAGACTAGTACATGTGCTGCAAATGTGACGAGGAAAGAGCGCTGACAGCACTGTGAGCAGCACTTCAAGAAACGTATTAGAGGTCAAGCTCGAAGGTGACGTGTTGGAGTTACATCAGAAACAAGAGCTCGCCAAATGCTCAGTGGAGGCTTTGAAAAATAATCCTCAGCAGCATCCCTTGTATAACATTGCATTGAAATGGGAAGATACCTAGGCAAGGACTGGCAACTGGAACACACGATTTCGAGCATTAGTTAGTTAGTCTCACTTGCTCACTTAGCTATTTTCTACCACTGGCCATGCATTGGGCAAGTGTAACTGCCTCATCGGTTGTTTAGCTGATAGTTCTTACCTTCCTGAGGTAATTCTGGTCACTCACCTCCACAGGGCCTTTTTCTACCAACCCGCACTTGACCTTCTTCTCTTTACTCTTCTTCCACCTTCCTCCCTCCATTCTTTCTACTATCCACCCTACCTCTCTCTTTCCGTTTCTTCTACGCTACCAAGGAGCCATACGGTGCTTGCAGGCGTCTGTCAGGTAAGCTCTGTTGTTATTCTCTCGCCATCCTCTACTGTCACTACCGTCACTGCTACCACTGCCACCACTGCCACCACTGCAGCCTCTGAGGGTTATCGGTGTTACGGCACGCATGGAAACGCGTGTGGCAACGCGTGTGGCAACGCGTCTTGACACACTGTAGCTCTCCAACTCACGACATTATGCCATTCTCCGTAGTTTTGAGCAATGGCCAAGTCATTGCAAACGCTCTAGGCTTGAATACTAATACAAACTTCTAGGAACGCGGCGTTTGGCACCTCACACAAACGTGACTTGCATAGCAGAACGCGCTCTCGACCACCCTGCACTACCTAGTAGTGTAGTGTGCAGTTGTTGATCTTCACTAACCAAGCATCTACCACTGTGGGTTCCGTGAACTTCGGCACCGGTAAGTTGCACTACCCTTCATTAAATTCGAGCCTTGTACTTTACTGACTATACCAGCTTCTGCCTCTCTATTAGATGCCCAACATGGCCAATACGCCCAACATGATGCATAGCTTCAACATGATGCACGCCGCCCTCAACAAGCTCACCCTAGAGAAGCCTCACGGTCCCAAGCCTGACGATTGCCTTGGTACTATTACTAAGATAGTGAGCGTTTCATCCATGGAAGACTCAAAAGCAAAGCAAGACTACCTACGTCGCTTCCCCAAGGAAATCCGCCTCATGATATTTGAGGAGCTTCTCACAGTGCCTGGCATGGTCTTCAAGGGTGCCCGTGAATTTAGCTCACTTGAGTTCACTGAGTTCAATGGCAATGAGGTTGATATCCCATGGCAGATACTTGGTACATGCCGTCTCTATTACGAGGAGGCAGTGCCCTTCCTGTACAGAAACAACCACTTCGTCTTCTGCACCGGGATCAACGAAGACCCCGGCTATTTCTATCGATTCCCCATCAGCAAGCGCTATATGTGTTATCTGACGAATTTGAGCCTCTGTAAGTCACTTCCGATAGAGTTTACGTGGTTGCCTACTAACCGGTTTTCGACATATATTCAAGTGGCCCAACCAGTGACTCTGCGCAGCGTGTTGCACACTTTATCAAGGCTCTTGCAGCATCTGATACCAAACTACAGTCAGCCATTATTCTGATCGCATCCGAATATCCGTACCGTCGCCGTATCAATTCGTGGGACATCATGTTCACCGACCACCCAGTATCCCAGGCCTTAGTTCCACTTGTTGAGAATTCCAAAATTCCCTTCATCAAGATTCGCCTGCATGATGGCGTCGCACTCTACCCTGGGTTCGCCAAGTTTCTTCACCAGCAATTCTACCTTGCGCACAGGGCGGACAGGGGTGAGAGGATCTTCTTTACACGTTCGTGTAGCTGCCCTCTCCTTTGTATGAACTATAGCGATGAACACTGCGTCTACTGTTCCTGGAATCTCAGCAAAATCTTGAACAAGCCTATCGACTTTGAGGTTGGCCCTGCCAATGCCGAGGCAGACGAGCAGTGGACTATGCTCACTCAGGCACACTTGTTCGAGATGGACCTCCTACCGTACGACATTCATAGGGCAGAGCCTGATGAGCATGGCGATACTTTCGTCCATGATGACATCGATGACGATGACCTCCCTTTCGAGGACGGGCTCGGCCAGTCTCACTTCGTATTCCATACAGTACTGTGAACAATCGAGCTATTTACAGTCCGATCAATCAACAGATGAGGAACTGTGAGTGTCTTCAGGGCGTTACAGGGCCTCAATAGCATAGTACAAGTTATAGTCTGTACCTTATCCGCGCTGCTTCTCGAGCAGATTATCACGACAAACAGTTCTGAGGTACTCGAGGTATGATCATGTCATGCGCCATATAGTTTACCACAGTCTCTGTAGTCTAGCGTGATGCTACAAGATTTTCTCTGCTTCATCAATGAGCCTCTCTACTTGGAATGCACTGTCTCCTCTCGTGAACATGTCAAGTAGCTCTTTCCTTGCCTTTCCCCCTTCACCCTGTACATAAAATTTCTGCATACACATAACCAGCCACCTTGCCTCATCTACACTAACACTTTTGTTCTCCACTGTGCCTTGTCCTAAGACAATGTCGTGGCTATCGGCTAGCTCTTGGTGAAATGTTATTGTGGTGTGTGGACTCGCAAATTCGCCTCTTAACTTGAACTCGGCTAAACTAGTGAATAGCAGCGTCGTAGTATCAACATGTGGGTGTGTAAACTGCAAGTAATGCAGCTCGGCAGCTTGTTCTGTCTTCTTCGTTTCCTCGGCACCATCAGCCGGTATTTCTCGCGGCACAGGCAGAACGAATGACGGATGTTGCTTCGCTGTCTGGAGAAGAGATCGGAAAACGCCTGCAGGCACGGCGAAATGGAGGGACTGGGGGTTGCTGGCGTGTCGAAGGCGCCAGAGGGCTTGGATCTCCTTCTCTGAGAGGTCGCGAATTTTCGACATATCGAGGAAAGAGTTCAGCGTCTTCACACCTGGCGGGGGTGCTGGTGCGGTATTTGGGCTCTGCGGTGAAGGTGGAGGGGGAGGTGATGGCCATGGTGACGGCGCTTGTGGAGATGCAGATTCTGAGGAAGGTGATGGCGGTGGTGTCAATGGACCGGTGGCGCCAGGTACGATGGCTTGTTTCCTCAATTCGTGTATCTTGTCCTTGTATTGCTCCTTGAGCTCCGAGACATCTTGGAAGCCCTTTTCCTTTGCAGCCTGCTCTAGTTTCTCCTTATATTTTGCCATTACGCGCTGCTGGGCATCGTGGGTTGCGAGAAATCGTACATCTTGAACGCGGGCCCAGCGGCGTTGACTGAAGCGGGGGGATGAGAGAGGCTGTCGAAGGCAGTGGCGCAGAGTTGGGAGCCGGAGCGACATTTTGGGTACTTTTTTTCAGGATTGCACAGGCCCCTCGGGGGGCGGGTTTTGTCGTATCTCACGAATGTGTATATCGCCTCAAGGCTAATCTCGTTGTCAGTCAATCTTGGTAAACCAACAATCTCAATTAATGATGTCGCCAGCCAAGACAAAACGGGGCGAGGTACCGCTGCAGAAAGTTCGGCGTCAGACGGAGGTTCTGATTGGATGATATGCAGGGACGGTTCTTTGGGGATTATTGCTTCCAGCAGATGTCAAAGCGTCAAAGCGTTTGGGACTCGGAAATTGAACACAGTGAGCAAATTGTGTGTTTTGCTCGCTGGGTGGGAGAATAGAAAAGGCCGCATTCATGGTGGCCATGTCTAGAAATTAATGATATCAAGGCACTCCCAGGGACTGTTGCGGCGGAAGAACTTCTGGATCAGGTACTCTCTCGCCTGCGCGGGGGCGCCCCTACTGTCATGATATCCGTTTCAATGTGTTCCATGTGTTCCAGGACATGAGCTGCTACCTATTCTCTCCCTAAGCTCATAGGATTCGTCATGCCTGCTGTTCTCGACCCTGTGATTCAAGATACTCGGTCACGAATCCAGCCAATACTTCTGCCTGGCAAAGGCGACGGTGATGACGAGGTTTAGGACGTGTGCTGTGGCTGAAGTCATCAGACAGCACCGTGTTGGTGCAATACAAAGACTGGCTGCTGCCACCAGCCGCCTTGTTGTGTGTCTCACCAGCGGTTGTTCCTGCGTGTCACCCGTTTCCGCTGTTCATAACGTGTGGCGCGAAGCACTCACATATGTGCATGTGCCTGGCATGTGCATGAGTCTTTCCGACCCTGTCCTGATCGACACAGCCCACCACAACGGGACTTATTCAACGGGACATTACTTAGTAGCCCCTCTATTCCTCCACCCGTGCCACCGCACTCGCCTGAATTCTTCCGAGCTTTTGCAGCTTTGCAGTGCTATTCAACAAGCTTAAGCCTTATTCACCCAGTAATAGACCTACCTCTTGGTGGCCGACTCGACCCCGCGTGCCTTTAATAGATCGTAGCGCGCTCCCCTCGTCTCTAGACCCGAAGCGCGCGCCGTTACCCCATATTAATTAAGCTCTACCAAGGTTGCGACCAACGCCGACGCCAGACCTTCGAAAAGTTGTCTCCCTTCCTGGGCCAAGGCATGACCCAGTGCTTGTCCAGGTGGTTGACCAGCGCAACGTGAGCTATTGCGAAGCATCACATCAGGCTCGAGCCAGCTTGCGCCGCTGTTCTTGGGCATGGGTGCGGTCAACAGCAAAGCCGGCGAAAATGGCGCCCTGTACTTGCGCGACCAGACGCGATGTATGACGCAGCCCCGATCCTGCAACATGTTCTTTGGGACACAGTACTGACTCCTGCTCAGTCTCCGTTGCCGCGCTCAATATCACTAACGCTCGCAACCGCACGCTGCTAAACGTCACCCCAAATGCCTTTCCTGCGACCAGATACGGAGCGAGGCGGGAATTGGGAGACGAGAGTGTGATAGATTATATCCAGGTATTCCTTCTGCACCGTCTGTGTGCTCGAAATGCTAAATTGTTTTACAGGACCCCGAGTCCTCTCCGCTAAGCGACGGCCCTCCGTCTTTCCTCGTACGACTGCCCAATGACGAAGAGTTGACGTTCAACTTTACATTCATCCTTCGACAGCACCTCGCTGTACCTAGTGTTTATAACGCAAACAATACATCCCCCACCACCGCGTCTGGCTTGGTCGATACCGTCATCAACGGCCTGACTTTTGTCTTTGCCTCAAGCTCGAAAGACCTGGAAAACCTGGTCACAAGGGAGTTCCAGGCCAACCCCAACTTGCATAAGAACCCACAAGTTGAGCTTGTCGGAGATTATACAACAGGTGGAAGCTCGTCAGTGCAGTTTCAGTGGTCTTGGAAATGGACACCTCCCAGAGTCAACGAAAGTCGAGGCGGAGGCTGGCGTACCAGCTGCAGTGTTCGTATATCCTCCCCTTCTACTAGTCCTAGACTGCTGACATGACGAAGTTTGTCGAGTATGACCAACGTGCGCACAAGTTATCAACATTAGCAAATTTCGCTTTCTGGGTACAAAGTAGGTGCACGCCTTTTCACAAATAAAAGTCATCTAATTAACTTGGGTAGACACCTCACGGCTCCTTCAAAGCCCACCACCTTCCTCTCCAAGAGTATTAGATCTGGGCGTTCCTCCCCGTTTGCGCGTTCCGTCTGCGCAGTCGATGGAGTCGCGTGTTAGCGATTCGGCAGATGAGAACAAGGAGTGGGATAATATACCTCCGAAATCGCCCGTTTTTGAACCCATCGCTGAAAATGCATTGGGCTTGGTACCCAGCCAGGCAACCACGCTGGCAAGCAATAGCACACAACCTAGGCTTGATGTATCACGGCCTGGCGAAGATCTGAGCCAGACAGAAGATGGGCCTCTGTTCAGGGCGACCATGAAGTCGTTGGAGCAAAAGACGGGCAATATGCGCGCGCGATGGAAGAAGGTTCTGAAGCGAGCTGAATCTGCTCTGGAGGCGCAGGGAAATTGCAACAACGCCATGTCTGACCTCATCGACGCGTTGAAAGAAGCTTCATCATCGAATGCGAACGCCGTGCAACCTGCCATTGACAACTACTTTGACAAGATTGCAAAGGAGATTCTTGCATATGAACGTACCAACACCTCCAACATACAAAAGTCCATCATTGACCCAATACACAAGCTATATAATATCGACATAAAGCAAGCTGAGACCAAAAGGAAAGCTTTCGAAGAGGAGAGCAAGGACTATTACCAATATCTTGGTCGCTACCTTGGCCAACGGACAGACACTTTGAAAGAGAAGAAGCGGGCCGAGACCGACTCGAAATACCAATCGAAACGGCGAAACTTTGAGCTCAGGCGTTTTGATTACTCTTCGTTCATGCAGGATCTTCATGGTGGCAGAAAGGATCAAGATATTTTGTCGCATTTAACACGGTACGCGGACTCACAGGCAAAGTATTACCTGGCCACGGCCAAGAAGATTGATACGATGCTCCCACAACTAGAAGCCCTCAGCCTTGAAGTCAAGGAAGCCGACAAAGAGTTCCAGATCCAAAGGACTGAGCGAGAGGAGAAGAGGCGGGCGCTTGAAAAGACACAGAAGAATTATGAAGAGCCTTCGTCGCAGCAAATCGCTCCTATAGTGGCCACTAATGGAAATGTGCCCAAGGTAACCTCTAAGTCGGACGCCGAACTTCCTGGAAGGAAGGCGAGCATAGTGCCGGTGTTTCAGAGCACCGTCAATCCTCCACAAGTAACGTCGTCGCAAAGTGTGCCTACAGTCACTTCTCCGCAAAGCCCGGAGGTCGGAAAGGCCAGTCTAGCTACTGGAACTCCGCAAGCAGACAGGTTCAAAGGGATCAGAGATCTGGAAGAGAAGGATTTCACTGGAATTCCAGAAGGACTTCATGGTGCCCACCGCAAAGAAGGCCTCCTTTGGGCGCTGAGTAGACCAGGAAGTCATGTTGATCCCAAGGGGTTGAATAAGCAAGCCTGGCATAAGTAAGTCTCTTAAGATCCCAATCGAGTAGAGATTAACTGACGACGTTTAGGTTCTGGGTTGTCCTTGATCAAGGAAAGCTCTCGGAGTATACCAATTGGAAGCAGAGCCTGGAAATACACATGGAACCAATCGATCTTCGGATGGCTTCGGTTCGTGAGGCACGAAATGCAGATCGCCGGTTCTGCTTCGAGGTCATCACGCCTCAGTACACGCGGGTTTACCAGGCCACCAACGAAGACGACATGAAATCGTGGATAAATGCGGTGAATAATGCCCTACAGACTGCTGTTGAGAGTGCGGGTAAGAATGACAGACCTTCTACCGATTCATTGCCTGGCCAAACTCGTCGCGACATAGCATCGGTTCTAACCGGCAAGAGCCCATCGCTATCGATTCATCGCAACAACTACAACTCGAAATCGCCTGCCAGACATGCTACTGTTGGCGATCGGCCGAGTTATCGAAGGGAAGAGTCTGCCGAAGATGGGAAGCTCCTAAAACAGGTTCGAGATGCTGATCCCAGTAACAAGGTGTGCGCAGACTGTGGCTCAGAGATCAAGGTTGATTGGGTGTCCATCAACTTGGGAATCATCATTTGCATCGAGTGCAGCGGCATCCACCGATCACTTGGCACACATATCTCGAAGGTGCGCTCGCTAACCTTGGATGTAACGTCCTTTACCCCAGATATTGTGGAGATACTGCTCAAGATCGGCAACCGCACCAGCAACTCGACTTGGGAAGCTCGACTGGACCAAGCCTCAAAGCCTGGGCCCATGTCGACACGAGAGCAGAGACTTCACTTCATCACGTCCAAGTACGCTGATCGAGCCTATGTGGCTCCGATCTCGCCTACCACATCCCACTATGCTACCCCTGAAGAGACGTTGCTAGCTTCGGTTAAGAAAAACGACATTGCGGGCGTACTGTATGCACTGGCTCTTCGAGCAAATGCCAATTCACGTGACCGATCTCGAGGCACTCATGTTGTGTTTCTGGCGCTTGCTGCGGCCGACCCAGCATCTCCCTCAGCTTCAGCATCGCCAGCGACCTCTCCGAGCCCTAGTGCTCGACCAACCACACCACAACCGAATCGAAAGCCATTTTCTGTAGCTGAACTGCTTCTCCAGAATGGTGCTGAGCTGCCTTCACAACCCGCACCCATTCCCCTCAGTCCTTCTGCTCGGTCCTATCTCGAGTTTAAAAGCGAACAACGGGCGGGCAAGCGCATGGAACCGGCCGCGATTGGAAGTCTGCCTGCCTCGAATGCTGACACGCTGCCCCAGTTGCCATCCATCTTGGCTGGTAACGGCAGCACGCCTTCAGAGAGGGCTCGAGAGCGCGAAGCACGGCTGCAGAAACGCGTGTCAGCCAGCGGCAGACTGGTCAAGACACCCAACTCGGATGCATCTGATGGTAAGCGTGGTTCATAGAGGGCGCCTCTGCTTACGACGTTCCTTCCATCCTTGGTGTATACCTTCCCTGGGTGGCATACCGCGCTATGCGATGGGTTTCGAACGGATGACGACGACGGATGATGGATATGGCGTCAAGCGCAAAGGAAGATATGACGAATTCATGCTTGGATGAGTAGAGAAGGGGATATTTTCGGGGTTTGGAGTCTATTTCCTGATTATTTGCCTATATGGCAGGGTTGGATATTCGGCGCGCTGTACGATATGACTTTGGGGGTGAAACGGGCATGGTGTGGCGCGACTGCTGCGGCTTGGGTAGGAGTGAGAATTGACAATTACCAATCTTGCAGGTACCGATTGCTTGTGAGTGGTTCTGGCACGTGACACCCCACTAGCGCTCGCCGCACCACTGGAATTTTGAATGATCGTCGGCACAGATACAGCAGAAACATCAACCCCGCCCTGACCCCCATGATGGCCCCTTCCTACGAGAACCTCCCGCTGGAGGATGATGAATTCGACGAATCTCAAGTCGACTTTGCCGACATTGAAGAGCAGTTCCAGGTGCGGCTCGACGAGGGGCTGGATGCCTTTGTCGTCATCGATGGCTTGCCCGTGGTGCCCGAGGACAGCAAGGCCAAGCTGGTCAAGTTTGTGCTGCGCAAGCTGAACAGCGTAGGGCGGGTCAAGGACGATGGCGTGCACATGCCCGTGGGCGACAGCGGCAAGACGGAGGGCTATGCTTTTGTCGAGTACAGCGCGCCCGCCGAGGCGGTCGCGGCAGTCAAGCAGCTGCACGGCACCGCGCTGGACAAGAAGCACACCATGGCCGTCAACAAGCTCACCGACATCGACCGCTACGGCAAGGAGGGCCGCATCGACGAGGAGTACCATCCGCCCACCATCGCTCCCTTTGAGCAGAAGGAACATCTGCGCTGGTGGCTCGGCGACCCGGACAGCCGCGACCAGATGGCCTTCTACCGCGCCGAGAAGGTCGGCGTCTTCTACAACGAGAAGGACGAGGCGCCTGAGCCTATTGTCGACCGCGAGAACTGGACCGAATCGTTCATCCAGTGGTCGCCGCGCGGCACCTACCTCACTTCAATGCACGCTCAGGGTGTCCAGCTGTGGGGCGGTAAGGCATGGAGCAGACAGAAGCGCTTTGCCCATCCCGGCGTCAATCTGGTCGATTACTCCCCCGGCGAGGCCTATCTCACCACCTGGTCGCATCGCCCGCTGCAGGTCGATGAAAACCACCCGGTGCCCTCGCTGTCACTAGAGGAGGACGGCAAGAACTACATCATCTGGGACATTGCCACCGGAAAGCCCCTGCGCTCCTTTCAGACCATCGACGTGCCCGCCGGCACCGATTCCGAGGGCAACCCGGTCAAGAAGAAGATGCAATGGCCGACGTTCAAGTGGTCTGCTGACGATAAGTACGTTGCGCGTATGACCCAAGGCGCCTTGATTGCCGTCTACGAGCTGCCGCGCATGAACCTGCTCGACAAGACATCCATCAAGATTGAGGGCGTTATGGACTTCGAGTGGGCCCCGGCCACGCCTAAGCGCGATGGCATCAAGACGTACGAGCAACTCCTCTGCTACTGGACCCCCGAACTCGGCAGCAACCCCGCCAAGGTCGGCCTCATGTCTATTCCTTCCAAAGAAATCGTCCGCACACGGAACCTTTTCAACGTCTCAGACGCCAAGCTACACTGGCAGTCTGATGCCGCCTACGTGTGTGTCAAGGTTGACCGCCATTCCAAATCAAAAAAGTCACTTGCTACCAACCTCGAGATCTTCCGCGTGCGCGAAAAGGGCGTACCGGTCGAAGTTGTCGACTCCATCAAGGACACAGTCATCAACTTCGCCTGGGAGCCCAAGGGCAACCGGTTCGTCCTCATCACCACCGGCGAAGTCATTCCCAATGCCGCTGTCGGCCCAAAGACGGCCGTTTCCTTCTTCGCCCCGGAGAAACTGAAGGGCGGTGCTCCGGGTAACTTCCGTCACATTCGCACAGCAGACAAGAAGAACAGTAATGCCATCTACTGGTCGCCCAAGGGCCGCTTCGTCGTCGTAGCCGCTCTCCAATCACAACAGTCTTTCGAACTCGACTTTTGGGATCTCAGTTTCGAGAAGGCTAAAGATGAATCAGAAAAGGGCGACAAGGAGCTTAGTGCCAACCTGCAGCTCATGGAAACCGTCGAGCATTACGGTGTCACCGACATTGAATGGGACCCTACCGGCCGCTATGTCGCTACGGTCGCAAGTGCTTTCCGCCACCGCATGGAGAACGGATACCACCTGTACGACTTCAAGGGCACACTTCTACGCGAGGAGCACATTGACGGCTTCAAGCAACTTCTATGGCGACCCCGCCCCCCGACACTACTCTCCAAAGAAGAACAAGCCGACATCCGCAAGAACCTACGCAACTATTCCAAGGTATTTGACGAGCAAGATGTCGCAAAGAAAAGCTCGGCCAACCGCGCTGTGGTCGAAGCGCGCCGGGAGCAGCTCGAGGAATGGAGACTTTGGCGTGAAGAGGTTCTGCGAAGACTCGAGGATGAGGGTGCAGATCTTGAGCTTAGCGCTGCCAAGGGCAAGACCCCTGGCGCCGCGGATGATGGGCATTTGGAGGAGATCGAGGAGATTGTCGAGGAGATCATTGAGGAGACAGAAGAGGTCTTGGGGTAGTAGCAACCTTTATTAAAGACCACGGGCTGCCAGTCATACAACGAATACAATGATTCATGGTGTGGAAACCGTATGACCATTTCCCCTTGTTGAAAACCATATGATAGATAGTCCAGATACCGAGCCTCAAATCACGTGAATGAAGCACAATGGAAGAATGATAAAGAGCCGGAAGTCGGCGTTTGTTTGAATTCCGAAGCCGTGACCGAACTACATCGAGATTCAAGCAGCACGCTATCGAATCTTATTCGTCTCGAATGCTCGCAATCCCCCGCCCAAATAGGAGATACTGCAACATGATCCCGATAATCCCGCGAATCCGCTCAAGAGAGCAGGGCAAAAAATGTGTCTGCCTAAAATACATGGCTTTTTATATGGTTCTACCGATTTCCAAGGTCATCGCGCTGTCAGCAGTAGTCCATTCAAGGTTGTTGCACTGCATTATTCAGCACTTTGCTTTAGCTGACCGGCAACTCGGACGAACCTTTCGTCCGCCACATCCGCGAACGCTCTTTCGTCACCACCATCAGCAAATGCGCTACAATCTGTTCTTTTCCTCAGTCAACTTTTTCAATCGTGGTATTTGTACTATTACAACGGTCCTGAATCAGCATCGATTGTTCATATACCACTTTTCGATCTGTCATCTGTGGCCAGAGACGCACTAGTTTGTTCGGACGAATTTCTTGCACAAGAGCCGGAACTTAGCTGGTGGATAGGTGCGGAACATAGCCAGGATGCCTAAGGAGGAGACATTGCCGACGAGGAAAAAGATGCGTAAGGGGACGCATAGTTGCTTTGAATGTAGGTGATATCCAGTCACTACATTGGTTACGACATGCTATCAACAACCTATCATCTATCCTAGCCCATCATGATCTTATGCTTGCCTTGTTAATTTCCATTGTTCATCCTATTTAACCTTTCTAATTGCTATAGGTCGTCGCCGAAAGATCAGATGCATTTATCAACCCGACAATCCAGATGTCTGCTCCGAATGCTTTGCACGAGGCAGTAGATGCATCGACCAGGAGAATGCCACCTCAGACGTTGTCGTTGATCATAGGAAGAACCTCCGCGAACGAGTATCACGACTAGAGGCTCTTGTCGATGGGCTACTTAGCGAGAAGGATATTATCAAGTCTGAAAGCCGAAGTCAAAGCATAAGTCATGCGGACACCTCGTCGCCCACGGCACCCTCGCTACGCAACAAAGATATATTCTTGTCGAACCCGTTGCCCAGGGAGAATTCGACAAGTTTCCTTCCGCAAAGCCAACGGGTACCTTCCAATAGGGGGCACCATATCCCGATCTTATCGGTCTTTGAAGATGCGGTATGTTGTCGCTCAACCCACACGTGACCTATTCATGCTGATCGTGATAGATCAACGATGCCGAAGAGCAGGCCAATGCTCGTGACCCGAGTCGTAGGGCAACCCTGCAGAAGGCGACAACACCAGGCGATGATCGTTACACCCTCACAAATGTACACCAAGACAATTTAGCAGGAGACTCACCACTTCGGTCTGCAAAAAGAGAAAAGGCAAAGCAAGCTCTTGTCGCCATGCTCCCACCCTACGATCAACTTGCCAAGCTCTTCAGTAGCAACAGCGAGTGGTGGCAGACGTGGCGACGGAAATGTAGTGGTACCTCTGGGCCGAATCAGACATTAGCCGAATTCGCAACACATGCTATATCTACTGGAAACATGGGCGCCATCGCGACCGTCGTACTGTCTGTCGCCATATGCTCAACTGATGATACCGATGACGTGGAAAAGTATATCGATGTTGTCGACCGATGGGTGCTGTCTGATGATGAGTTCGCTTCCAGCTTAGAAGGTATGGAGTGTCTCATTCTGAAGTCGAAGTGGTATGCAGACATCGGCCAACCACGGAGAGCTTGGATTGCCTACCGTAAAGGACTCATGTATGCTCAGCTTATGGTATGTATAGTATTTTTAAAGTCTGGTGTTGAGACTGACAACGATAGGGACTACATCGCAAGCGCACTTCATCCGCTGCTCATGAGAGTATTTGGTGGGCGTTATACCATGGAGATCGATTTATTTCTCTTCTCCTCGGTTTACCCTATGGCATTAGCGACTCACATTGTGACTTGACTATGCCTGATCTTGGCAATGGCGAGTATATTCATCCCTTGAACGCTATAACCAAGGTTTCGCAACTTGCTGGTCGAGTCATTGATCGTAACCAAGGCATAGCAGAGCAGTCATTTGCCTGGGCTTTACAACTTGATCAGGAGCTCGAAGACCTTTGGAAGCAGTTGGATCCTGCATGGCTTGACTACTCCGAGCTTCTCGCCGATCCGGAAAACAATGCCGCTGAGCTCCGAGAAAAGCTCATGGGCCAAATATGCTTTCATCAGATCCGTGTCTATCTACACCTTCCATTCATGCTAAAATCCGCCTCCAATTCCCGTTTCACATACTCTCGCACAGCCTGTCTCAATGGTTCACGGGAAGTCCTCCGTCTCTATCAGGCCCTGCGGATTGGCACAGTGCAACCTCTCTACGAATGCAAAGCCATCGACTTCATTGGCTTCACCGCTGCTGTACTCATTCAAATTGGACTTCTGAACTTTGGCCTCACTGCCCAGGGAATAAGTACAAAAGACAGCGAGAATGACATTCGTCTCATTGAGATTAGTATTGATATATTCCGTCGAGCATCGAGCGAAAAAGGCGGCAAAGTGGCACATCAATCAGCAGAAGTGCTCGAGAAGATGATGAGCAAGTTCAAGGGGAACGCGTGCGTCGAGGATTGTGACCAGAATGATTTTGTGATTCCGTATTTTGGAACCATTTCGATCAGGAAGGGGGGCAAGGTCGTCGTGCCAAACATCCCATGTCACCCTAGCGCTCTTAACCAAAAGCAACAAAAGCAAGCTGGTGCAGCGGCTTCCCTGGCAGCGGCACGGAGCCCAGGAACGACACAATACATAAATACGCCATCATCTGACCACCTTTCAACGGCCGGCTCGGATCTCTTCTCGCATCCAACAGCCATCGCCCTAACTCCTCAGACTTCGTTATCATCAGGTACCAACAATAACTCCAACACCTCTAGTTTCCCCTTCCCAGGCTCGGCAGACCCCTCTCCGTTCGCAACATACAACGGCTTTTACAATTGGGACAATCTAAATACCGATGAAGGGGTTACAGGCGTCAATACGCAGATCAACGACGACTCGATGAACAACTTCCCGTTGCCGACCAACAACTTCACGTGGCAGAATATGCCCATGGATATCGATCAGGATTGGAGTTGGTTCTTGAATGATACTCAGACACAGGGGCAAGTGGGCGGACAGCCGCCTGGCGTATCAACCGTGGGAAACCAAGCTCCAGTTGATATATTCAACGCGCAAGGTTTCACAGGGTTTGGTTGAGTGGTGTTGAGGGATTGAGAAGAGGGCTTGTGTATAACATATTATTCTGATTTTCCTTCTAATGATATGGCCAAATGGGAATGTCTCAGGAGACATGGGGTATGGTGGGAAGCGATGTTCAGAAGCGCAATCTGGGTGGCTGTGCTGCGTTGGACCAAATTCTACTCTCGCTGATAGACTAGCGACGGCAGAAATTGAAATGACTATGTTTCGATACACCTAATCCGTCTCTTGCGAACCCGTTTTACCGCCATGAGTGGATTACCATTCCCTGAATTCCCTCAAACGCCGAGAAGCACCACACTCATGACACTCGTTTACGCCTCCGTCTCGATCCCCGCCCCCGTCCTCTCATGATGGTCAAACAAGCCCTTCACCTTGTGCTTGCCCCGATCCCCAACATGCTTCATCCAAGCCAACGTCCTCGGGCCCTTCCACTGCATAACCCCCCTATTCTTTCGATGCAAATGCTTCGCACTCGTCTTGTAATCATTGACCTGATCCATGACGCCCCTCTCCCCATTCTCCCGCAGCTTTCCATCCTTCTTATCCTTTTGCAAGAAATCTGGCAGAAACGGCTTATCGTCGTCGTCGCCGTCGCCGTCTTCAGAATCTAAAGAGTCGGACGAGATGGATAGGTTGGGCTGCGACGTGTCGATGTCGTCCCATTCGCTCCACTCTTGGTCACTGGCTACATCGAGCACTTCCATGACCTGCGCGACATGGCGGTCGCCTTTTGCAAATTTCTCGTGGTAGCCTGAGAGGCCGGACCAGAATGTCAGGCTTACTTCGATAGTGCCGACGGCTTCGCCATACGACGGGAGAATGTTTTCCGATGCGCGCTTGAGGTCGCCTTTCCAGACTGTCAGGCGGAGGGTTTGTTGTTCATTGTCAGGGACGTCTTTGAGCCAGAGGATGGCAAAGGCGGACGTGTGGTCGCGGAGGGCGGCATCTTGGCGAAATTCGACGATTAGAGGGGCGCAATAGCGCATGCGAACGGGCAGACGGATTGGTTTGTTATTCTTGGTTGACCATTCGTTGTCGCTGCGTGATTGCATCTTGCCTCGGGTTGTGCGATTGCGAACCTTTAGTCGGAGTTTCTGGAGATCGGTGGGAAGGTCGATGCCCTTGATCGTAGGGGATACATCAACAGTGCCATAGTCCCAGCCCTGCATTTGCTGGGGCAATTGGCATTGTACACTTCGGAATACCATGGATATTCGAGCGCGCCCATAGCCGACACCGCCTGATAAGGGGAATGTGGAGTTGATTTGGCTGCGCTTGTGGAAAACCTTTTCGAGCGGGAGATAGATGATGCCCAGGAGTGGATCGTCTTCGTGAACACGGGCATCGCGCACTGCAATGTGGACTTCAGTATTGCGTACGTCGCGGATAAAGTGTTCGCAGCCAGCATTGAAGAATGGCTTGCTGTTTTTTGGTTTTGTGCGTGTTCTGAACACTTTTTTGTGGTTCAAGATGATGGTACAGTACGAGGATGGGAGATCATCGCCTTGTTCCTCCTCATCACTTGCTTCTGCTTCCTCATTATGTTTATTCTTGTTAAGGACCTCGAGTTCCAAGCCCGTGATTTGGTGAATCTGAATGCTGAGGATACCAGATGGGTAGTCTCGAGATGGCGGTGAGCCGATAATCAGTTCACTTTGACGATTCTGAAAATCTTCCTTTTTCTGCTGTTCGACTTCTTTTTGGTGGTCTGCGCTCGCTTCGCGTAGTTTTCTTGCGGCTTCCTGATAGACTTTTTGTTTCAGCTGATCTATGTCGTTCACCTCTGGGTCTTCTTCCTGGGCCGCCAGTTGATCATCCGTAATTCTGGTTTTTGAGAAATAGCCGACACTCCAACTCAGCCTTCCGGGCATGCCTTTGCCGGCTTTCATAGCCTTGAAACCATCTTCTCGGTCGTGCATCTTGCCATTGGTCTCCTCGCTCTTCATGAGCTCTTTGAGGTCCAGCTCAATACGACCAAGGTCATCATCAGCAGTTAGGCGATCCGAGTCCCATAGCTGCAATCGCAACCTCTCCTCTACATTTAGCTCCTGAGGTGTAACGTTGATAAAGCATGTTTCGTCCCAGTAAGGCTCCATGTTTTTCTGCAGCACACGCGTTGACCACACTGGCTTTCCAAACTTCGCCCAGCCCACACTGACATACGGATCTGCAGAACCTTCCTTAAGCGGACCGAGTCCTCCATCTCCCTCTTTAAAGTCGTATGCATGCTTGATCCGGACTATCAGCGTACCTTGAGCTACTGTGTCTTTCTTGAAGTCATCGCCCATCATCATATCCTTTAGATCCAGTGTCATGGATTTTGGAGCCACGTATTCCGCAAGCGCCGCATCGATCGAAGATTGCACGAAGCTGCTGAGTAGCGGCACGTCCATGAGGTTGGGACCTTTCTTGATTAGAGGCACGCAGGAGAGCGTTACCTTTGGTTGGCCAAGGAAAGCGAAGGTGCAGATGGAGAAGAAAGGGGGATCTGGACATAGCTGCAGTCGAATGCGGACTACGCCTACGATACCAGTCAACTCGACCCAAACAGCTACAGGGTGTTAGTAGATGTTGAAAATTAAAGTAGAGATAAACTTGCGCAACTTGACACTTCCAGGTAGATAGAATGCAAGGTAGAGATGTGCGTGCTTGGCCCGTGATTTGATCCCTCGGCCGGTTGATGGTCGATAGGCGAACGCAATCTCCATGTTGACAAAATCGCCCTCCTCGGCCTCCATTGTGTCTGCTCGCTGAAGCTGCCCTTGGCCTTCGCCATCGTCCTGGGCTTTTCGGTCGTCCTTCTCCTCGCTCGAAGATTTTAGCTTTCCGTCTGCGCTGACAGATCGCGCAGCCGCACCTGTGGGAAGCCATCGAATACCAAGTATCCGAAGAGCCTCGCTTCCCTGGCCAATGTCCTCAACTGCTACCATACGAACCATACTAGGCAATGAAGCTTGCATAACATCCTATCAACGTTAGCTAGTGATTTGGTAATATATCGGACAGCCTTGCCTCGAGAGTATCTGAGATGCTCGTGAACAAGTCAGGGTTAATAAGAGGCCAGACAGAGGCGAACAGCGAATTGAGCCACTGCGTACTCTCCGCAGTCTGAGACTTGGCGAGCTTTTTACCGCGTCTTCTCTCTGCATGCCAGACTTCTACATCCCACACATTCCTGATCCGGTTGCGCGCGTACTGTCGCATAAAGAGCGATATACCTCCTGCCACAAGCATCATTGTTACGAGCTGAATGGCCTTCCACATTTGCCCTCTCCACCCAGACATGCGACGTGTGGGCCAGAAGAGTGTGTCCACGATTATCAAGCCCATAGCGACTGCTGCTAGGCCTACCATCAACGCGTGTGAGTAGACAGTCGTAATTTCTGTCCTTGACATGTCGAAGTCAGGGGGAGGAAATAGGACCTCCATCGCGGTGTGCGAGTCTCTCGACTCTTGCTCTTCGTCCTCTAGATGCTCATCGCTTTTGTCGACGGCAGCTATGCCAGTCATTGTCCTAGGCTCTGTTCCAACTGGCGGTGCATTCTTCTCTGTCCGCTTCAGATCTTTATCTGTAAAATCATGTATCTTGACCGGCAGATGTGTCACGGGATCGGTTACTTCGCGCTCCGTGCCGTCAGCGCTGAATTTCTTCATCTGCTTGCGTGCCTTTTTGGGATCCGACTCGTGTAACTGGCCTTGTGTAGTGTCCTTGACATCCTCGTCGTCATCTGTATCCTGAGGCAGGCTCTGGTCCTTGCGATTCACCGTATCTCCAGCATGATCTTCTGCTATGTCTACATCCTGAGCCGCCAACAAGTTCTTGTTCTCCGCCTGGTATGGACCCTTTCCATCATTGATCTCGTCGTTGCCTTTGCCGGTAAAGGCATTGTATGCATCACCGAGCTTGTCGCGCTTGCTTCGCCCGTCTTGATCAACCTCCTCATCTGGGTGGCCAAACTCATCTTCCCTTCGCTGTTTCTCTTCGCGATACTTCTTGACCGTAGGTATGGGATTACGTGCATTGTGCGGTGCCTTGAAGGACCTGCGCTGGTCCTCTATGTCTTCGATACCTGACATAGTGGGCAGTTTTGGGGTCGATGGTCAAGAGCTGGGTTCACGAGGGAGGGGAGTCGGTTAGTCTGCTGGATTAGCTAAGTAGTTGAGGCTTTGTTTTGTCATGAGGCGCGGATAAGTCGCTATGGAAGATCAAGGGTGAAAACAAGAATCATAGATGGGAGCTTGAGTAACAAGGTAGACCGGTTTTCCTCATTTGTGTATTTACAATTGACGTAGGTACAAGCGCAGTAGCAGGGATCTCGACCATAGTGTGACCTTCATGATCCACATTGGCATCCTGTAATTGACCCAATTCGTTGCACCAGAGCCGTCAGTGCCGATTCCGCGTGTGGAAAGCTTGTTCATTTTAGTATGACGTCGAAGGTTGACGCGCTTGTCGGGCGATCCCTAATCCCTTGGCACCCAAATGCGGGGACCGTCACGTGTCTGTCCGCCTGAACCACCTTTCCATTGGTATATGAACCTCAATATCAGAAGTAATAGACCCTGGTGCGTCTCCAAACTTATCTGCCTATGTAAAGTTCTTCTTCGAGGATCAGTAACTACTCGCTTAAACAAAGGGAGCTCTTGCCTCGAGTATCACGGTAGAATAGCGACAGGTTGCACCGAAAAGGCCTCGATATAATTCCATTTTTATTCGTTGTTCCAGCTGGATACATAATACCCTGAAGCGATGGGCTACAGATAGTCTCACCGCCTTTGGTGATTTTGTTCCCCCTACTGATACCTGGACCACGTAACCAGATTGGAGATTTCAGGGGCAACACCCCATACCCCGTTGGATCTAACCATGTTACAATTGCTATCTTGGTTTTACCACTAGTGCTGAAAAAAAGCCCTCGCGCCCTTTAATTACATCGGGATAAGCTTTTCTCGCATTCAAGCCAAATCCCTGTACCGTTCGGCATGCATTCCATTCCGACTCTATACCTAATCAGTACACCGTTAGATGCAGCCTACGCTATTTGCCAGTAAATCCGAGCCTGCTTGCCTCGGAGCCATTTAGAATGCCATTCGGTCGCCCATAATATTGACAAGGATATCTCAAATGCCGAAGCTGCCCTCTGCTGGCACCAACCGAGGACCGCCGGTATGCAAAAAAGCAATATCGGTGTAGATTTGAGCGAATGGCTGTGGCGTGTTCTTCTCCAAAATAATACTGTTGCCTAACTTAGGTGCATCTAGGAGTTGTAAATACATTGCCATGCAGTGATAGTCAACTCCGAATTGAAACATCAAGACAGGGAGGGTGTAAGCGTGTAAGCATAGCAATGAGATATATAAACCTGTGAAAGGGGGGCAACTGTACTAAAGTACCACAAGGGCAACTCGGTCACATCGGTATTCGTGGGAAACATTGATACTCAAGAAACTACTGCTCCTACTTACACTCTTATTCAACTGTGCGCTATCCTTGTATCGATATGCCCTCGTCAAACACAGCTCACGATTTGCCAACTTGCGATTCTTCCCTGGCACCTCCTCCCTACACCACCTCGGACAGAAAATCCTTGTCATCTACAAAGTCGACCTCGAAGAGCATCATAGCAAAGCTCTTACCTGGGAAGTGTAAGCTTGTACCGGTAAAATTAATTCTACGGTGATCTGATTATTGCCCAGCGATGGGAACCCCGTTACCGTCATCCCATGAGAATGCGAAGGCAGACAAAGATAAGGAAATAGCAGAGAGCGAAGCAAAGCATGCCGCTCGTGCATCATACTTCTCTACTTTGTGAAGGCGATCGATGTATCGAGACAGATCCACACATCCCAAGGGTAGAAGGGACATGCTATTTGATGTTGGGCATTTTGATTTATTACAGGGGTCGAATAGTCGTGCATTCCAAGGGAGGCAGTGTAGACATTTCGAAGTGTGGATATGGATTTGACTTTCTTGTGTGCGTTTGAGCATTCAGAACAGAGTGACGTTGTTACTCCAAGTGGCATTGTCCAGCCAATTTAGAAAGTCTTCCGCCTCCGTGGGTATAGGCTCCATGCCGTCAATTAATGGTAGATCGAAAAAGCTGTTCCCAGTCCCAATCAACGGATCGCCATCTCCCCTCTGCGCATTTGTATTATGTGGCTGATAGTTTAGCACCTCGTCTAGAACCATGGCGAGCATCTTGTTTAACTCGTTGCAAAGCTTATGGTTACCGTCCCCAGGCAGCACAATCCACTCCAGACAGGATATGAGTACGGATAAGTTGCGAATCACATCGGCCCGAGAGACAGTACTGGGAAGCGATGTGCCTTCGATTGTGCACCGTCGAAGTTCTAATGCCAAGATACCCGCAGCTGGGAAGCAATAGAAGAGTATCATCGTGGGAAGGTGTCGTCGAGTCTCATAAAGGCCGTTACTCACCTTGGTACAGACCAGGGATGTTGAGAGTAGCTTCAGCGATACTTCAAGTAGGGCTGGTAGAGCGTGTTGTTTGAGGCGGTACAGCATCCTCTGAATTGAGAAATGCATATGAAGATACTCTAGGTATGCAGCAATAAGTCGGAGAGCGATGCCGGGGCCCAGCCCCTTCCATGCAGCATCTTCGGTATACGTATCATAACGTAAATGAGCCGGCACAGACTCCCAAAATCGCATGCACTCTGAAGATATTGAACTGTGATGGTTAGCAATCGCAAATATATATTAGCTCGCGTTAACCTACCGGAGATTTTGAACGATATCACTGTCCTTCTCACCTGCAAGTGATTGTTCCAATAGACGCTCTTTGAATACGCCGTTCTGGCATCTCAATCGGATGAATGACGATTGATGCAATTTGCCCTCAGTACTCCAGCCTGCGTGATCTAACTTTGAGACAGCTTCGTTGAGAACCTTTGGATCATCAGAGCAAAGCGCCTCAACACTAATATCGAGTAGCTGCCTTCGATCGCTGTATCGCCAGGCCATCATTGGGGGTCTGCCGAAGAATATTGCGAGTGTCTTGTCAGATCGGTATACGGAGGCATATATCCTCCTTCTCGCTTCACGAAGGAAAATTGGCTCGGAATTTACATTTTCAGATTCGCAGTGCATTCCAGTAGCATATAAACACGAGATGGACTCTCCTAGACGTCGCCAGGTACCATGGTCTGCTTGCGGTCAGCGAGAGAGGTATGATAGAGGTTAGAGAAGAAAACATACGATTATCTCCGTAGAAGTTACTGTATACAAGCAGATTAGTGTAGACCAGCCATACCATAACATCATTGACAGCCCCGTGGACTTGGCACAGGGTAATACAGTCATTGGCTGCCTGGATCATGTCTTCAATGTAGTCATCTTTGTCAACTACCCTGCCGTCGTCGAGTGTAAAGACAGGGTCAGCTGGAGAAGTATACTGTGCATTAGAAGCAGCTACCATTAGAATCAAGCCTAAAGTCTCCCAACGTAGATTACTGCCTGTGACGAGTGTGTGAAACTCAGATGGCAGCATGGTAGGTAGTACTTTGAAAGGCTTGGCGGTATTCTTAGTTATATCAGTATACATCTGATATGCATCATTACCTGGCGCTAAAAGCTGTTGGATATCTTCTCGAAGTTGGGGTAGCATTGACAATATGAGTGGACCAACGAGGGCTGATGCGTTTGATACAACAAAGTACATGTTCAGAGACTTCTCGTAGAAAGAGAATGGAGCTAATCTTGAAACAATTGAATGGCCTACACCAATTTGGCAGTGACGAGTTCCTAAATTTCTACTCGCAACTGACGAAGGAGTCACGCTCATTCTTTCGGACGGCTGTTGATGCACCGTATCTGGTAAGGGGCAATTTTCGGCGAAGACGCTGGCGTAGCTTGTGGAGCCCAGATAGAAATTTCTCGTGGGATTTGAACTAGCTTGTGTCGCCCTCGAAGCAGAGTCGGAGGGTGTTGGCCATGAGTTGCTGGCCCCATTGTTGCCGACTTCATTCCGGAGGGTGGGGGGACTTAGGGTCAGAGGTGTTAGCCTCCCAGTATGTCGTGCTGAATGTGTACTTGAGGACAGAGCGTTAGCCTTTCGCCGACGAGGCTCTGGCTTCTTGCGTGGCGTCCCAGCAGGCTTAGTCATAGGGTTGGGATGATAATAGCACTGGACAGAGATCAACACGAGAGTATGCCAATGTAACAACGGCAATCTTACTTGCTCGGCTACGCCACGGGCAACACACTTTGCACAGGTGGGGGTTGCATGGTCACACTTGACCTTGGAAAGGCGACATGGCTCGCAGGACCTGTTTGAGGATCAGGATAGAGGACAGGTCTCGGGAACATCACAAACCTTGGCTTGCCATTTCTCCGCAGCATGTTGAATTGCTGCGTGGCCTATAACGGTGTGGCAATGAATTTTGTGAAGAGTGCTGTCTTGAGTTACTAGCCAACTGGTTTCTCATCCGGGCACCATGCAAAGATTAGTCCGACAACTGTTCCGAAATGGCATGGCACATGATTGGCTGAGCGGAATGTTCGGAACAAAACTAGCACAGCACCAGACGCTTTTGATTGACATACTGATCTTCGAACAGACGGAGCATGCAATCAGTGTAAGCTGGACCACCTAGGTATCTGCCGGCACCGGCAGCTGTCGAGACTGCGATTCTGTACATGTAGTCGCCATGAGCCAGGACGGGTTGAAAAGTACCAGCTGTTTCGAATGCCAATCTTGCTGGCCGGGCCAGCAAGTCTGCCGAGGATATTTTCGTCATTGTGGGCGATGGAAAACAGCAGCATAGATTGGAAACACATGTTCTGTCTCCAGCGATGAGATGTGGAAACCCACCGGTCCACGTGCTGCGCAAGGCAGAGACGAAAGTTGCGGTGAAAACTGGCAGCACGGCTTTTTGGATCTAGATTCAGTCCAGGCAGGCAGTCCATCAACACGAGAATTCTCATCTTACACATGCTTAAACGGCCAAGACTAAGATTGTGGCATTGCCATATCTTACCTCCGGTTTTGACTGCTTCGAGGCACTCCTCCTCATCGGAAACCGCCGACATTTGCACCTCGCTTCGCCTCAGGTGTGCGCTGGCGCGCTGGGCAAGCATGCAGCTGGCTGCCCGACTTCGTTTCCATCCATGCGGCTGCCCGCGACTGAGAGAAGCGCAACCCGATGGCGCGCATCTGCTGTAGCGAACGATTGGCTTGAGCTCCTCCAAAAGCATGTCACCTCCTCCGTAACTGAGAAATGTGCTGTCAAGATCTGCACCGGTCAACGTAGCAGAGCCGCACCAAAGCAACCCGTGCCCTTGTTTCCGTCCACTAGCTTTTGTGCAACTTTGCGATTCGTCTTACAAAATACTGCTTCCTGGCCAAGCTAGCCTAGCGGTCGTGGCGCAGTGCAGCCCACACGCCTCCATGGGCCCTAAGGTATCGCTGTACCCCAGCACCCTGCGACAGAGCATTTCGAAACAGCAATAGAGTATGCGACCCGATGTGCTCGTGGCGCCTGCGGCAGTAGCTTTTCGTTTGCATTCAATGTCGCAGACTTGGGGATGTGCAGCCACTATCGTCTGTTGTGGTTTGGTGTGCACCGGGTGTTGTGCAGGTGTATGCAGCTAAACCAATAGTTACATTTCCGGGGGGCTTGTTCACCGGTCCTCGCGGGGCAGAGTGAGATGCTCCCATTACTGCGGGAGGATTCGCCGTCTGAACTTCTAAACCTCAGCCGCCCTGGAACCAGAGACCCTTTTGCCGCCCTCCCTCGAGTCCCCTAAGCCTTGTAGGAGGCCATTTGCTCTAGTCGGACGTTACTTGTGTTTTGTGTTACTTGTCGTCGCACGAGCCGCTTGACTTTGCGACGGCCAGTTGGGCGGATCGAGCGCTGGGGCATTCACCCACTCCACGAGGCATATTACGAACTAGCTGGATGCGCAGGGTCTGACGGATCTTAAGTCTTGCCCGGCCGCCCCCAGCGGCCACTTGCGCGCCATGTCCACGTTCCAAGAGCCATATCAGAACTTTCACCAACCTCTCTACGTCAACCCTCATACATTTACCTATGGCCACTATGACACGGGACGAGAAAAAACGCCAACTGATTCTTTAATTAATCATACTGGGCTCTCGCCGATCCCTCTGACAACCACACCTCCGCTCAGTCGCAATCCCTCGCGACCACCGGAACCCACGCGAGATCAGCCACCTGATCACATGCTTTGGGACAATGGTAGTCTATCTAATTCTCCATCATCTGTAAGGACCCCCAATGACGAGTCGTTTGAGGTTGAAATGCTCGACTCGGAATCGATACGCAACTTCTATCATCAAAACGTAGTAAGCATGTCGACTCAGGTATCTCACAATGGCATTCCTGCAGTCGCTCCAGGCATGTTCTTGACACCGCAAGGTACAATAAGTGATCATGGTTAGTTGCCTTACAGTCGCTCGGAGCTCATCATTGACATCTACAGCCGTACAAGCCGCCCTCAACGCAACAATGGTGTCGCAAGCACAGCAAGTATCCCAGTATCAGCATCAGCACCAGCACCAGCACCAGCACCAGCATCAACATCAGCACTATCAAGGGCCGCCTCCACAGGCACATGGTATGCAGATAACACAACCTCAGCATACTACCTACAACCAGAACTACACTACGCAACCACCACGGCATGACCCTTGGAACGGCCAAGGACCATCTCGGTCCCATATGACCCCTCGGACTGGCGGCGTTATCTTCGATGCGGTAACTGATTCCGTCAACTACGGGGACTACTTGAATGATGTAGAATCTTGGACCATGAACTATACCGACCCCAATTACCTTGTGTCTCCCACTGAACAGATAGCGCCACCTCAGGAACCCTTCTTCAGCCTGGCTATGCAGCAGAACCTAGTTCACCGACCGCAGCTGAGTATCCCTCAAATGACTATGCAAAACACAAATGCGGTTGAAATGCAATTGACTCGGCCATCACCGCCACCGGACCAAAACAACTTTGTCAACTATAATGCATCATCTTCCTTGTTTACGGATTGCTACATAACAGACAACACACACTCTCCATCCTCACCCGGGAACTCTTCTGTTGGCCGGTATCCAAGATCACCATTACAGCCCACAATTAGTCCTTCTGCTGGAAGCCCTAGTTCTGATGGAATGTATTCGTATCAGCAATCAGATTCGGGAATGATGCTCGATCCCTTCCCCGTGCAACGATTCGACCAAATACTGCCATCACAAAGCATTGCACTCCCGACCAGTTATTCCTCGACCCAGGAGATTGCCGGCATGACCTTTGAAGTTGTGCCAGAGCACGAATCGTCGACTTCAGTGGCAATGAAGACGTTGGGCAAAAACGGTGGTAGAGCACTTGGTACCCACCTAGAACCCGATGTTGCCAAAGGGGCACACTCTATGCGAAAAATTCAGGCTTGCTGGCATTGTGTGCTCCAAAGAGATAGATGTGGCCCAGGTGACATTTGCGAGCGGTGCTTGAAGCGTTCTCAGCGCCCTAATGCAGACTGCGGCTTGGGTTGTACCCGCATCAAGCTTGTTGAGCTATCACCCTACTTCCTTCCCGGCATTGTTACGCAGATGCATGAAGATTCGCACCTCAAGCATTTTGTTTCCCAATACATTCATCAATGGGGCAACGTGGAGTTTACGGTCTATATGACATGCGGTGGGCACAGCATGCCTCGTATCCCTGTAAAGGTGTACGAATTTGTACCCAAAGGCAGCGAGCTTTTAGTGCAGATACAGTATGTGACTGATCCGCGTACAAATAAGCGGGTAGCTGTCCGGAAACAGAGTCCAGCCTTGGGCATGGTGCATATCAACCACAACGAGGAAAAGACGTATGATAGATATATTACTGAGATCGTGGACAACCACCTTGATTCGTTTGGCGAGTTATGCTGGATGGAGGATGACAACGATTTTCAGCAAAAGCTATTCAGGCTCATAACAAGGGTTAAGCCCAAGAATGATGAGGAGGTGCGTTGTTGTTACCCTAAGCTTAGGCTCACATGCTAACATTCTACAGAGTAAGCTGTTCCGCGAAGTGTTCCGCCTCGTCGTTGTAACATTTATTATGTCGCACACGCTCACCATCGCCGAAGAAGGCAAGCACTCAACGCTCCAGCGCATGCATTCATATGCTGGTCTCAACGCCTACGCAGATAATTTCACATCGCCGCGCATGACGAACCGACAACTCAAATACTTCTTCTCCCGGCTCCAACGCTCAATTACAAATTCAGTCCTAAATCTGTTACAGCAGATATTCAAGTCATCAAGGGGCTGTGAGAGGTGGCTCGCGGCTTTCGTCGCTGTGCTAGGGACATGTATGGCGCTCGAAGATCAGCAAAAAACCATTCATCAGGTCATGTCTACCAAGGCCACAACTGAGGGAACGGATCCACGTGATGCACAGGGCCAGGCTGATATTGCGTGTCGCGAAATTGATACCAGGATGCTCTTCATTCAGCAGATCTTCCGCTGGAAGTACAACCGCAAGCTCAACCCGTTGCTGAACACCGATCACGACTGGGAAAAAGAGAGTGGATTTGGGGATGCAGGTAGTGTCAATTTTATCAGGCAGGTCGCGCAGTTGGTGCGGGAGAACAGTATGTCCATTCTAAATCCTCGACGATCCACAGGAACTAACTTCAAGTAGCTGATTATCTACGCCAACAACAACGAGTCAGCATCTCCCACGTAAATCAGTCAAAATACTCATCGCGCCTCGTGGGCGAGTTTCTTCTATCATTCTGGCTGCCCAACGCTTCATGAGAGGCCCGAGTATTGTTGTATCTCGACTTACCTTACTACTTCTAAACGATTTCTTTTGGTGCAGTCTTACTATTTGACGATTTTCACGCCGGTGCGATTCGCGCAATACGTTTTGTCAACGAAACGACTTATGACCTGGCTAATCCTTCGTTGCAACGGGTATTTAGAGACCTGTGTATACCCTTTCTGTAATAGTTAGTTTACCACATGTTATTTTAATGCCACAAAAAGTATCTGAATCACAATATTTTGCCAGCACTCGGTGCATTCACTCTTCGGGCCACTGTGCCCTGCTTTTGTGCCCAAGTCTATGACTCTGTTGTTGCCCAAGTTCTGCCATGTTGTTCGTTTAGTCTGGCTGGCCCTCTAGCCCAAACGCATGTACACTAGCATGCAAGGCCAAGGCACCCCGCAGCCCAACCGGTCAACTCCCACCACCGGTCAATGTGGGCATACTTGCTTCGCCAAATACTGGAATGCGCCTGAGCTGATCCTTGGTCTGGACAGAATACTTGCGGGAGAGTATGATTAAATCCACAGTCCATAGAGTTGGGCTGCGCCACTATGCCTTGCATGCAAACAGTACCGCGCCGCATCACTGCACTTCTCCTAAGTGCGCATATCACTTGCGTAGTCATTATTGGTAACGAATGTTGAAGATAGTGAAGTTGTGTAGTGGAAACCTATATGGGGCTTAGACTTGGGTAATATATTGCCGAACATCAATAGAGGGAGTGGTGTTGTTTTCATAATTTTATTATTTGATGATCGGAACTAGTCAAAGGTGAACATGACCGCCAGTCCAGGACTCCATGCCATGCCCGCTTTGAGGGTTCATTGTATCATACCGGTCGTCATTCATTCATTCAAGCATTGCCGCCTCCAACACTACACGTCTATACTGCGCCCACCGTGTAGCAGCACCACCTACACCGCGGAGAGCAGGACCACTTGACCTCATGCTCACTCTGAAGAGCGAATAGCTCTACTATGAGAGTTAGATTGCCGCCCATTCTACAGGCTTTTGATCTTAGTAAGCTTGGTGAGGACGCTGAGAAGACCTATATCATATCAGTATATGTAGATTGATGGAAGAGAGATAGTATACCGGTGGTGCCATTGGTAAGTGTGGACATGGCAATCGAATTGCGATTACCAACCGTCACAGTCTGAACATTTCTAATAGCCTGATCTTCTTTCAATTTCTTCGCCCAGCGGAACACAGTCTCATCGCTGCGATCGTTTCCTGCAACAAACAGAAAGTCTGGGCGCTGTTTTTCGGTAATCTTGGTGTAGATGTGCTGTGTAGCGGTTGCTTTGTCGAAGTCAATGGGCTCAATGATAACGGAATCTTTTGTTGGGACAGCCTTCACGCGTTGTTGTTCGCATGCATCATTGATATGATTAGCACAGTCACCAGCGTGGCGGCTCGACGAGTCGCCATCACGTGCCTTTTCGTAATGGAAGATCAAGGAGCAATGGAACTCTTCGAGGTAACTGCCTTCAACACGGTCGAGGTAGTACTTTAGAATGGATCGGCAAGCAGTTTTCCAACTGACAGTGCTCTGTTCATTTGGGAACTGCGTCCACTCATCTACCTTAGGCTGGCGAACGAAACACCCGTTCTCGGCAATCAGCCCTAGGCCACGGATGCGGTTAAAGATGAATTCCATCTCCTGTACAGTGCGGCCACTCATGACATACACAGAGTTCTTACTATCGCTCACGAGGTCGCTGAGAACATCGGTCACGCGTTCGGTACTGACGATAACAGTGTTGTTGACTGCTCCGTAAGAGGCAAGGGTGCCCTCATAGTCTAGAATAAAAAGCCGCTTATTAGAGACACTGTAGGCACGTGATAGTTCGCTTGCCGAGAGGCGAGGAATGGACATGGTATCACGGCTGAATTGCTCTTCGTGCACTTTGGCAAGGTGAGTGCTCAGGCTGCTTACCCACGTGTCCCCAGTTTGCTGCATGACCTGGGAGATCATCCTATCATACCGGACCTCCTTCTCTGCATCGCTCATGTCGAGGGCATACCTGAATGCATCTGCAATTTCGCTGTAGTTCCAAGGGTTGATTGGGAGCGGATTACCACCAAAGATCGATGCACTTCCAGTGAATTCACTGAGAATCATAGGGCCATGCTTCTTTGGGCTGGCACGGCCGTCTTGACAAAGCAAAAACTCATGGCAAGTTAGGTTCATCCCTTCGCGCAGGCTGGTGATGGCGAGGACATCAGCAACCGTAAGTAGTGCAATGTACTGGGAGAATGCAATATCCTGTCTCAGGTACACAAGAGGGTTGTGAGTGAGAGTTGAATGGACGGCATCGATACGTGTGACAATCTCCGAACAAGTTGCAGCTAGTTCCTGGTCCTCGGTGGTTGAAGTGGCTACTTGGATCAGGACAACGTTTTCCCTCCACTGGGGGTACTTGTTGAGGAATAGCTCAAAGGCCAATAGTTTCTGGCGCACTCCACGAATACTGTCAAGCTTGTCGCGTGCCACAATAATCTTCTTGCCCTGGTAGCGCTTCTGCATAATCTGTACCCACTCATGAACCTCAGGGTCATCGCGAGCAGCGGTGAATGCTCGAGGATCAATACCAATGGATGACTGCCAGACGTTGACGAAGCGGTTCTCAAGCTGAACACCGTCTTCCGTAGCTTCGACGGACAGAATACGACTACATGTCTGGAGGAAGTGGTGGGCGTACTCATGAGTCTGGAAGGCAACGAGATTTGCTCCTAGCATACCATCTAGCAACTCCTTGCGTGCAGCGAGACAGCGGAAGACTTCCGAGGAAGGGAAGGCGGTGTGGAGGAAGAAACCAATCTGCGCATCGGGCAGCTTCCGGCGAATCATCTGAGGGACTAAGCACAGATGGTAGTCGTGGATCCAGATGATGTCTCCACGCTTGTAGTTCTTGATGACCTTATCTGCAAACGCTTGGTTGATTTTGACATAGAAGCACCATGAGTGGTCGAGGAAGGCTTTACTCTTGGGATGATCTGGAATGATGTAGTGGAAGACGGGCCACAGGATTCGCTTGCAGTAATGAGTGTAATGGCCGTTGAAGTCTTTTTCGTTGACATAAACAGCAAGAGCCTGATGCTCCTCCTCAAGCTTCTCGTAGATCTCGACTTTCTTATCTTCATTGAGGCTGTCGGTAGGAAAGCCTACCAACCCGACAAAGATTGCATCTTCGATTTCCTTGTTGTTGAGTGCGGCAAAAATGGCGTTGGTCAGGCCACCATTGCCCTGGAAGCCAGGCACGATGGAGTAATGATCCCAGCGAGAATCCGCCTTTGACTTGCTGGCTTGTGCCTCTTTGGCGCGCTCATTCTGGGCTTGGGCACGCTCTTGGGCTTTTGCATACTCGAGAATCGTGTCGGGCGGGGCAGGATCAGCTCTCGACTGGGGCTGGTTGAAGATGAGCCCACTGGCATTCCAGTCTGGGATGTGAGCATCGCTGCGGACCAAGCTCCGAGGATCTCGAGGCCGGGCGAAGTGAGTTGCGGCGCTTAGCTGGCCCGGTGTGAAGATGTCTTCATGGTCAGGGGTGGGGATAGGGTTGTTTTTGGGGAGCTGGATGAACGAGGGTGGTGCGCGCCGGAGAAGACTCTCAGGCTCATCAGGTTTGCTCCGGATGCTGCTAGTAGATGGCTGTCGGCTGTGGCTACTAAGTGAGGTAGGAGCAGGTTCTGACAGTGCTGCTTCGCTTGCATGATCTGACTTATCCTCATCATGAAAGTCCGCCGTAAAGGGAAGGAACCTGGACCGTGTTAGTTTGACAGCACTCTGCGTTGCGCAAAAGGAAGGTGTGCTCCTGCCAGCTTCTCAGGCAGGAGCGGGCTCAACTACTTACAGGGCGCAGACAAAGGTCGTCATGCCGGACGGAGTGGCAGGCACGCAGCGTGCTGCGGCCAAGTGATACGTTGTTGTTGTGGTGTTCGAGTAATGGAGAGGTGTGGGGACTATACTTTTAGGTGCGGGTGAGGTGAACTTATAGAGGCGGGTCGGTAAGGATAGAAAGCTCGAGCGTCGCTCTAAGCAAAGCAGCTGAACCTAGGATCGAGTTGTGAAGCACCGCGTGCTGCCGGAGATTACTTCTGTTGCACGCCACAACCACAGGTAAAATTGATACAAACGAGCGTGTCTATGGTAGGGGCGTGGCTGGGTAATGCCGTGGGACAAGACAGGGTGACGGCTTGGTGACCTGTTTCTTTTTTTTTTTCCAGCTTGAGGTGTTGTGAGAAATTCCGACGTCATCGCGGGGCCGGGGAAGGTACAGCAGGCACAGCTGAACGTGCGCCTAACATGACACCTATCATCCAGCTGGTATCCGGGTCCACCAAATGTGGAGATTATGTGTACACAGCAATCATGCCATTTGCACGCATCATATCTACGCAGGTTGCTTTTTCAAGTTTCAGAAGGCTGTAGTTGTGGTACACCCAAAGTGTCACTGATCGACACCAGCACCAACATCTCATTCTCTGCACCAATCACGCCGCGTGCAGTCACTGGTTTACACGAGCAACTAGCTATGGCTTTGCGTCCTTGGAAACTACCTGTACGGCTGCCCGTCTTCTGAGCTCCGTACCGAGACGCTACCCAGGCGAGTCAAGCACAGTGGATCCCCGGCAAGCCGCCCCACCATATGGGATTCATCACATGTCGATGTCGGGCGAAGATTCCCATGTTCCGTCCCCTGTAGAAGTCTCTCTTGTGTTGGCTTATCGGTAGGCTAGGCAATCAGACTTCGACATGTATGAAGGAAGAACTTTCTCAGGCTTTTCCACTCATCCCTCCTGGAGTACTCAAGGCCCTCGCGCACGCGTTCCCTTTGCAACAGCCTATGGAAACAAATAAAGGCGATTTAGGCAACCATGTTGAGCCAATAGGAAAGGTGCGCAATATTTTCTCGCAGCTCGAGCGCCCAATGTACGGATAATTGGTTGGCCAAAGGCGTTGGGAGTGACGTGCTTCCACCGTCCATGCAACTTTCCTGAAGTGGTAAGTTTGGCCTTTGGTGTCGATTGCCTAGGGCACGTTCCCGCCAATCGTTCGCTCGGAAACCCTGCAGTGTTTCCCCCACATTCCACAATATCATCGAGAAATTGTACATCACTACATTCCAATACGAACGGAAACCATCTACTTATTTTAATATCTCGCGCTCTATTTCAATCATGGTAGAGTAAAAGACGATGGGCAGCATATAACAGGGCCACTCTCGGCTATTGGTATCCGTGCTCTCTGTTGTGCTTCTTAGCTACTATTAGGGGGGCGATTATCGATAGTATGGTAATTCTTGTGCAGAAGAATCATGCCAATGTCTCAAAGGGATCCGGGACAATTGTTGCCGTACTCGAGGCTGGTACTCCAACAGGTTTCAACATTGTTCACTATCACCAGGAGTGTAACCGAACACTTCCGGTTAGATACTTTTACAGTTACATACAAAATCTTTACCCGTACTTCCATCATAAGTTTCAAACCCCCAAACCGCACCATAACAGCTCACTTTGGCACAGTGCGACTTTCTAACGATCAAGTATGTTCCATGTGCTCGTTGAGATAAGATTCGAAGGAGCTGTAGTGACTGTGTGATGCATGGTTTACACAACACGTGCGTGTTTCATGGAGCACGGAATCAACTTTATCAAGCTGGTACAGGAGACAAACTTACTCTTGCTGATATCGAGCCATGTGGTTCTTTTGTCGTCCCCTGTGCTACTCCGGGAAACAGGACTGAGTAGACATTTGTCGAAGAATAGAGCCAAACTTTCTACGCTTGAGCTATACACTGCGTGTTGCAGTTCTACACACCTCAGATGTCGAAACACTATCATCTTGTCATAACATAGCGTGGGTACATTGGTTTTCGACTAGACTTCACTCGCCTATTGGCCCAAAAATCCCAGTATGATTCGCGGCTGAAGTTCGGCATGAAGCTTGAATTGCCAACACCGTATAATTCAAACATCGGCTACAATAAATTAAGCAAGACTTCTGCGGGTTGCTAATGATCTTATTATCATGCTCTCCACTCTTGAACACATGTCTCGATAATCTCGACTCATTAATATCGGAAGACATCAGCCTACATGAAACTATCGGCGGAAGCGAGGATCACAATCGGCACAGTGGCTGACTGCCGCTGCGACTCGTTCCCGCTAGCATCTAGGCTGGATGTCGGGGGTGGTATCCGAAGAGAGGAGAAGTCAGCTTAGAGCATCAGGCGGGCCGAGGGTGCGCGGATATGTTAATGGGAATAAGAATTGCCGCTGGTATGTGGATTTCACCGAACAAGGCTGTTTTTTGTAGCGGAGGAATGAAATGGTACTCCTTACGGTTTGAGCTTTAGGGCTAACGAAGGCAAGCGACTATTGTAGTACTTGTTAGAAAAGGCACGAATATAATCAGCTTTCGAAGAACTACAAAGTAATGCTACTAGTTATATTAAAATAGACAGTACAATTGTTGCCGTAGTGTCCTACCTATACTTATAATATTGCTTGTAACGGAGTTGAGGACCTATCTTTACTCTTATACTTAATAAAGCTCCAGCTAGGAATAGAAGATAGCTGTTTATAGGTAGGGCCCCGAATAATACACTATAATTATTGTCCCATTATAAATAGTCGCAAGGTAGTTAACTTGTACGGGAAGATACTTAACTATCGTTCAACCGGAATTATATTATAAAATCAGACATTTCAATAATACTTAGCTATTCGGGAGTATATCTTTGCCTTGGAAAGGATTCAAATGTATTTTATAGTATTCGAGAGATTTTACCTTCCATGCAATTGATATTACAGGATATTCCCAGTATGTAGCAAAAAACAAAGAGGAAACAAGTAATTGGTGCTATAACGTAAACTTAGCAAAGAGAGGAAATCCCATCCATGTCCTATTTGCAGGAATATAGGTATGCTACTGTAGCTATCTACGAACCTCCTTCATTCTTCTTCACTACCACCGCAGGCATTACAGCTGCTCGTCTCTACTCCCACATCTCCTTGCTTTCTGCCCTCTTCTTCTTTCTCTCCTTCTTCTCCCGGCTAGGTCTTTTTCTTGTTCTCGGAGGCACGGCAAGTAATCCCTCCACAATGTTCAGCTTCTTCCCTCCTTTTTCACCGGGCTGTGGTGCACGGTTACCATCCTCTGGTGCCGTAACAACCAGTTCTGGAAGCGTCAACAGGTACTGAGCTTTCTTGCGCTGTTCTTCCCTGAGCCTCAACCGGAACCTGGCAATCACTTGCAAGGGCTCATCATTGACGAGCGAATTGACTAGCTCCGCAAAGCGTGGCACGGTCTGGAAAGGCATAAAGTTGATGCGCTCTTCAAGATCGAACTCGCCAAGCCTTTGCATGACTATAGAGTAGATGAATTTGTACACAACTTTTGTCGGGTGGTAGAGAACGAGCCGAGAGTCTGGTTGGAAGAGGAATGGGTTTTTGCGTGGTTTGCGGCCAGGGAAGGGTATGCTGCGGTAGAGATCCCTTCCGTTGCGTGCTATTACCCTGTACCTATTGGGCCGTATTAGTCCTTCTAGAAGATAAACTTTTTATAGGATCTTACAATTTGACACTTTCCTGCCAGCAGACTTCCTGGATTGCGGCCAACACGAATATGATTTTCATTATAAACGCTAGTAGATCGATTAAAAGTAGAGAGATACGGAGGAGATGCATTTTGAAAGGTAATCAATGAGAAGCTTAGGTAATGAGGGTGTTGGATGTTGTGGCGATCGAAGAGAAGTTTGCGCTAATGGCGGAAGATTCATCGCTGAGTTACTGGAGAAGAGTCATGAATAAAGATTACTTAGTCCCGATTAGGCAACTAACGAAGTGAAGTACTTTTGTAGTGCTTTTAGGGAGGTGAACCCTGTAGTACTTTATTCGCTCATCCTTGAGGATAACTATGTAGCCTAACCAGTTCCATACACGTCACCGGTGGCTACGTACCGAGTTTAGCTACAAGGGAAAGTATTACATATTTAGTCGTTCCAAATATTACTATCGTTTATTAGATATAGTTCATCATACTAGAAGTATGCCAGCCTCGGGAGCGCACAGTAACTGTAAACATAGCTATCGTAACTATCGCATTATTTTTGGCATTATAAAAGCTGTTGGCTCTAGAGTTAATAGAAGTGTTAGACGACAGCAGTGGTGCTAGTAGGATAGTGTTCGTTCACAAAAATGATGGCAACCTACCTACAACTAGAATTTCTACCGCCCGTACATAGTAACTAGAGTGTCTATAAGGTAAAGGGACCGAAGAGTATAACAAACGTTGGGCAGGCATTACCTGGGCTACTCGGATAAGTGTTTAACGTAGTCGCAGGCGACTCCTAGTAGCGCTGCTCAGATAATCTAAGAAAAGCCTAGGTGGCAGTCAACAACTATAAGTATCTCCTTCTTCTAATTACGAGTGGCAGCCAACCCGCGACTATGTGCTGTGATAAGAGCCATTCAGGATCGAGCACTTATCGGAGAATTTGATGTTACTGAAAGTTGTGCGATACTCCTGGTATAACTGGAGGCCGCATTATATAACGGCATTTGCATGCGATTTTCGAGGAACAGGTATAATATTGCGTAACTAGGTAGCCCCAAAGGAGTTCTATCTCTACCTACAACTATAGCAGCTTTAGAGAGCCGGATGTACTCAATCTGGCTTTTGCTAACAGCACAATAGATATTCTGAATGTAATGAGTAGAAAGCGTTGGAGACTAGCCCCTACGATTCCTTTCGGGAACTTGCTAGTTTTGCAGTATTTCTGCATGAGCTTGTTCACATATGCATAGCCGAGAGAATAACACTCCGTCCCTGTGTAGGTACATCTGTCTATGACCATCTCCAAGCATTCAATTCCGCACTTTCACTGTGATATTTCGGCTACACCGAATATTTCTATCTCCTGTCCAAGTTAGCGCTGGGTGGCCATAGATGTGGTGGGCTGGAGTTGCTAGTTGTTCCCGAAAGTTGCCATGCTACGTGAGTCGACTTCGATGTGCCTGTCACTCCCGATATGCAAGCGAGCCAGGAGTAATTCCATGACGAAAAGTTATCGCCATGCCGCACCCTTGGGATATGTCATCGAGTATGGTGTAATGCACCCCCGTGCCTTGTGGATGACACCCTGGTGCACCAATCGGAACATCGAATCCCATTGTTTCAGGATTCCAAAAGTATGGCGCCTTTTGCCGCAAAAGGCATAATGCAAACATGCAACGTACGAACCGGCACATATCGACGACCTGCGAAATGGATTTGTTGCGCGAGGAACTGGGCGGGTGCAGTTCGATAGAATGCGGAAGCCCACAGGTGCACATTCTCAAGCCGTGAATTATGCTCTCATACACCATCTCGAATCTATCAACACGGCTTAGTCAAGTAGATTCGCCTTCCATCGGAAAGAAAATCCATGTTACCTTTCCATGCACTGATCTGCTGTTGTAGCAGATTAAAATGCTTCATCTACTATTCCTTATCGCACTGGTCACTCGCCTGGTGTTTGCATTTCCGCAGCTGCTTGCCGTACGCCAGATATCAATTCCCGATCTACAGCTTCCAAAATGCGCCTTGACGTGTATGATCAGTAATATACTAAGCGATGGATGTGCGAATGAGGCAGACTTTTCGTGCCACTGTGCGAGTGGGAAGCTCATCGAAAGAGCAACGGCGTGTATTAAGCAAGGATGCGATGACGAGGACGAAGCAGATACACTCGCAAAGATGCAGGCCGCTTGTAGAGCAGTAGGAGGAGGGAGTAGTAGCTTCATCGGAGGGATCCAAAAACCGACATCAAGGGGCGCTCCTTCCTTGGTGATGACTTCAACCATCATGCCTTCTCTGGTTTCGAGTACTCTCATTCTAGCCTCTACAATACGTCAGCCACCACCACCTGATCCTGGAGGCACCTTACCGACCGTGATAATGGCAAGCACAATGCCGTCAACCATTCCCACCTCAGTGACGCCGTCAGCAGGCGCAAACTCGACAATTCCAAGCACGCCAACGTCGACTGACATGCCCCTCACGCTCCTCCCACCTTCGGACCAGCTCTCTGAAGGCGTCAAAGCAGGAATTGCAGCCAGTGTGTCTGTTTTTGCACTCTCCATCTTCCTCGCGCTCGGCTGGTACATCCGGCGCTTGAAGAGAGACCTCAAAGCTGCACAAGCCGTAGCAGGTATGCCGGAAGACCGTCTACAAGCCGGCATAGGCACCCTCCCCGCCCCTTCCAATATCTCTCGAGGCAGTAGGAGCTGGTCGGGATCTCAGCGCGGACGACGCAAGAGCCGTGGGCTGGGAAGTCCCGTCAGCCCACTCTCTCCACGAAGCCTGGAGGAGGAAATCACGACCTCCAACAATGGTTATGGTGTCTTGAAGCGAAAGCGAGGCCATGTTCTCTCGGTTGTGGTTGAGCAAGATGACGAGGATCTCAATAGCCTTGTGGGGCGTGTGAGGGAGCCGGTGGCTGGCCAGCATGAGGGACTCACGGGGCCGCTAGAGCTAGACGGAGACTCGGCGCATGTATCTGAGTTGCCGATTTCGGTCACGCCGCGAAACAGGAGCGTGGAGAGACACTAGGCCGATATGAGCACAAGTATGAGATGAGGAGAGCCTACCCGTATTGAACACTCCGCCAATTGTTCTAGCAACGCATTATAGATACCCTCGAATGAAACTCTCATTAGCTAGGCCACCCAGGCTAGCGCCATATTTCACAAAGATCTACCTGTTTAAATATAAAGTGGGCTTCCGTATGACCGGATGTTGTCGCGAGTGCTTCCTGGCGCCTGTCAACAAGTACAACTCACCAGTGTGATTGGGGCCTCTCTGGAAGCCTTGCGTTCAAGCCTTGATCCAGTTCACAGGATTGGGGGGCGGGTGTGTGAGTACTCAACGCCCTTGATCGGGCTTCTTTAGTGAGCCGTTGCCATACTCAGGTGGGGCGTTGAGCATCGTGCTCCATCTATGAGGTTGGTGCGGGTATGTAATTCAGGCTGCTTGCTACGTTTTGCAAGACGTAATAAGTTGTAAGCAACCGTGGGAACGCAACAAAGCAATTCAAGAGGACTTCCAAACGAGAGAGTAAGCTCATGTACGACACAACTGTTCTTGCGTGTATACTATGTGCCCAGGTGGTATGTAGGCGCCTTCTGCATTAACTTATCGCTTCGCTCCGTGCTAAAACAAACATGCACAAGACATACCTAGCCTCAATTGTTTGAAGGAACTTCTTCTTTGAGAGTCTAGCAAAGCCAGAGCAAATCAACGAAAAATGGTGTGTTTTGTTTCAAAAATTAGACGGATTTAACCACCACTTGGTGCTTGCTGCTGCCGCCGCCGCCGGACTTACCTGAAGAAAAGAAGAAGCAGGTAGGAGGGGGCAAGAGGTCTATATAAATCCAAGGTGATGCCAAGGAGCTACTGTATCACATGATTCGGGAGGCGGCGCCCGGTGGGTTGCCGGCCGGGGTTTTGCCGGCGTGTAGGTGAATGACTGTGGAAAAGGATATTGAAGTAATACGTCATAGTAGTAGAAAGAACAAGTGTAAGTTGATTTATGCCTTTGCTTTATGCAAAGTATGCGATTTACTTTCGCGCATAGGCAGTTGTGGACCGTTTTTGTATCAAGTGCTTAGCATACTAGATTGAGAGAGATTCACGGTCAAGATTGTTAGGATATCTACTCTGTGGTGTGAAATAGTCTAATAGAAGACTTTTGACCTTTTCAAATTGATCAATACTACTGCGGTGATGTTGTCTGCATCATACCACATTGGAGTTGTTGATATGCGTTCTGGCCTCCACCTTATTCCATTGTCACCATATTGATCACTCGACAGTGGATGTGTACAGCCTTGCCAAAAACGCTTTACCACAGTTGGTATCCCGTCAAATACCCTATAATATAATAAAAAAAATAGAATATGTGCTAGGTAACTGTTCACTGTTGCCTCATCCTCACGGCGCGTTGCGCCTGCACAGCTGGCGCCCGCGCCGCCAGATCACACAAAACGCGCCTCCGGATCACACGAATTACTATAATAATTCTCGTCAGATGATCTCGCTAAGTGACTGCCGCCTGCGGCTTGTAGCCTGCTGCTTGCGCCGAAGTGAAAGGAACTTTCTAGCGCGGTTGATCTCCAGCAGCGCTAGCGTCCTAGCTCGCTCCCCACGGATATATAAACCCCTCCATCTCCCTCCCTCTCTCTTTCCCTTCAGTGCTCCCCGGCCTGGACGGGCAAGATCACTCAGGTTGTGGTGTACGAGCTCATGTATTCGTTACACCGAGGTGAGGCAGCTCATTGCACCTCGAGCTCTCCTCTCTCTTGATTTTCGCTACGAGAGGGTTCTTAGCAGCAATGCTAGACTCTGAATCGTAGGCTCCGGAACTCATCGGCATAATTTTTCAGCCAATGGCTATTCAACATCATCGTCATGGGTCTCTATTGATCAAGCAATAGAAGACTGGTGGGCTTCGGCTCATTTCCATTTTTGAATGGACATTGGCACAAGCTTTTGCTTGCTACTTATCTTTTTCACTGAATCGTTTAGCTTTTGCTGAACTTTCAAGGAAGAAGTTGAACAGTGTTCTTGATCTCCGGTGTTGAGCTGTCATCGACACAAGGCTATCAATGGGTTTGCTCTCAAGAACGTGTATAGAGATCAAGTATTGCTTGAGAGGTCTGCTGAAGCGGTACATTGCCCTTTATTATCATTGTTGTGGCGCAGGATGTCAAGATATCAAAGTTTCAGTAACTGGAAAGGTTCTTCGCATCCTCGTGACTCAGGTATCGAGAATTGTTACATGGCGTGTAAGTGTCGCGTGGCAGCGATTATCGGATACCATGCTGTTTTCCTCGAGGCGCGTGTACCGCAACATGCGAGGGAAACACCATGATACTGATGCAGGTTCGCAGAACGGAGCCATAGATGGCGCTATCATTAGAGTATAGCTCCGGGCAGCGTTTTTCTATGCCCCATTCCGCCACGTGCTTTATTGAGCGACACTCTAGCCTCCAGTTACTAAAATCACAGCACCAACTCCACCAAACCTTTCCTCTAAACGAAGATAATCTCACTCAGCATACAAAGGGTAACGGGATCCATTACCGCAAAGATTGCAGCATGCCACGAACAACCGTAACCTACTTCACCTACTTGAGCTTCTGGGCCTACCAACGAACACGAGACTTGACGTAAACTCTCACAACGTGCCCTGCGCATCACCTATCAAACAAGCGACGGGAACGGAGAGACTAAAGGGCGCTGGCAGAGTGGGATGAGACGTGAAAGTGGAGACAAAGGTGTATGGCATCTACCTGACTCCAAATCCCGTGACTGCCCTTATCCAGGTCATCGAGCCCTCGGTATGCACATTTTCGAGGTGTTTGATCATGGAATATACTTGGGATGTTGATGGCATCACTTAGGGTACTATTTAGACACCCGAAAGATACTGGGATTCACGAGACTGGGCCCCAACATGGAAACTAGAATTCGCACGGGGTGGGTTTATTGGTATCATATGCTTGGAAGAACGTTTACAAATCGACTAACATAAACCCCAACAACGGGTGCGTCCAATTGGTTTGCTCCAAGCCCGCTTCTTCTTAGGGCTTTCCTCTTCTTCCTCACCGACAACCCGTAAGAACACCTCGTCGAGCGTTGTGGGCGACACAGAATAATACTCCAAGCCCAAGTTATCGCGATTCGATTCGAGTAGTCGAATGAGGCCGGGAATACTGTTGAGATCGAGTTGCGAACCCATATGATCACTTTCTTTCTTCTCCTCCACCATTGACTCGGGTGCTTTGAGGACTTTGAACCTCAGTTGTCCGTGCCCGCCTCCTCTCGAACCCCACTTATCTAACTGTACACCAGGTATGTTTCCTCCAACCCACTCTTTCACGCTTTGCATTTCCTCCTCTGAGGTATGAGGCGCTGACTTGAGTACGAGCTGCACAACCCACGCATCGCCGTATTGCTCACCAAGAGCACCGACCGTCCCGAGAGCCAGCATCTTGCGCTTCATAATGCCTACGCGGGTAGCTAGCTTGTCTGCTTCCTCCATGGAATGCGTGGTGATAAGAAGTGCGCGCCCAGGCGCTGCAACACCGAGGAGGGTACGCCACATGACACGTTTAGCAGCTGCATCCATACCAGACGAAGGCTCGTCGAGGAGTAGGACCGAGGGATTGCCCATGAGTGCGATGCCGAGGGAGAGCTTACGTTTGTTGCCACCGGAGAGCTTGGATGCAAGCCTATTCTCGAAGCGGTGGAGGCCCGTGGCTTGCAAGAGAGCATCGACCGAAGATTTAGGGTCTAGGACGCCGCGGGCTCGCGCATAAAAGTACAAATGCTCGGTCACAGTCATTGAATCCATGGCGTCGAATTGGGGGCATACACCGAGGTGTCCACGGGCCGCAGCACGTTTGGAGATGATGGATATGTCTTCAATGAGGACGTCACCACCACCGTTGATGTGCGTCGAAGGGTGAATATCGCCTCGGATCAGAGAGATAGTAGACGACTTTCCTGCACCATTGGGCCCGAGCAAGGCAAAGACTTGTCCTTGAGGGATGCCGAAGGTGATATTGTTGACGGCATGGTTATCGCCAAAGGTTTTGTTCAGGTGTAGTGCTCGCAAGCTGTCCTTACTCGTCTCCGTACGCGACACCTCGTTGGCAACAGCAGCGGGAACGTGATCCATATTCTCCTCTGTGTGCTTTTGCCGGCCCTTTTCACGATTGAAAAACGGTAATCGGTAGCCAGAGTCCCACCATACTAACGTGACAAAAAGTAGAATATTCTGGGTAGTCAGGTATAGTATCGGCCCGCCATAAACATGCATTGCACCGGGGTAACTTGGAATCTCAGTCCCTTTGCATAAAATGCTGAAGGAGTTGAGCGCCAACATTTGCGATCGAAGCAAGCTGGCTGATGGTGAAATAATTGAGACAGTCCAGTGGAAAATGTTGAGATTGGAATCGATGCTGTATGCAGGAGCATACGTTAGAATAGCCATGTATCCAATGAAGTAGATGAGATAGAGTGACACCATGCCACCGGCGGCAAAGGCAAAGGCAGCGAGTTGAGACGTAACAACAAGAGAGATGAGGTACGAGAAGAGAGTTGCACTGAGGCCATAGAGGAAGAAGACTACAAACAAGTAGCCGGGTGCGAAAAATGCGCTAGAAGCCTAAACTATGTTAACAAAAGTAGGGCTTAACGAACAATCTTTTACATACCCCAACGAAGATTATTGTAGCAATAGCGGAGATGACAAATACAAAGAAGAAGTCAAATGTTGTGTAAGCCACCCACAGCGGCACAGCTCGGATGCCGTTACTATAGTGCAATGCTCGGACATTGTGCAAGCGCTCTTGAGTGGGATATAAGGCGAAGAGTGCGGGATATACACACATGGCCAGACCAAAGTAGATAATGAGTTGCAAAGTGTCGCCCATATTGGACGCAAAGGGCACAGCAAACTCCTGGTACTGTGTGGTAATGGGTATATCAGTTAGCGTGTTGTCGAGTGCATTGAGTGTGGTAAGACCACCGATTACACCACCGTTTCCGAGATAGGTCATGATAGTAGGTTCATTCTGGCCACCAAAGAAAAACCCGCCAGGTGTGATGTTGCTGTAACGAGTGCCTACGAAGTCATTGAATTGGGCGAGATTATCGACGATGTGGAAACTATCATTGCGGATGCCCGTGCGCTCAACGATAGTAGAGATTGCTCCACCAACAAGATTTCGAGGACCAATTGGGATAAGAGGAGCTTTGCGGATATTTGCGATGGAAAAGACAGTAGGATCATTTGAATTGGCCCCAGGGTCGCATCCAGCCGGGGTATAGCCCTTCAAGAAAAGCGTCACCAGGCCTGCAGCAGCAATTGGAATCAGCAAGGCGAAAACATATGGCCAAAAGTTGCGACGAAGGATAGTCCACCGCTTGTGGATGAGAATGAGAGACTGTTTCAACATTGACGTTCCAAGACCCTTGCCCATGGAGGGTGCTTTAATAGTCTCGGCTTCTGCATCTTTGTTGCCAGTTTCAACAATATCAATCATCTCATCCCGATCTGCTTCCATCAAGTTGTACTCTCTTACCTCCTCAGCATAAGCAAGGAAGACATCTTCCAAAGTTGGGCCGACAAGCTGGTAATCCTTGACGCTATGGTCTCGAAGGATATCTGTAAATTTGGTGGCCGGAAGAGCATCGTTGAACTGGTATTGGACCATTCCTTCTGAGGGTGACGGCTTTTTGATAGCATCTCTTGGTGGTGCTACACCAGCATCTTTGGGATAGGTGACGTGGTATCCCGCACCAACTTCATGTTTGAGTTGAACAGAAGTTCCCTTAGTTTTGAGCACGCCGCGAGACAAAATAGCAACATAGTCGGCCAGAACATCAGCTTCGTCAAGGAAATGTGTAGTGAGGAGGAATGTGCGGTCTCCACGTTCTGCGAGAAGAATCTCCCAGATCTTGCGCCTGGATAGTGGGTCAAGACCTGACGAGACTTCGTCCACGCAGCAAACCTTGGAGCCTCCTGTGAACATCATCGCTAATTGTAATTTTCTCTTCTGGCCTCCCGAAAGTGTACTTGACAATGCTTTAATCTTATGCCCAAGATCGCAAGCACGGATCAAGTCTTCGATAGTATTTTTGCTGTCATATGCCCCAGTTGACTTGAGCTGATTGAAAATGCGGACGTGTTCGAAGACATTGAGCTCATCCCACATGACATTCTTTTGTGGACAAAGACCTAGCCCACCAGTACCATCGATCTCAATTGCACCGCTCGTGATCGTATTAAGGCCCGCGATGGCATCAAGTGTAGTAGATTTCCCACTACCGTTGGCCCCTAGTAAGACCATGATCTGCCCTTTACGTGCCTTGATGCTGAAGTTGTCGACGGCAACAACGGTCTCCGGCGGCTTGATGCCAACCTTGGATAACACGTTTTTGCGAAACCAACTTGGAGCCCAATGTTTTGAAAAGTTGGTAAGGACTATATTGTGATCTGTAGAAGAGGTTGTTGTCTTTCTGTCCGCAGATATAGTGCCATATAGCCAGCGTTCTACTAGTGCACCCAGTACGGGGTAAACCAAGATCTGAATGATAAGGAAGACCCAAAACACAACACCGATGTTTGTCCAGGTATGGCTGTTGAAGTCGGGAGCGGCTTTGACCAAATTAGCTCCTACAAGTTTACGCTCGAAACGTGCAACGTAGATGATAAAGAAGACGTAGTTGATGGATGGAAAGAGAAGACTGAGAGCGTAAACAGCCCCAGTATTGAAAGGGCCGGCAACCTGTGCAATGATAGCAAGAAGGATGGGTATAATGACAATTGTGATACCTGAAAGCTGCGCTTTGCGGAAAAAAGCTGCGCCGAAGATGGAGAAACTTGTTGATGATAGTCCAGCCAGAATGTGGAAGATGACCAAGATAGCCGCGTTCGATGTGCGAAAGGCGAGAGCCCAGACGATGAGACCCATAATCACCCAGCCAGGAAAGTAAATAATGTCAAATGCAATGTGATTAGACAGGAGTCGAGCAAATTGTGTGTGCCAGGCCTTTTTCGCGGGAGACATTGCCTCTACCAGTTGCGAGATTCCCCGTTCCCTCTCGTCGGCCATTTGCCCGGTGAGTTGGTACGTCACGCCGCATATTGCAATGTACAAGGCGGCTCCCATGATGTTGATCAAGGCGCCCATGTACAACACCCTAATGCGCTCGTCTTGCTCCTTCTGGGTGCGCTCGGTGTATGGAAATTCGTTGATTGGAGGAACGTTTTGCGTGCCATTGAGGGATACGATAGCCCGGTCGATAGCCCTCTGGAAGGGCAGCACGTAGAGTTGAATATCGTTGTCGTTCTTGTCCACAAATATCTGAATTCCTAATGCGCCATCTGCACGTATGGTATAGTTCCAGGCACCGCCACTACCCTCGTTCGGGCTCGAATGAAAAGCGGCAGCACCGAAACATGTGCTCACACCCCTCAGCGAACTTTGGCAAGTTGTGAGCAGGTCCACCTCCTTCTGCACCGTGATGGCCTCTAGCCCTGCATCGCGAACTTGGTTCGACAGTTGCCCAATCACATTATTAATGGCCCCCCTAGAGTGTCCGTTGTTGACGAAGATAACTTTGTTCCGGCCACCGGTTGCAGCGTTGAGTGCATTAGGGAAAGAGCGGATGGGTTGGGGACTTCCGATACCAAATTCCGAGGGTGGGACGAAGAAGTTCTTGGCGTATGTTATGAAGAACATCTACGGGACTGAGATTAGCTATTGCTTGGAATCTGACGTTGCGCGACTAAGAAATAACATACGAAGATGATTGGGGACCAGAATGCGCGAACACTCGTGAAGAACCAATGCCGCCAAAACACTACAAGCAGCGTCTTTTTCGTGAGAATCCATGTCTGGCGAAGGACTGTGCCTGCCATGGCTACAAATTCCTCGTCGTATTACAGAGGCTGGTATCTTGATGCACTTTGCAGGCTCGAAATTATTGCGTTCGAGTGTTGGCTTCTAAGAGGTAGAAGCAACCATTTCTCTTGTGACGGCGAGGCAGGGGTGTCAGTCCGGGAAGTAATGCGGCGAAATGATGAAGAGCGCGTTGGTTGAAGGATCTTATCCAGTACGAAAAGGCTTCAATTCGGAGAGTAAGGCGGTGCAAAGAAGGACACGAGGATGTTATCGCAGAGAGGCGACACCAACCAATACGTCAACATAGCCACCATATCCATCGTAAGTGGCATGCCGAGGCGGCGTTGTCTTGTCGGACGTCTTCGGTATCCCTGTCGACCATTTGCAAGTTCCACTGTTCTCGTATGCGGCGCGATGTTCTGCCGGTCCATGCCCGAATGTCCGCGAACAGCAACGAAAGCGCTCGTGCAACTCGGCCCTTCCATGACCCAGATACACGATAAACGCTGCGAACACACGCAAGAAATTACCTTGGTGGTTCTTCCTCTTCCGATGCATCAACGCAGCTCATGGTCAAGTGTCAATGTCGCCGCGCTTGGCTGATTCGACATCGTCGATAGGATGTAAACCAAGACATGCCAACACGCCCAGATGGGGACGCCTAGCTGCCGAGTCGACCTCATCATAGGAAAGCAAACACCGCTGTGGCAGATTACCGTTGATACGCCCCGCTTACTTGCGTCAAGCTACCCTTTTGTTGCCGCGTCATTGATTTGTGTCGTCCAGTCAGCCAATGGGAAGAAAGGAAGACTGGCCACCACAAACTTCTCGCTTCAGGTGCTGCCCACAAATATGGCGTTCGACAAGCCCGGGAACTAAAAGAAGGAGTTTCAGATAGTTTGTCGATGCCAATAATATTAGAGCGAGGTAATTGCCTAAGAAGGTTCTTCAGAATCTTTGGGAAGACAAATTCATCAGGCTAGAATTGAGAGCACTACAACGGCTAGGACAAAGCGACTTAGCCATGCAATACACATCAATTGCTCTTTCTGTCTTTCAAGCAACCAAAGAGCCCTTCTCACTTTCTTATACTCCACCGCGAAAAATGCCCTCATGTCAAGTAGCTCTCTCCTTATAACAAGCACGTCCGTCCATCCTGCACACCTTCTGCTGAGCGCTCTGGCCTGATTCGAGCCACCCTGTAAAACCGATATCTCTCTCGATAATTTCTAGCAAATGGATGACTAGCGCAGCTGTCACGTGTGTTGTATGCTGACCTCCACCAACGCAGTTGTAACACTGTGCCTCTAGCGCCACCCTCCTATCAGCCTTGCGATCTTGGATCATACTACACGAACCACGAAGCGGTATATAGGTCTTTTGTGCGTTGTCACAGGCGGCGTGGTGAAGGAACCCATGCTACGAACGCCTTCCCATCCCTTCCCGATGGAGGTTGTACCTGACACCTCAGCTTTGTTGCGCAGGTGTAGCTAACTACCGTCAAACCCAGAGTCGGTATCAAGGGGCGCAGGATTGAATATATCAAAGTATTCTTCGTTGAGAACAGCTTTCAGGGTTAGCTCCAATCATAGTTTGCAAAGGACTCGGGGTGTAGTCTATCCGCTCTGATAATGACATGTACATGATCCTTGGAGAGACTCTTAATGCAAACCTCCCCGCATGCTAATACAGCCATGTAAGCATGTTAGCGGTAATCCTCTGCCCTGAACCACATCACTAGCTGTTTCACCCACCTACGTAGCCGCCAGACAGCTCCTAGCGCCGAGACTCGGCGGTATGTTTGATGGCAGTATTTGGCGATGATCGAAGCCTATGACGGCTAGCGCAGCGATTCTTCCGATGGGTGTGCATGAGTGTGTGATAGCTAGGCGCGCCTTGGTGATGCCAAATGTCGAAAGTGCCAATAGGTAACGCATGTATCGTTGCTTGCGTTGCTGGAACGTTGAAGTGCTACCATATTGTAATATGTTGGTATTGTCGTTTCCACTTAGATTCAAACCTGAGTAAAAGAAAAAAAAGGCGTGGAGGTATTACAGTGAGAGTAGAAACCTTATTAGAATCATTCTGGTATCTTTTGCGGTAGGAAGTTCTAAGTAGAAGAGTGTCAAGGCACATTCACCTCCGGCATGCTAGCGTTAATCGCTCTTTTCTGCTACCGCCGCCACCAGAAAAAAAAAGACAAAAAAGGCAAAAAAAGAGGGGGACGTACCTGATTGATCCGGGAATTGAACTTTTGAACTTGCTTGCTGCTGCCGCCGCCGCCTTGCCTTGCTTGACTAAGAGAGTTTGACGTACCTGCTCGATCCTGGTGTATCGTCGCCGGTGTTCTAAACCGTTTGGCCAACTTAGCCTTGTGTGCACTCGATGATTGTGGGTATAATTTAACTAATTATATACTGGATAATGGGAGCTAGCTGTTTGTTGCCCACGAAGTTGTCATAAGTAAGTGAAGGTCACTGACGTAACAAACACTCACAGAAAGGCCTAGCACGCATAGTCATGGAACAATCTCGAAGTACAACAAACGCGCTAGGAGCCATATCTCAACTTTATAATCTAGCGCTTAGATACTCCTCAAGTTTTTATATGAAGCTGGGTGCAGCACACATAGGGTGCAGCTTCGTGCGTAACGCTTTTGTTCCTTACTATTATTACGGGTAAACTACCTTGTATATACCGAGCAGTCCTGTATCGAGCACTCTTGTTAAATACTGCAACCTTGAGGGACTACGGTTACTATCATGTCATGCACTCAAAATAATACAACTTATTATATCTCTAATCTCAACATAGGTCGGACGGTGACAAGGACTGCGTACTAACCTGGGAGCTCTCACGCTGTTTGTACCCCAATTTAGTAAGTTCAATAACGCTGGCAACATCTTTTGTTCCCCCTGTATTATAATCTCCAGCCTTCCCCGCACCAAACACTAACATTCCGACCGGAAACGGGGAACCAAAGCTGTCTCTATTATCGCGCCATAGGATGTCCAATGTCACGAAAGAAGGGAGGCCGATAGGCCAGCTTCTCAAGACTAGAAAGTATATTTCTTATGTCGAGTAACAACTTCGCTAACTGTAGTAGAGCCAGTAGCTTTCAAATAAAGACTCGCCCCAGTCCAGCTATCGCAATCAAACCGAAACCTGCCTGTGCGTCGTTACTCGTGCCAGCGCTACCAATACGAAAAGCCAGGCCAAGGGCTCCTTTCTACAACTCCAAGGCTGCACACCCGCACCATCACGACATCGGTCGCAAAAGAAACATCTTAAAGGCTTCGCACTAGTGATTAAAGAATTTTCGTCATGGGGAGGGTATAACATAAGCGCGTAGAGTAATATGCCGGAGGAACTCCGGAAGCAGTAGGTTGCATCAGGAGTCTCGGTCAAATGCGAGGCCTTGACTTGCTGGCCGGTCATTGACAGGCGTATATCAATATCCACCCTTGGATATCCTATCATTCAGTGGTTTAAAATGGGAAATACAAGCGCATTGGGAGTCAATTCGTTGTGCATTACTGGATTTCAATGTTTGTAGCAACACCTGGTGTTTATTGTCGATGAATGATGCTGAACTTTGTAGCACTCTAACAATAGTATGTTCGCAAGAAAGAATACAATACGCCTGAAGAAGCAATATGCTCATATCATTTATCCCGAAGGCCGTTGCGCAATGCCAAAAACGCCCCACGGCAGCTACGTATCCAAAGGCTCCTACATTGAATACCGTCTGCGTCATATTAGCGTTCTTGTTTCGTGTCACGGGCTCCCAAGATGTATCTAACAACTCCTTAGGTTCCCTGCATAAACTATAATCAAATCATTCCTGCATTGGTTTATTCTAAGATTTCGCTACCACCACGCTGGAGCACAAGGAAAGGGCATATCCCCTTCACAGACTTCCTTTACTTGCCTCATTAGTGCCGTATTCCCCTTAACAGGTGCTGTCAAGTTTACCCTCATAGACGGTGTAGTTGCTGCTGGCGGAGATGGAACTGTACGGGGGGGGGGGTGCTTAGAATAGTTTCTGAGCATGTATCATAACAGCTGTATTGTGTTATTACACGAAAGAATAACATTTCCGATTGGGGTATCATGAGCAAAAATATATAATTGTGAAGCTGGCATTTAACGTAAGTTCCATATCTCGTCTACGCATCTCCGCATGATCCAATAGCATCAACACAGACCTAGAGGGTCCAGCACTGATCTATCGCTTGCTATCTGATTGAAGTTTGGCGTGGGCGTGACCAATTCAGTGCCACTTGGTAGTAAAGGTGTTGGCTTATTGTTGTTGATTACGACAGTAGGACCAGATGCAACCGATAGAGGACCGAAGCACAAAGGCACGGTAAAGGTCTGAATAGCGAAGCTGTAGGTAGATCGCTACCTTCCCTCCATATGTAACACCGCATTCGTTGGTGGCTATAAATGATTTTGATATACCGCAATCTCTTTGAGCTGGTCCTGCGTTCACATGGGCTATTGAAATGAAATAAATTATGGTTTACTGGGTCTTCATATCGGTGGCTGGCAATTTGCTAGTCTAACGTTCGATCTTCTGGTGGTTTGAAGATTTGAACGAGAGAAGGTAGAATTTACAAGCTAGTAGGCATTAAAACCCCGCGAGGTTTTGTACTTTTAAAATTGCGGCGAATAGGAGTAGTGTAGCTGGACTTCCACAACTAGCTAGATTTCTGGCTGTCAATCGGTAAGGCTGGCTTATTCCATCTATTCTTTAATTCTTACACAGCAGATCTTAACCGAAATTATTGCAGAGGATAGAGATACCGCCGAAGTTTTTGAAACATTAGCCAGTAAAGAGATGGTTTATGTTGTTGTATCCCAGCTGCATAGTATCATGTGTCAACGCTAGCAGGTATCGTTATGCGATATGTAAGATGTACGCCAGCACATACAGCCTTTTAATTACTCTGGGCCTTAACTAGAAATGATAGTCGTCACGTGGCGTATGTTTCACAAATTCAGTCATGTGTCCTTCCTTCAAGGCGGCTGAGCCAAGATGACCTAGGTCTGATAAGCTATGTTTTGTGCAACACACTACATTTCAAATAGCTGAGACAGATAATCAATGAGACGATGAGATACTCTGCATTCTACACCAAGACGGTTGACGGTGCGCATTCCTCTCTGCCTGTGTTGTAGTCAACTGCGGGAGGCTACGACAGTGCTCAAGGCTCAAAGTGATGCCGCGGCATTTCGTGAGACCTTCAGGGAACAAAACGAACTTTGGTCAGTACTTGAGCACAAATATGTGAGTAGATATGGGGGTGGCGTATTCGTAGTCTCTCCAACTTGGTGGTCTCACTCGTCCCTCCCAATGGGATGAGAAATCAGGGATTATGCTAGTTGAGTTTTAGCATAGTGTAAGACATCAGTGGCACAACGCTAAGCAGGTGGCATACTTATGTATGTGCAATTAGAATGACATTGCCTACCCGTTAAATGTGCATACGGGCCTTCCCGAGCATTTCCTATATGAGAAGGTACACATGTGCTAGTATTCTGTTCAATCCCACGATGCCTTGGTCTCGTTTGCCATAACCTCAGGTGTACTCTTGTCAGATTGGACCATCAGTCTAGCAATAAGCTACTGACAGAATTACGCTCTGGCCCATGTGCATACGCACACGATCCATCTCACGCACGAGCTCACGCACGAGCCGGCTCATGAGCTGGCTCGTAGGCTCGCGTTGATGAGTTGACGTTGATGAGGTGACGTTGGTGGCGATCTAGATGGCGATCGATATCGCGCGTGCACCAGCGCGCGCCAAGAGCTCGGCGAGCAACCTCAACCTTTGTGAGAATCGACTCCAGCATCGCGCCAGCAGCTGGGCCAGCAAAACAGTGGAGTCTTGATGCATCAGGACTCAGCTGAGGTGGGCGCCGACCCACGAACCGGCGCATCCCTTGCAGAGGCTCAAAGGACTCAAAGGCCCAACCCTTGCAGAAGCTCAACGCCAGCTGAGACTCGCCCTGACAGAGGCTCGCTCTGACCGAGGCTCCGCCATCACCGAGGTATCAGCAGCTGAGAAACTTGAGGATATTTAGAGGAGCGCGATGGCAGATAGAATCAGGACAGCGCAATCAGTCAATCAACTTTTTGACTCACTCAATTCAATCAATCGTTGCAATCCATCAGTTCAATCAATTCAATCAATCTCTCAATTTTGACGTTCCAATCTTTTATCACGGTTATTTATCACGGTCATGCACCACTCGCAGCAAACCAAGCACGACCTCCAAAACCCCCTCAAATCTGACAAGTCTTGAGCCTCTTTGATCCATTGGTAGGCCGCCTTAATAGCGTCGAAATACTACTACCTAATTTATTATCTAAGTCCTCAATGATTGCGCACTTGCGATTTTTTTTCCTTACGCGTCTGCTTAGCGCGAAGAAGGAACTTGCGTTCTACTTCCTCCCTATTGCCTATAAGTCCTATCTAAAGGCTACTAACATCCTGTAGTACTTTATCCTCCCTAGTAGCGTTGTTGTATCGCTTAGGTTCTAGAGGAAGAACAACAGGCCGCTTACCCTTGCCCCTAATTGTGCCGTGTGGCAACCCAACACTATGTGCGCGTTTGCTTAGAGTTCGCTGAGGTTTGGTTGCCGCCATAAGAGGCGCATAGTTGCGGAACATAGGATAGTCTTTTTTGGCCTCGTAAGAGCCCGCCTCAGTAGGCGTGACACTCATCGTCTTTCCTAGTACAACGTTTAGGATCCGGAGAAACTTCTCGTTGGGCGCAAGACTCCTATCAACTTAACCACTCTCTTCAAGCTCCGCAAATCCCTCCTTGCGGTCATCAACCAGTGTGTCTCGGAACCCATGGAAGTGCTTTAGTTCGCTGAACGAAACCTTGGTCACCGCAGCTGTACTCTCCTCTTTCCCCCTCACATCACAAACAAGTGCCGCAATCGTAGTTAGCGCGTTCTTCGTCATCGTGCTATACTGCGCCACATTGTATGTATTGCGTACCATGTACGATAGCACCATGCACCCAAATCGCTGCCCAAATCTCGCAATCCGCCCAATAGTCTGCACCCAGATCGAGTACGAGGGCGGGAGTAAGGGCGTATGTAGGCTGTGGCACCTTGTATGCAAATTGAGCCCCGAATTCATATAGTATAAAAGTACCAACACTTCCGAGTCCGTGTTGCGAACCGTTGGAGCCCAGGCTCTACCCGGCGAGAAAGATCTAACTGGGAGTTCTTGATAAGCTCAGCCTTGTAATCAGTCTTGAATGTTACTAGATACGCAAATGCATTGTAGTCAAGAAGCCTCAAGATTACAGCATAGAGCTACTGCTCCCAAGGATTGAGTGCAAAGATAATCGCCTTTTCGTTCTTGTAATCTACCTAGTCTGCAATATTTGCAAACATAGCGCTTAACCAAGCCAAAGACTAAACGAAAATCAGCACCAGCTCCTTAGCTATATACTCTGACACCTTCTTTGTTTTGAAGATCCCGTCCAGCACTCTCCTATCGATAGCTTCGATTTTCTCGTATATGTTCTCCATGAGCTTGCAAAACCAACCGTCATAGTTACCCCTCTCATACGTCTTCCAATACTGTACTAGATAGGGCGACTCCTGTTTCTCTGTCTTCTTCTCCTTCAGCGTCCTAATGCGCCTACTAGGCGTGGGTTCATCATCATCATCATCTTCATCCTCTTTATCTAGTTCTTCTGCCATCTCATCATCTTCAGACTCGTAATCAGTCACATCTCCTATATCACCATGGTTCTTCTAATTATATCCGACTTTTCTAATCTTTTTAGGAGGCCTATTCAATCCATTGGCTGATGCCGGGTCCCCTGTTATGTCACCAGGCAACACATCTTCGTCCTCGCCAATCAAGTCATCATTTGTCTGTATCCCATCCTTTAGCTTCAAGACAGAGTCGCTTGGGATAATTGGCACCTTGGCCTGATGGATATCTGAAGCAAAGAAAAGTAGTAGATGGATCGCACCGAGGTTCATAACCCTAGCAGCCGCGGTATTGTTAAAAATTCCATCACTATTATCATCTTGAATGATCTCACCAGTCCACTCCAAAATAACATTATTGTACAGCCACTACATCGGTTCATGGTTGTCGATCGTAAGGTTGTAGCGGTTCACCCGCTTCATTGCGGTGCCAATAACGTGTTTAGTTCCCATGTAGTCAACAATGCATGCTAAAGAATAGTCACGGCGAACCATGAAACGCTGGAACAGCTTTGCTAGTATAGGCCCAGCTGCCTCAGCATCAAGACTATTCTGTATGACAAACTTGTCAAAGGCTGGAGAGGTGAAGCAGTACTTAGAGCTCGCTAGAGCTGCCGAAGTTGCTGTAGTTGTAGTAGTAGATAGGACTCCTTCGAAGCTACCTAGCCACAAGATATTATACTACTTCCTAGAAGACGTAGCCTTATCAAAAATCTATACAAAAAGCGTCTAAAACTTAATTGCAGCTATACTTAAAAATACCTACAGCTCTATAGATAATATTGTCACTTTTAGTAGCACTCACGCATAGTTAAATTCTTAGATAAGTACTTTCTTTAGAGGGGCGCTGGCTACAACTGTAAGTAGTGCTTTTAGTTTACGTAGGAGAAATAGAAGCTAGAGATAATAACTAAGGTTAATATCTATTAGCACCTTGCCTAGATAGTATATGCATGTATATGGCTAGATAAACAGGGTAGACCGCGTCGCAGTCCACTCGTCATTATAGAGAGAGATCAGCATACACGACGACGTAGCTACTCTAGCCAAAGTTATATTAAAGCTCTTTGTATAGGCCTACTACCTAACTAGCAGCGGTCTCAGCTTTTTATGCAGGATAACGCTCGTATACACACCTCGCGCACAACGATGAGATAGATAGCTCAACACCACATTACACCTATAACTTACTCACCTGACCTCAACCCAATTGAGCACCTCTAGTAGCATCTTAAGAAGATAATTCATAATCACTACCCACAATACAACAACTCCTCTCAAGCTGAAGAGGAGTGGGAGAGTTTCTGCAGCGCGTTGAAGGAGTGCTGGCGGCGTATACCAGGTACGCTTATACGCAAGCTTATCTTCGAGAAGGATTCAAGCTTGTAGGCGGGCGCAAGGTTGGCAGACTAAACACTGATTCAATTCTCTACAAATACATCAAAAAAACCGAGTTTCTATATAATTTTAGGTGGTGGGTGGTTTTGAACGATGAGGCGTCAATCTCGTGTTGGGCGCGCACGTGCCACGCTGTGCTAAACTTTTGTCCAGTAACTGTATTTTGGCCATAGTTATATCAAGTCATGCCCTTGATTGAATCCTAAACACATTGCTATTGTTGGTCTTGATATACACTGAAAAAAAAAACCCGCTGTGTACCATCAAATGACTATGTTACGAAACACTAAGGTACAAATTCGCTAAATGTCAAACAGTTGTATTTGCATCAAATCAAGGGCACCAACAACCCCAGTCCACATCATCAAACACATCTCACCGCCCAAAACACCAAACGATCGTACGTTACTACACGCGTACCGTCCCAACTATCCTCCACTTATCATCATACTCAAACATACTCTTTCTCATCCTCTCAACACTTGACTCTGCCCACCACCACACTCATCCTACCCAATCCTTGTCTCCTTAACCCCCCTCCCAATAAGCACCTTCCTAACCTCACTCGCAACACCCCTCCTCCTCGTTGCAACCCTACATAACTCCCCAATCTGCTCATCCACCCGCTCACTCAAGCGTGCCAACCCAGCGCCCTCCAAACTACCCTCAGGCGTATAAAACAAGCCATAACTTTTACTCGGTGTCTCGACATCCGGCGTCAGCGCACGGCGATTGAGGTCCGCGAGACTGATTTTGGTGCGGGGCGTAGCAAAGGGGGAAGATGTGGAGGTGCGGAAGTGGGAGGAGCGAGAGGGGGACGAAGTGCGAGTTTCGGCGAGGCCGAGTTTGCGCATTTGGGTTTCGAGGAGGGAGACTTCGGCTGTGCGTTTTTCGGCAAGGGAGGTCATTTTGAGGATGGTGCGTTTTACGGCCTCGACGGTGGGGACGGCGGTGGTTTGGCCGTTTTGTGCGTTATGCGAGGCGATGCGGGAGCGGAGGAGGATGGCGGATTTTTCGGCTTGGGAGAGGAGGGTTAGGAGGCGGGCGTATTCGGTGCGGAGGTCTTTTTGCTTATCAGACAGCTCTTTGGGGAGGGGTGCTTTGCGGGAGGTCGAGATTTTGTCGGGGTCTTTGCGGTTGATTATTTGCCGGCGAATGTCGTTGAGGCGGGTCATTAGCTTGGCCTTTTCGTGGAGGAGGCGGGAGAGTTGGTTGAGTTTGGAGAGGACGTCTTGGACTCGGCCAGCGTCCAGTTCGCGTTCTAGCTCGGCTTCGAGGTATGTAAGGCCTTCGACCTCTCCTATTGTCCATTGCTCAGACCACGACCTGTCCTCGCCTTGGTCTTGGATATCCTCCAATGTCTGACGATCGACTTTGTGGCCAGGCTGCGGCTGCTTGTGATACTCGATGTAAGACTTGAGGGACCGCGCGTTCCAGCCTAGCACGTCAAGCATGCCATTGATGTCTTTGTACAAAATCTCAATCTGAGCAGCGATTCCAACCTTGTTCTGCGCTTGGAGAGGCGCCTCATGATATGAGACAAATGGATCCAAAGTCCTACTAGGTTCAATTTCTCGTGCAAGTTGCTCGCGCATACGTTCACCTTCTTCGTCTTCTAGGTCAGACACTTGGGGCTGCGGTGTTGGTGGTTTCGCCTGTTGGACGGAAGAATTCAGCGAAGTACCGGGTGGCGCAAATTGTTGCCGTGATCGAAGAGCCGATGTTGATGCAGAGCGAACTGGGCTAGGTGAACGAAGGCTTTGGGCACGATTTACAGGTGGGGGAAAGTATGGCTTCCCTGACGCTGACGATGGATTCGCTTGATTTCCAAGACCGATAGCGAAAGGAGCTTTTTGTGTTTGTTGCCCGAACAATGGAGTTGGGGGCGCGGGCCTGGGTGTATGCCCAAAGAGTGGCTTTGCCGGCGAGGTACCTCGGCCGATATCTGCTGTTCTGACAGCTGGTGGTGTGGGTGCTGGAGGAAAGACATGGGGCGACTGGTTGACACTGTCTTGGAAGTTCCAGCCTCCTGCCTTTGACTGCGGTCTGCGTGAAAGATCGGATGGTGATGGCTCCTGCACCTCTTCAACCTCCTCTCCCGACTCTTCTTCCTCTACGGAAAACTCGCTTCTGTTATCTCCATCCTCATTATCGATGGCTGATCCTTCGACCGATGAGCTTGGCACCTCGACTTTCACGCCGGGACTGCCAGCAAGAGGTGGCAGATCATCGTCGGCTGACTTCGGTGCTTTGCTTGTTATGAAGTCCGGTGGAAGAGGCGCATCATCAACCTCAGGGGCAGCCGCAGCCGGTGGCGGCGCTTTTGGCGTAGCACTCTCGCTTTGAAATAGTAATTTCTGTTGTCTAGGTGGAGAGGCCGGTGTCGTAGACACGTTTTGAGCGTTGTTGGTCTCCTTTGCCGGGGTGGCTGGTGGTTTCGAGCCAGTCCCCCCTAATCCAGAGGCGAAGTCACTTCCAAAGAGGGAACTAGTGGAAGGCGCCGCAGGCTTAGGTAGATCGTTCTTCGCAGTGCCATCACCACTGAAGGTAGTTCCAAGCTTAAATCCTCCTGCAAGTCCAAAAAGACCCTGGGCGGCCTGTGGTGGTGCCTGTGGTGGTGCCTGTGGGGTTGGCGTAGCCTCATCCCTCTTACGATCATCTGATCCACTTGTTTCGGATGTTTTGGACTCAAAAGACGCGGTGTTGAACGATGATTTGCTCTGTCCAAAGATCGAGCCCCCTTGTTGCGAAGGCGTGTTAGCCCATGAGGGAAGAGACGACTCTGTGTTGGAGCCAAATGTGATCGTAGAGCCACTGGGTTCTGATTTCAGACCTGGAAACGCAGACTTCTGCTGTCCGAGCGAAGCGAAGCCTGACTGGGCACCACTGGTACTGCTAAAGCTAGAGAAACCGGAGTTATTGGCAGACTGGGCAAACTGTCCGAATCCACTCGAGCTTCCCGCAGCAGCGCCAAATGGACTGGCCTGTGTCTGCGAGGTGGGGTTGTTTTGTGAAGGTGTGCCCCATGGAGAGGCCTTGTTGCCTAATCCGCCAGTTGCACCGAATCCAGAGGCTTGAGCGCTGCCCATTGCTGAAGGGGCACCGAAAGCGGGAGCAGCAGGCTTATTTGAAGCGGCCATGGAGCCAAACGGCCGTGACGGCGTTGACGAAGATGCCGAAGTGCCAAAACTAGGAGCACCGAATGCAGGTTTCGAGGCACTGCCAAAACTGGGAGCACCAAGCGCGGGTTTTGAAGCGCTGCCAAAGGTGGCAGCGGGCTTCGCAAAAGGACTAGGGCCAGTCGAGACCGCAGCCGACGGAGTAGATGGCTGTCCAAAGGTAGACGTCGGTTGTGTAGTATTAGACGGCGCAGGTGAAGGGGCAACTTGCTCTGTTTTCTGATCACTCCCTGTAATCATGCCAGGATAGCGGGTGCCGCTCTCAATAGACTTGTCCCAAACGACCCACCAGGCCACGAGAATACCTTGATGCGTAAGGACTAGATAAGCCGGTAGCGGATGTGGGGCTTGATCTATTTCTTCGAGCGCTGGAACCGGGCGAAGAATCTTCTCTGTGGCGGAAAGATCCAAGGCCTCGCCAACAAGAACACTGTCCCCATCTTCTCCAAATACTAGTCGAGGAACTGCAGCTTGCCTAGTATCTGCAGCAGGCGTCAGAACCCATTTCTGGTATGCTGCGTCTTTCTGTTCTGCTGATAAAAGCTGTTTTGAGCTTGTAAGCACCCCTATAGTGTCCGTGTGTGAGTTAGTGATGATGAGCAATTCGTCGAGATCGGGCTGCCAATTTTGAAGTCGTGTTGCGGAGAAACGCGGGGGAGTTGGCCGGGCCGGTGCTCCTGGTGAAGACAAAAGAGGGTCCCATGATTCGGGATGATACTCAACACTAGCGTATCCCTTCCCACAGCTGACCAGATGGTATTTATTGTCGGAGTCCTCGGTCATCGCACCCTCCTTTGGACTATGGACGAGGAGGAACTCGATATTGCTCAGCCAAGTCACGCCAGTTACTGTTCTGTTAGCGGATAGGGGAGAGGGTGGGTGCAAGCATGCTCACCTTCGTAGTTGTCGTCCAATCTCGGAGGGCGTGGGATGGTGGCTAGGAGCTCGCGCGAAGTCTTGTAGATTTCCATGGCACCGTTTTTCAGGCCGGCTGCCACAGCCTTGCCTTTGTTGCTCCATGCGACACATGTGACGCCATCCTCTTTCAAGGTAATGGTCGACCCAGTGGTGATGTCAATGGCCCAAAGCTTGCCGGTGTCGAGAACGAGAGCCATGTAATGGTCCATTGTTGGCTCAGGGTTGGCTTGCAGCACTCGGACAGCAACACCCTCGGTCTGGAATTGTTGCTCCGGCACCTTGTGGCCTTTTATGAGCTTCGCGACGTCGAATACAGCCAGCCCGCCCTTGTCCTCGGCCGATATGGCGAGAAACTCGCCGTTGGTGGAGAACTGCACATGGCGCAGCGGCGGGTCGCCCAGCGGTATGGCCACGTCAGGAGTGAAGTCTGAGACGACATCCCACTCGCCAGGCTTTTTACTGAAGGCTTCGCGCACCTTCTGGGTAGAGGCGACTACGAGCTTGTCTGGGCCGGCGGCGGCAAGCAGGCCAGCTTTGGAGGAGACGGAGAGGAGAGTAGCACAGGCGGGCGGTAGTTGGTTGTTCGGCCATGGCTTGACGACCTGGACTTTGGTCGCTCCTTCTGCGCCTTGGGCAAGCGCGCGGAAGCCCAGATGCTAGACATGTGTTAGCCGTGTCTGCTAGAGGCGGGCGCGTGGTGAGGTACATCAGTCTGATACTCGTCAAAGGCCTCGCCCTGGTGCACTGCGGGCGCACTGGCAGACATGTTTGCAAAGGCGGACGAGAGCCTAGCACGCACAAAGCTGGGGCGCAGGTTCTCAAGCGATGGGGTGCTGCGTTTCAATGGCCGGGCAAGGTCATCGGAGGCCGAGCGCGTATGCGAATGCGAGTGTGTATGGGCAAACGAAGCAGAAAAGGAGCGTGAGGCGAGCCGTGGAGGGCTCGGGCGGAAGAGCTCGAAGCTTTTGTTTAGTATGGTGCCGTGCAAGTGTGCAGACGCCTGGCGCTCTCGGTGGCAGAGCGACAGCAGGCGACGAGCAGAGTCCGTCTGTGCTTTCACTTGCTTCGCCCGTCGTTTGTTTGTGCATGGAGCTCCAAAGAAAGCTGCAGGGATGTTTGCCAAGACGCGGCAAGAGGCCTGAGCTCCTCCAGGCACGACAGCTACGCAACCTCGCCCGGTCGCTGAGAACTGCTTGCTGTGACTGAGCGAGACGCCCTTCCTTCCCTACCCACCACGACCACACTCCCTACCGCACGCCGCACCCCGTTTCTATATTCTATACACTCAGCCCCGCCTCAAAAACACGCCACCTCCCCACCATGGGCGGCTTCGACTTCTCCAACCACAACCGCAATGCAGCCCTCCACGCCCAGGGTGTGCCGCTGCCAAAAGCAACAAGCACAGGGACCACCATTGTCGGCTGTCTGTTCGACGGCGGCGTGGTTATTGCAGCCGACACACGAGCCACCAGCGGCCCTATAGTAGCAGACAAAGTACAGCCACCTCTGCAGACACAACCACCGCCGCCATATCTAATAAACCACACAGAACTGCGAGAAGCTCCACTACATCTCCCCCCACATCTGGTGCGCCGGCGCCGGCACAGCGGCAGACACGGAATTCACCACCGCCATCATCTCCTCTAATCTCGAACTGCACGCCCTCTCCACCGGCCGCAAGCCCCGCGTCGTCACCTGCATGACCATGCTCAAGCAACACCTCTTCCGCCACCAGGGCCACATCGGCGCATACCTTGTCATTGCCGGCGTCGACCCTACAGGCTCGCACCTCTTCACCGTCCACGCCCACGGCTCCACCGACAAGCTGCCCTACGTAACCATGGGCTCTGGCTCGCTCGCCGCCATGAGCGTCTTCGAGACACAATGGAAGGCGCAGCTCTCGCGCGACGATGCCGTAACCCTGTGTGCAAACGCCATCGAAGCCGGAATCTGGAACGACCTCGGCTCCGGCAGCAATGTCGATGTTGCCGTTATCACCGAGGAGAAGACGACGCTGCTGAGAAACTACAAGACGCCCAATACCAGGCAACCCAAGCAGCGCAACTACCGCTTCCAGAAGGGCACCACGGCTGTGCTGAACGAGAAGATTATTACAAAAGAGGAGATCAGCAAGTATGTCACTGTGCATGAGCTCCATGATGAGAATGTGGCGGCCACAGCCGAGACAATGGATGTGGATTCGTAGATGCGGGGCGCCATGAAGATATGTAACATAACCCATGCGGGTCGTCACGAAGCCATAGATAGAAATCCATGATTACGACCACTTGATGCATTATTTCGTAACCTCCAAGCCCCTATCTAGCCACACTCAATACTTCGCCCCCTACCGACACCTCTTCTCCACAATCCCCGCCCCATGCTCCTCATACTCCTTTTTGCTAATCCACAGCTGATGGAAACTGCCCAAACTCGCCAAAATACTGCCGCCAATCCACGCCGCATACTTGCGCTCCACCACACTGCCCGGCGCAATGAGCTTGTTGCGCGTACTCGGATAAATATTATTAATCTCGTAGTTGAGCCGGTCGTTGAACTTGTACAGCAGCGTGGATCCACCCGTGACAACGATATTGCTGAGCAGCAGGGGTCGCTGGTCGGCATCGACCTGTTGGACGGCGGCCTGGACGAGGCGCGGGATGGTGTGTTCGTCCTTGGGGCGGGGGGACGCGTCTGATGTGAGTGCGGCCGCGGCGTCGAAGAGGGGCTCTGCCGGGCGAAAGCGGTCGGCGGTGAAGACCTGGTTCCAGCCGTCAGGCATTTCAAAGGGGCGGCCCGGCGTGTTTTTGGCGATTTCTTCGTTGGTGCCGTTGGTGAAGCGGCCGGGGCCGGGCCAGACTTCGACGACGGACTCTTTGAACTCGGTGAGCACGCGTTCTTCTTCGTAGAGGCGGAAGGAGGCGGGCGGGGGGGTGGCAAAGGTCTTGTATGTGGCTTGTGCGGGGGCACCGGCGTCGACGGGCGTCTTGGAAGTCACGAGGTAGTGGGGGATTAAGGGGATTTCGGGCGTGGATTGCTTGAAGACATGCCGAATTTGGTTGGTGACGAAGTTTCCTGCTAGGGGCGACTTTTGCACGCCTTTGCGGAGGACCATGCCGTCGAGGACGGGGGTGACGGATGTGTGCGAGGCGCCGACGTCGATGATGATGCCAGACGCCTTGCCGGATGCAAAGGCAGCCAGGACGCCCGTCTTTTGCAGGAAGAAGGCGGGCGCGCCCCAGTCCTCCATTGCAATCTCAATGCACTTTTCTCGTGCCTTTGTGCTGTTCCAGCCCGGTTCTGTGACGAGCAGCGGAGACTCCTCAAGTGGCTTCTCTTGGTTGTCCAGCGCATCGATATCCATTTCCATGCCCTCGCCGCTCTCTGCAGTGCCGTCGTTGAGCCCGTTTTTCGCCGGGTCCGTGGGCTTCACACCTGTCAGTCTACTGGTGATGGCATACTCCCAGAGCTTAGTGGCCGTGTCCCAATCCTCGACTATGCCATCTGCGCCCCAGTAGTTCTTGATTTCGAGGCCGCTGTCGGGGTTGTGCAAAGCGTTCTCGCCGAACGAGCGCGAGCCCGATTCGGACTGGCCATAGAAGGAAGGGCAGACAGACTTGGGGACATCCTCGCCCGCGAATCCAGCTCGGGTGGTCGAATAACCGGGGTCCAGTACAATCGCAGACACCTCATCTATCAATCAAGGTCAACGTGGGCACGACGGCAAGCTTCATGGGGCTGTGTCTACCTCCAGCATACTCGCCTGCAGCTGGTGCAGTCGACGAGTTGGGAATGTTCATCGCGCGCAATTGTCGCAGTACGCAGAGCTGTTCAGTGGCGTCAGCAGAATTTAGTCGATCAATTGACGCGTCGTCCTGGAGTTGCGAGCGGCGTCAGGGTCTGCTGGCGTGGCGGCGGCGGTTGGTGTTGGAGAGAAGCTGTCGCATCGCGAAACTCAAAAGTTGCGGTCGCGAACGACGTTGACCTCATTCTCATACCTCACCCCACCACCATACAAGCAGAGTAGCGACCCCCCCTCGGCTTGGATTTTTGAGCCCGGAATATGAAGAGATAATATAGGAATCAAAATGGCTCTCCAATTCTTCCGTCAGCTATATTCGCTCGACACTCTTGACACTCGCTTCATCGTACCAGCTACCGCTCCTCCAAAAGAAGCCCTCAAAGAGGCCGAGCTCGACCGGACAGGCTCCTTATCATCCCAAGATGGGCGAGTTAAAAGCAGAAATGTAGCAGACGACGTCCAGCCGTCAAGATGGAACACGCCAGAATTCTATGTCTACTACGTGTCCATTTCTGCCTCTATTTTCATGATGTTCAAATTGGTGCTCGACGTATCCAAGTGTCAGTTCGTCTCGAAAAAAAAAGGTCTTGATTACACACTAATTAAAGAAGCATCTCATCCAAGCTATCCTAAATTTTCGCACTTACTTGATGACGGTTGGATACCAGGACGTAAAGTTGTATGTGATCTAACAGCCACCTTGCCCTCCATGTTGACAACCGCAGGACAACACAGATGCTCAGTATTCTGGTTTCAGACAGAATATACCAGCTCTCTTCGTCATCATGTTGCTCCATCCACTACTTCGCAAAGCTTATGACACCCTCTGGGGAACCGGCATGTACACCCAAATCCAGCCCTCAGCAGGTAGCGGGGGACTCACTATGGGCTTGCCTCCCTCAGTTGCAGCAGATGCTCGTCTCCACCAGCGTGTCTCTTTTGATGTTATATTCGCTGGCATTTTTCTTGCAGCTCTACATGGCTTTTCGACCTTCAAGATTCTAGTGATCCTCTACGTCAACTACTGCATTGCGACCAAGATGCCAAAGCCGTACGTACCAGCAGCTACATGGGTATTCGCTGTTGGCACTTTATTTGCCAATGAATTTACTAGGGGATACTCATACGGCAATATTTTCGCCATGCTCCTCCCTTCGTCTATGGACGAAAAGGGTCGGCCAGCAAGAAACTTCGGCCACACCCTTGACAACTACGGCGGCCTTATGTCTCGATGGGAAGTCCTTTTCAAATTCACCATCCTCCGCCTCGTCAGCTTCAATCTCGATTATTACTGGAGCCTCACATCTCGAGGCAGCAACTCGCTCGAGGTACAACACTCCCCACATTCCCATCGTCAAGCTAATAACCTCAAGAAGAAGCAACTCGACCCTTCCAACCTCTCTGAGCGCGACCGCGTCACTATCCCCGCAAAGCCCACCGACTTCAGATTCCGCAACTACTTCGCCTACACCATGTACTCCCCCCTTTATCTCGCCGGCCCCGTCGTAACCTTCAACGACTGGATCTCGCAACAGCGCCACCGCCCCGCAACCATCACCTCAAAACGCACAACCATGTACGCAATCCGCTTCCTCGTCATCCTCGCCACCATGGAAATCATGATCCACTACATGTACATGGTGGCCATTTTCCACGCCAAACCAGATTGGTCCACCTACTCGCCCGCGCAACTCAGCATGCTCGGCTTCTTCAACCTCAAGCATATCTGGCTCAAGCTGCTCATCCCCTGGCGCTTTTTTCGCCTCTGGGCACTCCTGGATGGCATCGATGCCCCGGAGAACATGGTGCGCTGCATGAGCGACAACTACTCCGTCATGCACTTCTGGCGCGGCTGGCACCGCAGCTTCAACAAGTGGAGTCTGCGCTACCTGTACATCCCGCTGGGCGGCAGTGCGCTGCCCGGTGTGTGGGGCAAGGCGCGCGCCGTGTTCAATTACCTGGTTGTGTTTACGTTTATTGCCATTTGGCACGATATCCAACTTAGGCTGTTGATGTGGGGTTGGCTTGTCACGCTCTTTGTGCTGCCTGAGATTCTCGCCTCATATCTTTTCCCCGCGCGGAAGTGGCGGGATCGGCCGGATGCATATCGCTGGCTGTGTGGTATTGGGGCGGTGGCCGAAATCTTGATGCTCATGACGGCGAACTTGGTGGGGTTTGCGTTGGGTCTGGATGGGCTTGATGGGCTGGTCAAGAGTATATTGGGGACGTGGGAGGGCCAGATGTTCTTTTGGACTGCGTGTTTTGCGCTGTTTACTGGCGCGCAGTTTATGTTTGAGTGGAGGGAGAATGAGAAGAGAAGGGGGATCAAGATGAAATGTTGATTTGGTAGCAGGTAATGTTTCGCGTGAGTGCTAGCATAGCTGAATGTTGTTGGATTGCTCTCTTGAACATTGATATCTGCCCTCTCTCAAGACGTGAGACGAAGCCACTCTGATGGAAATACTGAAAGTAAGTGTCCGCACAATTAAATATGAAGCATGATGTTTGCGGTCTCTGTGCCCGCCTTCATCCTCCTCACTTTAAAAAGTATAACTTCAAACCCACATATCTCATTCACCCGTGCTTGCAAAAATCTCACACCACCCGCATTATACTCGTCTCCTCCCTGCCAAATTATACAAAATGATACCAAAATTGGCAAAAAGTATGGATTGACTCCACGTTTTTTGTTCCAAAGATTGAGTAAGTGCAGTGTTGTGCGGGACTCGCGGTCACTTCTGGTAAAAGGCAAGAAATGAGTTCGTACAAATCCTCGCACTGCACAATGAGATTTATAAAATATTTGGCTTATATAGATGGCCAAAATAGTAATCTGGTAGGTGTGGCCTTATTGCTCAGTGTAAAAGATGTGCTCGTTTGTCCACGGCGCTAACGAGCGATGGTCCTTGCGTAATGTTTGTGCAGATTTTGTGAAAGGAGCGGCCGTGCGCTCTGGTCTGAGCGGTCTCGGAGGGTTGTGGACTGTGTGGTACTTCGTGCTGTAGATACGATACTGGAACCAAGATGTGCTGTATCCTATATACCTTAATTCTAATAGCTACAGTACTTGGGTAAAAAAGTGTAGTATCGAGAGATTCTACTTCTAGTACGAGGACCGTAAGTACGTACAGGAAACAAAGGTGCTTGAAGCAGAAGCTCGAAATTGACGAAGCGAGTGTCGTGCACTAAGCAGGCGGGGTGGCGGGGTCTTCACCACGACGCCGCGCATGAGCTTGCTGGATCTTGCGTCCGTCCTTCTGCCCCTTCACAATAGTAATCATACCTCTAGACCTCTCTTGTCATTAAGCAGTACACAAGTCTCTTCGTTTACTAATTCAGCCCACGGGCGCATTTCTAGTCAAACTACTGCTGTATATCTCCCTTTCAGCTAGCGCATGTCATCTACTCTTCGCGATGTAACTTCTCGGCTTTTCTAGGCAAAGCTAAATATGTATGGTCTCATAAACGCGCACTAGCTCCCAGATAGAGAGTATTCTGGTCACCAATCCTCGGATTTCGCCTCTTTACACCACCTGCAAAATAGCAAGGCTGGATACAGTATAGATTAGACACTTTTTCCGTACGAGCTTGATGCGTAGATCTCCACTGGCAAAGAGGGTAGTAATTAGCTATAATGGGTTTATGATATTGGAGTGCGCCGAGCCAGTTCCATGGCCTCTTGAATACTATAGTTCTAGCAGCAAAGAGATGGCAACGATCACACTAGCAAACACGAATCATCAAGAGTGGTCAAAACAAGACAAATTCTCCTAGCGAGGCAAGGGCTCATTTCAAGGAACGCAAAGAGGTCCCAGATTGGCTGGTAAAGTAACTAGGAGGCAACATGAGAAGACTGGCACAAGCGTGGAAAGGAAAAACAGAAAGGGATACAATCCAGTCATGATAAGGCATGGGACACGGAAAAGGGTGTAAGTGAGCCAACTCCTTAGAGAGACTTGTACCAGGGGCGGACGGCTGAGAAAGCTAGTAGAGTTAAATGTCCCCTAACGGTAAGTTTGGGTTTGTGCTTCAGTTGCAGGGCAACTTATCGGTAAGCCGGCGGAACTAGAAACTCCTAGGAAGTCGTCCCGAGCGTCTGAGTCGCTGAAAATCCATATTAGATTACCTTTTCGAAAGTTACGAAGGCTGAGTGTGTTGGGCGAAGATACCTAGGTAGGCTACCTAGAACCTTCCTTCAAGGGATCTATAAGTAGAGCTAGAGGAATCTACGATTCTTAATTAAATTATTTATCAGTATACATACAGTATTGATATAAGGAGTGTGATTCTGCCACCTTTCCAATTTACTGAGGTAGGATGCAAGTTGGCAGCGATGATTGGCGTGTGTGCACGTGCCTTGCTTTGGACTTGTGTATCCCTTTTTCGCACATGGTTGCAACTTCATCCCATCTACATTCACCCGGAAACTCGGGTTCTTTCATCAACTGACTGGTGAGATTTTGCCTATACCTGCTTTTGAATTATCATCTGACCTAGCTAGGGCTTTATGCCCATTTATTGCGATAAGAGCATCATCTGTGTATTTGTGCGGTCATCCAAACCGTTCGATCGCCTGACACGGTTGTCCTACTCTCTGGCTGTCATTTCTTTAATCGTAGGATATATAGCACGTGCTATAGATACACAAAAGCATATGCTTGGTCAAGTATAGCCCTTTCTTTATCATTTCTACAGTCACATTTTCTGTTCGTTGTCGTCATTTACTGTCTCTTTTCCTCTTTATCTTCATTTCACACTCTACCTCTTATACTCCTCGTTGGTCTCTAATCAATAGTGAGCAATGGGGCACTCCTCCTACCCTGATACAATTTCGCATGTGGAAGACACTTGCGTTCGTATCACAGCGGATCAGTTCATCCAGGTAGTAACGTGTCACTACCTAACATATTCACTTGTGTTCTTTCTGGTATGTTTCGGAGTTCGGCGAGCTCGTTTGTCACAGCAAATGACCAGTATCGTGGCTTTGGCAGGCCGCACCGTCCAATAGTTGGCGATTCATTGGATGCAGGCTACGCAGGCGTTTGCAGCGGTTCTCCACGTGCTCTCGTGAACGGTTTCTAGATCTAGCTCTGCGGTCACTGCAAAGTTCTGTCATCTCATTACATTGCAGGTGTGCCTAGCGCATTTCGTGTTTCAGTACCTGCGTCCTCATTTCACCACCCAAGTTCGTGTTTCACCCCACATCTGCCTTAATAAAGCCGTTGGCAACACACAAACTCGATACATCGACAACACATTCTTTATCGTGTCGTTGCGGTTGCCCCCGGCGTAGATGCCAAGGCGCTAGAAGCGTTTCTCTGGCAGCAGGCACGCTCTTCAAATACACAATAGAGCGCCCAACATCCCTTGCAGGCACGCTCTCTATCCTACAACTCCCAAACAGTCCCTACAGCTCGATACTTCTCTATTCGGCCAGTCCGACTCATCTTCTTTCCGCTGCAGGCAGTCTGTCATTCATTGCCCGCCCGCCCTTTTCTCAGCCCAACTCTGTTCTACCCTATCCCCGCATACTATCACCGTATAGTAGCACCCCGCTTGCAAACAACAGTATATCCCGTTCGCTACATCCTCAACATGAAAAGTGTTATCCTAGCGGGCGCCCTTGTAGCGGGTACGCTCGTGGGAAATGTCAGTGGCCGACCTCTCTGTAAGTCAAGTCTCGTGGCAAACTGAACCATCTACTGACTCTCAAAGTGGACAGGCGCGCTATTGTGACCGAGGTCGTCTATGTGACAGAGACTGTCGCCAATGTCATAGTCTATGTTGATGAGACGGGCGCGCCTTACCTAACTTCGACTGAGGCAAAGGCGGCGAGCACTCTTTCCAGTGCGGTTGTTTCTACGACTTCCGTAGTTGTTCCGCTTGTAGTCGAGCCAACTTCTTCGTCGGCCTCGTCTTCGCCGGTTGCGCCTGTTCCATCTGCTGCGCCGGTGTCTTCTCTGCTGCCCTCATTCGACTTTCCCGCGTCGAGCAACAAGCCTTCTATCGACATCAAGCCCAGCGCTCCAGCCGAAGTGGCACCCGCACCTCCATCCCCAACACCTGAAATTCCCAAGGTTTCTACCACTGCTCCAGCGCCTGCGCCTGCACTTACTTCTGAGCAGCCGGCCCCACCATCTCCAGTCGCGTCACCCGCAGCGCCAGTTGTTCCTATAGAAAAGGAAGAGTCTGTAGGCAGCCTTGGCATGGGAGTAACATACGACCCCTTTAAAGGTACTTCAAGTAACTCAGATTGCAAGACCAAAGAAGAAATTGAGAGCGACTTCAATAAGATGTCAAGCTATAAGGCCGTTCGAATCTATGGCCAGGGCTGTAACATCGTTCCACGCGCTGTTGAAAATGTCATCAAACACAAGCAGAAGCTCATGGCCGGTGTGTTCCTCAGCACCAGAGGAAACGGTGAATCCGTGGAAGAGGTTGTCAAGACCCTCAAGACCGCTATCGATACGTATGCCAAGGGCGATTGGAGCATTGTTTCACTCTTTTCTGTCGAAAACGAGCGAGTCAATGATCGCGACATGACCGCATCTGCCGTGGTAGATGCTATCACGGCTGCTCGCAAGCAGCTTCGAAGCCTTGGTTACAATGGCCCTGTCGGCGCCGTCGAGACCGTCCCTGCCACTATCGACAACCCCTCCATCTGCGAAGCTTCCGACGTGGTTATGGTCAACTGCCATGCCTTTTTCGATTCCAATACCCAGGCCCAGGACGCTGGGAAATTTGTCAAGTCCCAGGTCGAAATGGTTAAGCAGGCCTGCAACAACAAGCGTGTTGTCGTTACCGAGTCCGGCTGGCCTCACCAAGGTAATGCCAACGGTGAAGCTGTTCCTTCCAAACAGAACCAGAGCGCCGCACTCGACTCTATCCGCAGTCAATTTAGTTCAGACATGTTCCTCCACCACGCTTTCGATTCTACCTGGAAGTCAGATTGGGCCTCATCGTTCAATGCTGAGCGCTTCTGGGGTATTATCCAGTAGTTGGCAAGTGCATTATGGAACAGATATGCTATGTTGGGGGATTTAAACGAGTGCAAATGGTGCTGCACGTCGTCTTTCTAACACCATCATAAGCACCAATAGGCAAGACCTATGTAAGTGTGCGTAAGGCATTCTTGGCGCCATTCTGGATCATGAGAACATGTACCATGTAGTATAGATACCCAATTTCAATAAACGAATGTATGATATGACACTTTATTTTCCATGTTTGAACTTTCTTGTCTAGTCTACGGATAACAAAGCCTCCCAAGTACGATACAGCTCAATATCCTAGCTCTGTCGCCGACTCCTCGAGCGCCTTGACCAGACCATCAAGCGTGCTCTTCCTCGTCTCGCCATTCACAACCACCCTAAAGAACTTCCCCTTCTCCCCAGGCGCATAATCAATCATAAATCTCCGCCCGATCAACCTCTGCGCAATCTCCACCGTCACCCTACTATTCCCCTCCACATCCTCACCCAACACCCCCTCCCCCACATAGTAAAAACACACCTGCAAGCACGGCAACGGCTCGGGACTAATCACCACAAACCTCCCACTCGCCCGTAACCCCCGCAACAAATACTCTGCGCCCTCGAACCCCCGCCGCACCAGCGCGCCAAAGTGTTCCGCGCCATAGTACCGCAGCGCAACAAAGAACTTCGCACTGTCCGCCCGCCGCCCACACTGCGGCGTCAAGTCCGCCAAATCATACACATCCGCAAACGCCGTGCTCGGCGCGCCGTGAAACAGGTACGCAGCCGGCAGCGTCAGCGCAGCGTGGAACAGCGCCATGTCGGCGCCCAGCAGAAAGCTGCACGTCAGGGGCACGCCGAGCATCTTGTGCGGGTTGACCGTGATGCTATTGGCGAGGTGCGCGCCTGCAAGCCGGGACGACGCGTGTGCCGGCGAGAAGACGACGGAGCCACCCCACGACCCGTCAATGTGCAGCCAGATGTTGTGTTTGCGGCAGATGTGTGCGAGCGGGGTGAAAGGGTCGAAGGAGCCGAGGACCGTGGTGCCGGCTGTGGCGTTGAGGAAGAAAGGCGTTTCGCCGCGGGCGATGCTTTCCTGCACCAGGCGGGAGAATTCGTCGGGGATGATTTGGCCGGCGGCGTTGACGGGGACGGAGACGACGCTTTGGGTGCCGAGGCCGTGGAGGTTGGCTGCTTTTTCGAGCGAGTAGTGGCCATGGGCGCTAGTGAAGATTTTGAAGTTGTGGGTGCCGTTGCCAGTGGTTTTTGTGTCGGGGTAGAGGGTGTTGCGGGCGATGACAAGCGCGGTTGCATTGGAGGCTGAGCCGCCGGGTTGAGAAATGCCGCCGGATGTGGAGGGCAGACCGAAGAGGGAGGCGAGGTATTTTGTTGTATGTTTTTCAATCAGGGTTAGGACGGGGGAGACTTGGTAGACGTGGGCCTGGTACTGTTAGTTTGGGGCAGTGGGCCGCGGGGGGGGTGGGGGGGTGCTAGTGAGGTACGTTTGTATTTAGAGCTGCGAGGAGGAGCTCACTGACGAGACCAATCTGGAAATATATTAGTTAGTTGTTTATCTAAATGTGTTCTTTGGAGGATACGCACTGCATTAGGGCTTCCGTATAGCTTATCCAGAAACCCCTGGTCCCATGTGTTCACGCTGTACTTTAGAATCGTCTGCACAAGTTCTACTAGCCCTTCTTTTCCACCGGCATCATCCCGAATCTCCAAATCTTTCTGTAGAATGCTTTCTAGCTTCTTCGGCGGGTGGTGCTCGACGAGTGTGGTCCTCGGAGCTCCGCCCTCGACTCTCAAGCCATGACCTATATGCTTTGTTTTGGCATCTTCATCGGCAGCTGCAATGAAGGGGACTATGAGATCTCGAATAGTTGTGAGAAGCTAGAATTCTCGTCAATAAACTCATGTCTCACGAAATGATGTTTTTCGACGTTGACTTTGGAACACGAGGGTAATCTCGTTTCTTCGGAATTGCCATAACAATTCCGAGCACCTAGGCATATACTTACGTCGTTGGCTTCGTCTGCACGATTGAGGGGCTCCTCGTGGTTATCATTACCGTTGGTGGCGGACATGTTTAGATTGCGCTTCTCGAAGAATTCTAGGCCAAAGAAAATGGTAGATTAGGGCGGAATTGGCGAACTAGGGCTCAGTCATCGAGTATTTATGTAGTCTAGGACGACTAATAAGCATCATACTCAAAACTGAGTCATGTAGTCATCATGGTGCCATATTCCTCTAGGATAATTAGCCACCAACGATTTTTTAAATTAATTTTTTTTTTCACTATAAGAGCTAGGTTGACCAACAAAAGATTCACACGGTTTTGCCTGACAACAGTACGGGTTCTGTATTGAATGAAGCTATTGCCAACACGTATCTAAATCATTCAACGTATGCTCGAGGATTTAGGGATTAATTATCTTGCCTATTTAATTGGGTCTGTCAGCGTTCTTCCACTTGAAAGTCGAAAATTCATCAACAAAAAGTCCATTCAACCCTGTTACATCGCTGGATGAACACATTCGTGTGCATGCTTGGAGCATTTACACAACGAATGAAAAGAGAAGAAATTTCCAGCCCCAATCGTGTCCATATCCCAGTAAAACGCCTGTTGCCATGCCTTTTGTGAAAAGAAGCCACACGCGATACGTGCCCGTTATTGCGCAACCACACTTGCTTTTTCCTTACCCTTGTTACTGCTAGCGCTACTGCTGCCCCCCACATGATTTTCATTCCGCCCTCTCTTGCTCTGGCTGTCCTCTTGTGCCTGCTTTTTCTTGGCTTCGGCGGCCTTGGCTGCATGTCTTTGCCGCGCAACTTCGATGGCGCTAAGATGCTTGCCGAGATTTTGATTGTGGTTATGATTTGGAGGGGTCACTGACGAGTTACTGATGCTCTCTGGGAACGACTGGAATCCATCGTTGCCGGCAGTGTATCGTGACCGCTTGACCCAGTCGCCTCGCTTGCGCTTGTATAAGTCCATTTGCCAGTTTCTCCAGACTGCACGGCCGACGAACGATTCTCGTAGTGAGTTCTCGTTCTCGGCTAGTTCTTCAGCGATGCGTTCGCGAATGAAGGCAAGGCCGTGAGTTCCATCCCAGATAGCGTCGATGACACGAGAAGCGGCTGGATCGAGGGCTAATTCACCGACGTGGCCGTAAAATTGTTGTATCATTTTTCGGCGAAATATGACTGAGGCATGCTTGGCTGTCAATGCTGCTTGAAGAGTTCGTGATGCGGTGGGGTCACGAGCAAGCTGCACTGAAAGTTCTGGAGAGAGCTTCGCAAGCGAGTCGAAAACGAGATCACCCAGAGGCCCATCGACTGCCATCATGGTCTGGGCCAGTAGCGATCCGTGTACCTTCTCTAGAGAGTAGTCGTTTTTGCCGTTTGGCTTGCCTTCATCGGACGGGCCCTCGCTCATCCTGAGGATGCGCGTAACCTCGAAGCCATATGCACCGCTATAAGCAAGTTCTAACTGCGCCTTGACCGGAGATGTATCAACACCTCGGGCCGCGCAGCGTTCAATCAATGTTTTCACAATGGCTGTTCGATTTCGCTCAACCAAACTTGGAATCTGATCCACAATCTGCCGCATGGCTTCTTCAAGATCATCCTTACCAAGCCTTTCCAAGATCTTGCTAGCTACATAGCTCGCAATCTCGTTGCGCGACAGACTGCCCATTCGCTCTTTGAAGAAGTCTGCGTATATTGACTTGAACAACTTGCCGGGGGCGCTTTCGATGATGGTTTCCAGAAGCCGAGAGCCGATGGGGTCATACACAAGGCCATTGATGAAGGATGCGCTCTCTGTGCCTTCGGCGATGGGACTGTCTGGCAGCAGTTTATGGATGATTGAATCCTCATCCTTTGCTCGTGACTTTCCAAAATGGGCAAGTTCGAGTTTGAGAAGAAGCTGCAAGGTGGGGTTGCCGAGTGGGTGTGTAGCGAGCAGGCGCAGGTTTTGCGAGTCAAGGGTCGAGGCGCTGGAATTGATGGTTTTCTCCAGGGCCTCCAAGAAAGCCTGTGGTACCGTTCGCTTCTCCAATAGGCAGTCTTGGCGCCTGTCAGTTCCTGCAACGCCAACCTTCTCTTTGCGCTTGCTCTGCAGGACCGACTTATTTTTGCTCTCCTTTTCCAGGGGCGCTCCGGATAGCACGACCAGTAGCACCCGTAGCACGTGCGATGCAAAGCGGTCTGTCATGAGGAAGCCAAGGTGTTCTTCGAGCTCGGCCAGGGTGTAGATGAACAAGCTCTCCATGGACACGACAATTGCATTTGGATCTGACGGTGTTTGCAGCAGTTTGGGGTCTGCAAGCTCGAGAGTGACGACAGGCGCGGCTTGGATGAAGAGGGCTTCGCAGCAGTGGGAGGCGAACCGGTGTTGGACGAGGTTGAGGAAGCTGCGACGGGTCAGCACGAGGACACGCAGAAGGCGCGAGAGAGACACTTACTGGCCATTGAACCTCTGGAACAGGCTCTTCAGCTGGTCTGGCGAGGAAAGAAGGATCAGCCGCTCCAGCAGGCGCGAGCACGACTGGCTGTTGGCAATCTTGAGCTCCTTGCCGCTGGCCTCTTTGTAGACGCTGTCGAGGAACAGAGTGCGGGCCTCTGGGTCGTCGAACTGGTTCAGCTCGAGCATCTCATCCGCGCGCTTGAAGTACTCCTGCTCGTCGTCGTCGAGCATTCCATAGTAGGCCATCTTGCCTGGGCGGGTGACGTCGGCCGCTTCTTCCTGCCACGCCTCACCACCGTCCTCGCCATGGCCGGCAGCGTCGTCCGTTTTGGCCCGCTTGGTATACAGGTCGGCGTCATCGGGGTCGCGCTTGCGCTTCTTCTTCTGCTCCCCGCGGCGGCCGCGCTTCTTCTGTTCCTTGGGCATCTTCTGGGCGAGGCGGAAGTGTGGACGCGGGTGGCATAAAAAGTTCAACCGGCCCGGCTAAAGCTCGGGTAGGGCTGGAAGGATGGCAGAGAGGCAGGACCAGATCTCGCAGCCAGATCCAGGACAGCGACGCACGGCAGATTTTAATATACCGGCCGAGGAACCGACGGCGACTGCTGCCACTGGCAAGAGAGCAGATGTATCTAACGTGCGACACGGGCTTGCAGAATGGTCCGATTTTCTGCTCCAAGGCAAACCCGCCCGCTTAACTAACGTTGCCTGCCGCTCGCTTGCGCACGCCTGGGCCCTTGCCCTGGTGCGTCGATCGGGGGGCCCACGATCGCGCCGGCGCCACAGACCACATGGCAGCCACTCATCCCACTGCCCATCCCACTGCCTGTAGACACCCGCCCGCGGAGCACGCACCATACGACCGATCCCCCCCCCCGCGCCATGGACGACGGCGACCGCGTGGCCGACTACCTCGACGACAAGCTGCAGACGGTCGCCGAGCTGGACACAGCCAACCTCGACGACCTCTTGGCAGCCATCACCCAGCAGCAGGCCCTGCTCAGGCACCAGGTCGACGCCGCACGCAAGGACCTCCATGATGCAAAGCAGGACGCCCACGACGCCCACCACCGCGTCGAAACCGGAGTGCGCAGGTTCCGCCTGGCTGCGGCGGATATCGACCAGCGTCTGCTTGTTGTCACCGCCAGCGACACCTCGGACGAGGCCGTTCCCCGATTCGAGTCCTCGCTCGGCCAGCTGCACCGCCTCCATGTTGCCAGTGCCTACGTCGAGTTGCTGGCCGAGGTCCATGTCCTCAGGTAGGACAGCCCTTGCGCGCGCTCCTGGCGCCCGTCAGCTGATGCGAGACCAGCAAACGAGCCCACACGCTGCTCCACACATCGAGCGAGGCTGCTCTCGCGCCGTACAAGCAACTCTGCTCTCTCCACACTCGCCTGATCGGCCTGCAGGAGGATGCAGAAGGTGCTGCCCCTCAGCTGCTCCACCACGTCAATAGTATCACACAGTCGCTGCGCACCAAGATCCTCGATGCTTTCACCGCCGAGCTGGACCGCCTGCTCAAGAAGATACACTGGCCCACGCCTAAAGCAGCCATTCCCGCTTCGCTCCAGAATGATTGGGAATCCGCCGTCGTGAAGCTGCTCGATCTGCAGATGCCCGAGCTCGAGGGCAACAGCTATGCACGCGGGCCGGGAGACAAGGTCAAGCTGCCGCCGTTGCTTTTTCCGCTCGAGGTGCTCGTGCAACCGTTGGAAATGCGTTTTCGCTACCACTTTGAGGGCGACAGGCCCACCAACCGCATTGATAGGCCCGAGTACTTTCTCTCCCACATTACCACCCTTTTGAACGATTACAGTGGCTTTGTATACGACCATGTGCAACCTATCCTGCTCAAGCATTTCCGTGGAACCGATCTGGCCCTCAACCCTGTCTACATCGATGCCATGGCCGCCTTCGTCACTGCCCTGCTGCCCATGCTCAGAGCAAAGATTGGTGGTCTGCTGCCAAAGGTTGCAGCCCAACCCCAGCTTCTCAGCCACCTTATGCACGAGGTGATGAACTTTGATAGCACTATTAGGGAGCATTGGGCATACGACGGCGGCTATGGAGTTGATGGGTGGAGAGGGCTTTCTTGGGAATTCATGGTCCAGGGTGATTGGTTCGGTCGCTGGTTGCAGGTCGAAAAAGATTGTATGCATCCTCTCACAGCCCGAATCACATTTTTCGGGCACTAACGTGTGCAAATAGTTGCATTGGCGCGCTACCAAAGCATCGTCGAAGCTTCCGACTTTGGCGATCTCGACTACGAAAGTGTGGATCCCAAAGCAACCAAGCCCACCAAAGGAGCAATCCGCGTCAACGATCTCCTTGAAACGATCACTGGTGTGTTGGGCATCGTCCAAGCCAAGCGTAGTCGCTAATATCCGATGCAGATCGATACAGACCCCTGACATCCTTTAGCCAAAAACTCACCTTCTTGATCGACATACAGATTGCTATTTTCGACAAATATCACGAAAAGCTACTGAGCAACTTGGAAGCCTATCTCACAATGACCACGGCCCTGGGCCGTGCCATGGGCAGCGTCACCAAGGAAGAGCAGGAAAGGCTGCTTGGCGTCGAAGGACTTGAGCGCCTTTGCAAAACGTATGGCAGCGCAGATTATCTAGAACGGGCGATGCGAGACTGGAACGATGACGTGGTAAGCACACAGCATGCACAGCCATAGATTCCGTGTAACATTGGCTGACTCTGCAGTTCTTCCTCGACATCTGGGAGGCTTTGCAAGATCGTGCTCAGCAAGAAAGCACCATTGGCGCCATGTCCGTTGCCGACGTCGCAGAACGCACGTCCAAGTCCGTTGGCGCAACCTCGGACAGCGGCGCCCTCTTTGACGAAACGGCCTCGTGGTACGCCCGCCTGCGCGCCCGCTCAGAGCAAATCATCATCGACACCCTTTCCGCCAACGTCCGCGACGCCCTACGTCCGTACAGACACATGTATGTCTCCCAATCCAGCCATTCTTTTACGTACTTACTTTTCCGCAAAGCAATCCCTGGGCCACTCTCTCCAGCCCCTCGTCTACCACACCCGAACCCACCGCTGAAATCGACCCCCTCCTCTCCCACCTACGCACTACCTTCTCCTTCCTGTCGCGCGCCCTCGCACCCGCGCCCCTGCGCCGCATCGCCAGGGCCGTCTTGGCTACGATCTCTACTACGCTTTGGGACAACGTCCTGTGTCGCTACCGCTTTTCCACCGCTGGCGCCGCACAGCTAAATGCTGATCTCGCGGCTATTTGCTCCGTCGTCGACGCGCAGACGGGGCCGGGTGTTGCTGAGGCTGCGCTTAGAAAGTGTCTTGAGGGCGCGACACTTGTAGGACTCCCGGTTAGGAGTGGGAGGGGGAGCGGAGAGCGGGGCGGTGCGGATGAGGAGGCGTGGGATGAGGCGTGGGAGGACGATGAGACGGATAAGAGTGAGGGTGTATCTGCGGGAGGGCAGCTAGGGTTGTGGGAAGTGGAGAAGAGGTTGTTTGCGGATAACCAGGGGGCGAGGGGGGTGCTAGATGAGTTGGGGCTGGAAATGTTGACGGAGAGTGAGGCGCGCGGCGTGCTGAGGCGGAGAGTCGAGTTGTCGGGGTAGGAAGTGATTCATCCCAATTCCTATCGAGCCAAGCATACAATCACCATCATCCCAAGCACAACAAACAAACAAACAAACAAATAAACAAACAAATAATCAAACAATCAAACAATACAAAAAGTAACACCCAAACACTCCACAAACTCCAATCAAGGGTATCATCCATCTCCATCTCCATCCCCATCTCATCCTCGCTTCCTCCCATCCACCCCCACCCCATCCCTCTCATAATACATCTTCACCCCCTGATGCTCCAGCGGCATAATCGTCCCGTTGATCCGCTCAACATATGGCCGTGCCTTGTACCACGTCGCCGACACACTGCGCATCGAGTTCTTGAGGCGTGAGCTGCGACGCGGTGGCGGTGGCGGGGGCGTGTGTCTGTCCTGTTAGATATGTTCCGTTGTTTTCATCAAGGATGGAATGGAACGGGGGAGGTGACGTACTCGGTAGGGCTGGGAGATTTTGCGTTTGGCGAGGGCGACTGCGACCGCGACTGCGAGGGCGAGGGCGAGAGCGAGGGGGGTGCGCACTCGGCGGCGAAATCTGGGTGGGGGTTTGGGGGCGTGGGAGGCTTTGTGCAAGCGAGTCTGGCGAGTATGTGTTTCTTTGGCGTCGTAGTGGTGGTAGTAGCCTCCTGTGCTGCCGGGTTGTCGCCTTGGGTTGTCGACTTAGGGTCCGGCGGGTCCGGCGTCGTGGTCGTGGTCGTGGTCGTGGTCGTGTTCTTGGGGGCTTTGGCGTGCAAAGTCTCGAGGTCTGCGGATGCCTTGCGTTTTGTCTTTTTGTGCAGATGCGGCGCGGGGATGTGCATTTTGGCTGGTGGGGCGGGTGGTTGTATCTGGAGAAGGGGAGGGCGGATTACGCGGGCGAGGGATTTGATATGTCAAGTAGCGTCGTGCGAGGCTCGGTGTCAGTATGGCATTCAGCGTCGATACGTGACGAGTGCGCTCCTGAATGGGTAAAGGTTTGGTCAAGCGTAATGATGACAGCACGACGTAAGCAAGTCACGTCAAGTCGAGTCATTCGATAGAAAGAAATAGTCTCGTGAGGCCGCTTGAAACCGTCTTGCTAAGTAGACACTTGCACATGGCCGTGACACCAATTTGCCAGTGGGCTTCGCGAATCAAGGTGAGGTGGCTGCATGTGGTGTTCTTGGATTGGGGCTTTTTGGGCAAAACTTGGCTTCCGGACACTTGTGCCTTGGCTGCTTGGTGGTGTTAGATTGGGAAGGGTATGACGTCATGGTGGGTGATGTATTAGATGGAGAGATTTGGGTTTTGTTGCTAAACTGAATGTAGGAGCTTGATTGGTGCCAAGCGGTGCAAACAAGTAGAGTATCAGGTAGTATTATTCATTCATGTCTTATTCGTACAATGCTCTGCAGTCATATTTCATCCTAGTCTTCAAACGTTTAATTGGAAATCTTCTCAGGAACGTGCTTGCCCGTCGCCTTTTCGAAAGCACCCCTTGCGGTGTCGGTCTATTTAAATGTTAGCCAGCCAATCAGTCATACACACCACAGTAGCAACACACAATCTTCTCGTTGACGCCACGGTTTCTCTCGGTATTCTGTCCCAAAGATCCGCCAAACTTCTTCTCAACGCTCTCAAGTGCCTTGTCGCCGTAGTCCTTGTTGCCAGCAGGTTGGGAGTTCATTTTGATGGTGTTGATATGGTAAAACCGTAGTAAAAGAGTAGTTAAAGTGTGAATAGATAGTAGTTTCTTGTGTTGTCCATTGATCAGGCGAATGGTGCACTTATATACCCCATACGACTCTTCTGGCCGTGGTTTGAGCAGGATCCGGTGCATAACACCTGTTACGTAGCCATCGTCACTCGCCCCATCTACGTTGTAGGATACGGGACGGCGCCATCATCCAACCTAGAAACTTGGCTTTCCGCAGTACAACTTGGCATCTGACGTCAGAACCTAGGTTTGCAGACGGCATGTTTCTGTGGTGCCTCGTGGCGGTCTGGAGATGTTTTTGCGGTGCCAAGCTGGGGAACAGGTGTTCGTGAAGCTCACAAACTCGCGGCTTGGTATCGATCTCTCATAGCAAAGCAATCTGTCTACGCAATGCAATGCCCCTCATTCCCATATCTACAAACGAAGACACCTCATGACAACATCACTGCGTGACATCACGCCCATGCCCTTCCATCCTGGTACTCGCCTGTTCCATAGAAAGGTGCCGGTAGGTATGACGCCATACCTAACCCAGCCACGACCCCACAATACCCAATCCGGTAACATAGATCGAAACAGGCGCGACGGCCCGACTCCAATCATTTAGCCCTACCATGCAAGCAAGAGCGTGTTGATAGTGTAGAAAACATGCCCAGATGTACCTGATACATGTTAAATTGATGTTATAGAGCAACTTTGGTAATTTACTGCGGGCCGCGCAGCCTCACCGGCAGCGCTAAGCCCGTTTGAGCACGTGTAATCCATGGATCCTTGTTTGTGTCCGCCTGTTCAGTGCACAGGTGCCTTGTGCGAGCCGAGATTTCTGAGCCAGCCTTCGTAGTGTGCGGCCTCCATCATAAACCAATACAATGTTCATTCAAGATTTGTCTATGATTCACTTCGGGGGTGAGGGCAGGTCGTCGTGCGTGAGCACCTCACTGAGCAGACCGGTATCACTAGTGCAAAGCAGCGTGACATAAGTATGTTATTCTCCCACTACAAACGATGGATCGTATGGCCCGATCCCATCACACCATTCCTTGCGGCCGTCACGCCATCGAGTTCCAGTTGATAAAAACTCTTCGGCCGTACGTCTCTCATATGCTCGCAACGCCGAAAGCCGGTGGAGCCTCCTTCCAATATATCCCTCCATTTCCGACAAGACGATAAGACATGGGTATCTGAAAGATGGGTATCAAGCTGGCCCCGTTCATGGCGGGGTCAGGTACAGGTAATGGCCGTTGCCTGGTGTTAAGCCGGCCGGTCATTGGAAGAAAGAAAGCCAGCCAAACGCCGAAACCATGGACAGTAAAAGAAACGCTAAACGCAGGTATACCGGTTACAACAGGAAATAAATAAAATACAGCGTCGAGAAATGGAAACGTATGCAGCCGAGTCAAGGCGAGAACGGCTCATCCATATTGCTTGATGAGCGCGTGGAGGAGGTTGCAGAAAAGGCCATGCAGCTCGACGAAGAAGTACTCTTGGCCAACAATCTCGACCAAGTTCTTCGCCTTCATCACGTCGCGAGAAACACGAGGAAACCCATCAGGGTCGACCCTCTTCGCGGATAAGAAGGACGACACTGGGGTTATGGTGCGTGTGGGAGAGCTGGCGGTTGAAGACATGTCTCGTTCCTGTCGCGGGGGTGTGAACAGAGGCGGCATCGAGGATGAGGAGGGACCAAGAAGGTGAGTGCTGGGATTGGCGGTTGTAGGCCGTGATAGGACCTGGGAGGCAGCGCTTTCACGCTCAAGGACCTTCTCGGCTCGCGCGACAATTCGATTGGCGATTCCGGCGAAGACCTCGGTAACCATGGTGAAGGCCTTTGTGGCCTTTCGGCAGTCGCGGCCTGCCATGGCAAGAAGAGCATAGGTGCGCTTCGCCCCACGCGAACGCGGGTCTTGCAAACGAAAGACATAGGCAATCGAGTGGCCAGCCACGGCGTCTCCGAACATCATGGGCCCGGATGGCTTGCTAGAAGGCAGTACCTCGGTGGACAAAGCACGAATACAGGTTCGGCGCAGGAGCGAATACGTTTCCGGCGATTGCGGCTGGCTGGTGGAGATGTAGTTGAGGGTATGTGTGTGCGTGCCTCTCGAAGTCATGGGCGAAGACGGCATGGAATCAGCGCTCTCAAAGGACTTGGACTGCTCGGTATCCGACATGTCGGACGAGTCGGTGCTACTAGCATCGTCACGAAGCAGCGGCCGGCGCACAGGGTAGTTCTGGGAAGACCTCAGCACGGGACTGCCGTTTCGTCCTCGGCCGTCCTTGGAAGGGCTGCCGGGCGCGCCGCTGGGCAGTCGCTCGCTGTACTTCTTGGGCACAATCATGCGACAGTTGTCGCAGACATCCGGGTCCGAGTCCAGGGTGGTGCTTGGGCGGCGGCCATCGAAGGCGGCGGCAGAGGAGAAGCTAGGAAAGTAGGAGTTGTGGGTGGGGGAGCGTGGGCTGGTGGGCGGCGACTCGAAGGGCGAGGGCAGGTGCAGCACACGGGTGCCCAGCTTGAGCGAGGCAGGCGGGTCGCAGAGGCCGTTGTAGGAATAGGCCGAGTGCGGCTCTTCAGACGGCGGGGTGACGCAGGGGTTGCAGGAACCGCACGGCGAGGTGGACGTCTGGGTGCAGATGATGGACGTGGGCCCGTGGACCTCGCAGAAGTGCGCGAGGGAGATCTGGAGGCGCGGCGGTCAGGGCCGGGCCAGGAACAGGAACAGGAACAGGAACAGGAACGCGGCCGGGACAGGACAGGACAGGACAGGACAGGAACAGGAATGGGCGAGAGGCAAGCGCGCGGGTACTTACCGTAAAGTCCATGATGGGGGGGGGCAGTCGCGCGCAGTCTACGGCCTCATGATGGCTCGCGGCTCTGAGGGAGGGTGGGCAGACTACACTATCCGGGGGGGGTCTGCTCAGCTGACGGGAGCGGGCGGCGCCAAACGAGGGCCAAACAAGAGCGTGGTGGGCGTGACGGCCGCGGGAGGTGAGGTGGTGAGGTGGTGAGGGAAGACGGGCCCAAGAAGACAGGTCTCAGACGGGCGGATGTGGTCGCAGTCTATATCAATCAGCGACACATGCACGCAGCATGCAGAGCGCTGCGGTAAACGTGTGCGAGACTATGTACCATGCGCGCCGAGCGCCCCCGCGGGACTGCGCTGCCCGTGTCGTCGCTGGTAACAATTACGCCGGCCTGGCTGGCGCTGGGGTGGCACGGCCGCTTTCCTGACCGCCACTATCACCCGCGCCCCCATTGGGCCGTCCTGCTCCAAACCACATTCACCATGCCCTTCGCCATGCCTGCACCCTCCACAGAGCCTGCCCACGACACCTACCCACAACACACATCACATCACACATATATACATACATACATACATACATACATACATACATACATACATACATACATACACACATACACACACACACACAAGACGGCAACCTCACGGGGAAATGCGCTGATGCTCCTTTGCCCCTTACCGCCTGCATCACCAATTCCCTCTGCGTTTCCATCAACTCTAATCCCCCTTCCCCCTCCCCCTCCCCCTCCCTTTTGGGCTGCTGCACCGTCCGCGTTTCGTCTGCGTCAAATTCTTGCTCACACTGCGCTGCGCAACCATGGTTCATGGGTGTCCCTACTTGCTAGCCTCAAACCATGCCCGTCCATTTGTCGCCCTGCCCTCCAAAGCTGACTCATTGGCTTCCAGCCTGCGCCTTTGCTGCTTGCTGCTTTTGCCCCGCCGAGATCCGATGGAATTGCTCCACATCTTTCCAGAAGCAGTCTCCGCCGAGTCTCTGCAACTGCGAATGACCTGCCTGCTTGCCTGTAGCTCCGTCACCACTGACAACTGCTGCAGGGCTCAATCGTGACTACTATCTACCCACTGCTCCGGGAAAGCGCGGCAAATCTAGTCAACACGATGCCAGCAATCAATACTCGACCCAAGCACGTGTCTGACCTCAGCCTCCGGCTTTTCTCTTATGGGAATTGTACCTTGCTGAGCTTCTGCTACCGGTAGTTCAGAACCGGAATCTGATCGCACGCACAAGCTGCCACTGGCAGACGCACATTCCATTGGTCGCCGCTGCAATCGAGACCACCCATTACTAACCACTGTAGCGCCTTATGCGACCTGGCCAGTACGTAATGAAATAGCATTGCTTGCATTGAACTTAAACACTAGTCCACACACGCAACTCCGCCTCAACAACGACAAAAAAAAAAAAAAAGGCAAAATCCATCGTGCACAAGGGTAATATCCCATGAGAACACGCGCATGTAAAGATTTTTCTAGTCGCTGCCCGACTATCTGCTATTACTGTCCACGCTCCGTCTCCAATTCGTCGTCAGAATCACCACCGTCGGTGGGGCGGCCCTGCAGAATATCATAACCCATGATCTCGTTGATGAACTTGCTCGAAATCCCCAATTCCTCATAACTGGCTCGTTCATGCTCGGTAAACTCCCGGCTTCCTGGAAGCATCATTTGTGCTATCAGTGGCCGCCAAATCTGGTCCAGCCGAGTAATGCCAATCTTTGTACACGGCATATCATCAAGCAAGGCTGGCGATACCACTCCCACGTCTCGCCAATGTCTCCTCCAGCACTTGCTGGTATGCGGTGACATGTGCGCTCTGAATGCATGTAGGTAGCGCCGCCGCTCACTGTAAGTGGGGCGAGCAAGGAGTTTGGCAACCTGCCCTATACCGCCCAGTATAAGGAAGAAGGCAATGTCCTCGGGGCAAGCCGGCTGGCTCGACCACCCCCGTAGAAATTTCTCTACTGGTCCTGTGCGGCTCGATGGACGCAGTTTCCGCATGAGGACCTGGACGATGAAACAGTACATGTAGAAGTACTGTAGTCGCAGCGGTGGGTCTAATCTTTTCATTATCTTCATTTCCTGGTCCGTAATCCCGTTTGTGGTACAGACGTTGTAACCAATGTGCGACCGTGGCCGGATTCGCCCAAGATCCCTTTCCAAAAGCAGTCGACGATGCTCGTCTAGGAAAAACCCAACCCCGAATACCAGGGGCATCATTCTCTCGTACACCGATGTCCACAGTTGTTTCCGTCGAGGACACGGCTGCTCCGACGGGCCTCTGACCAGGTGATCGGCCAGAAGTCGGGTGAGCCTGATAGAGGCAATGTGTCGTCGCCGCATGGCAAGCAAGAACGAAAAGTCGGTCGTATTTGGACCCGGGGTAGGATACAGGCGTAGATGGAGATCACCCAGGCGACACCTTACCCAGTGTCGAACCAGCGCAGGCGCATTACCAGTGATCAATTCGTTCAGTGTGCGTGAAGTCATCCGCAGCGACAAAATGTCGGCGACACATAGTTCGCGCAGAATGTGAAGGTGAAGCTCGTTCGGCAGCTGGACCAGAGCATCCAAGAACGGGCTGTGTCATGGATCAGCATAAAGCTCCAGCTCGGGCGGATCCACAATTTACCTGGAGAATCGAGAAGGCAGACTGAGGTCTCTCCTCCTCACCACCGCCAACGAAGCGACCAGCCGACTCTGCAAACTCTCCGCCACCTTATCCAGCCTCGGTCTTTTTTTCTTGATACCTTCCCTCCCAAGCGCAGCCTTGAGCCCCCTCCTCGTCCGCTCATGCATGGAGCCGCCCCCGTGGAAATTGTCCATAGCACTTGTCACCCGCTCTCGTCACGAAGTCCCTAAGCCGAAGAAGACCTTATCGGCGCTCAGCGCGCTTCTACGTTGCGTAACGTCGAAAGTAAACTCAGACTCATGACCGCAATACCTCGAAGCGGGCGCGCAGTCGCACAGTGGTGAGGAGAAGGGTGTTGTTGGGCGATGCCGCATGTCAGATGGCTGTTGTCGCTCGGTCGTCGCTTATGCACGTCAAATCTAGAATAGTTCGGGGCCACGCGCGCCCACGAGGCAACTATCTGAAACGCGCGCTGTGCCGCCGATCCCCTGGTTGCTGCCGCTTTGCTGGCCAACGGCGCGCTTCTCCGACGCCTGGCCAAGGGGCATTGAGGCCGCGACGTTTTTTTGGGGTGGATTTTTTGGGTGTTTTTTTTTTTTTTTTTTTTTTTTTTTTTTTTTTGCGACGCTTGGTATTCGGCATCGCTTCTGTGCGACTCCGTTTGAGTATGCGAGACCGCTGGTTGTTTCCGCTTTTGGGTTGCTGACGAGTTGGTGCTTTGGCACCGGGCCGCCTGCAGGTATCGCGTGGCATGCCCATTTTTAGCTTTAGAGCTTGGCCGTGCGAGAACGAACGCATGGTTTCCCGGTTGGTGGAGGACTGGGCGTGTACCTGTGGAGAGGGAGAGAACTTTTCTCGGCGGAAGCAGCGTCTTGGAGGTGGTGTTTTAGTAGGTGTATTAAACTCTAACGTACTTTATGCTTTTGCTTTAGTCTCCGCAAGCTTGACGCCCGTGTGCGCTTTTTTTTTTTTTTTTTAACATACAGGCTCTTAGAAAGGCGGTATCAAAGGACGGCCAAATTGATATCAAGTCCAACTCCAAGTCTATTATCATAAATGTAGTGAAACCTTGTCTCTCCAAGCCAAATCAAATATGTGTCTAGTCAATCAAGGTGAGTCAGATAGGATTCTTCTCAATTTCATACTTATTTTAGAAAAACTGTCCCGGCTTGTCGTGGTTGGTGGTCTCTGTGCTACCCACGCCCCCCAATACGATTGGAGCCTCGCGAACTCGAACTGCATGTCCAGGAAGGTCGTGTCGGCTACTTACTGCAAAATGACTACATGGCGTATTTCCCACTTCGCGAAAGTATTAGCATCTCCAGATTCAGCAAAACCGATGCATTGTTGACCTGTCAACCTGTCAAGCGCATGTCCAAAACCCTCTCCTATATAGACATGCGACAGCTCCCGCACTCTCTAACCTAACTCCGGGTATAAAATCCGCAATCTCAAAATATCTACCCCTCCAAGCTCCGGCCCTGACGTCCACCCCAACATAACACCACATCTCCCCAAGCACAAATATCCGCGCCCTCCCCGCCCGTTACACAACCATCCCCCTGTTAAGATCCCCCGGCTCTACAACATGCGACCCAAAACACCACCACCCACCCCCAAACCCGTCATCCTCCACGCCCCCGCCATCGCCGCCCACCCCCAACACTCCTTCTCCACCCCCACCCGCGGCACCGTCTCCTGGCGCACCCTCCTCTCCGCCCCGCAAACCCCTTCCAACGCCCTCACCCTCGGCATCGCCACCTGCGCCCCGCGCACCAGCGCCTCGTGTCCCGCGGGCTACCTCGCGCTGCACCGCCATGCGCACGCAGAGGTGTACTATGTGCTTGGGGGAAGCGGCGTGGTGAGCGTTGGTGGGGCGGAGCATGTGGTTGGGGAGGGCAGCGTGGTGTTTATTCCGGGGAATGTGGAGCATGGGGTTTGGGGTGGCGAGGATGATGGGTTGAGGTGGGTTTATTGCTTTGCGGCGGATGGGTTTGGGGAGGTGGAGTATGTTTTTGGGGGGGAGGGGGAGGGGGAGGGGGAGGAGAAGGGGAAAGGGACAGATTAGGAGATGGGCTTGACAAAGTGGTTGCAATTTGCTTCAGCAATTCACTCTTCGTGTACAGCACCACGTTTGCATATCTCGGGCTAAACGCATAACCCCATAGATATCGAAAGACTTGCGCCGGATGCGTGAAATATGCCAAAGGACCGCCCATGGCCACGCGGCTAGTCTTATCCCTAACAATCGTAACATATGCACCCTTCGTATGCAAAAGGTCACTCTGGTACATAGTTAGAACCGCGCTATATATCCAAGTCTCGCATAAACATACCCAGTAATCAAACACTTCCGTCCCCCAAACAATCAATATAAAGATCATACTTCCCCCCCCCCCCCCCCCGCCTCAGGCCCGGAAATAAACATTTTATTGATAGGGTATGGCTTTCGCCGCTTCAAATTACATACATGATGCTAATACCTACAACTTCACCGTACTGTTTGCTCTGATCTGCTTCCCATATTTGATAAATAGAAACGGTATGGGAATAAGAAGACAAGAGATAAACCCAAGAAGCGAATTACCCCACCCATGCCCCATCCGTGCATACATCTGCTGACTGCTCAACGGAATCAAAGCTGCAGCCAGAGATCGTAGCACAGTGCTCGCAGCCATTGCACTAGCTGCATGGACCGTAAAGACATCAATTAAGTAGGTACTAGCCGGCATAAAAGTAAATAGCAGACCAAAGCCAACAATGGCAGTTGATATGAGCGGAGCAACAAAATGCACCCGAAATTGTACGGTCCAGCCATACATGAAGAGACCAACGGGGAGAAGAAAACCGCCGCCGCACATGATGTAGAGACGGTGTTCCGGTTGAAAGTCGCCTCGCTTGAGATGTTTTTGGACAATCCTATCACCATAGCGAATATAGAAACACTGGCCAAGGATAGAACCAACACCAATGCTGATATAGTTTAGCACGTATGACCGAATTGCAATGGGTAAATACACACTCACCCTATGAATGAAAGTCCCAATACATTGCCATGCCAGCCATACCGATCACGAAAGACAACCGTGAAGGTCGTGAATAGAATGTACAAGTAGGCATACGTTATAGCAATGTACAAAGAGATAGCAAAGCAAATTGTCGAACGGAAAAGCATCTTTGTAGGCCGGACGATGGAAAACGTGAAAAGCTCTCTCGGAGTGAGGCCGCTGTCAAGTTTAGACACCAAGCCTTGGTTCCCAGTTTCGGCACGCAGACGCTTTGCCTTGCGCTCTAAAATGATGGGCGCGGAAGTCTCGCTCATCAGGACGCAAGACATGATGAAGAAGGCAGCGGCCTAGGAACTTGTGAGCCGCGTTTTTCGGGTACAGGTGAGTTTCTCGGGGGGGGGGGGGGGTAATACGTACTACGATTGCTACGAACCAAAAGTTCCAGCGCCAGCCCTTTGCTACGGTCATGAATCCTCCAATTATGGGGCCGACACATGGGCCAAGAGCTATTGTCTGTCAGCCCTCCTTCCCCCCCGTTCTGCCAAATCGGACTGATACGTACTTGGTCCCATCAACCATACCGCCATCGCCATTCCGCGTTGTTCACGAGGCATGAGATCGGCAATTGTTCCGCCTCCAAGCACCATGGGCGCACCTCCGAAACCTACAAGTGTTAGCGGGATGGATGCAAGGTGAGCGCGCAGCAAGACACCTACATCCCATGAAGAACCTGAACACGATGAATTGACCCATATTTGTAGCAAGTGCCGCAGCAACGGTGAATATGATGAAGAGCAGATTGCAGCTATGATACAGCGGCAATCGCCCATACATTTCCGACAATGGCGCAATAACTATCGAGCGTTAGCCCATTTCCATTACGCATATATACATATACATATATATATATATATATATATTTTCCCCGCCACCAAAAGCGCGACCTACTCAAGGGCCCAAAAGCAAACTAGGTACAAGTTAGCCCCCTCCCTCCCAAAATAAATAAATAAATAAATAAATATCATTCTCGGTGGCGGGCTCTTCTAATCTTACCCCAAGCACGTACACCGAAATCATAAAGCCTGCCAGCATATTATTTGTCGAGCCAAACTCGCGCATGATTTCCGGGACGCCCGGCGCAAAATTCGAACTGGCCAAGGGCGTTAGGAAGGTAATGGCAGAAATCAACACGATGGTTCCCCATTTCTTTGAAAAGGCCCAGTTCAGCGGGTTCTCTGGGTCGTCTGGGCCATCAAAGTCAACCTTGTTGGTGGGGTCGGGTCCTGGATCCTGGTGTGGTTCGTCGTCGACGGTTGAAATCGATGTGGATTCGGCATTTTTCTCAAGGTCCTTTTCTACGCCTGTTGGGTGGTCCTGCTCTTTGGTTCCTGGGGTGCGTGGTCGTGTCGAGGTGTGGCTAGCGACTGGGCATATTGACCCAGCATTGGTTGGTATGTCTGCATCGTGGCCTTCAGCGACGGCGAGCTCGATGATCTCGCTTCTTGTTGCGTGACGGTAGAGTGATGGTACCGTCATACTGGCACTCCTAGCCTCGAAGCTGTATCAAGAGTGCGCAAATAGGACCCGATTAGACTTGTTGTAGCGCAATATCGTCTTCGATATTAGACGAAATCTTGAGGGAGCTAAAGGACTGGAGGTGTCTGTGCAGAATGGTGCCGCAGTGTGCTTGGATTGGTTATGGAGGTGGCAAAGACAGGCTTGGACTTTGTACAAAAAAAGTGATTGTCACAGGACGCCACAAGTCATTGGTAATAACAGCACGAGAAAATGCAGCTAGGAGATACTGCAAGGTAGCGAATGTCGTAGGATCAGGGTGCCGTATTCCCGGTTGGTCGCATCCAGCATACCATGTAGTAAGAGCCTAATAATCACCGCTAAATCCGCATATAGGACATGTAAAGCCGGTCGGCTCACGCGGATACCGATTACCTGGGTGAAAGTAGGAGTCGAAAAAAATTATCTAACTAAAAAAGCATTCCCCAAGTTCACAATAGCATGCACGTGCAATAATTCCTCCAATTGTTATGTGGCCCAACTTGACGGATGAGAAGAAGACTCTCTCCGTCCATCTTGCAACTAAAAACCGATAAAAAAAAAAAAAGCAAAGCAGAAATGTGGGTCTGAAATTATGCGGGGAATTTCTTCTGCAGATTTCGTTCCCCCCACCGGCTCATATGTGCCCACCCCCGCCTTCATTGGGCTTGTTTTCACTCTTATTCATCGTACTGTGACTCGCAAAATATACACGTATTTGATCGGTACAAGACTGCTTAGAGCTCGGCTTACTTGTTTACTCTAGCAACCAGCTCCTCCATACCCCATCGGTTAGTTGTTGATTAACCTCGGCTGAGATCTGCATAAGATCCCTGCTGATAGCACTACACTGCATACCCTCGGTCCACCCCCAAAAAAAAAGAAAAGAAAAATCGGATTTAAGAAATGCGATTAGTTGCGACAAAGAAAAACGCCACAAAAAGCAGCTTGTAGGAAGAAGAAGAAGAAGAAGAAGACAGTGCTCTAGTTTGTTCAAGGGCCGAGTGATTTTGGATAGGAAAACTTGGAGTCATCTATTGATTTGAACTAGCTTGGAACCGAGTATCTTGTCCGACCGAGAATCTGTGGGTCGCCGTCAGACTATCACCGATATCAGTGGATTGCATCACGCCATGCGTCTCACTACTTGCCATTTCTACCTACCGGTCGCTTATGGCTTCAGGATACGAGACCCGAAAGCCAAGACTATTGCTGACCGGGGTTGTTCTGACCTCATCTAATACCCGCGGAGCATTACCTGCGAGTTGGCAGACTGAGTTTTCTTGATCGGACTTATGAAGTAGTGTCCCTACTATTCTCGCTCGATTGAACAATTTGCGGCATAGTCAGGCCGTGTCTATACTACAACTTCGAGGAATGAAAAACGCCACTACTTTGAAGCATGCTGTTTTATATCAATTAAATAGAAAGCTGCCATCATCTTTAACAATAGATGAAACTCTGGCACAAACATCATATAGCTCACCCGCTCTCAACTACGAATGACCCTTCTCGTGTCCTTTTAAAGTGCCCTTAAAAGGCTTTTGTTGGTTAATTCCGACGCTAGTGGTGCCCAAATATAACTCCCTTCCGCGGCTCAGATGCGTATCAAGGCCACTGGCTTCTTCATGCCCTTCCTACGTCCATGCAGCACACAACGTCCACCCTTCTCTGCTGTCCCCAGATGTTTTTCTGGGGTAGCTGGACTCCACTGTCTTCGTGCCTGTTCACATAACTCTCCTCATATCTGTTGAGCAGGTTGTATCCATGGCCATATTGCTCCATCGCAACCACAATACCAACTCTGTTCATACACCACCTCTTGAGCACTCAACCCGCCGAATCAACGGCCCCCAAGGGCCCGCATTCTCAAGCTCAAAGCGAGAACTAACGGCCCAATTAACCTCCAGGTCTGACTGCAACGTCGATTTCTGGCAGGGCTGATTACTCCAAGCACAATCCACTAATCATTGGATCCCTTCCTCATCCTAAATCATAGCCCCATGTTTATAACACGGCTGCGGTAACGGATCCGAGATACCATAATTCCCGTAATAATCCACATTACTCCTCCTCCTAACCGTCATCGCCTCCTCCAAATCCTGGCTAACAAAAATCTCCATGCCGCCACTCTGCTCAGTGCCCTTCTTCTCACTCGACAACTTGTAGCCCACACCCGCGGATGGATTCGGCGAGATGACGGTGGAAGACTTATTCTTGCGCAGAATCATGAGCCATTTTTGCTCAGCGTAGCGTTTGAAGATGTCCTCAAGGTCGAACAGATCTTGCATGGAGAGGCTGTATATTTTGCCCGAGGGCTGTTTCCAGAAGAAGAGGACGGAGAGCTCGATGGTTTCGATGGCTTGGAGCGGGGCGATAATTTTGTCCATGGCTTCGAGGAGGTCGTCGGTTACACGGACTTGGTCTTTTGTGCGCATTTCTTTGCCAGCGTAGCTTGTGATGGTGTAGTTCCATTCCACGTAGAATCGGATGTGGGTGACGTGCTTGAGCATTGGAAGCTGCAAGATATGTGGAGAGAATTCGAAGTGGTCGTTATTCCGTGGGGTGTTGCGTAGTTCGGCGTGCAGCGTTAGCTTACTGCGCCGAAAGTAGTTTTGTAGTAGCTCATCTCGGATTTGCTTGTTTATTAGCAGCAGCCTTGGGTGCAGGCGACATTCGTTGGCGACTCTGGTTCCGTAGCCGAAAATATCGTGTCGCCAGGGCTCTCCCTTGGACATGTCTGCTCCCCATAAACATGTATGCAAGACAGGGCGAAAATTCGTCATTTCTGGCATAACGTAGTCGAAAACATGGTCCCGAATTTCTCTTGGCAAGGATAGCAGACACGAACTGAAGGTGCTGGGTGTGAGTTCCAGCAAGACCTCAAGATCCCTAAACAGCTGACTTTGGCGCGAGGCATACAGTTCTTCGAAGCTGCCATTGGAGGCAATGGATAGTTTCTTGCTGTCCGATTTTCGTTGAACCATTGCCATAGTGCGCTGTATCCGATGTGGAGGTGGAACAAGCGATATTAGTCGTCCCGCGACAGTGGTCCAGCCCAGCGCAAAACGAACAGAACCTAGAAAAATTGATCGCCCGATATTGGAGGCAGCTGGAATGTTCTTCAATTTTGTCTGCGAGTCGCAGGAAGAGAGGATGGGATAATCGGCATGCCAACTGAACGGGTGTCTCAAGCCATAATGCGGGTTCCGCAGGGGCATATGCAACAAACCTGGGCATTGCGAGGCTGGACCCGGAAAGAAGTGGGGAAGTACGGTCACGTGCAAGTAAACCAGGGACATTGTGCAGGCTCGTTCTCTCGACCGTTGCGGTTTCACCTTGGCTTCACCTTGGCGCGGCAACGTCCTCGACTCCTCGTCTTTGTTCTCTTGATGCACCACATTGTTGAAACCCTTCTGGATCACTATCCAAATATAGCTTGACAATCAAGGAAATCCTCCCGCGAGGCTAATTGCTGGAACTTGATGCGTGTCGCATGTTATAGAGAGCAGAGTAATAAGTAAAACTGTTTACGAATTGATTGCCGGTGGTACCGTGGCATGGCAGCTCCATTTGGACGGCACAGAGAGCGGGGTTGCGTGGCTGGATGCAGATTTTTGATGCTGATATCCAATCATTGGCCAAATATATCTTGGATGAAACAGAGACTCGGGTTTTGGCGTCTCCAAGCACGCAATAGCTCCTGGGTTTATTCACCTTCTTGTAACAATGTGGCGTCTTTTTACTGTGGTGAAAGTGCTTCGTGGTAAAACCTGACGTCTTTGCCACGTGTATATACATACCTACGTGAATCTTGTTCTACAAGCTGTAATAGCAATTGCAACCTCCTTATCTGCAGTACGAATGAAGCACCCCTTGCCGTGGAAATTCGTAAACAATACCCAACAAGCCTGTGCCACGGCACCCAGGTCAGAGTCATGTCCACTACCCGAACGCCCGGGAACGGCCATAATATCGGCCTATCAACAAACGCTATATTCTACACCATCTATGATCTCTCCCAACCGAGTAACCCATACCAACCTCACTTCCTCACACCCCAGACATCTCCCCCCAAACCAACCACTTTCCCCCCCTTCTCCATCTCCGCTAACAACCCCCTAACCTCTTCAACCCCAAATGGAAACCCCCCCTGCACCATCATCCGCATCATCATCGCAATCCTGTCCGCACCCATATTCCCCTGATTCGTCAACATGCCCATAATAAATGCCGCATATACGTCCTTCTTCTCACTCAACACATCGCTCTGACTCTTCACTGTTGTCGTCTGCGCTGCCTGCACAGCGGCAAGTTCCTCTGCGGCGGCCGCGGCGTCCTCGTCGGCTTGGAGCTGGGAGGACTTGCGTGGCAGACATTCGATGACGGCGTAGGTGGACGGGGCGATTTCGCGGAGGACGGATTTGCCGACCCAGAAGGCGAGGGCTTGGCGGAGGAGGGCGTCGTCCATTTGGAGCGTGTGCGAGAGTTCGGAGACGTTGCGGGATATGCCGGAGCCAGTTTTGCTGGTGGTTTTGCTGATGTGCTGTTCTGAAGGGAGCGGTTGGAAGGCGTGGATCACGCTAACTTGCCAAGGGGTTAGGTTGGTGAAGTCTTCGGTGCGGTCAGTGAAGGTTAGGGTGATGTTGCTGGAGCCGAGAGCATTCATCCAGTGGAGTTTGCGCATGCCCTTGATGCGCTCAAAGCGCGATTCGTACTCTTTTTGTAGATCGTCGATTTCTGATGGGACGCGGAAGTCATCATCTCGAAGTGAGGGCCAAAAGAAGGAAGACAGGATTTGTGCGTTGAGTATTGTATCTGGAGGAGCCGGTTGGCTCGATATAGACGCTGCAACTTGAGGTGTGGATTGCATAGGTCGACGTGGTCGTGGCGTGCGTGGCTGGCGGAACTCTGGCGTCTGAGGACCCCTAGTACGAGCTTCCGGTGTTTGGAAGGCGGACGCTGTTTTCGTACTTGCTGCACGAATAGAAGCGTTGATACGCTTTGAGTCCAGTACATCGCGAAGCATGACTTCGCATGCCTGCAACTTTTCATCTCCCAGTCGCATCTTAATAAGCTCCAGCAGCCGTATCTCTCTCTCATACTCTGGATCATGACACCGAAGCAGATGATCTCCATATAGATTCTTCAGTTCGTTGATAAAGTCATCTCGCTCCCAAAGCGTGAGTAGGAACCAAATGACGTCTTCTACCTTCGACTTTTTATAGTCTGGTGAAGCATCTTGTGGCAATGGCTGCCAGTTCATGTCTCCCCAGTTGAGTTCATCATCTGTATCTTTACCAAGGTTGGTAAATGGCTTTGCCATCTCGCTCGCAATCTCATATGAGAGCTCACTAATGGCCGAGAACTTAGTCCCTGTTTCGTCACTCAAGTCGGTCAAAAGACTAGAGATAATAATCCTAGCAGTATCTTCTCTTTCCTTGAGATATCGTCGGATAGGTCTTGCCACTCGCTCCAGCAGCACACCCTTGGGCTCTAATACATGAAACGAGCGGATTATGGAGATATAAACGTTGAGAATATATGTCGTAGTAGCCCCAGGATGTAACAGCCGCCTCGAGATTTGCTGTGAGAAGCTCGACGTGAGATGCTGTTTTGCCCCTGTAACTTTGAGATACTCTTTGATATCGAGAAACGCGCCCGAGCTCTTGTCCCAATTGATGACAAAGTCGAAGAGATTATCCACCCTGACCCGTCCTAGTCTGTGAAGTGCCATTTCCTGCCATGAAGTGATTTCGGCAGGTAAGACAGTACTTTGTTCGCAGCGCAGACATTCTAGCACTAGCTCCACGAGCGGACAAAAGCCGTCCTTGATCCACATGCTCAGATGTGGCACGATGCTTTTTTTCGAGTACCAATCAACCTTCAAGTAGTGACTACTAATGAACGAGTCGAGTAGCTTATTCATTGCAGGGGCGAAGGCCTTTTGGGCTCTGTCGCCACCTAACCCAACGTGCTCAAGGCCCTGGAGAAGTAATGTCATTCGTTTCCGGAACTCTATCGCAGCCTCTGACATCGACGAGGACTGCAGTCTATCTTGCCGTATGTCTATGCGGAACAATCTACACCCCGCATCATAGAGCACATAGCTCAGCGTCTTTGAGAATCTCTGCGCCGGCAAGCTATGCACGAACACAGCATGGATATCGCGTCGGAACTTCTGACTCGTAGCATCTGATGAACCTGCTTCAGCCACCTGGCTAGGTTTACTCGGCCGAATGGTCGAAGTGCTTTCGCCTTGCCGTACGATGGGAAGAATGTGCTCTTCAAACGGCTGGAGGTACATGGTCTGCACATGCTCGACTGCTCGCTGAGTCTCACTGAGGATATCCCATGCGTGTTGCAGGTGCACTTCTTTATTCCAAAGCTGCTGAAGGCCAGTTCTAACGTGATCGGCAAAGTGCAATCTGCATTCGTTTGTGTACCACTCTACCAAGCTCTCTTCCTTTCCATCCTCGCTCTTGCCTTCGCCTATCAATAGATAGCTCAGCGCCTCTTCAACTTCCCTGGTTCTGTGGAGCCCTAGGGTAATTGATGTGTCCTTGGGCAGGCTCAGGAATCTAGTCGCATGGCTCCATGCCAGGCCCCGCTTGACTGCTCGGTGCTGTCCTGGGCCGTCAACATGCCTGTCCGCATAGGGACTGCCAAACGAGCTTCCAGGCGCCGTATGTCCCAGATCGGGTGTCGCAATTGGTGTAGGGGTCGTATGGGAGAGTGAGAGGACGGGAAAGACGGATGCGAAGACTAGAGCGGAGTGATCCATGAATTGCGGAGGTGCTGCGGAGCCCCGCTAGAGCGGTGTCTGCGATGGCCTCTGTTGCGGGTCGATATTACGGGGATGCGGTCAACGGGAGAGGCATAGCACACGCCTGCGACGTTCCTTAGCCTTGCGCAGGTTATGGGTGAGATAATGCTCGTTCAAAGCGTGCTGTTTGTTTTGCCATGTCTTGCCTTGGTGGGCCGCGCTCCCTTGGGCTTGGATGAAAACGCGAACGCGAACTCACGTGCATCTTCAACGTCTCTAAATAGAGCCCATACTCATTGACACAACTAAAAAGCCTAGCATTTGTTGCATGCACAATCCGCGCCCGGGCAGACAGGAGGTTATGACCTACTCTAAAACTACATTGAGGATAAAATAAACCCCAGCATCACTCAATAAAATACCTAGATACCGTACCCCAGAGTCATAATCATCCCTCATCCCACGAGTTACGCATGCGTAATAGGCGCCATATTTCGCCTTCGCCCAGCGCTTTCCCATTGTTTCTCCCAGATAAATGCACTTCGATCAAATCCTTTCCGACCCCATCATGGCCTCAGCACGCCGTGCCGCCGCCTAAACGCCTCGACGCGCTCTTCATAGAACAAAATCTCCCTCACCCGCAGTTTCGGGCCCCGGTGCGACTCTTGCAAGAACGACTCGTCGTCGCTTTCTTGATCCGCATCGTCGCTCGCCTCGTCTTCAGTTGTCGTATCACTGCCAGCCATCACCGCACCCTCTTCCATTTCATCCTCGTCCTCGTCTTCGGTGGCAGCATCGCTCTCATCATCAGACAGCATTGGATCATGTGCTACATATCCTGAATCGTGGCCATCCGCGTGCATACCATCGTGACGGAGGTCATAATTTGAGGGTCGATTTTCTAAAATTTCAAAGCATTTTGTCAACAGACCCATGTAGCAAAGTTCGATCTCTGGACGTAGATGTACGATGTCGAGGATCTGATACGCTAATTCACGCAAATCGATGTTGCTTCCATGCGTATGGTCGGCTATGAAAGGTATGTAAAGTGAGCGAATGTGTGGGATATATGGAAGACGTTGGAGGAAGTGATGCTGCCCAGTTGTTAGTGATGACGCTTAAGTCTCACTCTGTACGACTTACCCAATCTTTATAATCGATAGCAACTGCAAGTTCTCGCAAGTTACTCATACGCCCGCTAGTAATAAATGTGAGTATTTCGCGATTCAACATCCATCGTCGCCATCTTGAACTTGCAGGTGCGTGACCGTCAGGCCCCTTCTCACTACTGTCAATCATTAGCTTCTTCAAGCTGGCCTTGTGCCTCCGCATTGGGCCTCTATAGATCGCATCCACGGTAACTGTAGACGAATATGAGCGTCCTTCTTGCAGAAACAACACCTCTAAGGTATTAGGTGCTAGTGTTTCCTTTAGAAATGTGATTAGCGAGGGTGACACGGTGTTCGTATGTATCCGCTTCAGGTTCAGCTGGTAGTCTGTTCGAAGGGTATATGAGGCCTTGTACGCCTTGGATGTTGATGGGGATCCAGGATAAGGTGGACGGGGAGTATACTGCCGCCGTAAGGCTTTCCACAATTGCTCATGGTTGCTGCAGTGCAACAATGTTAAAGTCGACAATATTGACCAGTCGAACGCTCTGCGCAACACAGACACAGAAAGTGGGACCCGTTCAAGCTCCAGAGCCTCGAGTTTTAATTTGCCGACCAGAGGCTCTTCCGGCTCTTTTTCAGGCGAGTCGTACGAATCGTCTCGTGTTTCGTGAGTTATCGGCACAGCGGGTTGTTTTGATGGCGTTCTATCCACACTGGCTAGTGGCGATGTAACTTGTTCCGCCCCAGTTACTGGTAACTCATCAAACGAACTAATTGCTTCGGTAGTGTGTGGCTCCTCCATTGGATTGCCGAAGTGATCTACATCTTGTTCTGTTTCCCGGTCTTGCATCGAGAGACTACTTATCGAAGGTAGAGGATTCAAAAGTGCTGATTTGCTCGGCGTCGCCTCGACTGGACGCTCCACCGGTCCACCTGCGGCTCGCTTGAGGGTTTGCGAGTCCTCCGAATGGCGCATGTTATGAATTCGGCCAACCAATATGCCAAGTATACCACCTAATCTCTTCTCGCCTATTGAGCTTGCAGCGGTCGAACTAGTAGTATAATCTACTTGTTGCAGGCCATCGCCTTCCCACACCGTGACCCAGTCCCGTTGCTGTGCATGAGGCGCGATACCAACTCGAAGTTCGCGTAATTTTCTGTGAGATCGCGCAATAAGTATGCTCATTTCGTCCAGATATGGCAGTTCATCGATGTCCAGCACGCTCAAGCTTTTCAGCGCAGGGATGACAGAGAAGGTTGGGTGCTCAACGCGATCTATTGCAGATATACTGCTCGGGATGTATGGCTGAGGTGCGACACTTGGGACCTGGATCATGCCGATACCGCTCGGATGTGTAGCATTGGGTGGAGGAGGAGGTGGAGGAACGCCGATGTTATTGAGAATCATTGGCGGTGCGGGTGGGGGCATGGGCGTGTCGATTGTGTTATCATGCCACCTGACCCAGAGTCGATCTAAGCGGCACTCTTCGCCGTCACTACGGTGGGTCAGGCTAGACAGCGCAAGCCAGACGTCGCGCAGAACCCCAGTCGGCATGTCCCAGACAAAAGTCTCGAGATTGATCATACGCGCCACCGCCAGCGCAACCAGCGTTCCCAACATCTTGCCGCCCTCTTTCGTGATCATGTACTCCTGCACCCATGCGGGCGGTCCGTTGCCGAGGGAGAACTTCTTGGTGAACTGGCCGTAGTAGTTGCCAAAGCGCCGGGGTGCAATGGGGTAGGGCGTAGGGGCAGTTCTGGCGACATTCGGGGCGGCGCCTTGGTGTCGTAGTCGGTTTTGGTGGGGGAAGCCGTCATCTCCCATGACCAGCGTGGCCAGGCCATAGGTGAGGGCATCAACGCCAGACCGCGGCTCTGTGTGGTTGCTTTCGTCCGGCCAGACAATGTCGAAGCGTGAGTAGATGCATGGGATGGTGAGGCGGTGCAGGGCGGAATGGCAGAGGGAGAGGGACGTGAGGTCGTTGGTGTGGGGGAGCTGGTGGATGATTTCTCTGAGCAGGTCGACGGGCAGGTCTAGCAGTCGCAGCGGCCCCTTCGCTGCCTTCTCCTTCGCCGCAGCAGCAGCGCTCGTGGCCACAGCCGTCCTGCTCACAGCGGCTGCTTCGTGCTGGGTGGCCATGGAATGCACTTCATCAGCGCTGTCTCCGTCCGGGGGCAGCGGCGACGTCGTCCTGGGGCTACCGGGCGCAGAGAACGAGAGCGGGGAGGAGGCCATGTTGCGCGCTAGGGCTGGTGGTCGCAAGCATAGATGCGCGTGTGCGGCCTCAGCGCGGTGACAAGCCAAGCAAGAAACAACACGGCAGCAAACCAGTCGGTGCCAGCGTCGGTGCCAGGACGGTTGCGTGAGATTTAGCACGACATGACACGCGTGGGCTGGACGAGGTTGGTGCTGTGTTGTCGGATCCGCCTAATCTAGACAAGGTAGGCCTGAGACCCTGCCGCTGCTTCGTTCCCTGTGCAACCGCTGACTGTATCACGCGTTTTGTCCTTCACCATCCACCTCCCGCCATGCCGCATCCGGCCCACCCTTGCTCTCAGACATAGCAGCATGCGTAACGCGGAAGTATGCCATCTATTGCTTACTGCTCCTAGTCCGGCACGCTAGAGCGCCAAGCCCAAGTCCTGTGGGTATACCCAATAAAAAGCAATGCTACATAGTGCTGCCCACATTCGGATACCTGACTCCTAGGTGCGCCTCAACTCAAGAATAACCTGTACGTCTGTCATCTAATCCCTGCATCATCAACCAAAAGTGAGTGCTGTCTGATTGCGTTCCGGATCACTCATGCGAATGATTTTGACATCGGGTGCATGGCCGACATTGTTCATCGACTGTGGAGTGATGAAGATAAATTGACGCCCGGTCGAACGCCGCGCGGCCTGAATAATCATCTCCATGCTACGCTCACGATTGACGCTGTCCATGAAGACATCACTGTATAGGTTAGCAAGAGATTGACAAGCCAGCAGGCCACTTACAATTCATCAAGGCAGCGAATGGGCGAGCCCATAGCATCCCAGAGCGCAAGCAGGAGGCAGACAGTCGAGTAAGATTTCTCGCCACCAGATAGCGTCTTTGTTTGCCTGCCGTCCCCGCTTCTCTCCGTAATGTCTGGTTGAACCTAAAGAGTCAGTAAAAGGCCAGATCCTTTTGAGCAAAACTTCCTTACATAAATGTCGAGTAGGCCGTTCTTGTGGTCAATGTTGAGACTTCCGCGGAACTTTCGCTCGCTAAGTAGGTAATTGAAAGTGACCCGCGCTCGGACGGAGATACCTGACCGAAATTGCTGCCATCGCTGCTGGCGATTGTTCAGAGTGCTGATGAGATGCTAGTAACAAGTTAGCCATATAGCTTATAGTAACAATATTAGTTAAACTGACTGTCTTCAAGCCCTCGATGTCGTCAAACTCTTTTCTTGCCTCTTGATGCACCCTCTTTGCTTCATTTGCGGCCCGTAGGAGTTCGTCCTGCGAGCCACCTAGTTCTTTCTCCGTTTCTCTTCTTGTCTTGACCAACTTCTGTAGTGTGTTACCTAGATCCTCGGACGTTTTGCCGCGAGGAATAGCAACACGCCGCGGACAGGTTTCCTCCGCATTCCTGACATAGCTATCAACCTCGGCCTGTACTGAATTCCGTTCTTCCTCCCAGACTTTCCTGTTCTTCTCTGCATTAATAACTTGCTCAACAGCTACATTCTTTTTCTTCAGATCGTCTTCCCGCTGGCCTTGGTACTTCCTGACTGTAGATTTGGCCTTATCAAGTTTGAAAACAAGCTCACTGACGAACTTTTGTGCATCTTCTAGCTTCTGCTTGTTCGTTCTGTTCTCGGCATTGAGGTTGATTTGTTGAAGAAGCATATCCTCATAAACGCCCTCTGCGCGTCCGAGTTCATCCTGGGCTTCCGTTAGTGTGTCTTGGAGAACGTCAATAGCTGCTGCGTCAGGTGTAGCATCGCTTAGTTCCTCCTCTAAACGTTGTATAGTGTCGGATGCCTTCTGATACGCAACTCGATGTCGCTTGTTTTGCCGTATTTGATCTTGCTCATTGCTTCGGCTGTCGTTGACTTTGATTTGCAGGTCGCTGGCTACCTTTTCATGATCTCGCACTTCTCGTCGGACGCCTTCGAGGCGGACTTGCTCTTGCCTGATTTGGTCTTCCTTGTCCGCCTGCATACGCAGGATCCCTTGGTACTGATCGATCGGACTCTCGTTGAGGCCGCCACTGCCGGTTCTGTTGAAAACCCGACCCCTTCTCCTATCACCATCTGCAAACGTGAAGCACATCCTTACATTCCTGTAAAGCGGACCACGATCAGCCATAAACCTATAACCTTCGTCACGCGACTCAAAAAGAACTGTTTGGTCGATAGCTTGGTTGACGATAAACGAATTGCGAACGAGATGGTTTTCAATCTTCAGAGCTCTCATCCAGGTCAGTAAACTAGGATCTGGTTCATGTGGCGTTGTATCCATTGGTGCCGACTTGCTAATGTAGACTGGGGCCTGCCAATTGTATCTTCTCATCAGTTCAAAAAGTGCAGTCTGATCTGGGCGACTAGTCACGGCGAAGGCGTTCAAGCTGTTTCCAAACTGCTTTTCTAGTATGTAGCCCCATTCGGGGCGCGTCACTTTGACGTACCGACCCATGGGGCCAACTGGCTTTTCGCGGAACCTTGCCTCATTATCAATAGCTCGTAATAGCTTTTGCAGGTTTGCAGGGTTTGGGTATCCATCGATCCAGTTACGCTGCCCGCCCTTAAGACCTTCAATGTTTCTACTAACTGTACGCTCTTCGTCTTGCAGAACTTGAAGTGCTTGGTCCGCTGCGCGCTTCTGTACGAGAAGAGCCTTGATCTCGTTGCTCAGAGCCGGGAGCTCATTTGTGTGTGTGGTGAGTGTCGCTTTCGCCTGCTCTAAATTCGCTTTAGCGTCTTCCAACTCCTGGACCTTCTCAGCATAGTGTCCATTGTCGGCTTCTGCCTGACGCTGACGGAGTTGTTGCATCTCTGTTTGACACTTTTTCACCAGATTTCCTTTGGCTGTTACGTCTGAAACAGCATTACGCTCGTCAGCCTTCAATGCGATTAGTTTCTGCTTTGAGGTGCTAAAAGCTGCCTTCAACTCCTCTACTTCTTGTTTTGCTGGCTCTAGTTCGGCTTCAACATCTACTACGTGTTGTTTAGCTGCCTCATGAGCTGTGTCGGAGCGTTCAAACGCTACTGTCGCTTCGTCTACTGCGCCTTTTCGTTTTTCAATAAGTCCGTCAATTCTCGTAAGCTCTTCATCAACTTTAGCCAGTGCCATCTCTTCCTCTTCAACGCGGGCCCAGAGAGCTTGGTGTGCGATTTCTGCTTCACGAGCTCTTATCTTCTCAAGATTCTCCGCGCGTCGAGCTTTCGCGGCTAGGTCCTCCATCTGCTTACGAAGGATACCAATGTCCGTCTTTTTAACTTCTGCTCTAGCATTCATGAGCTCGAGAGATTGCTCAATCTGTAGATAGTCCCTATTTAGGTTTTCGAGTTGGGTCCCTTGTAGAAAGAACTTGTATTTATCTTTAGGAGTCGAGTTATTCAAGAACTGTCTCGCCATGTCCTGGGTTAAGACGTTCATAGGATTGTCAATTTGCATAGAAAACGCGTCCAAGATGTCCTCTAACTCGGCCTTCTTTGTCGATACGATCCTGCCGCTCTGGTCCTTCAGCTTGAAACCTGAGGAAGCCTTGTTAAAATGACGCTCGACTATGATCGAGTTGCCATACTGAGAGGGCTTATACGCAAGTGCGCCCTGGTTTTTTATTCGCACTTGGACACTGGAATGATCCTTGCCCTCCTTGATGAGACTTTTAAGATTTTGTGCACGATTTGTTGCTGCAGCCTTTCCACCTAAACATATAGTGAGTGCGGTTAACACCGCACTCTTGCCGCTGCCGTTGTGGCCAATGATGAAGTTAATCAGAGGCCCCAAAGGTACAGTCAAGTGCTCGTGGCACATAAAGTTGATACACTGAATTTCCTCGATGATGCCGGAATCTGCTGCAACATTTTTTTTATTTGCGGTCGCGCGGAAATCTCGTTGCACTTGCTGCGTGGCCCACACCATTTGTTCCTGGTCCTGAACCTCTTCGCGTCGCAAGCCGGCTTCATCGTCGCTTTGGTCATCTGGGTTCTCATTGCTTGAGGATCGATCGTCAATTCTGGTCGGCGAAGCTCGCGGTCGTTTGTTCTACATATATTAGCACAATACGTTGCAATACTAGGATGGTTCAACATGCTTGGGTACTTCGGCTTCTCCCGACACCGTCAATACCATTCGTAGGAGCACGTGGCCGTTTTGTAGACATCACCGCAGCCATAGCTAGATTCCCATTTCGGGAGCTGTTTGTGTGAATGCGGGGTTGATGTACAATCAACCGCTACCAGGAGTGAAGTAATTCGAGACGCGCTCCTCCCCGCTAATTAATCGGTCGAGCTTCCCGCTAGCCCATGTTTGGTCGAAATGCTGCTCATATGCAGTCTTTCATCCGTATAATGCGGTGCATCTACAGCCTATCAACGGGAAGCTATAATCAATTCCCTCAGCAAAATCGATACCAATCAATAGGTAATTATCCATGCACTTCCAGCCTTGATGCGGATTATGTGTCACGTGACCACGCGCTGGAAGACTAGATGTGTTTAGGAATTAGCGTCCAACCGATTAGCACCACACCGAAGACTTCGTGATTCCAAAGCAACGTTCTGTATTCTATCTATTACTCCTACCATGGCATGTCGTGAAGCTTCAACATATATTATCAAGGGTATACAAATAAATTAGCGGCCGTCCTCAAAGCAAGCAAAGTAAAAGAAGCGTTCCAATGGATGCAGCCCGCTATGCAATAAATTTCAAACTTCCATCGCTATGTAGTAACTTTCAGTTTACATGACAGTCTGGAAGAGTTAGCAGCGATCTCAGAGAAATGTAGATCACGAGAACTTACACAATCGTTGTCTTTAGGTGCCTGGCCGATGCCCATTTCATCGAATGTTTTTGGTCCCTTACCACCCGCTGACGAAGCGGATGAGGCCGGAGTAGATGGTTTCGCGGGTGCAGTAGGGCCTGTTAGTTTGGCAGTCGGTGCTGGGGCCGATGCTAGCTTCGGTGGTTTCATTGGCTGTTGCTCCTGCTGTATAGTAGCGACCCTGCTCGGCTTAGGCATAGGATCATGTGCGGAGGGGCGGCCGGCCGAGCCAGGGCGTGAAGAAGTACGAGGACTCCGAGCAGGAACAGTAGTCGAAGGTCCGTCTGGGCGTGATGAAGTTCCGCTCTCTTGGCTAGGCTGTACTGTTGACGGTCGGGTGTGTTGCCGTGGTTCGAGCGGCGCAACATAACCAATATCAGGTAATGTAGGCTGCTTCTTCAAAGGTGCTCCAGCCTTTTGCAACTTGTTCCTGCCTCCTTCTGGCGCAGTGAACCCAATGCCTAGTGGTTGTGTAGTTTGTGGCCGTGGCTGTTGCTCAGGGTATTGAGCACCCGGCCCACCTGGTTGTCTGTAGCTTCCGGGACCCCCTGGTGGAAGCGGAGCACCTCGTCCTCCACTTGGAACGCGACCACCTCGCCCTGAAGGGCCCATGCTATCCACACTAGTATGAGCCCGATATGGAAGGCCCATATCAGGTCCAGGGCTTGGTCGCGGCCCTCCACGCCCGTCTACAGGATAAATATTTGGATTGATACTGAAAGCAGAAGACACAGGCCTGGTGCTTGACGCTCGCAATTCTGGTGCAAACCCACCAGCCATACTGGGTCGTTGCGGGCCGAGGCGTGGTGGGCCATTGTCCATAGGGTATGGCGTCACTGTAGCAGGTCGCTCATAAGGCGGCGAGGAAGGTGTGTTACCAAGGATCGGGGGCTTATCAGAGATAGGATAAGGAGTGGATGTATCCGCTCGATTACCCATACGACTTGGCGCAGTGGTGATAGGTGAAGCATCTGATCCATAATCCGAAGGGCTGGTGTCATTTATAGACGGCAACGCAGGTGCTGCCGCTTTCTGCAGCCTTGCTGGGCGTTGACCACGCATGGAGCCATGTTTCGACTTGATCATGTTAATTGCCACGTTTTCATGGTCTTTCTTTGATAGAGTTCGGTGCGTCTTGGAGATACTCTCTATACGGGCAGCTGCATCTTTGTTGCCGTTCTTCTCAGCCTTTTCATACCATTCGATAGCTTTATCAATGTTGCCTGGGACATGCATGCCAATCTCGTTGAAGTAACCCATTGCAAACTCCGCTGTAGCAAGGCCGGCTATAGCGGCGCGCTGAGCGTACTGGTATGCGAGCTCTTCGTTCTTGGCAAACTCCCCTTCATGTCCGCAGAGGAACCATTTGCTTATGGCCATGTCAGCTTCTGCTTCACCTTGGCGGGAGGCGAGTGCGTTGTAATGCAGCGACAGAGTGGGGTTGAATTCACAGCCTAAACTGCAAAGCTCGTATGCCGAGCCCATCTTCAGTTGAGCTTTGGCGAAGCCTAGGTAAGCAGCCTTTTCGATATTTTGCCTGGCTGACTTCTCATCGTAGGGTAGATATATTTCCGGGACGTTGATCTGAGGAAGTTCGCGAGCCTGTAGCATACCTAGGACATAAGCACCTTGGGGAGCATTTTCGTCTGCGTTTGACGCGGCTTGTCGAATCAATTGAATACCTCGAGCAAAATCCTGTTGTTGCCCGTGTTGGCCAAGTAGGGTCATCATCCCGAGTCGATAGTTGGAAGCGGAATCACCTTGCTCCGCACCCGCTGTGTAATGTTGGAGTGCCTTAATCGGGTCGTTTGACTGCTCGAACTGCATTCCCATACGGTACTCAGCCCTAGAGTATCCTTTCACAGCCGCGCGCGAATAGCAACGGAAAGCCTCTTTCTTGTCTGCTCGCATGCCGAACTTGCCAAACTCGAGCCACATACCCCGCATGAATGCCGCCTTGGGATGGTGTTGGTCTGCTAGAAAGGTAACCACATTCAGTGCATCTACCCGCAGCTGATGCTCAACCTGAGGTGTTGCTGGCCTGGCGCCCTGAATCTCGGCAATACGTTGCTCGTGTAGCTGGGCTGAGTCCACATAACCCAACGCATCCTGCGCCCATGCCAGCTGCATTTCCGGGTCATTTGAGTTGAGTACTGGTAGCCGTGCATTCTCCAGAACTGCTTCCTTTTCATCGTCAGAGGGCGGGACGTTGGGCGGCTTATTCGGTAGCTTAGGGAACGGCGAGAAATTGGGGGATTCGTGGGTGTTTACAAACTGGTTGTAGTCGTGGGAGGGTTGTTGCTGTTGCACAGGCTGGGGCTGCACATTGGGCGGCTGTCGAAAGGTGGAGGAAATGCTTGCCTGCCGTGACGGCCATTGGCCTTTGTTTGCTGGAAGCTCGTTCTGGTAACTGGATTGCCGGACTGGGAAGTGCTGCTGTGAGTGATTGTAGCCCTGGGCTGGTGGGGACATGAGGCCGTTGGTGCCTCGAGGGTCGTGGGCCTCTAACTCCATGTGTGCAATGTTTTCCTGCATATTCTCTGGCACCTCAGGCATTATGCTGTGGCACAGAAGCTACGTCAGCAGGCGCATCCTGTATAAAATTATTTAGGGGCAAACAAACCGCTGCGGCGCTGGAGAAATGACTTCAGGCGAGGGGGCCGGCATATAATAATCGTCGAATCCACCAGGGACAAATGTCGCCCCCAGTTGGGGTTGGCCTTGGTGGTAGCTCATCGTCGGTGCGCGTTGTTAATCTAACAAGGAGGCTTGGTTGAGAACGCGTCAGCCTTTATCCCAAGAACAAGAGGTTTGCACAGCGCTTCGATTTTGCACAAGAAACTTTTGTGAAGCCGTCTTGGAGGGCGGCGAGATCCCTGATGGCCGCGGAATTAAGAGAGCCGTACCTACCTATAACCTTGGCGGGGTAGGACAAGAGCTTTGGTGCTGAGTCGCGGCGCTGACGTTTTCTGGGAAATTACCTCAACCTGCTGTACTCATGCGAGTTGGAGCAAGCACGGGCGGGTGCGACAATAAGATAAGTATAGAGGTAGAGACGGTGCGAGAAATCGAGAGACACGTGGTAGCACTTCCAAAGGAGGGGCGGTAGTCGACAGAGCTGGCAGGCTGGGCTAAGCAAAAGCCTCGAGCAACCAAAATAACTGTTTGTGGGAACAGTCAAAGGAAGCAGGATGTGGTTTGGGTATCTGGCAGATGAACAGTTAAGGAGCTGAACATGGAAGCCCGACTAAGCCGCTCGAACCGGCACAAACAGGGTCATGAGGTGGATAGAAGATAACTGAAAACGGCCCGCCCACGCAAATTACCACGCGCCTTGGAGCTCACGTATACTATAAATGTTTCATGAGCGGGTGCGTCCGGAGTCCTAGTGGTTGAGTCGTCCAGCCTTGCTGCGCCCTTCACAGTCCTGGAGGCTGTGTTTAGACTGACGTCGCTTCAGGCGCCCGCTTTTGGCTCATTTGGGCTGTTTCGCATGCGCCTAGCCTATCAAGCATGGCTTAAGGTGTCAGGCTTGGTTGTTGTTTACGCGTCGGCGCAAACCAACACTCAGCTTTCGCTTGAGTCGCTGTCGCAATAGTCCAAAGGGGGTCAGCAAACAAATGGCCGGGTCCTTCGCCGCAGGTACCACAGCATACGACTGTCTGAGGCTGAGACAGGGGTCACTCATCACAACAAAGCTTCATAACTTTATCAAGGGTTGGCGAGGTGTGCTCATACGCCACATTTAGGAAATATGATTCTAACAACTATTCGTGATTTTGCAAGTCGTGGTTATGGTGGTGACGGACATGCTACCCATAACACCCACCGTGCGCAAGGCTTCTCGTACTTAGCTCAGTGAACCATGACATCCTGCTGCTGAACGCCGCCTGGCTGTTGTTGGGCCGGCTTCTGGCCTGCCGGCGCCTCGGCATCATCCATCTCCATGTCATCGTCGCCACCTTCCTCGCCCTCCTCTTCTTCATCGTCGCCCTCGGAGTCTTCGATATCGATCTCCTCGCTGCCAGCCTCAGACTCTGCATCCTCATCGTTAGCGGGCCCTGCAGTATCCTCACCGCCAGCCATTGCAGCATCTTCGCCTTCTACGGGGGCAACTTCGGCCTCAGCGTCTTCTTCTTCCTCTTCCTCCTCAATGCCGTACTGGTCGCCATCAGCATTAAGGTCGGCTTCGGGCTGCTCAGGTGGGAATTCTGGTGGGGCAGACTCCTCCGAGTCCCTACGCCGGTTAGCAATGTCGCAATACTATGAGTCTTTAGCGACATACCATTTGATCGCAAAGCGCGTTACACGAGGCTTCTCAGCAAGAATCTGCCTCTGCACCTTTTCAATCACAGGCTTTGCGGGCGGCTCTAGCGTCAAGGCCTCGTCCGTGTACTCATTGTTGACATAGTAGCCCACGCGCACAAATTCTCGATCCTCATAGCTGCAGCTGAGCAGAATGACGGTGACGCCGATGATCTCGCTGTTTGGGATGCGCGACAGGTCCGGTGGGTCGGCGCGAAAGACGAATTTGTTGACACCAATGGGAAGGGGGCCAACAAGGACAGAGTCGAGCTCTTGATCGTATTCGTTCCTGCATTGGGTCAATGGCGGTCGCGCAGGTTGACGCTGGTGGGGCACTCACGAGGTAGCGGAACCAACATAGGTCAGCTTCCACTCGAGGTCTGTGCAAATTTGTTAGTGAGACTTCGCGCATTCAATTGCCGTCGCTTGCCCTTCTGCAGTTGCTCAAGGCACTCGAAGGTGATTTCGAACTCGTATGGCGCGTCGAACGGCGCGGGGTTGTTTTTGACCTCGACACCGAGGAGCGATACGACAGACATGTTGAGGTTTGGTGGGGCGTAAAAGGTAGAGAAGCAAAGTGTATTCAAAGTAGTAGATAGTGGTAGGTGAATGTGTCTAGAGAGATCGAGCAGTCGAGCCTAAACAAGTTGGAGTGGCAGCAGCAGGTAGGCTGTTTACTTGGAAGCGGTGTGGGACGTGCGTGCGGGTTGTCGTAAATCCAATGGGCGGCAACAATCTTAGCCTGCGTCTCGAGTCGCGTTCACTAAATGACAAAACGTGACCTGGTACCAGTTTCGTGACGCGTTATGGCCAACGAGCGATTAGAGCATGTCACGCGCATTGCATTAGGTGTCTTCATTCACTCGATGAATGCTCTGCAGTAGACTAGGTTACTCGCTGAGGCGTGGCATCGCCGCCAAAGCCATGAAACAAGGATAGGAATGGAGGTGATTGGTGAATTGCCATTGTCATCCAGTGGTTCCGAGAGAGCTTTGATTAACCTGCCCATGCTGACTGGCGCCATCACAAGCAAGGCTTGTTTGCCTACGCCGAGAGCCATCATGAGGAAGGGTGAGCTTGAGCTAGCTGCTGCTGACAAAGACAGGCTTACCTCTATCTTGACGTCTTCAGCTTCCAACACCATCAACCTTCACCAACTGTCTGGACTAGCCAGGGAGAAGAGCAAAGTTGCGGGCTCAGAGCGGCTTGAATTCGTCTGCATACAAGTCTTAATAATCCAGGAAAAAGCCTATCAACAGCAGGGCGAACTGTTGTGAAGATACGTCCGTAAGGATTACCCGTGGTCAAGTGGCCCACCAATCCTAGCCATCACCAGCCCATATTATCTCAAGGATTACCAATGTCTCTTTCTCCACAAAATTCTCCCCCAAATATAACGGCCGATGGCGAGACACAACGTGCGTCGCCGCCACGTGTTCGGCGTCGAAATCGTCAAATCACTTCGTGCCTTGAGTGCCGGCGGTTAGTACCCCTAGATAACCGATGGCATGTTCACTGATTTCATATCTCCCTCCTTGTAGTCGAAAATTGAAATGTGACAAGGGATCGCCCTGTACCAACTGCACCAGAAATGCGCGTCCATGCGTCTTCATCACATCAGATCTCAATGCGGATGCCCAAAAAAGACTTGCCGAGGTCAAGGAAAAGATGGGTATTCTAGAAAGGAGCCTCGAAGTAGATGTTACCAAAGCAACACGTTCTAAACCTCGAAATAGTTCTGAACTAATAACACCTAATCCACTGCCTGGCCAACAGGAGAGCCACAGCGACAAGGAAGATGATGAGGATACTAAGAACGAAATCCAGACGACTTTTGCGGTCGAAGATGCTGCATATTACGACGATGATGCATGCAATGATGATGACATTGTCGACCTTGGAATTGCCATGGGTAGAGTAAGAATTACTGAAAGAATTGGAGGCCTTGTGCGCCCAAGGTTCTCCGAGGAGGTGAGTGTGGTCTGATCTGTATCATTAGCCCTTCTAACGTATGATATATTTTAGCTTGCTATAGCTCTTCGAGGACTTCCTGAAAAGGAACATGCCACTCCTCGCCCAGTATTAGCTCAGGACATGCAAAACTGGTTTGCCCCCAGTCAAGATTATATTGCCCCTGCATCTAGCTTCTTCTTCTCTCCTAGCGTGGGAAAGACGTCGCTTATGACTTTCCTTCCATCGAAAACGCTAGTCGATAGATTTATCACACACTATTGGGACGCTGCTCATGTGATAGCAAAAGCCGTACATCGCCCATCGTTTGAGAAACAGTATGAAAGGTTCTGGGCTCAGATTGCCGCAGGTGTTGAGCCCCGTGCGTCATTCCAAGCCGTCATTTTCGCAGCCTTGCTAACTTCAGTCATCTCCATACCTGAACATCAGGTCCTCAATCAATTTGGTGTGGATAAACAAAGCTTGGTTGAAAACTTCAGACAAGGGGCAGAGGCAGCACTTGCTAAAGCTAACTTCTTGCGAGCTACCAAGTTGGAAACACTGCAGGCCTTTGTGATGTACCTTGTAAGTCAACCACTTAGTTTATCTATCGGCGGTCTCGTTACAAGGAAAGGGCTGATATTGTTGTTCTAGATTCCGCTATGCCGAAATGAAATATCTCACGCTCATTCTGCGTTGACCGGCACAGCCATTCGATTGGCTGAATGCATGGGTTTGCATCGTGATCCTACTAGTTACACTAGTTCGCCTACCGAAATCCACGTCCGACGCCTAGTATGGTATCAGATCTGCTTCCTTGATCTTCGAACATGCGAAGCTTCAGGACCGCGTCCCCAAATTCGCCACGATGACTATGATACGCGCTTTCCGCTTAACATCGACGATATAGATCTTGAACGTGCGGAAAATGGCAAAGCAGGTGTTGATGGCACCAACGATAGAAGACACTTCACAGATATGACCATAACACGCATGCGATTCGAATGCTACGAGATGCATCGTTTACTTTGGAGAGAGAGACCAAAACTAGAACAAAGATTACCCAGTGGAGACCGCAAGGTTACGCTCATTTCACTACTGTCGCGTGTTCAATCTTTCCAAGCTGCCATGGAGAAGACATATCTTCCCATGCTGGACAAAAACATACCGTTGCATGTACTTGCCTCCGAGATATACGGTATCCTTTCTGATAGACTGTTTATTCTCCTTCTACAGAAATATACGACGGCCGATCGAAGCAAGCCGAGCCGCTTACGACAATTAACCATGAGCGCCTCAGTCCGAATTATCGAGCGCTCCATGGTAATTGAGCAGCAGCCGACCCTATCTACTTGGGCATGGTATGTTGGTGCTCTGCACCAGTATCACACCGCCTTACTGCTTCTCAATGAACTGTATGCCGGGCACAACGAGCCGGATGTAGAAGCACGTGTATGGAAATGCATGGATTTTGCCTTTGGACTCTCGTCCGAAACACCAAATAGGGAGAAGATCAGGTTTGTCTTTGAGGATCTAATAAGGAAGACCAAGGCATACGCAAGTATGAAGGGGTTGAGAGCGCCAATCGGAATGCCATACCCAGGCCGTGATTTGAATACTTCCAGTAATGTGACCAAACAAAACCCAGGGAGTAGTTCTATTTCACAACACGCTTCGCCACCTGAAGTACTTCGTCAAAACCTAAAGCAGGCAACTGCCAAACACGGCCTGAAATTTCCAGGAGCTGTCCCAAATGTAGATTGGGGATCAATCGACCTTCCGGGGTCGACATTAAGTTTTCAACCTTCTCAACCAGGCGCAGATTTGTATGGTGTAGATTTTTCGACAGGTATCGGCCCACTTAGCCACGGAAATAATCTAGGGGTAGTGAACTATGAGGGTATGATGGGCGGTACAGCGAATAGCAGTCCCATGGATGCCCTCAATGATATTGATTGGGTGAGTGGTCTGCACGCGAGGAAATATTGGTCACTAACAGTTTGTAGAACGACATTGAAAACATGTTTGGCGGCTCGGAAGCTGAGTCTGGCATACTCATTCCCCCTTTCACATTTCCGCAATTTTCTCCAGGTGATTTAGCTTGGCCGATGGGAGAACAGGTGTGATAGAGGTAGCTGTTTTTGAATAGGGCCGCATCGCACCCATCTTCTCCACGTTCCATAACCTATTAAATTATTCTAGGCATATAGTACGATTGTGGTGTGTCAAGCGGTTTTCTAGAAATACTAGGAAAGTTAACTGTTGCTCGCCCAATCCCTCACATATGGACCAAGAAGCGATCCACCAGGTTAGTTGGTATTAATGAGGCACAGCCATGCCTTGCACTTCAAGTACTTCCCTCCATAAAACCATCAACTGCACCCAAGCGCGGCCATATCTCGCACTTCAGAAACTTCCAACTACAAGGTCACAACCTCTACGGGCACAATGTCAAACTATTCTAACACGCCATCCTAGCACACGCCCGCCTCGTGTACTTCTGCCCAGAGGGCGGCTTCGGTGTCGTGACATATATTTCGCTGAATTCCCACACACATTCGTGTGCACACGCAGTGCTCGTTACGAGCGAGATTGGCAAGGACGGAAAGTCGCTTATTCAGGTACGGCATCGCCACACAGGTATCAATGAGATTGATGCAGTGCCGAATTTGTTGCTAGCATTGTTTCCGTCTACAATGCCAAAACTTGAAGGGAAGGGACCCGGTGCTGATGTCTCGCCTTGAAAGTCGGCGGACCGTGCATGGTTGTTCCGCGGGGAGTAGTAATTGATTTGTGACTGATTGGGAAGATAGGATGAGCTCCGGTGTTGGGATACCTTTCGGAATACGAAGAAAGTTTTCAATTAGAGTTTAGTTTGATGGGTTGATGCAAGTGGTACACTATGGATGATGCTGATGAGTGAAGTTATTTTTATGCCTTTGGTAGTGTTACTAATTGCTTGTCTTTGTAACAAGCAAGCCCTTCTTTGCTATATGGTGGACAGGAGATTATGATCTCAGGTTTTGCAGTCTGGCAATCAACGATGACATGACTCACTAAAGGACCTAGCGTGCGCATGATTTCAAAGAAACTCGGGGTATCTCATTGCAAGTAGTAAGGTACCGTAAATGTACGCCATATAATACAATCTGAAGGAAAGAACGTCAAGATGTTAGCAAACATGGGGTTGTGTTGTGTCGGCATATGTGGCGAGGCTCTTCGGTTCGCGTGAGACCTTGCCTTGCATAGGTACGGGGGATGGGCGTGCTTCAGTACTAATAAAACGCGTCAGGACCATCATTACTTGGTTGTCCATGACTGGGATCATCCAGACTCCTATATTGAGGAGGTCCTCCACCGCCACCACCGCGGCCACGACTACGGCCTGATCCGCCTCGATCGCCGCGATGACCGCCCCTTTGACCACCTCTTGACCCGTACGAGGGATTTCTGTTGCCGCCACGGCCACGGTTCTGGTTCCCACCGCGATAGGGGGGCCGGTTGTCATCTCGGCCTCTTGAGTTTCCTTGATGAGGTCTATTATCGCGATCGTGTGGCTCATGTGAGCGCCGATCCCTTCGGTTTGCCTTGTTAGGAAAGTAACTCTCATACTCGCTCTCACCTGCTTGTTCTTCTTCTATGCGTAACATCTGCTTCTCGCCAACGATACTATCAAACTCGAAAGCTTGGTTGTCGGGCACAGGGTGCCAGTTAACAATACGCGCGGCGTCTGCTGGGCGGCCGTTCTTACGGATCGCTAACACGACCGTCGGGATGGGGTTCTCGGAATAGAATTTGGCTGTCTTAGGCACAGGCTCGACACGTGCAGCCCATAGCTTGTTCTCGAAGCAGGATACGCCTGTCACTTTCCACTTGACCTTCGTGCCAATACCACCTACTTTGTCGAGGATGCTCTTCGGGCAAGGCTTAGGCGTAATCAGAATGCTGTTCGCAAGATACCGGATGTCGTCTCTGGGAGTGTTTGCAGGAATGTTTACTAGCGACGAAAGCTTCTCCGTCATATTGGAAGGAATCATGTATCCTGTATAGAAGACGGTCTTCTTGATCTGGTAGGGTATGATGCCTGGCGGAGCGGTACCGGCCTTAACTTGTTTGTTATGCGCATTGATGAGCTTCTGGATCTCGGCAATTTCGACTACCGGGTCTAGCTGTGTCGAATTCTCCGCGACCTGGATGACTTCAGCAATGATGGGTTTCCGTGACGGCTGGCTCTTTCCGGCCATCAAATCCTTGTTGAAGTCGAAAAAAAAGTCTCGGAAGCCTTTGGTGTGCTTGACGCGGTCCTCGTATATCCGTAGTTCGTCCGCATCTTTGTAGGTGTAGACAATGTCCTTTAATAGCTCTTGCTTGAACTCCATGGTGCTCTTGAACCTCTGTCCTGCAGGCCCGGTTGCGGGTTTCAGACAGACCATGTCGAAATCCAGCTTCTTACTGCGCACAATGCGCTTGACGAGGTCAGAGAAGTTGGGCTCGCCACGACCGGTCAACAGCACGCTAAGGGCATCTTTCTGCTTCATTGCAAGCTCGACCAGGCTGACAATGTGCTCGTTCCACCAGCCTTCCCAACCACGCGCTTCTTCCGTCTCTAATCCGCTACCGGTCACGGCCAGAATGTTCTTGTCATGCCACCAGCCGCCGTTGATGAACATGTCTGGAGAGCCGAGTTGACCCAGGGTCGCACTGTTCCATATCTGCTTGTTTGGCAAAGGACTCGCGAATACTGCGGCCTTGTCAGTGGCTAGACGACACGCACACGTTTGACATGCGTACAGGTATTATCAAAGTCGAAGACATGGATAGATTTGATATCAGACACGGGGGGCAGGTCCTTGTCATCACATGACCACCTCTTGAGCGCCGTGACGGTGTGGTAGGCGGCTCTGCCGTTTGGCCCTGTGGCATGGGGCCTGGTGGGAGTTGCTAACATGGCGGACAGCGAGCGTAGGTTGGCGGATGGAAGCAAGCGTCGCGTGGCAGCAAGCAGCATTCACGGTAGAGAGGACGTGCGTGATGACTAACGAGTCCACAGCGTTGTTCGATTCGCTATGCCGATTAGATAGTGAAAGGCTGAGCTACGTCCTGAGGAAGTCGCGATACTTTTGGCGGGTCCGTGCACCTCCCCGAGCCGCTCCACTTCCCTTGCCGCCTGCTTCAGCTCTTCATCTGAAATCTGCCATCACCTCCAACATCAACGCCAGCGCATGGGAAGTCCAGCTACGATCACCCAAGGCGATTCTAGCGACACTTGTGTCATATGTCTTGCGCTAGTCACTGAGCGGGCAACCACTGTTCCTTGCAACCATTACACCTTCGATTTCGTATGCCTGGTGAGCTGGCTTCAGGAACGCTCAACTTGCCCATTATGTGAGCCTGAACCAGCATCAGCCTTGCTTTTAAATGTCTTTACTGACAATCTTCAAGGTAAAGCCGAGATTACTGCGGTCCAATACGATTGGCGGTCTCCAACACACTTCAAGAGCTATGAGATAAAACGCACTCATCCTCCAGCCAAGGAAGTTAGCAGCCTAGTCAGCCAGTCCTCGTCATTGTTTGGCCCCTATAGGCCCCCAAGAATCCAACGAGGCACGCGGCGCCCGTACTCGCCGCCTCTAGAAGATGCCGCTCTTCGTAGGCGGCGCACTGTGTATCAGAGGAAACTCTACTCTCTGCATATGGGAAGCAACCAGGTCTCCGGGTACCGCGATGTATCTCCTCAAATGTTTGCGCATTCTCCGGAACTCCAGTCCCGCGCTCGAGCATGGATTCGACGTGAGTTACGTGTTTTCACGTTTTTACATTCGGATGCCTCTGGTCCATCTACCAATATGGCGACAACAAGCAGCAACTCTGAGTTTCTCATCTCCTACATTGTCTCCATCCTTAAGATGGTTGATATGAAAGCAAGTGACGGACATGCTGAGAACCTCCTACAAGAATTTCTGGGGCGGCAAAATAGTCAACTTTTTTTGCATGAGATTCAAGCTTGGCTGCGAAGCCCCTTCACAAAGCTGGAAGAGTGGGACCAAGAAGTACAGTATAATGAAGATGCCGAGTAACATTCAAGACGCTCTATAGCCAGAGTTGTTTCGAACCGAGAAGATGCCTCTCGGTGAAACCAATACTAAGCATCTCTCGGCCCCGGCTCGACCCAGCTAGCATTCGTTTCTCATCCAATACCCGATGGTACGATTCTCATGGCATTCAATGCATCATAGAAAGCGTTAAGCTCCAAACCTGCCGTCTTTCCTAAATAGGTTTAGCGTAGCAGAGTGAGGTATTAGTTTCGGATCTGTTTCGTGGGTAAAATAATCTCTCGTAACCGGTATGCATAACCGTTCAAATATAGGCGAACACCATGCCCACGGTCAATAAGAATTCAATTCAGCTCAAGAGATAGCGTAATTACTTTCATCTATTGTCAACCGTTATGAAGTAAACTTCTTTTTACCTCTCTTGCTCTTCTTGAACCCTGGAATATCAGGCAGCCGGTGTCGCTTGTTCGGCCAGTCTCGCCGCATGTTTCGAATTCTCGTATTCCAAGCATGGAGCCCATGGGCAGAACCCCTAGCTCCCAATGTGTGGCAGTTCTGCTACAGGCTCGGTCGATTAGCATCGCCCCTGCTTGAAGGCTTGTAATAGTTTCTTAAAGACTCCACAGCCACATCTCCATCCTGAAGGCCAGTGCTCGACTGTCCTAAGCACTCGGCAGTTCATCTCTTCGTTCTGTTCTCTTGATTTGGACCATTTCGCGATGGACACGTCTTCCAATTAGTTTTCTCCCTTCCACACATTCATATCTACGTTCAATATCGAGCGCCGGACCGCTCTCTATTTAATATTTAATATTCTTGCTTTGCAAGCGTTGCTACTCCAGGATTTACCATAAGAAACAACACTATAGAAAATCGATAACCAGATACAAGGGTATCCGAAAATGCATTCTTCCCTGTTGCTATTGAGCGCCTATTGTGGCCTCTCGGTCGCTTCAAGTCCTTATCCTTGGATGTATGGCGTTCCAGATTATCCAGACCTTGACATGGATGAAATGATGACGGAGGCGGATATCGATGTAATGGTGAGTGCAGTCGACGATCCTGCGGTCGCAGTCGCTACGACGCAATCAACGAACTCGACCTCATCATCTGCAACAGCTGGTCAAGAGCCATGCGCAGCTATTAGCAGTGCCTTGGCCGCTATGCCAGCTGGAGCCCGACCGATTGTCCCAGCAGCTTTGGGGGTGCGTTGCCTACAATCAGTACCCCTTGACACCGCGGGAGATATGAAGCTCATCGATGAAATAAAGCTTTATCTCCAGTGGCAATCAAATATCGCTTACCTCAAGGCGCCGCCCCAAGGATACAATGAGCAACCGGTCGATATGATGGGAAACTTGGACAGGATGAGGAGTATGCTCGCGTCGGGTTCTTTCAAGAACGAGTACGACTTTCAGATGCAGATGATGAATCTATTCGATCGAGCATATGACAATCATCTCGCTTTTCAACCAGATATTCTGGCTTCCGCTATTCAATTCCAGAGGCCACCAGGCACAGAATTAGTATCCATTTCTACCGACGGCATCGCGCTACCAGAAATATTCTCGTACAGAGATATCATAAAGGCCAACAATGGGTCTTCATTCAAGCCATCGCCAGTGAAGACCATTGACGGGATGAGTGCTCGAGAGTTCCTTGCGAACTTTTCTGCAATGGGCGATTTCCACGACGCTGACACGCGGTGGAACGCACTTTTTCCTTCACAGGCTCTTTTAGCATCTGGAACCACGTTTTTGGGGGCGTTCAGGACCGGGATGTATACCGGACAAGCAAATACAACCATTCAGTTCGTCAATGGGACTGTGTATTCCATGCCAAATATTGCGGTCGCATTTGGCAACTTCACGGGTGTCAACAGTGGCCAAACCTTCTTTCAAAGATTCTGTACAGGCCCTCGACGGGCAGCGAGAGAACCAGAACAACCCCCAACACCGAGCGGCAATTCAAACAGAACTGCGCCCGCGCCTGCGCCATCCCATGTGGGTTATCCTAAGGCTGTGATGATCAACTCTGATCTGGCGGTCGGAGGATATTATATTACTGGGAATGGATACGAAGTAGGTTTTCAAAGATGAAAATCGGTCCGACCTAATACTAAGACCATGCAGAACGTAGCAATATTGAGCATTCCAACGTATAATTCACCCGATGTTCAAAGCTTTCAAAATACCATGCGCGACTTCATAAGAAAATCGAAAGCAGATGGAAAAACGAAGATGATCTTTGACTTGCGTGGAAATGGTGGTGGGAACGCAATTCTCGGCTATGACACCTTTAAACAAGTATATCCCCAAGCCAGTCAACAACCGTTCGGTGGTACACAACTCCGCGCTAATGATGCTTTAAATCAAGCTGGTAAAATTACTCAGGATTTCCTCGCTGGCAAGACATTTGCACAATCTAACCGAACCGCATTCATGCAGGCATTTGGGCCAGGCGTCACTCAAGGTGATATTTTTGGATTAACGGTTCCATTCAATTACCAGCATACGCTCGATGTTAACAACAAGGCGTTTGGAAGCTGGGAACAAATGTTTGGTCCCGCACAAGCAAACGGAGACTCCTTCACATCAACAATGCGGTACAACTACAGTGACGATGTGAGCACAACTTACACTGGCTTCTCAGTCATTGGATTTAATCGGAATGCAAATGAAACGAGAACGCCTCAGCCCTTCCAGGCTCAAGACATGGTCATGTTACATGATGGCATGTGCTCATCTACATGCGCTATCGCTTCCGAACTTCTCAAGAATCAAGGCGCAGTCCGCACTATTGTCATCGGTGGCCGTCCACAAACCGGACCCATGCAGGGTGTTGGGGGAACCAAAGGCGCTCAGGTCTTTGCCTGGAACGAGATACAAATCCGCATGCAATCTGTATTCTTCCTCGGGTCTCCCGCTCAACGCGCGCAATGGAATAACACAGACCTTGGTCGCACCGCCTTTGCTACTCAACTGTTTAAGCGCTCAGCCTACCGGAATGGGCAAATCGCTGGAGGCGTGAATCTCAGGGATAACCTCCGAGAGGGCGACGCGTCCAAAACGCCACTGGAATTCATGTACGAAGCAGCGGACTGCAGGATGTTTTTCACCGCAGGCATGATCAGCGATGTCACGCAGGTGTGGAAAGGCGTAGCAGACCGTATGTTCAGAAGAGACCAGGGTATGGGAATGAGCTTGTGTGTGCAGGGAAGCACGGGCGATAAGACGAGCATCAGTGGAGGTGGCCAGTTTAGAGGCGGCGACGGGAAAATCAATACCAGCCCGTCAGGTATTCGGGGCAACGGGACAAGCGGATCGGATGGGTCGTCTCTGTCGCCACAGTTTACTGGAGGCGTAATGGGGAGAGTGAGGATAGGTTGGGAGTGGGCTGTCGTTGGTGGTTCTGTGATGTGCGCGTGGTTGTTGACCTGATTGTCTCCATTTTAGCGCTGCATTCTCCACGTACAAAGTATATGGAATTGATTTATATCTATTGCAAGGATAGCGTACCGTGACGCAGAGCATATAGCTTTCCAGCAGCTATCGTTTCAGCACAGAAGTACTTCTAGCCTTTGGGCTTGGTTGAAAATTCCAATTGCTGTAGAATCTCAGCCAGCGAAGACATGGTAGAATGGGCTTGGAATCAAATCCGTTAAAAGCACAACACAAGATAGACTGATTATTGTCTGCTTTAGGTATCTCTTCGTACTCAGGCGGCTTGTCGATCGTGATAGCGTTATAGAACCGCTCAGCAACCTTAGGATCGTACGGCTTCTTCTCTTTGTTCTACTCTGTTAAGGTAATTATATACTGCGTATCTATCACAACAGTAGTTACACGTTGTACCTAACTAGGCTCTTTATTTCCCCAGTCTGGAGACGCTTGCCCGCAGCCACTCTCTTTATGAAATTTTCTTGAATTATAAAACCGGCCCTAAGTAGGAAAAATATACTCAAAAGACATACGCAAAAAATTCCTTATCGTTAAACACTCCGACTTTTGTTATTCCTCTCACGAAATTGTCCTAGCGTATTATTTCATAAAGGGTCGCCCCTAAAATGGAAGTAGCACTGCCGATGGGTGGGTATTTTGACTGGACGAAGGCAGTATCGATACAATCCCTCGGCTTTTCAAGCTTTTCAAAAATTGCGTTTAGCCCCCGGACAGGATCCCCAAACATCTTTCTCTCAGAGTCAGGCGGGTTTTCACCGTTTCTAGCATTCCGGGTGCCTTGCTGCACCATTCTAGCAGCACGGTAACGAGTTTGAGCGCATCTCCAAGAAGTCGGACATGACTGATCCTAAAGCAGTACATTATACGTACATTGCAGGGTTAACAGTACTACTATACTTTAATTGAATTTTCGGGTTAAAAAGTTTTCCTTGTTGTTAATATAACTACTTCTATCAATTACACTTACTTACATCCATTGCCCCGTATTAATACAAATCATTTGAATTCCCCTATTAACTAATAGTAGAGTACCACGTTTCAGTCATGAACAGCTCTGGTCATAGTATCCAGGATGGCAACGCAACCGGGAGAGCGAGACAGCAACAAGGAGAGAGTAGCCTACCATTACCATATAAACTTTATTTGGAAAACACAGAAGATTCAAAACCCGAACCCGGGCGTTTACAAGCCGCTAGTTTCAGACTATGGGGGGGTGGCACCAGTGGTGGAAGCAACAGCAACCTGAACATCAAGTGAAAGCAAGAGAGGAATTAGGATCTCATTATGGCCTAGACTTTACAAGGGCCTTTTATGATCTGTATCTGGGGCTCGAGGAAAACCCTCTACCTGTATATAAAAACCTAGAACCAGAGTACTTCACAGCGCAGCCCCAGAAAGCCCAGTGGTTTACCAAAAACTGGGCTGCCAGTATTGCCAACCGGCAACTTGTGGCTAGGCCACGCCATCAGCTGCAATATCCCCTACGGCTAGATTTCGGCCTTGAATCTCGCGTCGTCGTGGAGTTGGCTGGATACTCCATTTGCTCAAAAGATGCAGATATGGATACCTGCGAAGCGAAAGGCACCAAAATTGTACTTCCAACCCTACATACAGCAGTGCGCTATAGGGTCAATTCTACAGAAGAATCCTAGCATAATCTTTCCTGTGTAACTATAGGTAATTAGGAGCTAAAGACAAGAAGGCTTAACTAATTAAACTACTAGGCTATATCTTAGTTGGGAAGGTCGACTCTAGCGGGTCGAAGTGTTGGAAAAATACTAGTCACGCCCTCGTTGCAGACTTGCTGCATGAATTGACACCCGATTCGGAGTTGGAAGATGGAACTGCATCGAGGATGCTGTGCCTGATTTACAATACCTCTACCAGCGACAGTACATATTTTCGTGTTAGGCCTGCTTGGCATGCTAGGCGTCTATTTCTGAGAGCTCAGCCTTCATATCCAACGGTGGTGAGAATTCTGGGGAGTCCTGAGAATGTCCTAGGGTTGGGAGGCAATAGCAGTCCTGATCCTATGCCTCAGATGGAAGTCGAAAGTTATGACGAATTGGAGTTTGCTATGTTGGGGCTGAAGAACTCTTTTCTCGCGGGACGAATTTCCAGTAGCATTGTTTACTTGGTACTAAGTTGTTGCTGACTTTGGCTTGGTTTGCCTTTCGGTATTTATTAGGTAGGTTCTATCATATACGGTAAGTCTTTTATACCGGAATCTAATCTGTTCATACATGGTATATGCTTAGCGTTTCCCTTTTTAGATCTTATGATGTATCATCTCGAACAGGGGACGCCGTTCCTTTTGTTTACTTTTAATGGTTGGCTGTGGAAAGTCTTTTACTTTGTTTCGTTCTCGTTCTATGATATACGACTTGGGCTGAACAAGCTCGGATGATTTAAAAAGTGATGACCCTCACCCAAGCCCTAACACCTTCCGTTATATGGGTAAAACGTATTACTGGTTGGGACCATCAAACGTGTTGGATCCGGTTGGTAAATTCCAGGTTCATCAATCGCGGAATCATGCTTGCTCTGCATTCCGCTCGAACCCGACATTGATTCATTTCCGAGGCGAGAATTCCTAGGGCTTGTCGTCGGCAGGAGTGGTGCCTTATGCTTGGGCACTGGTGGAGGGCCTACGCCTTCAGGCACCCGTGCTTCACCTTCGGGCATTCGATTGACAGGAATTGTGCTATCCAGGATTTCTCGCTCAGCCATCCAGTTCCTTTTCATTTCCCAAAACTTCCACTTGAAATTCTCCCGGTCGGCCGCAGTCAGGAATCGTAGCTTGAATTTCTCGGTTTCAATAAGATCAAGGTCCTCGAAATATTGTAGTAGCTTTGGGTTCAAAGGTATACCAGCTGGATAACCAGCTGCCAACTCTTCTCGCGTGGGTCTGATCCATGATGCATAAAATTGTCGGTTGCGTCCAGGTGGGTGTGGCCTAAAGAACAATATGTTGTCGTCCGTCGTGCTTTCCTCGAGAACCCAATTTACATCCACTCGGACCGTACAGATGAAACGCTGTTGATGTAGATATATTGCGACTCGACATGATGGTACCTTTTGCTTGTCTCTGTCGTAGTTACGCGTGGCTCTGGTGCCAAAGGCCATTTCCGAAGCTGGATATTCCTTGCCACCCGGTTCCGGCTGTGCGGCTAATCTCTTTTGCTCTGCCCAGATCTGGATTGTCGCCGAACCAAACTCTAAGTTCCGGGCATCGTTTTCCATTGACGTCGACTGCTCGTCCTTCTTCTTCATTCGCAACATACTTTTGATAAATCCACCCACTGAGACTGGTTTACTCAACATGACGCTGCTAAGGGCAAAGCTTCCAACGATATTTTGAGAGGTCAACGTGGACTGCACAGTACGGGCATCAGCAAGTCCGGAGTTACCGTCGAATGAGAAAATTGCATCAGATACAGGTGTTCGCTTGCCGTCGCTCAGGAATGAGAAATCAATCCAGGTTCGCGTATCGTATGTATTATGTGGGTCCCAGAAAGCATAAAGTGGGAGGATCTTCGCGTCGCTACGTCTGAAGCAAATATTTGTTGGTTCATGACCTTGCGACCAGCAATGGAGACGCAGAAACCCTGTCTCGTTCTCGAGAGCTTCCAGAGAGGATCCATCCCATTCCCTGTTACTGGCCGACCAATGGTAAAGTTGGATTTGGCTGAGTGGTGGGTTCCCTAGGATTGTTTCACCAGGCGTTTTTATGAGCCGGTGTCGATTGAGTTCGCTAGGGCTAGCCGTAGCTTGCTTCAACGCGCTTGAGAGCGTCTGAACAACTCTTGAGATGTCTGCCCTATCTCTTGCGTTTGGTTTCAACATGCGATTGACCAGGTCAAGAATCCTCCTCAAGAACGCCTTGCTCTTGTCGCTGCTATCCTGTGAATTAGCGTGCCGCTTTTCGAGGCTCTGGATAAATTCCTGGATCTCTTTTTTGACGACATACTCTCCGTTTGGGGATTCTTGGTAGAAGAACCGCTCGTTGTTGTGCCTTGTCCATGCTGGCATCGCACGACGTGCTTGGTCAAGGCCGACAAAGGCAGTGGAACCCGTTAAGCCAGGATATCCAAGAATCATGAATGTTGCTACCTCAAGGATGATGCAACCAAGAGACCATATGTCGTAAGCACGACCGAATTGCATGTTCAGATCCTCTATCTCTGGAGGAGCATACGCATCAGTTCCAAAGTGACCACTAACGAGCGGCGTCGTTCGACCTCTCCGGAACCGAGTCTGCGCAGCATGACCGAAATCTGTAATGATCCAAGTGCCCTTGTCCTTGTCGACGAGGATGTTGTCTGGCTTCAGGTCGAAGTGAATGCACAAGCGCTCCTCCGGAACTAGGGTGGCTCTGCTATCAGCTCCATCCCCAAAACCTTGGATTTTTTTGAGGGCTCTAGCAATTCCAAGTAATTGCCTCCAAGAATCTGCCGACTCTATTTTGGCACCTCTATTCTCTCCATATCGGTACTTCTGGTCTCGGAGAAGATGGTCGAGATTGGTCCATGCCCTGGGAAAGATGAGGTTTATCGTCTCGCCATGCCCATAGGCTTTGATAAGCTTGACAATATGCGGGTCACCAAACTTCTGGACATATTCGATATTCGAATGCTCGAGGAATGCCTGTGGTTTTGGTGTATTGATTCGCTTTCTCGCGAGCTCTAGGCGATGACTTATTTTCTGTGTTTAATGAGTATCCATCTCAGCGTGAAAGGGATACTTGCGTACAGGAAATTTGCAGTACTCTCTGTAGATCTTGAACGCGAATACATCGCCGTTTGCACCCTCCGATGTCCATTGGCCGTCTTCGGTCTGCCTTTTTCCAATTTCTTTTTCCTCTATAAAGGGAAGAATGACACGAGAGTCATACTGCCAGAAACTTTCTGATTCCATGTGAGGGACGGCAAATTTGGGAAGGTTCTCGGAAAATCTTTTTGTAAATCTGTTAAAAGAGGGTCGATTTCTCCAGTAATCGCCTGTATATGTCTCGAGATCCTTCGTTGAAAAAAGAGTTGGATGTGTTACCCAAGACTCTAGGAATTCGTCACTGCATTTGTGCTTCAGGAATCCAATGATGAATTGAGGGTGCTCGACGAATACAAGCAGACCGAACACACTAAATCGCGTCTTTCTCAGGTCGTTTGAGTTGGATGTTCCTCCTATGATGTCGTTGACATACGTCTCCGGATTTATTTGGGTCCCAAAAAGTAGCTTGTCATCCTGACACTGTTTGCAACTACAGTGCAGAATTGTGCTCACTTGTTCATATGTAAAGTAGTTTTTCAACTGATCTAAGGGAAAAAAGGACCTGGTGCCATCATTGAACAGACGGTCTTCGACATCGTACCGTGCAGTTCGACATGTGTCAGGCATCTCCAGAAGATTTCTGCTGATGGGATTCCGAAATCAAATAGGGCAAGATTTTGGTAAAAGGTCCTGTAAGGTGAACCTGATTCCAGGATCCACGATGAAACGCAAGGGCTGAAGCATGGGAGGGTAAGGGACGTGATGGGCCCTTCCCCACCTTTCCTGGTCATACTAAATGTAGCGCGCCCAGGGCCACGACGTCACACAGCACCAGAGTGAAAAGAGAGTAGGTTTGTGGCGTAAGGCAACAGTATTGCTTATGCTCATGTCAATACGTTTACCAATTTAATCGCCTCAGATAGGCCACAAACAAACCCTATCGCGCTGCAATAGTCTTTGTCATCTTTTACCGGAAGCGCCCGCAATTCACAGCCTTCTACGCCTCCGAGCTTGGCGATAAGTCCTCCAACTTGGCAGCCTGGTATCTATACTTTTTCGTTGAACGCATGAAGCCGCTGGCGCTCTTTTCGCCACCGTGTATTTTTCCCAATACTGTCAATGCACAGCCACGCCCCAAACGTTATTGCGAGAAGGATGACCGTAAGAACTGCAAAGATCCACATTTCAGAAGCAAATCTGAGTGATGCCGGACTTGTGCCTGAGTTGACATTAAGATATCCCATGCTGAGGAATTGCTGTAATTAGTTAGTCAATGCAAATCGAATTTCCAGCCCTTGACCTACCGATACAAATGAGGCCGGCAAATAGATGGATGTCAGCCATGTCACCTTTTTTAGTGTCGAGGCATCTCGCTGCGATTTTGTCGTTAGCTTGACCATATTCTTGCTATCAATGTCCGCCAGCCGGGCCATCTCATTTGAGTTCTCACTGCTAGTCCTCAGTGAGTCGAGTCCCCTAAAGCTAATAATATCCTGCATCTGTGAACTAAATGAGCTAGTGTCAACTTAAAGAGGGAAAATATTCCTACCAGACTCGAACCACTCCTCGCACGTTCAAGTAATTTGTCAACACGAGCAGACTGTAGCTTCAGCTCATCAGAGAAAAGATCTACATCGTGACTATGGAGCTTTCGTTCTTTCGTCTTTGAGCAAATACCGATATTCGCACTCAGCGTGTATCTAGCCGTATTCATCCGGTCTTGAATGACTTGAACATCTTGAAAATCAGAATATTCGATTGTCAAAATAGGCATCCTGTCCGACTTCTTACGGCCTTCAACCTGTGATACATGCGCCTTTGCTATCTACAAAGAGTATTAGTTTCATTATCTCAGCATCGGCCCGTTTAGGCGACTCACTAGATTATCCAACTTCGTCTCCCAGAATGTCAAGTACCATCTCCACTGCCAGGTTGAATGCGATAGGGCGAGATTGTGGATATCCCTCCATGTTGGCAGGCTTTGAGTCTTTGCCCTAGCGTCTCTGAGTCGCTCCTGAAATGACCTCACCGGGTTGAGTATGATAAAAGTCTCATTTCCTGAAACGGAGTCATGCTGATGATATATACCCAACTGCCTAATTGACCAAGGTTCTTCGGAATCCTCACGACCATGCCTCTCAACAGTCTTCAAGAGATAGCATATCTCTGGAGAGTATTAGTCTGATGCTTACGGGGGAAGGAACGCACCTACCAGAAATATTGTCTCTCTGCCAGCTATAACAACCGCCCATCGAAACACTTCTGTCTGAGGTAACTTTCCCAAATGCGCAAACCACATCAATGAAAGCCGGAAATATGTTGAACTTCCCAATAAGTCCCCTGAGAGCATGTTCCGAAAGGGTCAAACAATCCCATGAATACTGTTGTGGGACCAGTCTGTCACGATCAGTGTTTGCTTAATGCCTTTACTCCAATACTCACATGATTCGTGTCCCTTTGAATTGTGTTTGTTCTAGATATTTATCTAATTCACCATTATCTGTGAATAGCCAATCTGCGTCATGTTCGTTAGAACGTTTTTACCTTTAGTAGGACAGTTATTTTTACCTTCTGCCCCGATTTCCATTAACTTGATCTGCAACTCATCATCAGGAACTAGGGTTCGCTTCGAATTGTCCCTCAAGAGAGCCTCAAAATGGCTCATATCAAAAACATATGGATCACAAGGTTGGCTGTGCGATAGTGTGCGTTGTGTATGATCTGCCATAATCAAAATTGCACGGACAAATACCGAATAGTCGCTTGGGACCGATTGTGGATGAGCAACACCATGCATTTAGGTCAAGCTAACTTGATAATAAAGTAATCAAACAAACCCTTGTTGTTCGCAATTTTGCAATCTGTCTGATCGCCGGTCAATGATAGCCACGATCGTTGGCTGTGAGATATGAGCGTAGCTCCTGCCAGGCTTTTTTTTAGCGCTGCGCCGCAGTCTGTTCCATGCATCCCTTCTACACCTATAACTTATCAATCTACGAATAAGCTTAGATTCCGGGTTACGCTGGCTTTCTGGCTTCGCTTATACAGGTTATCCAGCTCATGCTACCCCGCTATCAGCTCAGTCTTGGAGGAAGCGCTTATCGACCATATCATGCAACTGAACTCACATCCGTCAGCTTTCGCAAGGCCGTGAATGTTATTTTGTTGTGACGTGTGATCTTTGAAAAGTAAGTAACGGAACACGATTTCACAATTGGCTTCCTACATTATAAGACCATCGTTGGCCGAACTCATCAATATTCGAATTCACGAAGTTCTCCAAAACTGCACTGAGAATGTATCTCGATTCGGTCAGCCTTGTGGCGTTGAGGCGCAGCGGGAGCATACCTGTGGTCAATCACCTGGATGTCATACCCGTCCGTTTTCGAGTGTGCCATGGTTTTAGCCCTCTTATTGAAGTATGCCTAGGCGAAGTTAAATCGCCAAAGGGGGTTCAGGTGGCCAGCCGTCGGGTGTTAGTGCAGTGGTTTTAAACAAGCAAGAGGCAACGAAGCAGATCATTGTGGCTTGCTGCGAGGACTCATGTGTGAGCCAATATCTCAACGCAGGCGTACGTGTCCTTCACCGGCAGCCACCAACTGTTTTTGGACATGGTTGCACAAGGCAGAAAGTGGAGAGGTATACTAGCGCCCTGGAGGACTTCGTAGGCTGAAAATGTGCTGAGATGGGTGCATGTATTTGAGCAGGGCACTATATTCCATCACTCCCTGTTCTATGTTAGCAAAGTATCATCCCTGCTTGGTTTTTCGAGGCTGAGATCAGATTTCATTTCGAGACCTAGCATTTGAACCTCGGAGCCACGTGTAAAAGTACTTCGGTAAGGCCCAACTTTAACCACGGCGATGTGAATCGTTACTGAAAACGAGAACGTAGGATCGGAAAAGTTTGTTTTGGCGTTGTGAAGATACAATTCCAACGCAAAGGCCTGTACCAGGGGCACTATCGTCGGCCTTGGTCGACTGAGAATCCATCATGTCGTATCGCCTTTCTGGAGACTACTTGTCTCCCGAAGTCCACGAGCCTACACAGCCATTAAATCGAACCGCCACTACCGAAGCGTCGAATCCCTCAGGATCGACCACGGGGTCTCGCAATGATAGATCTCGAGATGGATACAGCCCTGGGCCCAATAGTGGTAAACGCTCATACGACGTATCTTCACAAGCTTCGGAGAAGTCTACGGGAGTAGTTCAACCAGCCGCAGATGTTCAAAATGCCGACCAAAGCAACACTCGTATCAACACAGATCCATCCGGTACCACATCACATCGACCAGACCTCGGTAGATGGAGGGAAACCGATGCTGTTGTCCCGAAAGCGAACCTAACGGTTCTCGATGTGGCAGCTTTGGTCCTCAATAAACAAATTGGCACTGGCGTGTTCTCTACACCCGGCCTCGTACTCGCAGCAACACGATCCAAAGGCCTAAGTGTTGCACTGTGGGCTATTGGCGGGCTGTGGACAACACTTTTTTTGCTAGTCTACCTTGAATTTGGAAACGCTTTGCCTTTCAATGGTGGTGAACTCGTCTATTTAGATGAAGTATTCAACAAACCCGAGCTGCTTGCTACCATTCTCTTCTCGGGCTTCTTCTTACTCCTTGCGAACTCGTATGGTAATTCAATTCAGTTTGCGAAGCACATCCTCCTTGCTGCCCTTCCGAATGTGGATCAAACCAAAGAGCTTGATCCCCGGCTCGTACGTTACATTGCTATTTCACTTATCACGCTCGCATGCGGCATTCATTGGTTCTCCGCTAGGGCAGGCCTATTCCTGAATAAACTTGTTGCGGCTTACAAAATCGTATTGTTGTTAGTCATGTTTATTGGTGGTATGGTGTGGAGCTGTAAAAATGGTTCTCATTGGAGCGACAATGTTGATAGAGGCTCAGCAACTGATGGAATGACTGGCATGGTATTCATATTCTACTCGTATCAAGGTATGAAATGTGACCGACTCATCCTACAACTACTGACGAAGCCCAGGGTGGGAGAATGCAAACTATGTAGGCTAAATATAGAGAATATGGCCCAATCTATGTATCGTTAACGTATCCAGGTTGCCGGCGAGATCAGAGCGATGGAGGGTCGTATGCCCAAACGGATTTTGAATATGGGTGCACTTCTTGGAGTGGCCACTGTGTGGATTTTATATGTACTCGTCGCCGTCTCTTTAGTAAGTTCTGTTGTCCAGAATGTGTGGTCTACGACCGCTGAGATATAATAGTATCGGGTGCTTGATTTTGAGACACTTACTGGGATGAACGCCGATCTAGCTGCCTCTCTCAAGTTTGCGCCCCGAGTTTTCGGTGCGTCAGTTGGATTGAAGATCTGCATAGCTCTCTCGGCATTTGGGAATGTGCTAGCGGTAACATATACCGCCTCCAAAGGTACCGTCAATGTCGCTGATCCTCAGTTTGTGAAAGACTAATACGGAGTCTAGTCAAACAATCCATTGCTATTCAACGGATACTACCTTTCTGGAGGCGGCTGTCTAAAGATGGAAACACACCTAAGGGTGCTTTGTTTCTCCACTGGCTCACGTCAGTGATTTATATTTCCGCAGCCCCTACACATTCAGATGGCTATAGCTTTGCCATCGGCCTTTATACATATGGTCATGTTTTCTTCAGCAGTAAGGACAACTCTATATTATATTCCCCGCCACACCACTTACCATACTATCAGCACTTGTGGCCGTAGGACTCATAAAACTTCAAAAGAGAATGCAGTCCTTACCCGACCACTCCGACTACCATCTCACATTTTTCAGCAATAAATTCCTTCTCTACACCGTCCCTTTTGTCTTCGCTCTGGGCAACCTGATTATTCTTGGTTTTGCCGGGAAGACCCATGATGCTGGCAAGATCCCACGATGGTGGTGGCCGGTCATCATCGCGATCATCATCGCGGCAAGCTTTCTATACTGGGTCGGAATACGCATCACTATGATTAAGACACGCTATGTAGATAATAATGCGAATACTAAGACGGTCGGCGACCTGATCGGCTTCAAAGTCGTAGTGTATTATCCAGATACGGCGCCACAGCACATCAAAGATGACATGGATGAGAAGCTTGCTGCGCAGATTGATGGAAGTCGGCGAAGAGTAGTGGTAGAGACGAGTGGATGGCTTGCGGGTTGGGGAAGGGTATTCGAGGGTGTCAAAGATGTTTTTCTAAAGTACTTATTCTAGAAATAGGAAAATATGTGAAGCAGGAAGCTGTTTTCTCTTATGTTCTTGAAATTTGCAGTTGCGATAGTATTTAAATAAAGCTATACTGTGTATGTATAATTTAAACTTATCACTGAATCCGCCTCCGGTCTTGTGACATGGGCTTATCATTCAGTCTCTAGGCCGACCGCGGCCTTCTTTAGTCGCGATGTTGCGATGATCTCTTGTAAATACCACTAGCGGTCATGGCCCTTCGATATTAAACTGGAGTAGCAGGCCGATCAGAAAAATATCCTTTTTTTTTTACTAGTAGCAGTTAAAATAGACATAACAGTCAACCATTCTGGAAGAAGCACGTCAGATACTTTACAGAATCTCATATTCATCCTCTTGTAAACATTTAGTACATGTTGCGACAATATAAATATGTTCAGCTCTATATCCCTCACTCTTTTTTCAATCCCACCAGTGCTTAAGATTAAGATCTAGATTAAAATAGCGACCCCAAAATATCCAGAATGTTCCTCTCACTTGTGTTGATGCTATCTGTAGCAACGCTCCCTATCACCCTCACAAACCCCATGCAAACCAGCTCCCAAATCTCCAAAAAACGCGTCTGCGCAGCAGGCAACTGCCCAAAGATAACAGCTGCTCCCATCCCTACGTGGGTGGCTAATCACCAGGCAAATCCGACCAGGATTTCAAGCGCATGCGGATGTCCTGCGGTATGGGCCAACAACCTTACATTTTGGATGGCTACGAGACTTATGTACTACAGACTGGCACCTTAAGAAAGGTGCATGGCCCTGTCGATAATACAAACTATACCACCTGGGAACAAGCCTTGAACATCAAAAGCGTACCCGGCGGAGGTCTGCTTCAATTCGTATAATGGTCGGGTCGTTCCTCTTCGTCAGACTCTATATTTTCGGTATCTGGCTAATTTGTTTTTTTGACAGGCAACGGTGCGCGTTGTCGGTCCTTTTCATTCACGCAGATGCCTGTGGAGTTCCGGACCGGGTGGTCTGTATTTGTGCTATACGTAAGTCTTTGACGACATTTACCCGAGACTACGTGGCTGACGGTTATAGTTACGGTGCCCTATTTCAACCTGAGCGTGTCGGGGTGGTAGAGGATTAGACTTTAAATGTTGTGTATCAACGACAATAGGTGGGCGTAGGTATAATGACGTCTTTTCTATAGAGTGGGCATTTATGGAGTTTTTTGACGATTCAGTCTATTCGTTCGCCATTCATCTTCCTCCTACGCTGGGCATCCTACCTTTCAAAGCTCCTCTGTTATACATGTACACATATTCTAGTTTTGGCCAACCTCCCCATCCTTCAACGCTTTCGATCTGATATTTTATCAATTCCACGATTTCGTCCGGTGCGGTGCGTTGAGAATCGAATCCCTCCTCCAGGTGGCCCGTCACAGCAGCCCTCAGCGCCACAAGCGTCCGAAAGAGTAACCTGTTGCCAGAGAATTGAGCGTCGGACCGGGCGTTTACCTCGGTGTGGTGTATGGTAAGCCAAGTAGAGAAGGAGTACAGGCCTTCGTAGTCACGAAGGATACCAAGAGCGCGCACATATGCATGGAGCTCCGCCGGACCGGGGATGTGTGGTGGAATGCCACTAGAGCGTTCGCGGTCTGTGGATGTGCTGGCAGACTGCGCATCTATATTTGCACCTACGAGGCTATGGAAAAGTTTACGCAGACGAGGTGAGGCCGTGGTCAGAATTTCTTGCGCAGCTCCAGTCGGAGCGGTGCCTTGTCTTGCAGCTTGTGTCGCAGAGATAGTTGCTGTGCAGACTAGATTGAAGATGTGATCATCGATGTCAAGATCGATGTGCTCCATAGACTCAATAAGTTTCCAGACAATTGCATACTGAGTGAAACCACCACCTCTTATTGTCCGCCGCCGAGGGTCGCAGACCGAAGCACTTAGCTTGCTGCATACAACTTTCTCCAGGTAAGCAGTCCAAGCAGGTCGATACATAGGACGGTAGTGCATTAGTAGTGCATAGGCATACTCTAGTAGGTAGTGTCGGTTGTATTTGAACTCGTAGACATGAATCTCGGGCGGCAGAAATGTCCAGTTTTCTTGAGGTGTATGAGTAAGATGACCATATCGACAAAGGCATTTGATAAATGCGGCCAAGAGATAGCCAGGTATTTGGCATGCCGGACTATCAGAATCATGTTTGCCAGATAGTAGACAATCTATGCCACCATTGAAGTGTTCTTTAGCTGCTTCGAACACACCGATGCATGCCTCAAATGTTCCGGTTGCATGCGAAAGAAAAGCTAGTAGGCGGTTGGAGGGTTGAACATTATGTTTATACATTCTGTGAAGTAGATCCTTGATGGTTGGAATCGGCTCGCTGAGGTACACATGGTGCAATGGAGAAGTGTGATCTGGGAGAACTTCTTTCATGTCGCCAGGAAATAGCTGGTGCTTTCCTGGTGCATTTGACCTCTCTATTTCGGGATAGTAAAGCTTCTCAAACATAGCAAGATAGACATGTTGACTCGCGGGTGCACCTGAAGCTTCGTATGCAAGGAAGCATGCCCACGCTTCCCGTCTTGTTCTTGTAGTGGCAACACGACCAGCCCAAAGAAGACTAGCAAGATATTTTCTGTTTTCAAAGTGTGAGGATGCATGGGGTAGGGAAGTACGTGTTTGGATTGTCGGACTGAAATCGGTATCCCAACCAGCGTAGACTTCTACCATCTCTTCCCACATGTGACCGCGATATCCGGCTTCGTACATTCGGTGTAGAATTTTCGAAGCCCTCGACGAACCAAAAGCGAAACCTTTGTCCTCATCCATTGCTGTTCGGTTCTCTTTCCAAGGCGGCCATGAAGGGCCTTTGAGCTCTGCCCAATCTTTCTCGTCGGCAGTTTTTCTGTGGGCGAGCTGAACTCGCGAAATTGAGCGGAACCCGAGCTGGGTTACGGTGATAGGGGGCGATTGACCAGCCATGAAATGCAGGACCCGAAACTGAGCCTTCTCTTGGTTGATCGCACCGAGTATTGGGGTGATACTAGAGGGCAGAGATAAAAGATGCAAGAGTGTGTTGCTAAACTGTGTGATATCGGAGAGAAATCTAGGTGATGCAGCACTTGTTATGTCTTCCAACAATATGTTTGCTTGAGTCACAAAGAGTGACGCGATCCACGGAATCGACTCTGGCCAAAGCATGCGAGCATGCCGAAGCAGACGTATCGAAAGTATCTTGAGGGAGTTCCAAGTGAGTGATCCGGATATAACCCACTCATCAACCTGTCTCAGAACTACTCCAAGAGCAAATGCGCTAAGATGCCGACGGCGCAATAATAACAAGAGCAGAAATAGCGGCGGGGGATTAGTGTCAGATGCAAGAACACCCACAGCCGCGAGAGACTTTGGCTCGAGGAGACTTGCAGCCCACTTTTCTACACTATCCGAAGTAAAACCTTTGTCGCGCAGCAGATGTTCCTCAAATGCTGTGAAATTATATTCAGACTCTTGATGGTGCGACTCAGTGTGGTGGAGGTAGCGGGCGAGAATTGAGTAAAGTGAAACAGGTTGCTTAGAAAGGTAGCCAGCTTGCCCCATTGACGAGCTTGTTGGGTCGCCTCTGAAGGTTTGTTCAGCCTTACCGGCCACTCGAATCATATACAAGTTTCGTGCTGAGGATTGTATCGATTCCAACACCTCGGTAGAACGGCTCAAGCGTAGTTTCTTCCGCCTCCTCACGCTAGGTTGTACTTCACGGTACGTCCGAGGTTCGGAAGGAGGCTCCAGTATATATTGGCCATGGTAGTGAGAGAAAGAACGCCTCATGTACGCAGAGGGGCATGGTTGCGACTGGAAAGAAGCACCGAGGGGTGCAGGGCGTATCTACATGCAATCAGAAGTGGGTTAATAAGTGGCAGATGATTCAAGGCCTACTAGGCGTATGGCGCAGCTAGAGAGACAAATCAGGCTACCTGGAGCTGCCAGGAATGAAGTCAATGGCATTCATCGACAGCAAGATGCGGGACTCAAGGCGCAGGACGGCGATGGCGAGGGGACCAGAAACGATGGTTGGAAAAGCCGGGATGGGTGCTGCGTAATTTATCACCGGCACTAGCATCTGTAAAATAACCGCTAGCCCGATCCGGCCGCAACCGTGGAGACTGAGAAAAGAACAGATAGATACTCGAAGCACTTTCTCGGGACAGGTTTCGATGGCCGTCGCAAATGCATGAGTAGTGCATGCGTAGTTATCAAATGCTGCGTAAGAGGAGGGGTGTCATTTGCTCATCGCGTCGTGGACCGTGGTTGGCAGCAGCTGGGTACCTGTGCCAGGACCGGCGGTCGCTTCTTGGCGTCTCGCGTTCCATTCATCGCTGAGCCTTTCCCAAAAAGCACACCCGGCCATCGCAATCACTCCACCGCGCCTCAACACACGCATTCCGCTAGGCTGCGCGCAGGCTCCAACGGTACACGGCCTCGATATAGCGCGCTGAAATTGCAAGGCAGCGCCCCGGCTTCTCGTTGCGAGGGCATGTTGGTGAAGAACGCCGACTGAACGACGACTCCGGCCGCCCTGAGCGCGTTCGACGCCAACGCCAACCCATCCATCGCGCATCGTGAACCGCGACCCTCACCTTCACCATCACCATGGCCGCCAACGGCGCTCCCACCCTGCCGTCGCTTCCCCCCGCGCCCTCGTCGCCGTCTTTGGCAAAGCGAAAACATGATGCAACCAAGTCCATTGTTTCCAATGGCGCGTTGGTGTCCGCGCAAGGGCAGCCCGGCGGCGGGGGCACCTATTCGTTGCAGATGGTGATAGAGGACGTGTATTCGGTGTTAAAGAGGTACGACCGCGCAGAGAAAAACGCCTCCATGCCAGCTCCACCTGGCCACCTCCATGCGCGACTTCAATCGTGCCCTTGATTTAACTGACCTACGATAGCTATGATACCCAGCCCTCGATTCTGACGCACACCATCACTTCCTCAATAAAGCGGACCGCATCCGGTGAGGCCGACTCCAAACGCGCCAAACTAACCCCGCCTACCGGTCCTGTAACCATTGCCAGCCTGGTACAGGATGGCTCCTATGACTCGCTGCAGACGCTCGAAAAGGATATCGAGAATGCTACAACAGAAATTCTTACATCGAGCGGCGCAAACGATCTCTCTAGCGGCCCGACCACCCTCGAAGACGCGGCGCTACAAAAAAGGGTGTTGGCGTTTCGAAAGGTCACCAAGAATTTAGTAGAACAGGAAAATGCACGAAAAGCCCAAATCGACAATGACAAAGGTCAGGCGGATGCTGAGCCAGAGGTCTCGAGCGAAGAGGGAACCTCCGTCATCGTCAAGGAAGACACCCCTGTTCCCATCAAGGAGGAGGAGCCACACATTCCCTCCAGTCGAACAGTGCTCACACTATTTGGATCAGCCAGCCAAGTCCCCAAACAGCTTTTCTCCAGTCTGCAGCAATCGCAGAAAGTCTCGCCCGCGGACTCACCCTCAACTACATTTGATACCTCTGTTCATATTACTCTCCCCCTCAGAGAATCCTCGCTACCTAACATTATGTCAACTACAGAGGTTTACCCGCTTCCTGATGAAGCAAACGACAAGAAGCCCGTTACCACCATAGGAGACGTCTTCCGCGCGCCCGCTCATTTACCACAAATTAGTCCCCCGAAAGCAACGCGACCTACTACTGGGAAGAGCCATACCATTACATTCGCTCAACCAGAGATGCCCAAACCCAGCCGCAAGGGCTCACAGTCATATGCGCACCAGAGCCTGGCCGCGGGCCTTTGGCTAGGTTATGCTGGCGTTGACATGCCCAAAGACCAATCATCGCCTACGGCAAAGCAAAAAAGCAGACAACGTGCATTGAGCATGGGAGAGGCACAGCAGCCCGCATCTGAGGGCCTTCTAGTTGCGGTGCAGCAGGCCAAAGAAGATGCACTTTTCCGTAGCGCCTACTCAAGCTTTGCACCGACTCGCGATGACGCTTCAGCTATTGTGCCCGAAGAGACTAAAAACCGAGTTTGGTGGCAGCGGGTGGGTGAGCGTCGGTTCAACGAAATGTTTCCAATTGATCCAGCCTTAGTTGACGCAGACGATGAGGCCAATTTGGAGGCTAATGGTACCACTGATGAAGAAAACAGTTTCAAAGAAGCCGTCGATAACTTCGTTCCAATTGAAGGCAATCCACTGCTAGGATCACAAGAGAAGAGCCAGGAAGAGAAGGACACAGATGAAGTCCTGCATGAGATATCCGAACTGCTTGAAACCCTTGCATCTCACCAGCGAATACGCAACTCATCACTGACGACCAACCCACGCACACCCGTCGTTCAGAACTCATCCCTCGCTTCACTCGCGGGAAGCCCGTCTACACCTTCAACTGAAGAGTTTGATGTTTACCAGATCTTGAAGTCACAGTTGACTTTATTAGTCTCGCAGCTGCCACCTTATGCTGTCGCCAAGCTAAACGGTGATCAGTTAGAAGAACTGAACATTAGCCGGACGATTCTCTTCGACACGAAAGAGTACAAGGGTGTTTTAGAGGAAGATACTTTATCCAGGCTCGCCAAGGCTCCGCTCCCCACCACCACCCCAGCTACGCTTGCACGGTCCAGCTCAGGGACACATGCCCACTACCCTGCCGGAGGCACGCAGTACACCCGTCCCACACCATCAGTACACCAATCAGTCGCCCGTCCCGTGCAAGCGACACCATCATTCTATCCACAGCAACAGCAATCCCTCCATCGGTCGTCCTCGATGCTCTCTCAGCGCTCTCCGTCTGGACCTTCACATAACTATCAAACAAGTGGGGCTTCATATGCTCCAGCATCGCGGGGCTATTCCACGCCTCAGACATTTGGTCCGCAGACTCCTCGACCCGGCTACGGACAAGCGCCTTCTGGACAGTATTATTCTCAACGCTCAGCACAACCAAGCAATTATGGTGGGGCGACGGCTTCGCAGTACCATGGGTCCACATCGCAAACGCAATCCCAGAATCGATTTAGCGCGCAGTCGACGCAGAACGGTTATCTATCGCGATCACAGAACATGGCGCCTATGTACAATCACGCTCAGACACCGCAAGCGCGCACAACCTCACCCCTAAAGGCCAACAACGTGTCAACGCAACCGACGTTTGGCGCGCGGCCGGCATATAGTACCCCAGGTGGTGGTGGTCAAGCACGCAGTACGTACTATGGTTCGTCCCAGTACGGCACGCCACAGTCGTCATCTGCCTTGAATGGCTTGCCCTCCAATCCTCAGCAAATGATGATTGACAGACAGCAGGTTCAGGCAGTAGCCCAATCACAGGCACGCCAGGCCGCTCAGAACAGCTTCAATAGCAGCAGACAAGGCTCTGGCACACCACAGCCACCGAACGGCTCATACAATGGCCAGGTGAATGGAGCGTCTTTGTCGAATTGAGTAGCATCAAAAGGATAGGTGGGCGGGTCCTTTGATCAATAAAGTTATTTGACGGAAATGGGAGTACATCGAGTCGGACACATTTATGGAAAGAAATAACACAACTCAAGTTGGTCTATCCTTAGTGTGAAGATGCAACACCAGCATTTCAGAGATGCTTTGACTCTATTTGGATGGGTCTTGTTTTGGGTTTACGCCTGTTGAATGTATAATAGATAAGTCTAACCAAAAGAAACTGTAATGCACGACGTTATAATCAAACTTGGTTGCACCACGGGTGATGAATTTACTTCCTTTGGCTGAGTCATGCACTCGTCGTTTCCGACTGTTCCGTAGTGCGTCTTGGATCCTGCATGACGTCGCTCAGTCCACGCAATCCATGCACACAAACGCAGCCTTCTTAGACCTACTCGGCTTCTGCACCTTCGGCAATGAGACACATGCAAAACCATGGCACACCTTCTTCGTGGAAAGCAAGCTGGTGTGAACAACGATCTTTCTGCCGGCCTTGGACCTGACCGCTTCGTGCTTGACCACGTATGTACTTGCCCATCTGTGCCCCACCGGTACCGCGCGTGCTATTTATTAGGTAGCATGTACTTCGTAGGTAGCTGCTAGCTAACGTCTGAAGATCCGTAACTATGGCATCAACTCCAAAATCACACAGATTGCATACGATCCCGTGCAGTCCCTTATTGCCGTTGGCACAAGCGAGAGCAAGTTTGGCAACGGCCAGATCTACATCTTCGGGCAGAATCGAGTCGAGGTGGTCCTGCCACTGCCACGCCAGGCATCGGTGAAGATTCTGCAGTTCTGCGCAGAGAAAATCTTGTGTGTCGACTCCAAGAATGACCTCTCCGTTTTTTCATTAGACGCAAAAAAGTTGATAAATGCGCATTCTCCGCCAGCCAAAATCACAGCACTACACAGTGACCCTACTCTCGATTATGCCCTCTTGGGGACCCAGCATGGCGAGGTCCTTGCATATGATCTGGATCGAGAATCACTCACACCCTTCAAGATACCAAACTTGTGGAGAGCCCAGTTTCCTCGCTCTCGCCCAACATCTATCGTCACCTTGGCGCTGCATCCACGAGACATTGGTTCGCTCCTGATAGGGTATGATATCGGCGCTGTCGTGTACTCTTTTAAGCAAAACAAAGCTATGAATTTCTTTCATTATGTGCTTCCCAAGGGCGCTCCTGGCGGGGACTCAGATCCAAGTATGACCTTCAAAGAGCGGGAGCCACCTTTAACGCAAGCTGTCTGGCACCCAACAGGAACCTTTATTCTGACTGGCCATGAAGATAGCAGTATTGTTATCTGGGACTCCAAAGATGGGAGAGTAGTGCAGGCTAGGACCCTACAGGATTCTAACGTAAACAAGCCAGGACCTGGGAGCTTCAGCCCAGGAGCTGTAGAGGGCTCCTTCTCTCTGAAGTCACCTATTTTCAAGATTGCTTGGTGTGCAAACCAGGATCCCGACGATACCGCCATCCTTGTTGCTGGCGGTCAACCTTCGAACATTTCCCCCAAAAGTCTGACTCTGTTTGAGTTAGGCAGAACGCCCATATACAACACATCTTCATGGCAGGTACTTTCGGACCACTTTGAGAACCCTAAAAGGCAACGCATTCTACCATGCCCACCGGGCTCTGAAGTTGTTGACCTATTCTTGATCCCCCGGTCGTCCCCACACTTTGCAGGCTGTCACGATCCTATAGCAATCATCGCCCTCCTTGCGTCTGGAGAACTCATAACACTATCATTTCCAAGCGGCATGCCCATATGTCCCACCAATCAATTGCATCTTTCAATGACTCTAGTTCACCCCTACATCAATTATTTAAACCTTGCACCGGTGGATCGGACGCGATGGTTGGGCATGACTGAGAAGCGATCTCATGGGCCTGGTTTTCTTCTTGGTGGCGCAGGAGCCGTACACCCCCTCAAGCGGTTCGAGCATCGTAACATTGTTCAAACTGCTCACGCAGATGGTACCGTTAGGTTGTGGGATGCAGGCCATGCTGATGAGCTCGAAAATGATACTTTACTCCAAGTAGATGTTGCGCGAGCTGTTGGCCGTCATGAAAATGCAGACATCACCCAAATATCCTTTGCTGGTGCTGCGTCTGAAATGTCCGTTGGGCTCAGATCTGGCGAAGTAGTTGTATTCAGATGGAACATCAACAAGCATCCTGGGCAAGAGTTCCCGCCTGGCGATAACACACCCAAAGAGCTTACCAACGTCACGCACAGAGCTGAAGCTGCGCTCAAGGAAGGACTCTTGCCATTTACTTTACTCGATGAGGGCAACGGACCGGTCACTGCGTTGAAACACTCAGACGTGGGCTTCGTAGCAGCTGGCTTTGAGGGTGGAGGTCTGGCTATCATCGATCTCCGGGGGCCAGCCCTTATCTACAGAGGGTCTATCAGCGACTTCACCAAGTCCGATAAGCGTGCGAGTTTCCGACGAAGCTCGAATACGGAAACATCGAAACCAGATTGGCCAACTCATATCGAGTTTAGTGTCATGACGCTCGAGGGTGATGACTTCTCGAGCATACTAGTACACGTTGGAACGAATCTTGGAAATCTCGCTACATTTAAGCTACTTCCAGAAGCTGATGGCCGATATACGGCGAAGTTCGCCGGCGCCTGTTCCCTAGACGACAAGGTTATCAACATTTGTCCTATGCATGCCAACACTGGCCGACCAGCCTACGCGACCCAGTCCGCTGTCGCTGATCTCCGTACTGGGTTGAAGGTCAACGGCGTGCTACTAGCAGTCACACACTCTGGAGTCAGGTTATTCCGACCCGCTTCAAACAAAGGTGCGCACAAAACATTCGATCAATTCTTATGTGATACAGCGACTATCGTACGTTACGAGGACCTCAGCTATGCTTTACTTGGGTTGTATGGAGATGGGTGCGCAAGAGGATACTCAATACCCGCCCTGAAAGAAATCGGGGCAGTCAAAGTTAGTGATGTGCTAGATATAAGGCGACTCTCCGAGGCCACTATCACGAACACAGGAGACATACTTGGTTGGAAGGGACCTGCGGAGATGGCCTTGATCAATATATTTGGCCATGGTTTGCAAGTGTGAGTACAAACCAAGCGGACAAAATGTGCATCACTAATCGTATCTAGCAACCAAACAAAAGACATCCTCCTAAACCCAGATTTACTCATTCCTCCCCGACCCACCATTAGCAATATTCAATGGATCTCTGGTACACAACACGTGACCCCTGCGGATATGGACCTCCTCAGTAAGCTACCCTAACCTTTTCCATCCCAAAACCTACCATAAGTAACCTGCCCACTCACTCATTCACTTCACAGTCGGCGGCCCCGACCGCCCCCTTTCAAAACGCATGCAGGCCCAAGCCCGTTCCGAAGCTGAACAAGCCCGCCGTGAAGCCCGCACCCAAGGCAGCGCCTCGTCCTCAACCGGCTACCCATCCTATCCTTCCAGTCCGCCCCCTGCAAACGAAGGATGGGGCTCGTGGGCGACACGCCAATTCAATGAGCGAACAGAGCGGTTGAACGCCGTAGGCGATAGCATGAACAATCTGTCGAATAATAGTGCGGGGTGGGCGGATGATGTCAATAAGTATGTGAATAAGCAGAAGCGGGGGTTTATCATGGGGGCTGTCAAGGGGAAATTTGGGTTGTGAGTGGGGTGTGAATTGTGGTTTATAGGTGTGGGGGGGGGGAAGTTTATCGACTGCGGTTGATGAAAAGCACGTAAATAAAGTTACAGATTGATGGCAGATTGGGATTAGGTGTCAGCAGAAAATAGGGGGACTTTCGTTCATGCTTCATGGTTGGTGTAGCATACACGCCTCTCGAAAGAGCTAGTTTTACGATGGGCAATATACCGTTTGACATGTTTGATCATAGAGCTGGTAGACGCCAATGTCTTACTCAGGCAACCTGAGTTACGAATTTGTAAGTAAAGACGCAGCCTGCGTAGATTGTTAAAGGCCCCTAGATTTCGTTGCTAAACTGGGTGACGCTTCGGAGCCTAAGAGTTCCATATAATTCTCATATGATGGCATACTTTTGAATTTGTGTGATTTGCCAAGTCCCAAGCCCCCTAGCTTTATACAGTCTAGAACAGCACCCACAGAGTGATGAGTAGACTTCTTCGCATGATCTTTGCCATCGCGCCAATTCCCTATGTCGTAAGCCTGAATGACGGATGGTCGTCTCCCAAATTATCCGCATCCTCGCCCTGCAGCCTCCAATCTCTATCGCCCCTTTCCCGCATCTTGTTCTCCCTCTTGACGAGGAAATACAACGCCGTACTCGCGGCGCCACAGACCCACAACAGACCAAGGCTAGTGCCATACCCAGTTGGATATCTAGGCGCCTCACTGCCTAAAAACACGTTGCTGGCTACGATGCCGCCTACGTTACCGAGACCAACCTGCATGGCCGAACTCACTGAGCGTTTGTAGTGTCCAGACATGAGATTCGACATCCATACAAGGACGATGGGTTGTGTGATGAAGCCACCAGGGACAACGAGGAAGAGAGCGAAGTATTTGACACCAGCGGAGAGGTTGTGCTGTGCAAGAAGGATAATATACCCAATCGAGCAGATGAGGATACCGAACATACAGAATAAGTAGCGGTGGCGTGAACGGTCGGAGAGGTACGCGAATAAAATGGCTATGATGGTTGCGACGACGAAGATTGGGATACTGCGGATTTGGGCCATGGAAGAAGTGTATCCCAATTCTAAAATAATTATTAGTAAAAGGTAAAGGTGAATGTTATTACTGCTAAAGACTTGCCCTTGACTATTGTAGGAACGAAGAAAGGACCTGCGTAACCAGTGTTTACGATACCTGTGCAGCGGAGTATGGTCAGTAAACATGACAGCGTGAGCATCAAATTATGCATGTGTGCTTACCAAAGTACATTATGGTTCCCAAGTAGATCTTTGGGTCCGTGAAAATACGCTTTGTGGCTCGCTTATCGAGACGGTTCATGACCGCATCGCCTGTATCAGCGCTTAGACGTGCAAGCAGAAGTGCCCGCTCCTCATCGTTCAGAAAGCTTGCCGTCTCAGGCCAGTCTACTACCCAAAATTTGGTCACAAACCCAAAAATTACAGTTACAAGGCCTTCGATGATGAAGATCCAACGCCATCCGCCATACCCTCCGATGCCGTCCTGTGGGAATGACATTAGCGTTCCGTACAAGAAGTTCATGCATGAAGTTCTTACCATCTTTGCGATTGCAAAAGCGAGGAGCTGCGACTTGTCAACATGATGAAACGAGGCCGAATGGAGATACGTACGCCACCAAAAGCACCTGCAATGATGCCAGCCGTGAAGAAAAGTGTTAGGCGCCACTGAAGCTCGTAACGCTTATAATACATGGATATCAAGTAAACGCAGCCAGGGAATAAGCCTGCCTGACGGATCAATTAGTACGACAATTTCATACCAAGGATGGGATCTCGCACTTCGAACAATCCGACTAAAAGGCGCATAGCAACAAGGCCTCCAAAGCTCTTGACCAGTCCCATGCCAATGGTAGAAACACCTACGTGAGGTCAGCATGAGAACCTCACTAGCACAGCGAGCGTACCCCAGAACACCATGATTAGAGACAACCATGTGGAAGGTGCGAGTTTCTTGAGCACCAGGTTCGAAGGTATCTCAAAGAGAATGTAGGGAATGAAAAAGACAAAAAGAGCAATGTTGTAGCGATGTGCATTTCGGCCTTCCATGTTAAGATCCTTTGTCAACCCTTGAATTTTGGCATTGCCTGTACGATTGTAAGTTGCGGAGACATTCGAACTATGGGTGGTCTTACCAATGTTTGTCCTGTCAAGAAATGCAAGAAGGAAGAGAAGGAATAACGGTGGAAGTACACGAAGGTCGCACTTCCGAAGCAGTTTCTTCTCTGCAACGGAGTCGAGGTTTGTGCCATGAGTGTCATTAATAACTTCGAGCTTCTCTTCTGAAATGGCCGATTTGGCTGTTGTTTCTGCCATAGCCACTATGAATCATAGGTGTTTTCTGCGAGGCAGTAAATTCGCTCAGAAATGGGCATGTGCACTAGATAAGGGAAAGGACAGTCCTAGCCCTACACGGCAAGAGCACGGCTTCCATCAATGCTTGGTGCTTGCAGCCAATCAACCGGAGGCAGACCAACCGACATTAAGTTCCGACGGCAGCGTAGTTTGTTTTGTGGAGCGGTCAGTCCCAGGGTAGTGGAATTACACCGCGCTTTGCCTGCTACTGAACTTTACTATGCAGGTACATTTCGTGTGAAAGTAACGCGATTGGAGATGATTAAAGGGTAGAGTAAATCGTGTCTCGTATGACAGGCATTCTGTTCCGTAGGTAAACGGAACTGCCGAATGGGTTCCGAAGCTGGATTTGGAATTAGAGGGTGAGTACAGGGTAGATGCAAGCAGGAATAGATGTGCATAGAACTACAGCTTCTCGACCTGGACAAGGAGAATACAAACAAAGCCACCAACTCCTAAATACGAGAGAGGAAACGTGACAGCCTTGAGTATAAACCTTGAATATGAAAGAAAAAAGTTGTTTACCCATGGTGCTACGCTGCGAGGCAACAGGCAAGGAGGCCGTTACATGCAATGGAACATGTCTATAGAGGTCGCCATAAAAATAGGGCCGGCATATGCTAGGTATCATGCCAAAGTGTCTCTTTTAAGAATAGGCCACTTGAATTATACACCAGGATATGAAAGATAATCAAAACTCAAAAACGCTCCGACAGCTGCGATTCGAATTAGGATACCAAGTCCGTGATCAGACGTTCAACCCCTACAACATGAAAATGTGTTCCGCCCTGACCACCGGTCAAACCATGTAGTATCATTTGGGCGGAACGAGAGCGTTTAGGCAGGCCATGCTGCTAGGGTACACCGAGGGCCAAGAAGTGGGGTTGACAAGACGGGTTGTTGATGCCAGGACCCTGCGTTTGAGGCCGTGCCAAGCTCGCGACGTCATTCGTCAGCTGCCCACCTCGTGAACCTCTCTTCGCATTTCCACTGCAACAACTATCGAGATTTACAAATACCGAAACGCATACCAAGACATTACAATGACGAATGCGCCCACGCTGATCAATCTGCCTCCTCCACCCTCGGACCCAGGCACGCCCGGCGAGGCCCCGTAAGATCACATGTTCCTTGCGTATCAAGACTCGAGAGGGACTAACAAAGACATACTCAGAGGAACGCCCAATTCGACTACTACTTCCATGTCGGAACTCTCCACGGTTGCCATCAAGGACGGACATCGTGGCCATTTCCCCCATCATCGCAACCCTGCCGAAGCTGAGCGCGCGGATCGCATCTCGCGTTTGGCGGGACTGGAGCGAGTTGCCGTCTCTGCTCGCAACCCCCAAGGCCTCGCCCCAGGTAGCGCCAACAACCCACCGCCAGGCTACTTCGACTCGAACAACCAGCCACAAATATTTCGCGAGCGCAGCACCGTCGGCAGTGCTAGCGCGACTGGTTCCGTTGGAGGGCGCACAACATGGGCAAGTGGCAGCGATGTCTTCGAGCATGATCGCATGAGTGAGGACCAGGATGTGGAGACGTCGAGTATAGGAGGTTTTAGTGACGAGGCTGCTTCCCTGGTGGGCTTTGGAGAAGGTGCAAGGACGCCAGCTCGACAACACAGCCAGATCGGCAGCCCTGCCATTGGTAAGGTGAGCGCAGTACCTGGCTATCTACGAGAGCAAGCACCGCCAAGCCCAATGACGGGTGTAAGTATTCCCTCCAGTGCTGGAACGATACCGGCGACATCTTCGATCGAACAGCAGAAGCAGGACCCGCGTATGATGAATGGTATGACATATGACGAGAATGTCGTTGACACCGCCCCACGAGGCGCTGTGGCGGGCCATGGAGCCGGTCGAGCTTCTACGACAGAGCAGAATGTCCGCGAGCACATGCGGCAGCAGCAGGCTGGTCAAGATGGTATGGGCTATGAGCAGCAGAGAGGCAATTAGTGAAAAGCGTCAGTCGACATCGTGATTTCCACAGGGGGCGTCAGGAACGGGATACTTTGGTCGTGTTAGACCATGCTCTGTTTGAGTTTTTTTTTTCGGTCATGAGGGGGCAGAGGAGGTTAGAGAACAGCCTTTTCATTAAGCAATGAAAACTACATATTAAGAAACTGTCCGACTTGTTTGCAGTCTCTGGAGTAACTGAAGTTTGATGAATCATGCACAGACCCGTTCGGGAATGGCTAGCGCAATTTCACACCCGTAAGCGAATCGCACCTGACATCTGCAAAATCGAGCCTCTGTTACTTCACGAACATCAACCCGGACGATTCGACACACACATCAGTCGCAATGGCCAGTACGTCTACAAAAACATGGACTCATCGTTGAGCCCTACTAACTCCCTTGCACAGAATCTAAGAACTCGTCTCAGCACAATCAGTCGAAGAAGAACCACAGGAACGGGTACGCATCTCTCCTGAAATGCCGAACACGCACTAGCAATTTGCCAACATTTTCTTTACTTACACACACAATATTGATACCTGGGGTAATGGCTGACGCGGTGGCGATGCAGTATCAAGAAGCCCAAGACGCACAGATACCCTTCCCTCAAGGGCACCGACCCCAAGTTCCGAAGGAACCATAGGCATGCTCTCCACGGCACCATGCGCGCTCTGGTGCGTACCTCCACACTATCCCACATCGAAATACACGCGGTCTACTAACGCCAACACAGAAGGAGGTCAAGGAGGGAAAGCGCGATGCGGCATAAACGACGGACGACAACGAGCGAACGACGAGGGCGGTTTTCAGTTCCTTCACGAGACATCTGGTCGGCGTCAATGGCTTTGAACATTCTATGATGGCTTTGTGCTCATAGGTGGGCGCAGGTTCCACACAGGCATATGAGATGTGACAATGAACAGTCAAAAAGTCAGCCCCGGCCCCCCCAATGCGCGAAATGTGAGTGATGCATAGCGACACTGATACAACAAGTGTGTCTTCGAATGTTCTAGAGATGAGAACTATACCCCCAGAAACGGCTTTAGTGTGTACAGCAAAAGAAGCTCTAATCTTCGACCTGCTGAAGGAAAATTATCGAGCCAAGATTGACAACCCCATCATTACCAAACACATTGCCTTTTGTCTCTGTAGGGTAGTGTGCATGAAGATGGGGTGACATTACATCTCCTCTCTAGGTAGGTTTCGCGTTGTCAGATTTGAGACGGCTTCCTATTCAGAAGCGTTGTATTTGACTTGTCTAACATAGCATGCGTGATTTACCCGAAGTCGTAGATGAATACATGTGGTTGAAAGAAAGAAGATTTACCATGAAGATGTTGTGTGGCTAATGACGTTGCTAACATGTGCAGACTGTCTCGCGCCGAACCGTGGTACCTGTCGGCGGGGTACCGCTCCGATGGACCTCAACACCATCTTTGACAAAACACGGTTTTGTCCCGCAAGCTCTCCAGAGGTGGTGCAAGGGCACCCGTTATTACGTACCTATCAGACAAGACTCTTGTGCTCTTGCAACGCTCACCACGGAGAGTAATAGAGGAGGGGAGACCGAGCCGGCCCGGATCTACCTGCACAGCCTTGCTTTAGTCGTAGTACTCAACGTTCCCTACTCAAGTTATAGTTGGCACGTCACCCCTACTAGATAACCCAAAGTCTCCTTCTCAGGATACCCTCTGTTTCCTTGACCACCACCTACTCGCAACTGCCCAACCGGCCCAACATGGCAACCCAAGCGCACTGCGCATATTGCTTCGAAAGTCTCTCTGCAAGCCTTGAGAAGCGACCCAGTCTCTCACTCCGCCAGGTTGAAGCGTTATGGAAGTCCTACAACGCAGAGTCTACCAATGCAACAAACAGCGATTACAAACCAGCGGCGATATCGAGACTTCTTGCACCATCGCCTGCAACCACAAGCTCATCGAGCGTGCAAAGCGCGAGCTCAACACCAAGTGGAGTCAGCGAAGCTAGCAGCGCAACAAGCAAGAACTCTAGCCGAAGTAGCATCGTCTCAAAGCTTCAAGAAGCTGAGCAAGAGATGGTGCAAGACCATCCTCTATTCGTGACCTGGAATACTGTGACCAAACGAGGGGAGAAACGATTACGAGGGTGCATAGGCACTTTTGAAGCGCAGGAGCTGGACGAGGGTCTCAAGAGCTATGCCTTGACTTCGTACGTCATGCTAAGAATTCAAACGCCAGATGAACAGACTTGCTAAGTTTCGTAGCGCCTTTGATGACACACGCTTCAATCCCATATCTTCCCGCGAGCTCCCAACACTCGAGTGCGCTGTCACACTCCTCACAGATTTCGAGCCTGCGTCTTCTCCGCTCGACTGGACGATCGGCACGCATGGACTCCGCATATCGTTTACATACCACAGTCGCCGATATGGCGCGACATATCTGCCTGATGTCGCGCGCGAACAGGGCTGGACCAAGGAAGAGACATTGGTAAGCTTGATGCGCAAGGCAGGTTGGAACGGGAAGAAGGATGAGTGGAGCAAGGTTGACCTGAATGTTGTTCGGTACCAGGGGCTGAAGGTAGCTTTGTGCTATGAGGAGTGGAAGGAGTGGAGAGCATGGGTAGACGAGGAGATGGCGAACTAGGAGGCATGGCATGCACTGTGGAAACGGGGTCAACGGACACTTGATCCAGCTTGATAGACGAGCTACTATCTGCCCTCCAGACCCTTGCCTAGATCCTGATTTCGATGCTTGACACCACCTTAGATAATATCGAACCCGTCTCACTGGACACAAAGTTACACCTTCTAACTCACATGCACATCCCACTTAAACAAAACCCAAGTCTAGTCCTCCAAACGCCTCGCTATGCACAATAGTCACGACACCCCGCCCTCAAAACTTCTTCTTCGGTCGCATATCCACAATTTCCAACGGCGCATTCACCAGCTCGACGACATGCCCCGGCTTCAGCGCCTCGGTATAAATATCGTCCACATCGTGGGGATGGAAAATGCCAGGCTTCGAGCAGCCCAAGATGGCCTGTTTGCCCGGCGGATCTGTGAGGCGGAAACAACCCCAGCTGCACGCGTCAGCCGTATTCGATCGCAGCGTGGAAGAAAAAAAAAAGGGGGGGGGAGAGGGGAGCGGACATACCTAGGCTCCTTACTCGGGGCACAAACAATGGCGATGCTCTCCGGCATCATGACCTGATACCCAACATGTGTGTGCAAATCGCGACTGCTCATGAAGCACGTCTGGCTGGGATGCGTGTGGATCCAGCCAATGACCAGGAGCTCCTCCTTGTCGCAGTAGTCGAAGAATTCCTCCTCGTTAAGCGTCTCGCAAGTGTCGCTTGTGCTAGTTTGCTCAGGGACAACGAGGCGGGTGATGAAGAGGGCGTTGGATTTGAGGATGCCGCAGAGCATGCCGCAAGTTTCGAGGTTGAGGCGCGTGTTGGTAGAGGCAACGGAGAGGAATTGGTGGCGGAGCTGGGAGGGGAGGAAGACGGGGCGGAGGGGGTCGCCGTTTTCGAGGTAGGCTGATGGTTTGAAGGAGAAGGCGTCGAGTTCGGCAGAGGGGGTTGGGGGGCGATCCGAGGGGATTTTTGAGGGGATAGGAGGGAGGGAGGGGGGTGGTTCTGTATACTTTCCTGGTATTGGCGGGGGTCGTGGGTTCTCAAAGGCGGTGTCCCGAGCAGACGTTAGAGGTTTAGGGGGAAGAGGGGGTGGTATTGCGGGTGTACCAGAGGATCTGTAGATTTGTTCTTTGGGGGGTCGTGCTGGTGCTGTGTAAGGCTCGCCGAATTGAGAGTCTGTAAGAGATTGGTCGCCCTGGGCCGATTTGTGAGGCACTGATGGATAGTGGTAGGTGTATGTGTATCGAGAAGAAGGCTGTGAAGAGAAAGAGGGCTGTTGATGGTGGCCATTCTGCTGGAGGCGCGCGACCTCCTGGAGCTGGCTCATGAGGTCTTCACGGTCAGGATCATGCGCAAGATCCTCTTGCCAGCTCTCCCATCTGCCTCCTGTTCGTCGTTGTTGCTCCTCCTCTTCGGATACGCCATGCTGCCGGACGCTTCTCCGCGCCGTGTCCCTCCTCCTTACCTCTCTTTGAGCTAGTCTGGTAGCTAGAGTCTGGTTCTCTTCGGCGTCTAGAGTCGGTCTGGAGTCATACGCCGCCCTCTCTGGTCTCTGGTCCTGCGTTCCTTCCAACACCTTCAGCGCATCCTGCTGCCTCTTCTTCCTTTCCTGGTACTCTTCATATCTCTTCTTTATGCGCGGAGCAATAGTCTCCAGTTTCCTCAAGTCGCTGTACACAGTGGTGGTCGCAGCGTGGAGCGCCTTCTTGTTGTGGGGCTGGTGCTTGTCTGGATGGGTCTGCAGCTTCTGGAGCACGAGGTCGGCGTGCCGATACAGCAGTAGATATGTCTGCGCGTCGTTTCCTTCGGCCTCATAGACCTGGGCCTGGAGCCGTGTGAGCTGGAACAAAGGCAGCACGGGCATGTGCGGCAAACCTCTTTCTGCATAGTGCTGGCAGTTCGCAGCCAGTTTGCCAGTGGAATCTGCGCATTGTATGTGTAGTTGCTGGCCTGTGCGACAACATCCACAATGCTCATGGGCGCATTGATCGAAGCCATGGCGGGCGATGAACAATATGGCGGGGTATGCGTCCGCGGTGGTGCTGGTGGGATGTATCAGGTTTGCGGCAAGCCGCGGGGGAGGAGCCCTTCTATCGATGTGGGTGGAGGTGACGCGTCTTCATTTGCAGTGAAGCGAAGTTATGAGGTTGCCTGGGAGAAAAAAAGTCTGAGCATGCATCATGGCTGAGGTCATCTCTGTATCGTCCCGTCTACGGATAGTCATCGGGCACCGACATGGCCTGCCAAATAAAGCACCCGGAGCCACGCCATGCCTTCAACTCGACATCACGACTTTGGCTTTGCAGATGTGCCTACGCCTTAGGCAGAGAATGTACCGCCATATGAATAAATAGGTTTTCCTGGCTATCGCCCGCTCATGTGTGCATCTATAAAGGTACTATCGTATCGGCCAGGTACCGCAGCAGCGGCTATTATTTGTCGCCCGAGTCCTGCGACAGCTTCTCCCACTCCGAATCGGTGCTCAGGTCCCCTGTAGACTCGCCCAAGCCCTTCCTCTTCTTCACCGCATCGTCCACTAGCGGCGCAAGCTTCGTCGCTGCTCCCGTGGTGCTCGCTGCGGCCAGACCACCAAGGTGAGCGGTCGCCTGAGGCGTTCCCTCCCTCCCGCCGCGCTCAGAAGGCTTGTCGACCAAGACGGTGCTCTGTGTCTCCATATTGGGCGCACGTGCTTGCTTGGGTCGCTGTTTCTGCCCCTCCACCTCTGTTGTGTCGACCTCGGTATCGTCGCCCGTATCCATGGCCTCCCCATCGTCTCCCGCTTCTGTGCCCTTCGCGTTTTTGTCCTTGCCGCGCCTAGCCTCTCTTATGCGCTTAGCCTCCTCTTCCTTCTCTTGTGCAGCTCGGATCTCGGCTGCAAACCAGTTGATCGCCCACCATAGGCCGCCGCATAGTCCAGATAGGATGACAAAGTGTATGCTGTAGGTCGCCAGGAGCATGGCGAACAGGAGCACCTGCAGCGCCGCAAACGAGGCATTGGTCGCGACGAGCAGCGTAGGGGTCGGGCCTGGCGTGAAGATGGACTCGAACAGTTTCTCGAAAAAGGACGCCATGGTGGATATTGGGTAGTATTGTGACTTGTGAAGCTTACGGAGCCGCGAGTGCAATGTTTGTGCTACCAACCCCGCGATGGATACCTGGCAAGTCCGATGGGTGGATGTTTTAGACAGGCAGTTGTTTTTGCGGTGGTGCGACGTTGCGACGCAATAGACCAAGTGTCAGGGAAGAGTACGTATGTGGCTGGGAGCCCGTCAGGCGCCAGTGAAGGCGGGCGGAGTTGCTTGAAGGGAGCTCTTCTTCGTTTGACGTGTCGGCCGGTAGCGGGGCTGGCTGGCGGCTTTAGGCCGATGCGCGAATGCCGCGAGACTGGCACTGGTCACGCGTCTTCACACGTAGATTACTCCAAAGTACTAACCTTGCACCGCAACTGTATATTCAAGGGTATAGTGACAAATAGCTTGATTCCAGTCTAATCATGGTCCGAAGCTCCCTCGGTCCAACATCCACATTCCGGTCCTGAACTAGCTTGTGCCCAAACAACACATCGTGGCGAGAGCCTCATCAAATATGGAAACAACTACACGCTTCGAGTAGAACAAGCCTTCCCTAAATATAAGATCCTACCTCACATGACCGTACAAGCCGTGTCGGGCTTGGTCGAATAGCGGTACTCGCGGTAGTGAGAGCTCCGGTGTCTCCTGCGTCTTCTCCTACCATCGAAGCCAAGGTCATACATGAATCCATCACCCATGTCACCAAACTCACCGCATACCAGAGCTGGTTCACCCACCATAAGGGGCTGCGGAGCTACATAGGGCCCAGTGAGTCGATGGTCGTAACCATAGCTGTTCACCGGCACCCGAGCACCAGACGTTAGAGCAGGGCTAGCCCACCCGCCAGGCATGATTGGCGCATGGCCCCATTGTCCAGGTATTGCATGGCTGCCACCGACTTGACTGCGAATCATCTGATTGCATCCCCAAGGCCCTTGAACCATCTCGATCGTCTCTCGATCCGCAAAGCCACCGTGACATGTTGGGCATGTGTAAGGTGGTGCAATCAACGTTTGATAAGTTTGACGATAGGGACAGCTTAGGAGGTCTGAGAGATATCCACAGGGTTGGCTCATCGAGATCCAAGAATGGCCACAGGTAGAAGAATCGTAGAGCGTGCAGCCGCACATGCCGGGGTAATGAGAGGTGAAAAAGAGACCGATTTCAAATGCAGGGAGATTCGTTTCGTTTCGAACAGGTAAGGTTACGAACAAGAGCAACAAATTTGTCGATAAATTGATTATTATGTGTCCTGTCAACACATGGAGTTGGAGGCAACGCCGAGTATGGGTGATTTGGAGGATTGAATGTTGTGCTGTACTAGATTCGATGTCGAGGTGTTAAGTATACGTTGGAGTATATACAGTATACTTTTTAGAATATTGTGAAGCGTGTGTGCTGGCGATTCACAACATCCCATTCAAATGTGAAGCCTTCGTCGTTTGTGGAAGCTGTTGGCGAAGCACACGCAATTCATTGGCGTGCAATCACTTCTCTGAACCGGACCTGTGATTGTCAAGAGCATTGATAATGCTAGCTTCCTCAGCATCGGCATCATCTTGGTTCTGTTTCTGAATCGCTTGCATAAGTTCATATAGCTGGCCGATTTGCTGATCTAGTTTGTTGTCAGCAGCCAAATCAAGCAATACTTACACAAGACATACCACTCATCTTATCGATCTTTTGTTTGTCCATCCTTTCACCCTTCCACAAATCGCCTTGGAGGGTTTGGGCGTACAGTTGCCATTCTGTGAGAAAGCCAATCTAGATATGTTAACAAGTGTGCTAATAGTAAGGTTCTGGATTGATCTACAATCTGAACAGGGTTATCGATAGATTTGTGGGCCCGGAACTCAGCTTTGACATACATGTCACCGAGCAGCCGTTCTTCTACACCCAGTCTCTTCCTATGAGTGCGTAGAATAGTTCTGTAGAGTGGAATGGGAGGTAATAATGCTGCAGGAGCTTGTCTAAATCCCTTCGAGGCACCTGCATCCGTGGCCATAGCCAGTAAACGAGGAAATGAACGCATTTTCACAGCTGATCAAGGGTGGAAAGGAGGATTGTTGCAGAAGATAGATGTGACGAATGGCAGAAATGTCTAGACTAGATTATGCACTCGATGACCTAACCTCAGTGGTGTTAGCTAGGAAAACCCTAGCTCCTCTTACCCCCATTGGCTCCTTTGCAACCACAACAAAGTTCCTGTCAATATGCTACCGACGCCTTCAACCTTGCATGTTTGCTTCGACCGCATCTACGAGCCAGCCGAGGATTCGTATCTGTTGCTCGACACGCTTTCGTCGCCCTCGGAAGCTGCTTTCCTACGCGATCGCTTCAAGAAGACAGTTTCAGCCCCACCACTGGTGCTCGAGGTGGGGGTAGGGTCGGGTGTCGTCCTAGCTTTTGTTGCTGCCAATGCTAGTAGCATATTCGGCCGAAATGATGTGCTAACGCTTGGAACCGATATCAACAGCTTTGCTTGTAAAGCTGCTACGCAAACCGTCCAAAGGGCGATAGAGGAACAGTGTGACAGGCGGACTATCTTCCTCGACGTAGTAAATGGTGACCTGGCATCTGCGGTACTGCCAAATAGCATTGATGTCTTGATATTCAATCCTCCATATGTCCCGGCAGAAATGCCAAACTTGATACGTCACGAAGATTACAATGCGATCCCAGAAGGCAAGAATACAACATCATTCGAACAAGACTCATACCTACTGGAGTTATCATACGCTGGAGGGGAAGAAGGGATGGTAGTGATAAACAAGATGCTGGAACAAATACCGGAGATTCTACATGAAAAGAGTGGTGTCGCATATCTGCTTTTGTGCGCACAGAACAAGCCAGAAGTCATCAAGCAACGGATAAGGGAATGGGGTTCGGGATGGATGGCGGAAACAGTGGGCTCGAGTGGGAAAAAAGCTGGCTGGGAAAAGCTGGATATTGTGAGAATTCAAAACAGCATCGATTAAGGCAGGCATCGGTATTTAAATTCGTTCGCAACATGTACTAAGTACCGCAATATTTTGTCCGCTACACATCAAGTTCATATACAATATCCAGATCTGCCATCGCTGCACGTCCAGCGAGCTTTTGAATCATAGCCTTGCCTACCGTGCTCATTTCGTCACACAAGGTTAACACGGGCACACGAGAGCACGGAGAGGTTTTCAAGCATTGCATCATCCAGAAATTCAGCTCGTCGCTATACTGAATGTTGTAATACTGTCGTAAGCCTGATGTATGGGGTGGAATGCCCACTTGCTGCTGCCTCCGAGCGCTCAAATTGATTGCGGTTGCTAGACGTGGAACATTGGCTTCATAGTGACGACCCTCACTGCTATAATAGCGAACCTCGGGAGGAGGTATGCCACCTCTCGCGGCAAGATCTACAGCCCGGTATTCCTGTGGGTCCTCGGTTGGCGCCGTTCCTGTAGCGGCATAATGAATACATGCGCCTAACGCCCAGATATCTGCTGCTTGGGTATTGATCAGCGGGTTCTCTGGTGGCTGGTATGCGAAGGTGCCCACGTAATCTGGACAGTTAACCAAATATTGTTTCTGAACCGTTGCAAGGCCAAAATCATGAAGCTTAAAGCTCGGATTTCCCGTACCATCGTCATACACAAGTATATTCGCCGGTTTGATGTCTCGGTGGATTATGACATCTCCCCTCTCGAACTTACCCCTGTCGTTGAGTGGACCAAATTGGGACTGAATGACATACAATGTTTGACTCATTTGAATGAACAATCGCCAGATGTATTCCTCTGGCACTCCAGCATGGAAGTACTTACGCTTCCACTGTGTGAGGTCGCCCAGGGGGTAATATGGGTAGATAGCAGTTCCAATATTGCTCATGTGACTCCAAGAATAGCAAAGTGGTTTCAAAATTCGATTACAATCTGGGAGCATTTGGAGGATGTTGATTTCGCATGCAATACTGCCTTTGCTGGTCTGTATACATTGGTCTCTAGGTATTCGCTTCCGAACCACTTTTCGTTCGGGATTGCGTTTGTGCCTCATTCGATCGACACCAGGTTGGTAATTTCGGTCTGGAGCCCAATGGTCAGGGACCCAGACAAAGGCTTTGGCAGCGCCCGGAAATTGAGAGGCGCCAGCCATGGTATGTTGAGAGTTCTAACTAATCACAGAGAACTGTAGTCACTATTGGAAATCGAGTAAATACATAATATTTTTGTATTATATACCCATAATATGTCCTTGTTCTCACTTTACTTCGTCACTGTGTATACACATTATGCCTCTTGTGCAAGGGAAGTATATTAAATTGAACTTATTGGCACCTCGTTGATGTACCCATTATAAAACAGTATATTGGTAAGTTATCAAACCAGTATCGAGTCGAATAGCAAGCGATATTGTACCTAGGTATGAAAACGGGACCTTGGAGAGGGTATAAATGCCTGAAAAACATGAGCCTACACAGATTTACTAACTGGGGTACTATGAGACAAAGAGCCTGAAGGGTGGATACTATAGCATACTAAATTCGTGTCACTCTGGGTAACACGTAGGTATGTGGAGGCACTCAATGAAGCCACTGGACCCCAGTGAATTGAATAGTCGAACTAGTATATTTTTTAGCATATATACATTGCGAATGCAACACGTTTCTGCTAAATTTAGAGTGTAGGTAAGCAAGAGTTCCTGTCCCTGGTGTTTGATGGACGATTGCGCGGAGAGTGAACGAATGACTCACGTGATCCAACCTCGGAAAAACATCGGCCCGCGTAGCCTGGGCTCTTTGGTCGCAATTTCCTAGCTAGAGCTTCCTTACCGGTTGACCCCATACACAACACACCTTTCAAGTCAGCAGTCACGCATTCTCGGTCGCGCAAGACCGTAGTCAGCAATTATGAAGCTCGTCAGGTGAGCTTATGCCGATGTGAGGTGGAGTTGAATCTAATAGTTATGTGCAGATTCCTCATGAAGTGCCAGAATGAGACCGTCACGGTTGAACTCAAGAATGGTAGGTACAATCTCTGCACCACTTTTCTGGTGCCCCCGCAGGCGGGAACATGATTTAAGGCTGCATCAAGACAGTTGATGCATCTGCGTAATTGTTGACCTTGATAGGCTCAATCGTCAACGGCACTATAACTTCTGTCTCGCCCCTCATGAATGTTGCCCTTCGAGCGGTCAAGTACACGCCCAAATCACGCGACACCGTTGCCCTCGATACCATGACCGTCCGCGGCTCAACCATCCGATACATCATTCTTCCAGACTCATTACCACTGGACACGCTACTTATTGATGATGCGCCAAAGCCAAAGAACAAAGCCAGGAAGGAGACAGAGCGTGGCGGTGGAGGACGCGGAGGACCCGGTAGGGGTGGTGGTAGGGGAGGTGGCGGTCGAGGTGGAGGAAGAGGACGTGGAGGAGGCAGGGGACGTGGCCGCGGCTTCTAGACATGACGGAGGGTGTATTGGAAGTTACAATCTCGTATGCTCTCGCGGAAATGCTGGATTTCAAAGAAAAGGTTATATGTGGGTCAGACGACCAATTGGTATGGGACTCCATTCGCTCCAAGAGTTGAGGTTGATGATGCGTAATAGGACTACATGTGGGAAATTTGTAGCATGCGAAAATCCTGAAGCATGCGCGGCGTTTTGGCAAGGTTGAAACGTTGAAACCCATGTATAGGCGTGCCTAGTGGCACCACGCAGAAATGATGAGCGATACCACTTCAAATATGTTCTTGGAAGCCTAATGCACAGTCAAAATGAGGCATATAAATTAATTGATGATCACGCTGTCAATTGTTATAGATAGTACATGCTTGGTAACCACCCAAGACAATTAGACTCAGCCCTCAGTGCACAAGGCCAAAACACCAGTCTGAGTATCGAGCTACTCCGGCAACTGTCATTATTACGCCGATAGGAAACCTAATTCACCAAAGGCTTTATACAACCTGTCCGTCCAAAGTTTGGTAGAAAACTCCAAAGTTCCCTTTCCCATCCTTCCCTCCTTGTTCACCCTTTACATTGTCAAGCACAGCGAATGCAACATCTTCCCACCAACCTCCTTGAAACTCTTTCTCTCTCATCACTTCAAGGAAGCAATTCGCTACTTCCTTAGGCGGATTTAAAAAGACACCACACCCAAGTGCGCCCAAGACAAGTTTTGTGTGGCCATACATTGCGGCCACGCGCAACGTGACTCGGATTTTACGCTTGGTTTCTGCCCGCTGTCCCTCATTCTTATACTGCTTCTTGTCGTCGGTCAAGGTCGGACGTCGAAGTGCTGCAACGCTGATTACGGATGTGACTGGAAGATCGGCGGGTTGTTGCCTAGGGATAAGAAGCGAGTGGCCACGCGACATGGCATCTCGGATTAGGAGAACAGAAGGAGAGTAGATGGCGCTGAGGGAAGGGAGTGGATAATAAGATTTGTATAGAGAGAGGTAAAGAGAGGAACGATAGCAGAGCGCTTCTTCCTGAGCTAGGGCGCCGTTTTGCCAGCCGCCTCCAGCTTTGAACTCTGAGGCGAGGTTGAGCACAGCTACAGGTCTAGGGGTACGATTTGAGGCGGATGTAGTATCCTCCGATATATCTTTCATGATCAGGTCTTCGTCTTGCTGCGTGCTAGTGTTGTCGTTTGAGTTGCTGGTACCGGCGTGTTGTGCCCCAAGATAAATCTTTGCATTGTACCCGGGAAAAAGTGAGATTGCTGCATCGAAGGTGTCCATATCGAGAACCTTGATACGCGTGCCCTTTTTCCCACTCTCTTCATCGTCGTCTGGTAAGCTATAGCCTGGACAGTCTTCGGGATCAAGTGCAGCCATATCCTTTAGATTATGTATCGAGGATTCCATGGCATCAAACGTGGGAAGTTGGCTGAGTATGTTCGGCAGCTCGGCCTTCGTCTCATCGGCAATCAACTTGAGGTGCATGTTTCTTCGGTTGTTTGGTCCTCGGTGTTGTCTGGTTGAGTCCCTAGCTGAAGAATCTCTAGTTGAGGAGTCTCTTGAACTGGAGGGTCGAGAGCGATACGGTTCACCTGATCGTGAGTTTCCAGACCCTAGGGGTCTTGCCTTCTTCAGGAATGGGAGAATTGAGCCTTGCTGCATGGTGAAAGTGAGGAAATGTATGTTGAGTGTGGGAGAGCACAGTGAGATACCTATGGAGGTTTGTGTTGTGACTCGATTAAATCAGGCAACAGGCGAGAATGGTAGGGGTTTTATACAGCATCAAGGGTATTTAGCAATCACATAATTGGCATGGGCTGAAGGGCTGATATACACGAGGCCACGTGCTGGCAATCGATCGAGGCCAACCAGGCTTGATCGGTTCACAGTCCGCATACCCTAACACCGGTTCAGTGGGACATCAGGGTTCAGCCCTAAATTTGGCCTGTGCAGTTCCCCCACGTTCGCGTAACATGGAATTGGCATCGCCGCTGCTTCGAACAACAACAACAGTACAATCACCACATCATCTACTTTCACCCGTCCAAACGTAGTGCCCATGTAATTCACAGGCACTCCATTTGGCGAAATGCCTCCCACCCAGCTCGCCTACCAGTCCCCGAAGCGCAAACGTGAGCAACTCCCGCCAGTGTCCCTACTAAACACCGCTCTACGTCCAGCATCAACACCGCCACGAGGGAGCCCCGCGCCTTCTTCAGGCGCCGACAGCCCTAGGAATGCAGTCGCTGACCAGTTGCGAGGCATGACTTTGATGGCTACTTCGGCGATTCCGATGACCCCACTTACACCCACCGACGATGTGATACGCAAGAAGCCTAAGCTGGACGAGATGAGGTTAGATAGCGGGACATCGCTAGATAAATATGCTACAAACCATCTAAATCTCCGAGAGGAAGAGGATGATTCGGACACGATCGCTGTCAACCCCAAGTTGGACCCCGCCAGGGAAATACCTGAGACCCCTCAGTTGTTGCAACCCCGCATAACGACAGATATCGCCATCGGTTCTTTTACACAGCCCACAGCATTCGTATCGTCCCCTGACCCCGGTTTAATACAACAGGCAAAAAAACTGAGTCAGAAATCTCGCTCCCAAAGCCGATGGTCTTCTCACCCCCGCCCACTTCACAGGTCGCCTTCGCCCCCACCATCAGCGCTCACGTGGCATGACAATGAGATCACGGGCCACCTTGCAGACCCATCCATGGATCCTGATGATGATGGGACTGGTTTAAATGGTATTGGATTTAAACCTACGCCAGCTTTAGCCTATGCCCGGTCGCAAAAGAGACGACAGCAGTTGAATGACTTGAAAGCAAGGGAGACTCGGGAAGCAAGAGCCAAGCGCCATGACCGGAGACGACGAGGTGTAGGCGGAACAGCATCCAGAGAAGCAACAGCTGAACGAGAAATGACTGCGAAATCGAACGGTGCACCGAAGAGAACGGTGAAGTTTGCAATCTAAGGTAAGTTGGATGTAGTAATGGTAATGCTTTGTTTGCCTTTGTACGATGATGAATCTTACGAAGCCTCTGGTATGTTTTGCACGGGATTGGCTTTGGGATTCGCAGCATGGTGTTCAGGGGCACTGAACCTCTCTGATCTTTGTCGATATTTTTCCTGGCCTTGTCGTATACTACACTTTTGATACAGAGTCTTGTATATAGCGAGGAGCCGTACACATAACGTATACGTGTTTTGCCGCCGATTGTGCTACCAAAACTTGAGATTCTTTTCGTACCAATATCCCCATGATTTCTTTCTTGCCTCTTCCATTCTTTGCGCCTGCTCTAGCTTCTCTTGTTCCTCTCTAGCACGCCGCCTTGCCTCTTTTTTCGCCTCCATTGTCGCCCGCTTCTGCTCCATAAGCTCTTGAGCCTGTCTTATACCAGCTTTTTCTTTACTTCGATAGTATTGGCATACTTGATATGAAACAACAGACACACAACACCATGTCCCTACAGCCCAATTGGAGGAGATACGGACAGGCTCTAGTGACCTATTAGCAGCGCAATCGATATGTAGCCCCCTAGGGATTGACTTAGATTGACATACTCCCTATTATTGCCGCCAAACTGCCGCCTGCAAACCCAGCAGCCAGCCCTTGCAATTGACTATCTCGCACACATGGCCGCTTGTGAAAATTCAAGTAGTATTCCGGGCCAAGGTTGCGTACAACATCGAAATAGGCTGGACCTGTGCTATCCCTTTTCTCGCCGCCTGCTGTGTGTGCTGTGCCGCCAGGCATAACATTTGCAGGTGCGCGTGGGGGGGGAGGCGCGACCTGCTCTTCCGACTGCCTCGTATCATCCGCCATTGTGCTGTGATGTGTGGTGTGCCGGAGAGCAAGGGGTAATCAATCGCGAGAGCGGCTGATCGAGCGTGACTAAGGTAGGATCGAGAAATCGTCAAGCCTTGACTAAGAGCACATTGGTGGATGTCAAAGTGGAGTGGTGCATTCGTTCAGCAATGGTGGTGCGGAAACGGCCCGAAAAATATCCATGATGACACTGCGGCACAAGCCACATGTGTGGCTTGAGAAATCAATTTACCCAATTAGGTTAGGTGTAACGCGGTGTACGCGAGGCGCGTCGCGTGGAGTGCATCGCATATCTCACTACGGCACCCTCCCCACCACTGTCCATTCACCACTTCCGCGGCCAGTCCTCGATATCGCGCTTTCTCTCGCTGTCTAATTGCTTGAAATGATACCCTGATCTATACAAACAGCATCTATTGTACCTTTACCCACCTCTCCTAATACAATGCCTCCACGACGAGCAGGCCAACCCTTTCGCCGGGTTGGCAAGCAGGGCAACACATCATACGGACCACGAAAACCACAGACAGTCGAAGCGTCTTCACTACGAAGTACAGAGGCTACATCCCAGAACGAGAAGATTGAGTCAACGCGACTCGCCAACCGCATTGATGAGTCTATGGGATTTTCGCGCTTCGAGTCAGGAAAGAAGAAAGTGGGCTGGCTCGTCAACATGCACTCAACGACAATAGAAGACGAGAATATACCGGGCGGTAGAGCAGGTGTGGACTATTACTTCATTGGCGAGGATGACGAGACATTCAAAGCCACCCTCGAGTACGATCCATATTTTTTGCTGGCAGTCCGAAAGGGCAGAGAGCAAGAGGTAGAGGAGTACTGCCGGAGAGCATATGAAGGCTTAATAAAGGCAGTAAAGAAAGTGGAGAAAGAAGATCTCTCTATGCCCAACCATCTGACCGGATACCGGAGAACTTTTCTCCAGCTGTTGTTCACGAATGTGAATGATCTGTTAGCTGTCAGGAGGGTCGTTAATCCGATAGTTGAAAAGAACAAGAAAAATTTCAATGCTATGGATACATATGCGGAGGTAGCGACGTGAGTACTACTGACACACGTATAATTTAGTTTCGTTGACACCCCGCAGCGGCAATGCAGGCATGGATTTCTTCGATAACGATGATTACGAGAATGAGAAACGAATGACGACAACGACTGACGCAAGCGATTTTATTGTAGATATTCGAGAATACGATGTCCCTTATCATGTTCGGGTAGCCATCGACATGGATGTACGTATTGGAAATTGGTACACCGTCGAGGCCAAGCATGGTGTGATAACTATCAAATGCATAGAGGACCGACTCACACCTGCGGATCCCGTAGTCATGGCGTATGATATCGAGACGACAAAATTACCGCTCAAGTTTCCAGATGCCGTGATCGATCAGATCATGATGATATCGTACATGATTGATGGCCAGGGATTCTTGATCACCAATCGCGAGATTGTTTCGGAAGACATTGATGATTTCGAATACACACCGAAGCCGGAATACCAAGGACCGTTTATGATCTTCAACGAGCCAGACGAGAAGGCTTTACTTGAGCGATTTTTCGAGCACATCAAAGAAGCAAGGCCCACAGTGATGGTAACATACAACGGAGACTTCTTCGATTGGCCTTTCGTAGAAGCAAGAGCTAGTGTATTGGGTATAGATATGTACCAAGAGATCGGATTCAGGAAAAACAGCGAAGATATCTACCAATCTAACTACTGCGCCCATATGGATGCCTTTTCTTGGGTCAGCCGAGACAGTTACCTACCACAAGGAAGTCGTGGTCTCAAAGCTGTAACCATGGCTAAGCTAGGCTACGATCCTGACGAGCTCGATCCCGAGTTGATGACACCTTACGCCTCTGAACGACCGCAAACGCTTGCCGAGTATTCCGTTTCTGACGCCGTTGCTACCTACTACCTGTACATGAAGTACGTGCATCCCTTCATTTTCGCCTTGTGCAAGATTCTTCCGCTGGGTCCGGATGATGCGCTCAGAAAAGGTACTGGTACTTTGTGTGAGATGTTGTTGATGGTGCAGGCGTACCAAAAGGGCATTGTGCTACCAAACAAACATCAAGCCCCCAAGGAGGCATTCTGGGAAGGCCATCTTCTTGAAGGTGAAACCTACGTTGGTGGTCACGTCGAAGCCTTGGAGGCTGGTGTATTCCGAAGCGACATTTCTTACAATTTTGCGGTAGACCCTACTGCCATCGATGAGCTACTTAACGATCTTGATGCGGCACTGAAGTTCAGTATCGAGGTTGAAGAGAAAAAGAAATTGGAAGACATTACAAACTATGAGGAAGTGAAGGCTGAGATTGTGGAGAAATTGATGCAACTCAAGAATACACCAAACCGCAGCGAGCGACCACTCATTTACCATTTAGATGTCGCATCCATGTATCCAAACATCATGACGACAAATCGACTGCAACCAGATTCTATGATCAAAGAGTCTGATTGCGCGGCCTGTGATTTCAATCGCCCAGGGAAGACTTGTGACCGCCGTATGCCATGGGCCTGGAGAGGAGAGTATCTGCCAGCCAAACGTGACGAGTACAACATGGTTAGGCATGCCCTGGAAAACGAGCGATTTCCAGGAAAGTATCCAAATTCACCAAGTCAGGCCTTCAAGGATCTCTCAGTCGACGAACAGGCTACCCTAGTTCGAAAGCGTCTAACCGATTACTCGAAGAAGATTTACCACAAAGTCCATGTCGCGACAACAATTGAACGAGAAGCCATTATTTGTCAGCGGGAAAATCCTTTCTATGTTGATACCGTCAGCGGCTTTCGTGACCGACGTTATGACTTCAAGGGCAAACAGAAGATCTGGAAGGGCAAGACGGATGCGCTGAAAGCCGCAGGGGCGCCAGCAGCTGAAGTAGAGCAAGCAAAGAAGATGATCGTCTTGTTTGACTCTATGCAGTTGGCTCACAAAGTCATTCTTAACTCCTTCTACGGCTACGTCATGCGAAAAGGGTCTAGATGGTATTCATTAGAGATGGCCGGCGTAACCTGTCTAACAGGAGCACACATCATTCAGCTTGCGAGATCTCTTGTTGAACGAATTGGACGACCTTTGGAACTAGACACTGATGGTATTTGGGCCATCCTGCCAGCAACCTTTCCCGAGAACTTTGCCTTCAAGTTGAACAATGGCAAAAAGCTGACGGTTTCATATCCTTGTACAATGTTGAATCATCTGGTACACGCACAATATACCAATCATCAGTACGAAACCCTCGTGGACCCCGTAAACTTTCGCTACGAAAAGCACAGCGACAATTCGATCTTCTTCGAGGTGGATGGACCATACAAGGCTATGATTCTGCCCACATCCAAAGAAGAAGATAAGAATCTGAAAAAGCGTTACGCTGTATTCAACCACGACGGAAGTTTAGCTGAACTAAAAGGTTTCGAAGTAAAACGTCGTGGTGAGCTTAAGCTGATCAAGAACTTCCAAGCCCAAATCTTCAAATTCTTCTTAGAAGGCACAACTCTCGAGGAGACTTACGGCGCCGTTGCCAGGGTTGCAAATCGCTGGCTTGACATTCTAGACACCCGTGGTGCTTCGATGGCCGACGAAGAGCTGATTGACCTCATTGTAGAGAACAAGAGTATGACGAAGACACTTGAAGAGTATGGCGCACAAAAATCAACAGCTATCACAACAGCGAAACGTCTTGCCGAGTTCTTGGGCGAGCAAATGGTCAAAGACAAGGGCTTGAACTGCAAATACATCATTTCGAAATCGCCCCGCAATGCACCTGTTACGGAGCGCGCCATTCCACTGTCTATCTTCTCAGCCGAAGAATCAGTGAAGCGGTACTTCTTGAGGAAGTGGATGCGAGAAGATCCAGGTGATATGGATCCAAGAACTGTCCTTGATTGGGGATACTACCGAGAACGTTTAGCATCTGTTATCCAGAAACTTATTACAATTCCTGCCGCCTACCAAAAGGTTAGGAACCCTGTTCCTAGAGTGCCACATCCTGAATGGCTCGATCGAAGGATACGGCAGAAGGAGGACAAGTTACAGCAAAAGAAGATGACGGACATGTTCAGTAAGAAGGCTCTCACGAATAGCGACGCAAATACTGCAAACAACAAGCTTTCCGGAGATCTGGAAGACTTTGGCGCATCAAAAATCTCACAGGCGCAAGCACAGATGAAACGAGGGGTTGTGACAAAGATGGTGGCGAAACGAAAGGAGCCCGAGCCGGTAGTACCTGTTCAGACTGATCCATACGCTGCCCTGCCAAAGGTCATGCCTTCTATTAATGACGATTACTCTAGCTGGCTCATGTACCAGAAGCAGAAGTGGAAGATTCAACGGCAAGCTCGAAAACGGCGACGACATCTGTTTGGAGAGAAGCCTGTTGATGCAGCTGATACGATTGGTAAAATTTTCAGGAATCAGGCAGAGCAACTTTTTGTAAGCACATGGCAACTTGTTCAGCTACGACCGACCGAAACACCAGGACAAGTCAAGGCTTTTGTACTGATCGACAAGAAGATACACACACTGAAGATCATTGTCCCACGCCAGCTGTACCTCAATCTAAGGAGTGAAGATCTCCCGGACGTTTCAATCTCTGGATGCTCTGTCGAAAAAGTCATCAATCATAGCTTGCCAAATGGACACCCGTCGATCCATCTTTTCAAGTTGGAGATGTCTGAGCAAACGTATGTTAATGAGGTAGACAGCATCTCAACGCTCTTCAGTCATCCGAGTGTGGAAGGCGTATACGAAAAGCAGGTGCCACTCAACCTTCGCGCTGTATTGGAACTTGGGAGTACCTGTACCTTCGACGAGTCACAAGCAGGTGCACTTGGAAAAGGCCTCGAGCAGGGTTTTGACCTTTCGACACTACGAAAGAAATCGTCACAGAGCACTTATATGGCGGATGCCTCGATGAGCTATTTCTACCTGTACCATGTCAGCAGTGGTGAACGTAACATATACGCCATATTCTCGACCTCCAAGAGCGTCGCTCACATCGTCATCCAGAGCAAATCGAAGGACATCCAAGGCATGCCAAATGTTGACCGGGTCTATAGTGATGCCATACGACATCGACTAGAAGATAATCAAGGCGAACCGTGGCAGACAGTGATCGAGTACCAGGACGATATGCACTTCAAAACGACAACTGTCACCACGCGGCGAAAAGCACTTCTCGAACTAGGCGACTTAATTAAGAAGATGAAGGCAGACGAAGGGAAGCCTGTCATCGTGGTTATGCAATCACCAAACCAGGCTTTGCTTTCGTATGACATACCGATACTGAAGGATTTGCCTATTCTTCCACTTCAACCGGATGAGTCTGACAAGCAGCTCCCCCCCCTAGGCTGGCAATCATTCATCGCAAAGCGCATTGTCGGTCACTATCTTGATCTCGGATCCTGGGTATCGCACCTCTTGGAGCTTGCTCGGTACGGTGACATACCGCTGTGTAATCTTGAAAGCAACGACCCACGTTTCTTGATAGATGTAGCATATGCTAGACGTTTGCAGAGGGAGCGTGTGATTCTGTGGTGGTCAGGTCAGGCGAAGCCGGATCACGCTGGCTATGAGAAAGATGATATTTTGGGGCCTTTGGAAACAGTTGAAATGCCATCTATCAACAATTCAGGAACATACTCTTCGGTCTGCATCGATCTGAATCTTCGCAACCTCGCGATCAATACTATCCTGTCGTCATCTCTGGTCAATGAGCTTGAAGGCGCAGATTCAGTCTCATTCAACCCTTCAGCGCCAGGGTATGATTCGGCCAATGACGGTACAAATGTCATATACTCGGACAATGCATTCGCAAGCGCTGGTATCATGGTCCTACGAGAGATGGTCAAGGCCTGGTGGGTCGAAGCCGTGCAAGCTGGCAACGGTTTTAGTATGGCCGATGTCATGGTTCAGCATCTTGTCCGCTGGGTCAGCAGTCCTGGTTCCTTCCTTTACGACAGGTCGTTGCACTACTACGTAGAAATGATGTCAAAGAAGACGCTACAGCAACTCATGACAGACTTCAAGCGTGTCGGTTCGCACATCGTTTTTGCCAGTCCCAATCGACTTTTGCTCCAGACAACGAAAGCTGAGGTCGGCAATGCTTACGCGTACAGCCAGTATATCATCAAAACTATCAAGTCCAAGCCGTTGTTTCAATTCATGGAGCTTGAGATCAAAGAGTACTGGGACTATCTCGTTTGGTACGATGAATTTAACTACGGCGGGAAAGGTTGTAAAGAAGTTGTCGAAGAAGAGCACCAAACTATCGAGAACATCATGTGCTGGCAACTAGCACAGTTCTTACCACCAACACTACAGCCTACCTTCAACGACTGGGTCATCGAATTCATCGAGCTTATGCACGCACGGAAACGTCCAGCTGTCATAGACGGCTCAACACCACGAGCAACCCAAATCCCGCTGAAGCCTTTGACCCTGGATCCCAACGAGCAAACCCAAATCCTCCCAAAGACATTCACGAAGCCACTCTTCAAGCAAATCAACACCCTTCTCCGCCGCCAACACACCGAAATGGCCCACCCCGAACTAGCAGCAGACTACGCCTTTCCCCGCCTGCCAGGTTCTCACCTCAAGCTCTCCAATCCCGTCCTTCAACTCGTCAAATCCATCATGCAAGTTCTCAGCCTCGACCGCGCCATCACGCTCGAAGCCCGGCTCCTCCGCAAGGAACTCCTCAATCTCTTCGATATCCGCGAATTCAGCGCTGACGCCACATTCGCCAACCCCAGCGCCGCGCTCACAGTGCGCGGCGTCATCTGCGACGAGTGCACAGCATCCCGCGACATAGATTTGTGCCGCGACGCGTCCCTTCTCCCGGCCCTGCCTGTAGGCGACACAGCAGCGCCAGCGCACAAGTGGAAGTGTGAGAACTGCGAGGCGCCGTACGATAAGTTGAGGATGGAGGAGGAGCTTGTGTCGGAGGTGCAGAAGATGGTGTTGGAGTGGTGTACGCAGGATCTCAAGTGTGGCAAGTGTGCGAGGCTGAGGAGTAACGAGTTTATGGAGCATTGTGTGTGTGCTGGGGAGTGGGTTGGGACGAAGAATCGGGGAGAGGTGAAGAAGAGGTTGGGGGTGTATGGGAATGTGGCTGAGTATTATGGGTTGAAGATGTTGGAGGGGGTGGTGGAAGAGTGCTTGGAAGGGTTTTAGATGGGCTGTGTGGTTGGTTTGAATGCATGAGTCTGGAAGGCGTTTGGGTATTTGTTGGCATAGCGATTAGGTGGTTGCATTTATTGTTGGTTATGCAAGCATATCTTGTTCTCTAGTCTAAATAGCTTTAGGCTCTGTAAGAATTCGTTATATCATGTCCAACTTTGAAAGTTAATGCTTCATGTCAATCCGAACTCGACTCGTAATCTTCGGACATGATATATTCGCATTCCTCCTTTAGCTCCTTTACACCTGCTACATTCGTCCACTTCTCTAGGATCTTGGAGACATCATCCCACTCCTCCTCCGCATCTTCATGCCGCTCCTCAGCCAGGTAGTCGCGCAGCCGCTGTGGGGTATCCAATACCCATCTAACCAGTTGCTTCTGCCGTCGCTTCTGTGCGGCAGCCTCTTGGTCCACAGCGTCTTGGTCGATATGTATACTGATGCCCAGACCTTCCACCTTCGGCTGACTAGCCTGCATTGAGGAGGACAACGAGGTAGCCGTGTCAGCGATGTGTAAGATGGCAGGTCCGAGGGTATGTGTAGCAGGGGCCAGCGGATCCATATTCCCACGCATGCGTCGGATAGTGCTGGTTGCAGAAAGCAGCTTCGAGTAATTATCGTAGACAAGCGATTTCCTGTCACTATCTAGATTCCGGATCTCTGCGCCATGGTCAGCCGCCAGACTCGGTCGCGCAATGGGTGTGACGCACGTGATATTAGGTCTGCTTCGACTTTCAAGACTCCCTTCAAGCCCTCTTTTGCTAGCAGGTTGTCGACATATGCTTCTGCGTTGAAGTCGGCGGTATCTAGCTCCGTCAACGTCTCGTCTTCCTCGGGCCCAAGCTCTATGCGTGCCGACTCCTCGGATATCTTTGCGCCAGCATCTTTGGTGTTCTTGAGGCCGTAGAACTCGCGCAGGGCCGCACGGTTGCGACGGGCGGGCTGGGGAGGCCGCGAGCTATCGAACGAATTGCGCGTGGATGAAGGGCTGCGGACCGAGACGCTGGCTCGTGGCGAAGCTATAGTGGACATTGTTCGAATGACGACGTGCGAGTGTTGAGGACGAGGGTTGCAGTGTGGAGTCTCCCTCCCCCCCCCCCCCACGTCATTTACGCGACGCGTCGGCCAGCGCCAGACATTTCCCACTCTGCGGCTCCTGGGCAAGGAGCGCATCAAGGAGCGCATGGCGGCTAACTTGGCGGCCGAGCTCACACAGCATCTCAACGCCAGACACCTCTACCCGACCGCGGCATGGATGCAAAGCTTCCTGGCCACCATCCGCCCCACACCGCTCCCTGCACTGAAGCAGACCGCCGGCTTCCGTCTGCTCGCAACTGACATCACAACCTCGCTCGACCCGCCCGCCACCTCCGTCTTCCCTCGTGATGTCTTGAACGCCACCATCCAGACCCGCATCGTGCCGGGCCCAGTCGTGTGCCAGCTCGTCGACATTGAAGATATTGGCAATTCGCGGTGGTCACAGGTTGAAGCAATCGAGGCCAGGGAGCGCGGGGAAATGACAAAGGGCAGGGAAATCGTGCGTGTTGTCGAGCAGGAAAATGACGATCCGTCGGCGGCTGTGACGCCGGTGCATAATAGCAGAGGACCATTCAAGCTGCTGCTGCAGGACGCAAAGGGCGTGAAGGTGTATGCGTTTGATCTTGGAGGGATCGAGGGGCTGAATACGAGCACGAATATGGGCATTAAAATCGTGCTGAGGGACTTTGACGTGCGGAGGGCTGTTATTATGCTTGAGCCGAGTAATGTGCATATCTTGGGTGGGAAGCTTGACGCACTTGACAAGGCGTGGAAAGCGGGCTTCAAAGAGAGGCTGATGAATGCTGCGAAGTCGGGGGGTGGCACGGCGGCATAGTGCTTCACTGGGAAAGCTGAGGTGCATCAGGTAGTAAAATGATGCATTTCATTGTACCTGGTATTTCATCGACAGTAGGCATCTGCCTCCTGGTTCGGTGACAGTGCTCCAGACCTCCCAATGGCAATTCCGAAACTCCAATGAAAATCCAAACCACACTAACAATCCTACTTGGAACAGCTATTCGCCATCGTCTTCATCGAATTCTGCTGCTGCCACTGCTGCCGCCATTTCCTCTTCTTCAGGATTCACCTTTGGATTTAAATCCCAGTCGATACCACCGTCCTTTCCATAGCGCCGCACAAGCCACTCGTTGCATTTGGTAAAATGGTGGCAGTCAAACTGAATCTCGTTAGCATTCACACTCAAAACAGTGCCTATGCACGACTTACAAATCCTCGCGATGCGCTCAGAGGGCTCGGATGCACACTCGTCAAGATCAGATGCTTATCCGCGGGAATCCCCTTCGTCCGATCCTGTGCCGACTTGCCCCAGGCTAGAAACACGACGCCATTTGTCCTCGTCTTGACGACGGTGTCAAATACTTTTTGTGTGAGAAGCTCCCATCCCTTTCCCTTGTGCGAATCCGCCATGCCACGCTGCACGGTCAGGCAGTTGTTCAGGAGAAGAACGCCGCGTTCTGCCCATGGGGTCAGCAGACCGCTTTTGTTGGGCGGCGGGTTGTAGTCAGGGTAGTCGATTTTGAGGGCTTTGTAGATGTTCTGGAGAGAGGGCGGTGCTGGTGTGGGAGGACGGATGGAGAAGCAGAGGCCATGGGCTTGGTTGGGGCCATGGTAGGGATCCTGGCCTGTGATAACGACCTTGACGGTGTTGAGGGGAGTGTGGCGTGACCTGCCATACAATGTAAGCTCCTGATGTGCATGCTCAAGCGGTGGTTGGGTGTATTCCGGACTTACCAAGAGTACACATCTCTCATAGGCGGGTATATAGTCTTGCCGCTCTTCAGCTCCTGTGCGAGAAACCTCTTCAAAGCCAGGAATTGTGGTGTCAGCAGGACATCCTTAAGATGTGGCAGCCAGCTCTCGTGCAGGGTCTCAATCTCCAGCCTCAGGAGCTCTTTTTGCTCGCCAGTGAGATTTGCAATCCATGCTTCTCTATCAAACCTGGCTGCGGCCCCAGTTTTTCCATTTGGGCTAGGTTTTGGTGCTCCAAAGAAAGCAGTGATACTGCCATTAGCTTTAGACTTCTTGGTTGCGTCTGTGGCTGCGTCGGCTGCTTTGCGCTTGAGACTCATGTCCTCCAGATCTGAATTATTCAATTGAATGTTGTTTGAGTCAATTGGGGTGAAGAGATTGCGGAGGAATAGTAAACCCAAAACATCGAGGACATTAACTATCTTTTGCTTTTTCCCAGCCCCAGGTCAGGGTCAGGCAGACGCGTCCCCGATCGGCATGACAGGTCGATTTCACACCGCCACCTTCTCATTGGCTGTAAGGAAACTCTGTACCACGTGATAGCGCGACGCGACTTACGCACGTGACATGATGTCAGCGGATCCCCCTCGGACGAATACCATCTTGCGAGGATTTGAGGTATGACCGCGTAGAGGTGTGACTGCCTCTTGTGGTAGCAAATCAGACTGTACTGTGAGTTTGATCGACACAGAATTACCCTTAGTGACCGTTTACCTGCAGCTTTACTCTCTTATGACGTGGTGTTGCCTAGCAAAGCAAGCAAAAATGGCAACACTGAAAGGCATATAAATACGAGAGCTCTCTCTACTTCTTGCACTCATTAGTCTATTCTAGCTTTCTTCAACTCTTCTACTCCTTACAGACACACTTTTCATCAACTACCATGGCTTCTTCCAACCCCGCCAACTTCGCCAACTTGCCTAAGGACGAGCTCCGCGAGATCGCCGCCAAAGGCGGACACGCCTCTCACGGTGGTGCCCATAGCGAAGAGGTATAGTCTCTTCCCATCATGCCTTTCACTGATCTTTGCTGACCCTACTCTCAGTCCACGGACAATGGTCATGCCGACCGTAATCCCGATGGCACCTTCACCAAGGGCTCTGAGCTTGCAAAGGAGCTGGGAGCCAAGGGCGGCCATGTAGCCCATGAGAACCAGATCCAGGCCACTGAAGAAAATGGCGTCAGTATATAGCACCGATAGACTGAAAACCTTCAACTGACAAAGTTTAGCGCAACCCTGATGGCACATTCAAAGCTGGCAGCAAGCTTACTCACGATCTAGGGGTCAAGGGTGGCCATGCCTCGCACCAACAGTAAACGTTATCTCGTTCAAGGTATGAGAGATATGAAGATAGCAGTGTACGATACATAATGAAATGAAATGACGACTCAATGAAACGTGAACTGTGTTTTGCCATTTGACATTAATCTCTTTGGATAAAGGATTCCATATTCAAATAACGTGTTCATGATTTCCCCGGGCTATGCAAATGGTAATGAAAAACAGAAAGACAGAAACCAGAAATGTGTCGAGGTCATCAACTACGCAGACAAACTCACTCCATATGCTCACAAGGTCAGTCATCGGGGTATTCATCCCGAATATTGCTGACAAATAAATGCTTTTCGCCGTCCCAACGCTTAAAGTAATACCCTGCCAGTCTAAGCATTTCTTGCGATGGTTCAGTGTCGTTGGCCGGCTCAATGTTTTCTTCGGCAACATAACGGGCGGATTTATCGGAGACCCTGTTGAAGGTTAGCTCACCCCTTCGAGATAAAGATTTGGAAACACATACAACACAGTGTAAAATGCTTGATTTCTACCGCTCGGCAAGCGGTCTACACCCATACTCTCGATCCACTCTTCTCTTTGGTCGCAACTAACATCCCACCCCGTGATCACCCCCTCATAGTCATACCGCTTATGCCGGAACAGCTGGCCGACCTTGAAACTCACGTTCACAGCCCTGTGGTCTCTTTTTACGGTAGGTTTACGTATCAAATTGGCGTGATGCCTCTCTTGGATAATTTGTAGCAGGCGCTGCCCTTCTGGTCGGCCGTAGAACAAGGGAATAATGCGTTGTTCGAGTAGTGCGATATCCCATGGATAGTGTGTCTCGAAATGGTCCAGTAAGTAAGGAAGGAGTGCACGCCGTTGTGAAAAATCCCCAGATATGTCAGGCGGGGTAAGGATCAGTATGGACCATATTGCTGCATAGAAGGCGTTATCTGTGTCAATAAAGGAGCTCTGCCATGGTGTTTGTGGTGACAGGTTCAGCAATGGTGTGTCTCGTACTCTTTGTACTGAGTTCATGATGTTGCGTGCCGTGCGTAATACCATTTCTTTTGTGCTAATATGAGAAAGAAAGTGCGAGTCCTCGGAGCGTGGTACGCCCATTTCCCGTAGTTTGTGCCTAAGATCACCCTGATGTACTTCGTCAGAGTTGCGGAACGGGTCCATATACATGTATTCGAGCGTAGATGCACTTGAGGGTTTGTATTTTCCATCCAGATCTTGATTCGGTGGTGCGTAAACGAGCGTGTAAACATGAAATGGAAAGCCACATGGTCGAGCGTCCAAGCCGACACGGCGGGCGAGGGCGCAATAGATTGCCACCGAAATTAGCGGTAATGAGCCATGGTCGGCAGACCTTAGGGCCAATCCAATGAAGGAATTTCCAATAGCACGGAATGATCTAAAAGGCACCCCTTTGAAGCCCTGTTCGCGAAGGCAAGTAGCAAGTGTTGATGCTTTTATTCTTGAGCTTAGTTTGCGAAAGTCAGGGTGTTCTCTCACGATAGATGCCGCAAGTTGATCTAGGTCATTCTCAATGACATGCAAATCCACATCAGCTCCCATGCGTGCGAACATGTCATACGCGCCCAGTGCTGCCTCGAGTGGCAAGTTGTCAAGCTCGAGCAGACGCTGCCATGTATCAATGGCAATTTCACGATGTATTCGCTCCAGAACTGCATTTGCATAGTATCGCCTCGCCAAAACGTCGTATGCGTCATCCGGGCACTCAAGCTCTCGTAAAAGTGTATCTTTCGCATCGTACCCGATATTTGCAAGCTCTGTCATATATCTTATCCGCTGATGCTGTGTGCCAATAATGCGATCTAATAGTCGCTTTGTCCGTGTCTTGACCTTACACCTTCCAATATAGAGTGAACGCCAGTCGACATCCGACAGTGGCCCTGCAAACTTGGCGGCGATGTTGTGGCGCTGATGCCAGCTTCTGAATTGCGTCTGGCAGAGGTGCCGCCATATGATAGGAGAGTCTAGGGCCAGATGCTTGACGAGCTTGCTTGTTTGCGACACAGATATCAAAGAGTAGGGATCGAGGTCTAGGAATATAGTCTCTAGGATCTCGGTGGGGAGGGTTGTGAAGGTTGACATGGTTATATCTGACAACCCTGCTAAGATATATGGCAGGACGATGGAGGATAAGTCGTAGGAAGCCGTTACCAACCCTGTGGCAGTAAATGGTCGGTTGGAGAATAAACCATCACGTCACAAACGGGATGTCGTTGATGACGATGGATGATTAGCGATGCGGTCGCTGGTCTCGCTTATCTAATCTTAGCCCTCGGCATCTCAGGCTGTTGCGCACACCTTGAGAACTGGACAGGATTGCACAAGAGGAGGTGTGAAGGGACAGCGTTAAAGGATATACTTACATAGTAGATCTACTTGCTAGCTGTGTAGTGAACATAACGTGTATTAGCTTCTTTCGCACTATGTTTAGTACAATTATGTCTACCAGGAAAGATCTTATAGATACCCAGGCCGCCGTTTCCACACTAGCCTGTACGAGCCATAGTGGTTTCATCTGGAGATCACCCAAGAGATGCTAAAATCTCTATCTAATTATCTAGATCTCGGGTGGCAAACAAAGAGCCTCGGGACGGAGAGATGGGAATACCGTCATACCGGTCTTAACAACTAGCTATCTTCCCTGACCATTTCTTGGCAAGCCCCCGGAACACTGCGGAAACTACATTTCACGCCAGCTTCTACACAAAGGTCCTATTGCGCACAAAGCTCACAACATAGGCCCAAGCCAACAGCCAAAGGCGGCCGCAGATGGCTCCCAATCTCACCGGATGGTCCATTGTTGGTCCGGATCGCCATTGGCCGGCCTCGGACATGCAGCCACACATGGGGCGCTAAATTGATATCACTGCCGCTGTCCGCCGCAAGGCGTTTACACGATGACGCCCTGGTAAACGATAATCTCTTTGTCGTCGCCCTTGATGCTCCTAACACCCTAGGTCTCTTCCGTTTGCATCTCTAGCCCTTGCGCGACTATGGCAGACCTTCAAAGGATCGAGTCGATGCAGTATCCTGCGGGGCACTTGTCTCATTTGTCCGACAATCAGCAAGAGCAGCTTAACGCGTTCAAGAAAATCTGCCATGACCAGAATTATTACACGCCCGCTACTGGAGGAAAAGAAGCCAGCCATGACGATGAAACAATGCTGTACGCTCGACATGGAGGCTCCAAGGGCACGTTTGCGGGGCACTGACAGCCTACAGGCGCTACTTGCGCGCACGCCGTTTTGTACCCCAGGAAGCCTTCAAGCAATTCAAAGACACCGAAGACTGGCGAAAAGACAACAAGTTAGATGAGATCTTCGAGACCATTGAAACCGAAGAGTACGAACAAACACGGCGTCTAGTACGTAATTGTGCTTGTACGCCTCCACGACTAGTCATATCTGACAGCCCAAAACAGTACCCCCAATGGATCGGTCGACGCGACAAGCGCGGCATTCCACTATACCTCTTCGATGTTGCGCCGCTTAATACCAAGAATATCTCGGCATACGAGAAGAACCTCGCCAAATCCAAGACCACGCTGCCCAATGTTCTGACCAAAAATGTCCGACTATTTGCTTTGTACGAGTCGTTGACCCGATTCGTAACGCCATTATGCTCTATGGTGCCCCGCAACCACCCCGAGACGCCAATCTCTCAAAGCAACAATATTGTAGACATTAGCGGAGTTGGGCTGAAGCAATTCTGGAACCTGAAAAATCACATGCAAGATGCTTCAGTTCTGGCAACTGCGCACTACCCAGAGACGCTTGATAGGATATTTGTACGTTTGAACACTAATGAGTAGTGCGCCAAAAAATAATAACTAACACAATTTGTAGATTGTTGGCGCGCCTGCCTTCTTTCCTACTGTCTGGGGTTGGGTCAAGCGCTGGTTTGACCCCATTACTGTCTCCAAGATTTTTATCCTTTCTCCTGCGAACGTCTATCCTACGCTCTCACAATACATCGACCCTGAGAATATCCCCAAGAAATACGGCGGTCTACTGGACTTTGAGACTGGCTCCATGCCGAACATTGAACCGGCGATTGAGGCGCAAATGAAATGGGAAAAACCCAACACGCAAAACGGCAAAAACACGTTTCCTATTGGGCCAATTAGATGGGAAGAGGGCCCTGATGGAGAAATGCAAGCCTGGGGCATCGGCAATGAGAATGGACAGCCAAGGCGAACACTGGTCTTCACCATTCCCAATCCCGTCGGATGGAGGACTGCCCCAATGCCAAACACGCCTGCATTCGAACCAGGCGACCCACTCACAACTGTCGGTACAGCGACACAGCCCCCTGATTCTGGCGAAGAGATTGATGAAACCCCTCCTTCTGATACTCCCCCAGTCGCTGATACGCCACCACACGGGTCTTCAGTAACCCCAGCACAGACCGAACTAGCCATTCGAGAAGGTACATCAGAAACACGCTTCGTGCAGCAGGGTCATACGCACGCGTCAGGCCAACTTGCAGAGGGCACGCCACATGCTGCAGTCAACGACCATGGGCACAGTGATAAGACGATAACAATGGAGCCAAATACGGTTGGCCAGGCGCCAAAAGAAACCCCCCTTCCAGAACCAGAGCAGCCGGGAGCACCTGGCTACGTCGATCAGGCAAAGGATGTTGCTGCTCAAGCATCCGCTACTGTAATATCCACGGCCAACACTGTACTAGGTGCTGTAACCAGTAGCAAAGATAAAGAAGAAAAAATAGAAGCACCGGTGCAAACAAAGAGCCCGGAGGAACAGCAGTTGGACCAGAAAATTGATGCAAGCAAGGATCATAACGTGGAGGCTTTTCGGAGGGAACAGAACGTAGGCAAGTAACTGTTATGCGTCGCGAACTTGGTAACCGCATTAGAGCCGGTGTTGTTGCTTGCATAATTCTCCATTACTTTAGATATCCTCCTTACGACATTGCAATGCCTTGCTTTCAACCTCGTCGTGAATAACTAATAGTGGTGGCGTGTATTTGTCGCGGCAACAGCTTGCTTGTTAGGAATGAGCTGGGTTCAGTTCAAAGGCGGTGAAACATATGGCATTGTTGAACGTAGACACTCAAAGACAGTGCGAAAATTGAAACCCCCCGGCTTCCCAGGGTTGTTTGGCATACTAGTTGAGACTGCTCCCTTGGGTTATTTGCAAAGGCTAGTACGAGGAACCTGATCCTGTACATTCTCAACTTTGACCAGAGAACGCGCGTTGAATTCCAACATTAACTTGACGAGAGATGTAAGGTTTTCGCGTGTATTTTGTGTGGAAGGACAATTCTAATAGAGTTTATTAGCTGCGTAACGTCTCCATAGAAACTATCCTGGAACTTCGTGGGGTCCACCCCATCAACACCCCGGTGCCTAGGTAACCTGGAGATGATACTGTATAGAATTGGTCAACATGTGACAAGCAACGTATGTTCTACGTGGAAATTAATTGTACCCCCTTGATGGTGGTGCATACGCCTATGCCATATGATGATTGGGTGGCGTTGCCATGATAGTAAAGCTGACATCAAAACTCCACGATCAACTGAGACTTCAAATATCACTACGCCTATAGAAGGAGAACTCCGAACGAAACGTTGCATCGAAAGACACAGCCTCACGTCAGTACCCTGAGGTTGGAATTAGGAATGATCTGGCTCTACATTTATTCGGTGCAAAGCAGTGTTGCAATCTTCTGCACCTCACCTAGTGTTGCCCAAATACACCTCTCTTATTTGAAAGCCTTGCATGCAAATCACCGCTTTAAATTTAATCACTCTTAGCTGCATAATAGGCAACAACACCACTTTATTATCCTGGTTTCACAACCTCTTGACTGAGCTCAAAACACACCCCTATAACATAACATCAGCACGATAATTTGACTGCACCGACCACAACATGCGAATGCCGAGATGCATACCACAAGGGTTAGAACACCCTAACGCATATCAATACACCATCTTAGCTCAGCCTTTGGAACTTATACCTCGCTTCGGAAATCTCCGACTCACTCGAGGCCTTTTATTTCTGTTTGCGCCACTGCATCCTGACATGCTAGGCATAGCCTTTGTGTTGCACGGAAGCTTTGAGGACATCAAAGTACCACCTAGGTATACAAGTCTCACTACCAGTCATCCTCCTCACTATAGAGACGGGTTTGCTGATTTCTTTGGCGTACTTGTACGAACAAAATAGGTTCCTACTAGCGTTGCGTTTTGTTCGCATCATCTCCATCGTCATGGCAACTCAAGTTTTATTTCTCTGCGAATCAGTCCTTTTTGCGCAACCACGTAACAACCCCGGGAGAACCTTTTTTTTTCTCCGTGAGAATGGCCCCTCGTGCTCATTGCGTACCAAGGCTGGTATCCGAGGTGCTACGTTGCACTAGTTACATGTTGCAAGCTGTGTGGTTGGGGTCGGGGAGCTATCTGCCTATCGCGAGCGGTTGTTTGGCGATGGAGCCGAGGTTAGGGAAATATGTCGAGAAATACCATGTATTTGGATATTTCGAGTTCGCTAAGTAACGGTTCCAATGAAAGGGTTATATGGCATATAGACGCTGTTGGATGCATTCGCAGGTTCAATATAGGAGAGGTACAGGATGTAAACTTGAAAAAAGCTTCGGAAGTGTGAAATAAGAAGATACGAGTACAGCTCTGAAACAGTACGGATGGATGCACACACTATGTTAGAGCGTAAAAATAAAGCACATAACAAATACGGACAATGGTAATGCTGAGAACATAACATTTCGATTAGAGAGATCCTTGGACTAAGAATACTCCTATGTACAAATTATAACAAATAAGAGTCAAAAGCGCTAATATATGTGAAGGAGCCTAGCAGCAACTAGTTCCATGGGTATAATATTAACTATGAAACCGGTTCAACTACCATCAATGCAGTGTCGTAGCTTCGGATTACCGCCTTCAATCACCTCATCGCGCATTTCCATACTACATATCGTGTATCCAGTTACAATAAACCACCAGAGCGACACGCTTATGCGGCGGAGGTCTCAGTCTTGGCGGTGACATTCTCGAGAGGGATCTCAATGTGCTTCTCACCAAGGCGCATCTCGGATGCGAAGGTGCTATGGGGCTTCCACTTGCGGGAGGTACGGGGATTAGACTCCTCCAACATCTTGTCGACCTGCTCGAGGGTGAGGCCCTTGGTCTCAGGAACGAAGAAGTAGGCAAAGAGGACTAGTGATATTAGCTGATGCTCAAAATTCGTTATGGAGCAGATTCAACTTACAGGAGATGATGCAGAGACTGCCCCACATGAAGAAGACGTTGGAGCCGAGTTTGGCTGAATCGGGTCGGTCGGCCACAAGGTAGGGTGTGATGACACCGATGATGCAGTTCCAGAACCAGTTAGAGGCTATTTTATCATTATTAGATATAATTCCGTGCCGATTTGCAGGGTCTGCACTTACCAGTTGACAATCCAACACCACGGGAACGGATGGTAAGAGGGAAAATCTCGCCGATGACGATCCAGGCAGCGGGACCCCAGGTAGTAGCGAAAACGGAGATGTTCAAGCAGATGAAGGCAATCATGGCGCGGGTAGCGTTGGGGTTAGCGGGATGATCGGCAGTGTTCTTGCCAGCAGTAGCACCAATAGCACCAACGATGAACTGCATGATAACCATACCGGCGGCACCCCAAATTAAGATGTTGCGGCGACCGATCTTCTCAACCATGACGAAGGAAGCGGGGGTGGAGCACACATTGACAAGGGTGGTGACAAGACCGATCAAGAAGGGATTGTCAATGGAGCCGAGCTGCTGGAAGAAGACGGGGCCCTAAACTAGATTAGCATGAATTTGCAAATCATACTGACGAATACTTACAAAGTAGAAGATGAAGTTGATACCAGTAAGCTGTTGCATCATCTGAATGGCGATACCGACGAAGCTACGGCGAGAGTTCGAGGAAGGGCTGGTGATGCTTCCAGAGAAGCAGGCAGCCCAGGAACCGAGGTAGCTGGTCTGGGGAACAACGGACATTTCATACTCGTGGTTGGCAATGATCTCAGCAAGCTCATCCTGGATGTACTCAGAATCGAGAGCCTGGCCACGGACACGGCCAAGAGCGTGGGCAGCCTTGTCGAGCTTGCCCTTCTTAACCCAGTAACGGGGAGACTCTGGGAGTAGAGCAAGGCCAACAGCAAGAATGATAGCCCAAAGGAATTGGACAGCAATTGGGATACGGTAAGAGCCAGTATCACGGCGGTTTTGTGTAGCATAAACAACGCAGTTGGCGAGCAAGATACCAATGGTGATGCAGAATTGGTAGCCTGGGCAAGTTAGTGCACGATCAGGGTACGATTTTACAAGGAGACATACCGGCAACGACAGCACCACGGACCTTCTTGGGGGCAATCTCTGACATGTACAAAATGACAATGGCTGAGATGAAACCGACACCAAGACCAGCGATGAGACGACCAGCAACCATGACACCAAGACCAGTGGAGGCAGTCTCAAGAATACCACCGACGCAGAAGATAGCACATCCCAGGATGATGGTGACGCGACGTCCGATGAAGTCGGCAATATCACCAGCAATGATGGCACCGAAGAAGGTTCCGGCAGAAAGGATAGAAGTCACAAGAGACTGATTCGATGACGAGATGGAGAATTGCTTGTTGCGGTATTCAACGATCTTGGGATCCTTTTTGTCGAGACCTGGGAACTTAATGTCAGGGTATTCATGACCCGTATATTGCTTAATGAAGTAGTCCATGTTGAGGACACCACCCACTATTATTATGTCAGGCTACATCCATATACACATTCTATCACACTACTTACTCCAACCGGTATCATATCCAAAGAAGATACCACCGAAAGCAGCAAAAGCAACAATCAGGTAGGCTCGCACGGTGACGGGAGCTTCGACGCGACTGACGTCGGCAGTGCCGGTGACAGGGACAACACCTCCGCCTGGCATCTTGGATAGTTTGGAGTTGAGCTGCTGAAAGATGATTGAACTAGAAAGATGAGGCTCTTCGTCCAAGAAGAGGAGTCCCGCGCAGCAATAAAGGGAGGACGAGCTGGGGATCTTCGAAAGGCAGCGGTGGGTGATCCCAAGCTTTTAATATCGGATCCCAACAGCGGTGATAACTGCTGCACGGCGCGCGTGTGTGTGGCTTCCGGTAAATGGGTACAGTAACATTGTGCATCCTAGACTAGGCTGAATAAGGACTCTACTCCGCATCTCCCACTTCCAGAAGGATTGAGCTCCCCATGGGTCGCTCGTCTCGAACGGCCCCTAGTGGTGGGCACATCTGCATATCTGGGGGCTTCGTGCCTGGCACGCGGCTCAGACTGACTTATCCAGCTCTTTCGTTCGCTCAGCGACTGTCTAGTCTGACGCGCTCTGCACGCTGCGATCAGACATCAAGGGTTGCTCTGCATAGTTACCGCCATATGACCGGGTATGTCGCTAGATCAGGCAAGACAACAGTTGGTCCGGGACGAGATGCGCCTGGGGAGAAGTGGAACCTGGGGCGCCAAGGCTTGACCAAACTGCAGCCGATGCCGACTTTAGCTGCATTATGGCTGGCGAGACCTGCAGATTTTTCGTGGCCCATCCCTGCCGAAACCCGTGGCTGGTCAAATTGGGATCAAAGCAAAGGAGACACAGTGCTCGTGTAGGCTGACGCTAGTCGGCCTGGCGACCGTCAGTCGCTTTGCCCTGCCGTACCGTTTTCTTCGCACAGGAACACATGATGGCGAAGGCTAGCTACCATGGTAGATTTGCAACTGTCGCCCCTTCCGAAGCCACATGGCGTCGGTGTGCTATTTTCTAATCATCTTCTTTGCCTTCTGTGCTGGCCTGAATTACGGCTGGACATTGCGGCGACCTGGCCCAAAACGATCGTTTGGTATAAGCATCGGGACAAGACTCCCATACGACACCGCAGCTTGTCGGTTGGACTGCCAGGCGCCTGGTCCTCCGCGTGCATTAGTGACGGATAAACGTGATTGGCCGGCATGTCCTAAGCGGTAAGGTTGGAAATGCTGACAAGGCCAGCGTCTCCAATAAACATGGTTGTCCCGTGACGGCTAGAGTGCCCCATATGTACCACATGCCTGGTCTCATAGGACCAGGGCGAGAAGTGCAAGATTAGCTGCAATTATTGTTGTCACGTCCCGCGTGTTGCACGAGGACTTGATCTTCCAACAGGACATGACCCAACGAATGGTCGTGTCCATAAGCATGGTGGCGCCATTGGCATAGTTGTCACTATTCCATTTTGCTCGCCACACCCGTGCGGCGTTCTGGAGAACCCTGTTGTTAGGCATCCTATCGTCGCGTACAGCAGACACCGGAGCGACAGTGAACGAGTAAGCTGAATGGATGGTGTCTTTCACATGCGTGTCACCAGACGCATTCCCATCTCCTTCTGGAGTGGCACCCCACCATTGACGGGGCTCCAGCGTGCAATGCTACTTTGCGGCGCCATCAGCAGACAAGCCACCAGAGTTGTGACGGTAGAGTAGTGAGCCACTGGCTCTGATTCTCGACCCCCATGGGCGTTTGCCGTCCTGTTGTGAGCGCAAGGCCCGATACAAGCTAACGGGAGCATCTGATACTCGTTGTTGGGTGTGCTGATCATCCGCGCAGTGGCTATACGAAGCGATGATACTAATTAAGTGGACGCCTCGACGACCCGTTATGCACTTAAACTGAAGTCTACGGGCCGACACCGACAGTACGTACTGTACTAGCTTTACAGACTCGATAGAGGTCTACATGGTGGTCCAGTGTTCACCGTCAGGACTTGCGGCGTCCAGTCTCATAGGGATGAGATGACCCTAGAGCTAGTGTTCTTCTAGCGTCGGGGCTTAGCATGGCCGCTTGAAACGAGTTTGGGTGCGTGGGTGCCACATGCTTCAAATCGAGAGCCGACCCACTTGGATCGCAGTGGGGAAAAAAGTCGAAAATGAGGGCGGAACATAAAGACTGAAAATTTTGCTGTAGTCGTGAGTAAGGGATCCGTCAGCCCTCGGTCTCGCCTGGCAAAGCTGCTTAGATTATAGTCCCCAGCAGTATCTTGACCCGCATGAGCGCCCCGAAGTCCCTAGGGCCAAGCGGGAGGACAATAACGTCGGCCGCTTTCAAGCGGGCATATTCAATAGGGAATTATTCGCCAGAGCACCGAACTATAGCCGCTTCCAAGGCTAGATGCTGAGCGCGACAACCTTTCTCAGGTGGTGGGACAGGTCAGGAGAGCTTCGAACAAGGGGTAGCGGCCTCCACTTCGGGGCTCCATGATGTTGTTCTCCATGTTGGGCGAAAGCTGGGCGACACGAGTCAACGCTGATAACATCCCTCATGCCTATTAATTCACAATCCGTCGTGGGGCTAGTGGGCCACGCGATGATACCCCACATTACGATGCTCATGGCCCATGGGCATGGTAATTATTCATTCCTGGGTGTCGGGAGACCTGTGTTTGTTCTGGTATGGTCGGAGCCAAACTTTTCTCCGAGGTCACCAGTAGCGCGGGGCTATTAGCTCGTAATAGAATCCAAATAGCAAAATTCTGACATTACTAGTCCAGCTGGAGCTCCTGGCTGTAGAAATGTGGATCGTTGTCAATAATCATCGGATATTGGGCATGACATTGGAGACTGCAGGACCAGGTTAAGAGTTGACGAGAATTCCATTCCATGAGGTGAGGTCAAGATAGACTTCACCACTCAACAAGCGTGCCGGCACCACCATCGTGGCGGAAAGAGCGTCGGCGGCGCCGCGTTTAACTGCAGGGTTTGGCAATCTCACCACCACTTTGCAGCGGGGTCAATTACCGTTGGTTATACATTGGGCGAGGTTCGTGTCGATCCAATACCTTGTACCTTACAACGACCTAGCATTGCAGTTGATACAAGAGTCTAGAATGACCCAGCCCAGTGGCGCATAGCTAGACCTTAGTTAGAGGCATTTCATTCTACAGCACGGTGTTGCTGGCTATGCACCAATGCTGTGGATACTGACCGAAATAGCGTTGTCCTCATGAACTGTCTTCTTAGAATCACTCGCTCTCGATGTACCAGGCGCGGTATAGATAATATGGAATCACCGAGGTGCATGACGTCTATTGCCAGCCCTGCTATGAAGCACACCAGTATCATTCAGCGGCCTCCGTTTCTGTCGTTGATTAGTACTTGGATAGATACTTTATCAAAGAATATGAGACGAAATACATACCAAGTTTTGGCGGCCTCAAACGCAGCCAAACCAAACACCTTGATATGAGGAGGGGGCATACACATCGCCGAGCCGATATGCATCAATCGAATGAGTTGAGGCTTGGGGAAAAGCACCTTGTCTGCTTTTTTAGTATTCTGATCCTGGATATTCATAAAAGAATATTCAAAGCCTCTTCGACACAAGATTAGACTATCGAGAATATGGGATTACTATTATAACAATCGCATGGATTGCCTCATGGGACTCAACAAAAATTACAACAGCCTCACGACTGCCAGGGACGAACTCAGAACATTGATCAATCTATGGAACCTCTCTAAGCCACGCTATATGATACAAAACATTGAATATTCGTGGCAACAGTGCACGGCACTCGATCCCAACCTTACCACTGTATGATACTCCGGAACTCCATCAACTCTCTTCACTAAAGAGCGAATCACCTAAGGCTGTTCAGCGCCCAACACCTCCTCGCCTCGACCTTCGACCTTCACATTGAGCCGAGAGTCGCCAGGCATGATCCCATTCCTCCCCATCCCTGGAATTCCTGCGCCAAAAATGAGATTGTCATATCCACCCATGACATGATATCCCTTGACCAGATCTACAAAGCGGGATCCACAGCCTGAAAAAATATGTCAGCGTCGTATACATAGCCCAGCCACTTGAATAATAACACAAGAAGAGCAATAACATACCAACAAGGTGCTTCGACGCATAAACGCTCTTCATGAACTCGACAAACTTCTCCGCACTCTCGGCATGAAACTCTGCGGCGCCATCATACGGCGAAATGGTCATGCTACCCCCACTAGCTTCGAACAGCGGCGCCAAAGCATCCTTATGTTTTTGTTCTTGATGGAACTAGAAGCATTCTGTTATTCCTATTTGCTTCTTGTACGGTATTTAGGATCGCAGTTTAGCAACTCACTTGTACATATCGTACAAAGTCGACACCAGCATTTTCAACACGCATGGTCAAATCCGCGTGGATGCTCTTCCAATGATCGTGAAAAAACTCGTCTGTCAGGCCAGGCTTTTTGTTGAAGAAAACCATGGCGCGGAAGTACGGCTGTTGATTGGAGCCCGAATCGAGGCCCAGTTCGAGGAATCTGTGTTGGTGGATGCGGTGGTTTGGACACGGGAAGGAAGATGTACTGTCTGCCATAGCTGTATGTTCTTTTGAAGATGGTGGCGTTGGTGAGGTGTATTGGAGTGAGGATTGTACACTTGAATGGAGAGAGAGAGAGAGAGAGTAGAGCACCGACGCTAGGGCGGTGAAGGTTGATTGGCTTCCAGAATATATTAATATAACATGAGTAAAGAAACAAGTCACACGAGGGTAGTAGAAGCGTAATCAATTTATAGGCACTAAGGTAAGAATATGTCCCGAGGGAATGGCGAGGCTCCAGGATTGTAGCCTCCACGTGAACCCAAGTACCTCACATGGTCTCACCCTGTAGCGGCCAAGGCTCCTTCAAAACCGTCCATCGACTGGACCTTGATCATCGGCGAAGTAATCAGACCCACTACTAGGCATCACAAATTCAAGAAATGTCAAGTTTGAATAAGGGATGCCCTATGTAAGGGTCCAATTAGAGTCATTTCTCATATCCACAACTGTTTTGGGAACGCCATGTGCGACCAACCTCTAGGCTGCAAGACACAAGTACCTGGGTTGGTGCTGGCGCCGGGCGCCGGGCATTGTCTTGAGGTATTGCCAGGCTTACTCTGCTGCTCACTCAGAAACATAAGGAAACGCATGGTGGATATGCAGCCACCAACAAACATTAAGCGCCGCATGTCCCTTTTCTGGTGGAGGCACCGCCACAAAACTCACTTAAATACATATTATAGGCTTGTAAGATAAACTCATGTAGTATGGGTGATATGATCAACCGTGCCACCCCGCACCAGGCTCCAACTACCTACCCTTCCATCTTACCCCCCCAACCCACCCCACCCAGGCCTCAACTTCTTTCTTCTTTTCCAGATCTTCTTCGACCCCACCCTCACGAATGAGTTCTACGGTATAATAGCTCCTGGCCAACACTTCATTTTTCGCCAACCGATGCACAAAGCTATGACAAGCCCGACACAACCACGCCACACTATTCAGCTTTTCTTCAGTATGCCAACCTCGTTTCATAACCTTGTCATGTGTGGATCGCGGGATCAGGTGATGGTATGTCAACGGTACCCAATCACGAAGGCATAGCTCGCATTCGGTGGTCCGAGTGGTGCTCCAAATGGGAGGGGCTGCTGTCACTCCGGTGATGTAGGCGTTGATTACTGGAAGAAGAAAGTTACGTAGATCGGCGATGTCACTAGAGAGTGGAAGGAGGCCATAGCTTTCGAGACTATCAATTGCGTCGGGTGATATGATGTCCAGGAGATGTGTGTATGTTGAGGAAGATAGAGGAGTCGAGTAGGTATCTTGAAGATAAGAAGAGTCTTTGTATTTCAAATACGTGAGGGCTCTTAGTTCAGGAGGGAGACATGGAAAGATGACGCTGCCTAGATATTCGATAAACTCTCCTAGGTCCTCTGCGTCTGATGCGTGTCCATTACTGCTGGAGAATTCCTCGCTTCTTTCGGTTTTGACTTTGATCTTCCCATTGCTGCCGCTCTTGTCCTTTGTAGATTTTTTCACGATCCGTTTCTCTTTCGACTTCGGCTTTTCAACTGGCATTGCCAGTGCTTTCAAGACCGGCTCGCTCAAACAATCACGAAAGATTTCATAATTGGAATGCGCATCTGAAGAATCAGCCATATTGGAAAGAATGATTAAAGCTATTAAGATGTTGATAGCGGCTATTGTCAGAGACCAATGGCGGCATTGATGTATTTATATGCAAGTTGCAGTCGTGGCGAAGTCGCGTTCTTTTGCGCTCGACGAACTGTGGCGTCATTGGCGGGGTGTTCTGCAGCTGCAAAAGGGCTGAGTGCCAGCATACGAACATACGAACTCGTATTTTCGGGAGGAGAAAGTTCGAGATTGACAAACGTGGACATGGAGCCTGGAATTCACAAAAGTCATCGTCGACGAAATTGTTTCTGGTACCTTATAGTCTACATAAGTCGACAACGCAGGCTATGCAATACAGAAGCATCGAGACGTGGCCTGACAGGCTTGTATCTACGCCTTCTTCTTCCCCCCCTTGGCCAGCCGCTCTTTCTTGCCCATGGCTTGCTCCCGCCTCCTCTTCTCGCGTTCCATGAGTTCGGCCTTCTCCTTCTCTAGCTCGGCGCGCTCCTCAGCCTCGGCCTTCTTGCGTGCAGCTTCTGCTTCGCGACGCTCCTTGACCAACTTGAGGCGCTCTAGGTCGGAGCGTGCCTGTTCCGTCTTGCCCTCGGCATGCAGCTTGTCGTACCGCTCCTTGGCCTGCTGTGCCTGGAAAGCCTCACGCTCACGTCGAGAGAGCTGGGATACATCTTGTTTGCCCTTGCCCTTGCCGGCGCCTTCAGCAGACTCGGCTGTTTCTGGCGCTTTTGACGCCTGCGAACGGGCCTTTGCAGTGTGGTTTGGGTTTGCGGGCATGTCATCGTCTTCAGACTCATCTGAGTCGGTGGGGAGGTCGCCAGGCTCAGCAACCTTTTGCGTCTTCTTCGCTATCGCGGCCTGTTTACGGGCTTTTGCTGCTTCGCGACGTTGCTCGCGTGTCATCTCGGCCTGCTCGGGCTTGTCATCGCCATCGCTCGACTCTTCTTCCGAGGACTCTTCCTCGTCGGATTCTTCGTCGACCTTGTCTGGTTGCTCCTGCGTACTAAGATTAGCCCCGAGCCCTCTGGGGGTGACGTATGGCAACACTCACACCCCACATGCCCACAACCTCGCCATCAGCGTTCAGCGGCTGGAGATCCCGCGAGAACTTCTTCCCGCCTCCACGCTTGACCTTGTTGAACTTGCCGCCGCGACCACGTCCTGCGGAAGACATTGTGTGTATGTGTGTATGTGTGTATGTGTGTATGTGTGTTGTATTGTGAGTCAGGTTGCATGTGGCGGTATCGCGTCTAGGTCTTGGGCTCAAGGAGGGGCAAAGGCGTAGGTATGGGGCGAGGTGTGTGTTGTATGTGCAATGTGCTGCAGACTGGAGAGTCACACCTGCGCGCACAAGACAACAAAACGCAGCCCCGCCTTAGACTGGCTCCACCCCTGCCCCTCATTCTCGTTCGCTGTAACCCGCCAGGCCCAATTCGCTGCAAACACGTGCCCGTCCTCGCCTGACCGCGCCTTGCCTTTTTCCTCCTAGTGTCGTCTTAGTCATCCGGAAATCTCTCTGGGTTTTCATCGCGTCCACGCTCGTCCTCCTTTCTGCTCCATAAACTGAAACAGCCCTTTATTCACTCTGCGTTCTTTAACCATTGAGGATGTCTGGAGGGGAAAAAGGAGCTCAGAGCAACCTCTTCTGCGTCTGCTTACCCCCTTCTCTTCTGCGTAAGCTTGTGGAGCGAAGGTAAATAATTTGGACGCTACATACCTTGACCCCTAACAACTTGTAGCCATGCATACGATACCTATACCTAGTTAGCTTTACCGTGTCAGCACCACTGCCATTGCAAACCAGTCAAGTGCCTTCCAAAATAATCTGTGTGTAGTCATTTGCCGATAGAAGCCCAACTACCTAGATAGTTTGAGGAACCATGTGGGAAGGTTCCGGGATCCAACGACCCAACCTTTTGCATCGTCAAGATAGCCTCATGCCCTCCATTTCCAGTATGCCTATAGACATTGCAAAGAAAACCACCTAAGACCCAGCCACCAATCTCCAAATCCGTCACCATCTTCGTCCATTGCATTCCAAACACGCAGAGCGTGATGGGAGCATAACCGCCTCAGATGTACCACATGACCTCCTTCAAGCCGCGGACATTGGGCATTGGCATCAGAGGAGCCACCTCCACGCTCTTACCCGATCCTATAGTCGACTTTGGCCTATCGGCCTTGGATTCCTTCTTACCAGACGAGATAGGACTATCGCTAGTATGAGCGCGAGCGCGATCAGCAGCCAAGTGAGCGTAGTAGACCGCCGGATGAAGTGAGACTGGAGTTGTAGAGCGAACATATTGATATGAATGCTCGAAGATGAAGGACTGCAGCTCGGGGGCGGCCCACTCGCCTTCATTAAGGATACAATGATAATGAATGGGGCGTGCAGTGCCCTTGATTGCCACGTGAGAGCACAGATAAAAATCGAACTCAAACGGATGAGTGCACCCACTCTCAACCAAAGTACCTGGCAGAGGGTTGTTGTTGCGATCGCCCTTGCCAGTTTCTGGGAAGAAACGGATGTGGTGGCGTTTGCCGGCGATAACGACAGTGAACTTCGGCACCTCCTTGCAACCAAGCTTCTTGAAGCACTCTTTCATGTCGTGGACCTCCTCTTCAAGTACCGCCTTGTACTGACCCTCACTCACGCCATCACGGATATACAGGACGCGCTGGGGAGGCTTGCCCTGTCCAATTTTCTGCATCCAGTTCTTCACCATGAAACCAAAATGCTGATCGATGTTGAAGGTCGTGACCATCTCTACACGGCTGCCATTGGTCTGTACCTCCGCCCAATACCTCGCGAAGAGCGGATCAGCCGAGACTGTGATAGCTGCAAAAGATGCAGCTTCACCCGAACCAGCACCAGGAGCTGGATGAGAGACATCGGCACCGACGACCATGGTGGTGGCTAGACAAAGTTAGTCGACCAGAAAGCCGAATTATACGTATAACTTACTACTGCTAGATTTGGGCGCAACCCTAGGAATGACAGACGACTTTGTAATAGTTGTAGCGCCACCAAACTTTGCATTCACCTTCATACAAACGTTGGAAATGTACTGGTCAGACGCTGCTAGGACATGCTTGGCCTGCATGACTTGAGAAGCGACGCCGAAGCGAATATCACAGGACTTCTTGATACGGCGATATGTGTCGATGTTTCGGTCGTTGACAATAAAGATCAGGAAGTTGGGCATGGTATTGTACCTGCTTTTCGTTAGCAACGATGACGGTATCCACACATCTGCAAGCACTTACCGATTGCCAGTCTGATTCCAGAGTTTTGACACCAACTGCTAGAAGTTAGCATTGAACTTATACATATTCCGTGAGAGGAAACATACCTCTCCGCCATCAGCCAAGTTACCAGGGCCCATATAAGGCTTCTTGCCATGCTGGGGATGAGCTGAGATCACACCACCATGGCCTTCATAGATCCTAATAAACTTCTGGACGAATGCCTCGACCGCAGGTTGAGGAGGCGCTCCACGACCTTGGATGACGCAGATACCCCAGGCTTTGATTGGATGATCCTTGTTGTTCAAGATGAATTTGCGCCTGACGTGTGTTAGTATGCCCAGGCATAAGAAGGAATCGAGACGTTAGACATACCCATCGAGCCTCCATCGGCCCTGTATCAAATCTTGAGGCTTTATTTGGACGTCCTTGGATCCTTGACCGAAATGAACAGCCGGCGATGGTAGGATGCGGGCCTTTACCTTAGAAGCGTTAGGGCTGATCTGAAGACCATAGTGGCGAAGATAAGGATCATTCGACCAGTCGAGAAGTTTGACACCGGCTTGAACAGCAGCCCAACGATCCTTCGGAAGAGTGACAGCAAACTTGATCATGGCTGAGGTCTGCACATCAGACAGCTTGGTGTTATAGCGTTCATTTTCGCCAATCTTGAGAACGTCGATAGGCATATACACGTCGCCTTTCTGAATCTGCTTGGTCATCTTCACTACAGGGACACCTAAAAGAAATTAGTATTGGTAATATACATCCACAAGGTTCTGAGCTTACCCTGCATAACGTTCATGTTGTACTTCTTCTTGAAGTACTGAGCAACCGAAATCTGCTTGGTACGATCATCGGGATTGGGAAATTTAGCTTCGTTAACGTCCATGTCCACGAAGTCATCAATGACCCAATTAACTGGTACTGGGAGATGGGTTGTGAGAACATGAAGGCGTCGGAAAATTCGAAGGTCCCTCTTGAGAGCCGAAGTTTTCCAGTCATGGCGTGCCGCCTTGAAGCGTTGCGCAAATTGAGGCCCAGTGCAACCGAAGACATTCATAAGAGCAGAAGTAAGGTGCTGGGCGCGCCAGAATGTACCATTGGCAACGTCAACATTGACCGAAAGACCCTTGTTGAACCGGTCGTCAAGCACGGGGCGGAGTGACGCAAAAACGCCCTTGAAAGCTTCTACACCACCACCAAGATCGAAACGCTGCTGTCCACGTTGGAAGAACGACTTCTTGATCTGTGTGTACTTCTGTGAAGGACCTTCGCGCATGACGTGGTCGAGGAAGTTGACGATATCGATACACTCTGGCGACCATGATGCTTGACCTGCTAGAAAGGCAGACAGAGTGTTGAAGTCCACCTGACGGGACCAACGAAGGTGAAGTGTATGTTTGTTGCCACGTTTGCCAGGAGGCCTACCTTCTTCCTGGTCAAGATCAACGGTGACGCGAAAATCATCACGACCGAGGCGATTTCCAGACCTGAGCCGCTGTTAGTTATTGAGCTGATGACTTGGAAAGATGATGACCTACCAAGCAAGCTTGTTGCCATCCCAGATCCAGAGATTAGAAGGTTCGCCAAGGGCTGCCTTGACTCCCCTCGAGTGGAAGATCTTCTTGAGCAAAACACGCTTGGTGTAATCTGTTGGCTTGGCATCTCCTGAGAACTGGACATCGTACTGATGTACAATGGCGTTGGGAGTCTTGAGGACATTGAAAGTGTTCAAGGTGATACCGCACTCCCTACCGAAAGAGTTGAAGTTTTTCGGACGCTCTGGGAGGCCTTGAGGAAGTGCTTGCTATAATTTGGTATTAGCCCATATGTTCGCGAGAAGGATGTTGTGACATGTGGACGAAAGAGAAGGAATTGGAGACATTGACACGACTTTATGCACCAGCAGGCCCAGAGGCTGAGAGCTGATGCAAATCCTCGCGTGCAAGAGTAGCGGAAGCGATGGGGGCAGATACGCAGGCTAGGAAGGAAGAGCATTTATACTTACACCGCGGGCGGCATACCAGCCTGTGAGACCAAGGAACTCCGACATGTTCTTGAGGTCACCGGGCTGGGTGTATTCGAGCACACCGACATTGGGATCACGGTTACCATCGTAACGAGGGATGGAACGCTGAGTCGCATCACGCGAACCAGACGAGGAGCCATTGGAAGAATCCTTAGGCTGTTGGTTCGTGTGGCCGCGTTGCTTCTTGGCACCGGCCATGTTGTACTGTGTAGTGTGTTAGCACGAGTCGGGCAGGTATGCAAAGGGCAATGCCGGCTCTATTCATTAGCAAGGCCAATGAAGCGAGCCGCGAGCAGGTGTAGCAAGTGCTACAACCCACTTTGCGGATCTAGAAACCCACGTACCTTTGTCTTAGACGTAGATCTTTCAAGCTAGATGTATCAAGAATGTCAGAAGCTATGATAAGTTAGTGCAAACGATGAGGGAAGGTGGGGGGTGGAGAGTAAGGGAAAGAAAGTAAGGCAGCGCAGGCTTGTAGCTGCCGTGTTTACTGTTGATGTGGTGACTGCGCGTTTGAGGAAAGAACGCAGCAGACCAACAAACGCCACGCAATTGAAAGCAAGGCTACTAATGGTGATAGGCACACAGCCGCTAGAGAAGGTGCAAAGGAAGAGCCTCGAGGCTTTGAACTTACACTTGGGGCCGCTATGAACTTGGATCTGACCTGCAGCGAGGATTAAGCAGAGGTGTCTGCAGTGGATGGATGGTGACAGTTGAGGAGCAAGCTTGTGTTGTTGAAAGCTTGATGCTGCTGCTGTAGTGTGCAAGGGTTGTTGAGGCCGAAGAGAAGAAGGCCGAAGAAGTGGAAGAGAAGCAAGGAACTGTGTGGGTGAGGAGGTAGGGTTGGGGCGTGGGAGCCGCCGCTTTATACCCCAGGAGTTGACCTTCCAGCTCCGATCCGCACTATTACGATCACAAGCAAGCTTTTGGCGGTGTGAGAGGTGAGAATTTACAGTGAGTTTCAAGGATAAGATAGGAGTCTCTGCGCCCCGAACTGTTTGTACTAATGAGAAATAGAGCGGTGAGACAATGGCTTGTTGTACTAGTGAGAGACAAACAACCACAGATAGAACGACTCCAAGCCGAGGGAGCGCATAATGAGATTCGTAGCATGTGCTGTAAAGCAAGAGATTGATTCAAAGTAAGGTGTCTACTGAGAGTATCATCTATGGAACTGCGCACCAAGACAGATAAAGTACCACATCACAAATGACATTTTGGAACATGGCAAAGCACGGAGATTATTGCATATTCAGGAGGACGCCCGTCTACGGCGTGGTCAAATATGACAGTCTGGTGGTCTACATAGAAATCAACACAATCGATGACACGTGACCGCACACAATCACCACTAGCAATAAACATTCAAAAATTTCAATCGGTTTGGTTAAATGAATCCAACCCACCCCATTCTCATATCACGCTGCCTTGCTAAAACAAAAGCCAATTTCAACCATACCCATCTGTTGAACGAACCTGATCCCAGTTGCTATTTTGCTACACGTAGGAAAGAAAGAAGAACGCCCAATTATGCATTGAAGGCTCGCCTCGGAAAGTGGTAAATAGAGAAAAGGAAAAGCGCTTGATACATGTCGATTTTTGTCAGCGCTTTAGAAAACAAATGAATAAATTATAACCCCCGAGCACTGCCGATGCTGGATGTATGCACATGTCCGCCCAGCATAGGGTTTCCGTACTTTTCTTTGATACTAGCAACTTGTTGCGCCGTGCTAGATGTGGCCCCCCAGCGTTGCGGCGCTTGTACGCCTCCTGGAAGAGTGGGAGGCTGGATTTGTGTGATGTTGCGCAGAAGCTCAACCATGGCTTCAGGCTTGAAGCGGGTCTCCTTGTACGTGTGGGCGGCGGGGATGATGGAGAGTAAGAAGTTGATTTCACGGGCTAAGGGGGTAGGACCTGAGACGACAGGTGTGTTACCAGAGGTCGCGAGATTACGGCGTGCAGCATCGAGACGACGGCCTGCTGCTCCTTTGAGGGCAGGGGATTCGCCGCGAGCGAGTTTGCGGGGCTGAATGTTGTCTTCAGGGTCTTCAAGTGGTCGTTTTGGTGAGTTAGTGTTGGCGACGGGTAGAAGGTTTCCAAGATGCGGTGAGTTGAGCATGGGTGGAGAGGCAAGGCGCTGTTCCACTTGAGGGGGCAAAACAGGCTGTGGCTCTTCTATGGAGGCTATGATATTAGGCATGACGGGCTTCATCTGTGTACGAGGCGAGATAATTGGGCGAACAGTCGTGGGGTCGAAAGTAGGGCCCGAGAAACGCTGGGAGAAGCGTTGCAGTTGTGGATCCTCTGGATAAAGTGCCAGCATGCGTTGCTCAAGCTTCGTAATCTGTGCCAGTTCGCCGAACTGTGACTCGTAGTTGTGGAAGAAGAGGAAGAGCGCTTTGGCTCGATGAATGTTCTCTGGCTTAGAAGTGACCTTTCCAACTACAGTCTCGAAAACGGCGCGGGCATCTAAGATGGTTAGTAAAATCAAACACATCATCTAGCAGGTACTCACTTGTCGAATCATTTAGCTTGATAAGGTGCTTGATGTATTCTAATGCAAAATGCTCATCTTCGGGGAAGAGCTTCATGCCACGCTCAAAGATTTTGTTGGCGGCTGGGTCTTGGTAACAGTGATGTTCAATCAAAGCGCTGGCGACGTATGCTTCGCTAAGCAATTTGCCCTTCTTCCGAGCTTCAGCAAAAACGCTCCGGAAACCTCCGACTTCTGCGCCAGGTGCACCTTTGCCTTGAACTCGTCGCATAGCTCGCATCAGTGCAATCCAGGCATATGTGAGCGTCTTCTTAAGAACCTGGGTTTGTGCATTATAGCCTGCAGAGATAGCTTGTAGCTGAACATTGAAGGCTTGTTCCTTCTCTTGTGAGCGTCTTGTTTGTTCGTCTTCATCCTCATCGTCACCATCATCGCCGTTTCTGTCTGCCATGTTTCGAGCAGCCTCTTCGGCCTTTTTCTGAGCCTCAAATCCTTCTTTGGCTCGAGCAATCGAATGTTCCTCTCGCTTCTTGGTCTGTGCCGTCAAGTCGTAAATGGTGTTCAGTAATTTCATGTAGGGTTCGCGCACGGCTTTGCCCTTTGCAATAAGACCTGGTTGACCATCCTCAAAGTCAGTGCGTAGCTCGACTTGATTAGCCTTCCTGAAAGCTAGCAGCGCACTTTCAGGATTCGCCTCGATACCATCATTGAGGAACTTCTCGCCATCTTGCTGTAATCCACTTTCGAAACACCATTCAGCGGCATCATACCAGAGCTCTGGCCAGAAACGAAGGGCCATGAGCGCATTCTTATATAAATGAAGTACGCGTTTATTGTACAGGGCTCGATCGTCTGTTGCAACCTCGACCGGGTCACTCTTCTCCCATTGTATCCAGTTCTTCCAAAGTTTGACCTGGTTTGCATAATCATCGTGACCGTCGAAGCCAGGTGCAGGTGGTAGACGAGGGAGGGTGGTCCGATTAACGCCCTTCGTAATATTGTTATCTAGTACGTTGATGGCACTTCGTGCAGTCATGTAGGAAGGTGACTTTTCTTGTAGATGCTTGCGGCCCTGCCATGCTGTCAGTAGTGTATAATTGTTGGAAGTGCACTAGGTCAACCTACCGAGACCTTGTTCAGCCCCATCTCGAATTTGTCGTATTCTCGCCAGATTTCCAACGTCGCGCCATGAGGAATAGAAACAGCACGTTGATAAACTTTTCGTAAAGTGTCCATTTTCTGCATATCTTGCCAGTTTGTACCACCAAGAACGCCAGGCCCTGTTTTCAGCATCTCGATGTAGTCGAGCCATAGCTTACCAGCACTAATGTCAATGCCCACTTGATCAAGGACAAACTCATAGGCTTGGGTGATGATCTGTCGGTTTTGGCCGGATTGGTCAGTGGTCAGGTTGTAACGCCTGCGAATGAAGTCGATGTATGATGAATATAGAGGAACATGAGGGGCAAGCGGCACAGATTTGCTGAACAGAACTTCAACCTTTTGGAGCTCGTCAAGCTCGGTCTCAAATGCGATGAACTCAACCCATTGGTCACCCTGGCCAGGTCAGCGAGGAAAATCAGTGGAACATAGACAATGGTGCTTACCGCAGTGGGGAAAGTCTTGAGGAAACGGTCAAAGACAGCTCGTGCCTCGTCGTTTTTATGTCGCCTGCGATGCTCCTCGATTAGACTCAGCCATGCTTCGATGTCACCACGCGGATCTTCAGCGATGCGATCTTCAAGTATACCAATGCGGTCCTGTGGAAGACGCGCCTTGGGGAGAGCTACTGAAGTGGGCACAGGAGTGACAGGAGCTGTAGACTGACGGCCAGAAGCCGGATTCAAATGATCTGGAGCACCGGGCTTAGTAGCGCCTTGGACTGGCGTACTGTGAGTGGGAACGGTAGAAGCAATGAAAGGAGCAGGCTCATTGACAGCGACAGAAGCAGAGAGAAGGGACGAGGGACCCTGATCTTGTGCACTATGTAACTGTACATCTGGAGTGGGAAGTGTATTGTTTGGTGTGTTTGTAAATGAAGGTTGTGGTGAATCTGCAGCCCCCGAGGCATTCAGCAGCGTGGAGGCGGCCGCCTTGGGCTGCTCGACAGGCTCCTCTTCCTCGTCCTCGCTTTCGTCAACAAACCCACCTCTTGTGCGCGGCTGCTTCGGCGGCGTCGGTGCAGCAGAAACCTCGGCGGCGGCTGGTGCAGGCTGTGCGTTTACTCCATTCTCACCCTCGGTGCCGGCGCCGAGACGGGGGGTGTTGCCAGCCGACTCTCGCATTGAGGCCGATCGCTCTGATGGCGCACGGGGGGAATATGCGGTGGCAGGGTCGTACTCCTCGTCGCCATCGCCGTCGTCAGCGGGTGCATAGGACATGGTAGGGTCGTACTCCTTCTGCGCATCGAGGAAGGCGAGCTCGGCATCGTCCGCCATACTGGCTATGGCTGTGTGTGGGCTGCAGGTCCGTGTTAGAGTCGGCTATGAAGCTGCTGGAAATGTGCTTGGTACGGCCTGAGATCAGACAAGGGAAGTCTTTGTCGCGTATCGCAGTCCACAGCAGCGTGTGGGCAGGTCGGTGCGGTGCAGGACGCGGCACGGCTGGGGTTCGAGATGCGCCTCGGTTTGTGTCGATAATGCGCCGTGCTCGAGGGGTTGTTGTGGGAGCTTTTGCGCGGCTTTGTCGACGAGAGAGTTGTCGTGCTTGGCGCGCGGTGGCTGGTGCTCGAGCTTCACGCGATGTCATTGCCCGCCTCACTGCGGCCTAGGCCCTTTTGGCGGTTCAACTTTCACTGCGACTGCCACCCACAACTGTCCCATGGCACAGTCGCCTTGACCGTGCCCATGCCCATCCCTCCGAGACGGCTGCAAATCCACCATATCCAGCTGTTCAATCCATAGCTGCCTAAACCACCACTACCGCTGCTGCTTGTTGTACAACACCAGCGCATACCATCCTCTTCACAATGAATCCACACATCTCCCTCCCACGGCCCACCGGCGGCCCCTCCAACTTCGGCTCCACCACCCCCTCCTCGCGCCGCAATGAAATCAAAATGCCCCGCTTCTTCAAGCGCCTCTTCAAGTTCCCTCAAATGGACTTTGAAATGGCCATATGGGAGATTATGAGCCTGATAATAGCGCCCAAGAAGGTCTTTCGCCAAATATACTACCACAAGCAAACCACCAAAACATACCACCGCCCGGACCCGTCTTTTACTTACCTCCTCTGCCTCTTCCTAACCGTTACTTCCCTGGCTTGGGGTACCGCCTACGCTGCTGGCTTCACACAGACCTTACACATCGCCCTCGTTTTTATATTCGCGCACTTTCTCCTCCTCTCGCTACTTACTGCGACTCTCTTCTTCTTCCTTGTCGGTCGCCTTCTTGGGCCAGGCAACTCGCTCCTCCCCGGCCGTCGACGAGGCCTCTACAACCTAAACGAAGCCGACGGCGGCAAAGAAGAGCTAGAATTCGGATATTGTTGGGACGTGGCCATACGCGCATTTGTGCCGGTCTGGGTGTTCTTGTATGTGGTACAGTTCTTGTGCATGCCGCTTGTCGGCACGAATCATTGGTAAGTTTTGACATTGCATTGTGCCTGTCCTACTTTGAACTTGAATGCTAATTGGGGATCCAGGGTTTCGCTCGTGCTTGGGAACTCGTTGTACCTGGTTGCGTTTAACTACTACTTTATTATCACTTTCTTGGGGTATAATGCTCTGCCGTTTTTGCATCATACAGAGCTTTTGCTTGCGCCCATAGCCGTCACCACAGTGCTTTGGTTTGCATCATTATTTGGATTCAATATGTCAAAACACTTTGCACCAGTGTTGTGGGCTGGTGCGCGGCTGAGGAAAGGGGTATGAAACGTTGAGGCAGCGGGTATACAAGCATATAGCATCATGTATTAAATGTACGGCGCACTTGGGGCTCTTGAGTATGGCGTATTGTTGGAACGGCATTTAACCACTTTCTGTAGTGGCATTCTAGCGGGCAGTAAGTGTTGTCATTGTAAGATAGTTCGGGTAGAACCAGTGTTTTGATAACAATTACTATTCGTCGTTGATGTTTAGAGCGGGTGTTGTAACTATAGCTACATATTAGTATTCATACAATCCACATAGCTTCCACTCAAGCCATCTATAACGACTCGGGAATTCCGCAACCAATGTATCCCCAACCACCAGTCACGATACACGTTTAAGTCTACATATTTTACAAAGTTCTCTTCTCATACTTCTCTTCATAGCACTGAATCTTATCTCCAGTTTTAAAGTCTTCCCAACCCTCAAAGCCAATACCGCACTCCGTGTCCTTGCGCATCTGCTCGACGTCTTTCTTCTGGCTCTTGAGAGAACTAATCGTACCTGTACAACACTATTAGCACAAGTCCCAACCAATTATACAAGGAGGTGAGGGGGGTTTTTTTTGGGTAAAACTTACCGACATGCACGGTTTCCCGGCCACGTAGCACTCTAGCTTTTGTCCCGCGATCCACAAAGCCGTTCTTTATTTTTGAGCCAGCGACTTTCATCTTCTTCTTGCCCCCAAGGCCTATTTCGAATATGACCGCAATCTCAGCTTCGCCTGTGACTTTTTGGATGATGTTGGGCGAGAGCTTGGTTGATAGCAAGTCCTTAACGTTCTCGACCACACGATATATGATGTTATTATCAAAAATCTTGACGCCTTTCCCCTCTGCCAAGCGTGCAACATGTGGCGGAATGGCAGTATTGAAGTTAATAATATGACCTTGCGCATCGGCTGCGTGCTGAACGTCGAATTCCGATGGGCTGCCCACACCGTGACGTAAGATGCGTGCAGATACTTCTCCATTGCCGAGCCCAGATACGGAATCGATGACGGCCTCTACGGAGCCGGAAACGTCGCCTTTGATGATAAAGCTGACAACCTCTGGCCCCTTCTCTTGGGCTCCAATAGTAGCGTCCTGCTCTTGGCCATCAGCAGCGGCTTTCTCTGCGGCCTCTTCGGCTTGGCGACGCTCAGATTCCAGACGGCGAGACTCGTTGATCGCTTCTATATCGCGTGCCAATTGCTCTCGTTCTACCTTCTCCATGCGCAATTCTGATATGGATGTCGCATGCTGCTCATCTTCTGCTTGAAGAACTTCATCGCCAGCAATAGGCTGGTCACGCCACCCATCGACTTCCACAGCTGTACCGGGCCCGGCTTCCTCAATTACCACACCGGCTTCGTTACGCAGAGTCCGAACACGAGCCCAAGTTGTACCGGCGACAAGAGAAGTTCCTTGTCGAAGGATTCCACGACGGACCAAGACAGTGGCCACACGGCCTGACTTCTTAGTCGTTCCTTCCAAGACCCAGCCCTCAACATCGGCCTGGGGGTCGGCACGATGGTCTAGCATTTCGGAGAGTGTCGAGATAGCTTCCTCGAGCTCTGGGATGCCTTGCCCAGTCTTACCACTGACACAGATCGTTTGCACATCACCACCAAAATCTTCAATCTCGATTCCATGACGACCGAGATCAAGCTTGACCGCATCTGGGTCTGCTTGCTGCTTATCAATCTTGTTGATCGCAACAATTATGGGCACCTTGGCTGTCTGAGCATGCTTGATGGCTTCCACAGTTTGTGGCATGACAGAGTCATCAGCCGCGACAACCAACACAACGATATCTGTGACATTGGCGCCTCGTGCACGCATCGTTTCAAACGCAGAGTGACCGGGAGTGTCGAGGAAAGTAATCTTCTTGTCATTCGCCAATGATACACTGAAAGCACCAATGTGTTGTGTGATGCCGCCGAATTCGGTAGCAGCTACGCTTGTCGAGCGCATATAGTCCAGGATTGTAGTCTTGCCGTGATCAACATGACCCATGATGGTAACAACTGGAGGTCTGGCGGGCAGCTCAACATAAGCTTCGGGTGTGACTTTGGGTGCGGCATAAAGATCGCCATCATTCTCGTTTTCATCACCGTAGAAGATGGGCTCGAAATTGTATTCCTGAGCAATGAGACCTGCATGTTCCGCATTGAGGATGTGGTCGTTTTGTACATCCTCAAAACCTAGCTCTTCCATTTTTACCACAAAGTCCTCTGCTCTCAATTTCAACATCGAAGCAAGGTTGGCTACGCTGATGTACTGTGGAAGGGAGATCGGCATCGGTTCTGCTCTGGCAATCTGGGCGGCCTTCTTTGCTTCCTGGCGCAGACGTTTACGTTCCCTTTTACCCATAATACGATCATCTTCATCTTCCTCCTCTTCCGCCCAATTATTACGACGACCTCGGGCTTGACCACCACGGCGTCGTTCGGGTTGTTCGAAGCGATTTCTGACCTCCTCAACTTCATCAATTTCAAACCTGCTGCGACGACGGTCCTGTCCTGCGTTGCGCATTCTCTTGTCCGCTTCTTCTTGAATTGTAGGGGCACGCTCGGTCGCCAAGTCAACCTCAGCCTTATGCGACCATTGTAAAGCTGCATCCGCTATCGAACTCGGCTGTTGTTGTGGCTGGCTTCGCGGTGCATATTTTTGACGGAGAACGGGTTTCGAAGGGCATTCAGAGCTCATATGTCCTGCAGAGCCGCAATGCCAGCACTTGCGTTGCACGTTCGATTCTCTTGCGAGTGGTTGATAGGGTTTCGATTGGCTTGAGTTGGTGTTTCCCAGTAATTTATCTATCTCGCCCTGGTCCAGCATGGTCCTTGTCGGCCGAGGCCTTGCAACTGGTATTTGCCGCTGTTCCATATTGGATTGGGCATGTCGTGGTAGTGGGTCGTTATTTCGCCTCAAGTGACCTGAGCCAAATGCTGGTGTGCTCACCTGCGGTCTGGATTCCATGTCTACCCTATATCTGCTTTGCGGTAGCGAAGATGGCGATGATCTATATGCTGGGTGTGTATCGCCAGCCGATCTCCGGGCAGGTGGGGTGTATCTATCTCTGTTCTGGGTGCGTGGTGGTCCATCAAAGACCCCGCTTCGGTTCATTGACCGCCGATCTGGTGGTGGCCGTTGCCATTGAGACTGCTGCAGCGGCTGAGGAGTGAGAACACCCCTCGCTCTCTGCGCTGGTGGCTGGGGGCGGGGGACAAAGACGGCACTTGCCAGCTGCTGTCTCATCCGCTCTGCCTGCGTCATTGGTCGAGCGGGAGTCTCTGCATTTTTGTATAGGACTGCCTCGGCAGATTGAGGTGCTCTGCTCGACGATACTAAGTTTCTCCGCTGGGTCGCAGAAGAACAGGGAGACCAAGTATCTGCTATGGCGAATTGGCGGGTGGCACAGAAGACGCAAACATCGCGGGTCGAAGACACCTGTGCAGCGTTAGATCCGTCGTTGGAAAGCGCAATTGATCAACATCAGCTTACCCGAAGACCTTGTGCTCTCCGCATAGTTGCCAGCGTGCGATGTGGTACTCGATAGGTCCCCAAGCAGGACCGGAAAGATTTGGATGTCGAAAGGTTGCTCGGCTCGACTAGCAACATCCCTGTCGCTAGCGCACCACTACAATCTCAAACATTACATTCGTGAGTAGCACACATTGGGTATGGGTCACAATGTAAGAATAGCGAAGAGATAAGTCCGATGATGATCGTACGAGCAGTATTTAAATAGTTTCGCAGCCCAATTATTTACACGAATAATACACACAATCGTCAACAGCCGTAACCCATTACATTTTATGCACCGATGTCTTCCAGCAATGCTGGTGGTATCAATCCCAAATCCAAACCAACATGCACTTGATCGTTTGCCGCGGGCCCTAGGGCTATTTGTTCACATTTACATTTTATACAAGAGGTCAACGTCTGTGGGATCTCGTTAATATGCTACAATAATGAGGATAGAATCAGGTACAAAACTTACTCAGCGGATGGCTGCAGCTTAACTGTGGCTTCTGTTGGTATTTTCCCTCAAGCTCATCACGGATGCTGTTCAGCAGCTGGACGTAGCTTTGATTGGGGTTCTTGCGAAGCGATGTGATGAAAGCCCAGGACATGGCGCCCGTTGCTTCGCCGCCAATCGAGGCGTCAGCCCTAATCATCGTTAGTAATATGTCCTTTATTGTCTAAATGGACGGAATTGACTTACGAAGTCTGCGTATCCTTGGATCCACTCCACATGATAACGTCTGCGGGGCTGGTCTTGGTCCGCAGATTTTTCTTGTATACATCATCACCATTCATGGCCTTCTTGAACAAGCCTGTCGCACTGCCAATCATACTACTAATGTCACCGCGCGCATAGCTTGATACAATACCCAAAAGGCCTTGACCAGCTTCCTTGGCCAGATTGGGTTCCTTGAGCACACCCTGGGTGGAGTAGATATATGGCAAATCGAGCGCAGAACCGGAGTGGCACGAGTCAAAGATGGCGGTTAAGCGGACACCAGGCTTCAGTGAGCCAACCATGATGCGGTGCATCTCGTCGTCAACAATGTGGCCGGCTGTGCGGAAGTCGACAGGGTAGATAACCTCATCATACCCGTCGTCCTCATCACCATCAAGATCTTTGGTTTGACCGCCGTGGCCGGAGTAGTGGAAGAACAACGAGTCATTAGGCTGAGCGTCTTTGACAAGCCAGTGCATCGCGCGGAGGATGTTTGCCTTTGTAGGCTGGCTCATGGGGTTTTGTTGGTCGTCAGTCAGAGTCACCATATCTTCCCTCTTGTAGCCGAAGAACTCGTTCAAATATGTGCTCATGTTCTTGACGTCGTTAATGCAGCCGCGAAGTTGCCCTCGTTGGCCAAAGTAGTTTATGCCAATCAAGAGGGCCTTCCGCCGGCCGTTGCATGCGGAGTACTGGAATGCGTAGCCGCTGGGGGCGCCGTGGCCAAATTGCTGTGCTCCTTGAGGTGGTGGCGGCGGTGCGTTATGGCTGGGCTGCGACCACTGGTTGCTGTTCCCTGTAGGCATTCCTGGCACAGCTGTCAGCTCGGATGTTTCTCCAATCAAGTCGTGCTAGCTTACCAGGCCGCTGTTGTTGCGGCGGAGGTGCACCGTATTGCTGTGGTGGTGGTCCCTACCTGCATGTTAGCCGAATACTCAACGTTGGAAATGGATTCAGCACCCACCTGGTTGTATCCATACTGCTGTGGCGGAGGCGTTGGCTGGCCGCCATATTGGCCATAGTTGTTGTATTGTGGTTGTCCGTATCCTTGTGGTGGTGGTCTGGCGATTCATGTTAGCATCCAACTGTCAGGCTTCACATTGCGAGTAGAGCTCACGGCTGGCCATAGTTCTGCTGGGGCGGATAGCCTTGGGGAGGGCCGCCGTATTGTTGCTGCTGTGGAGGTGGGCCACCGTAGCCGTTGTGGTATTGCTGTCCCGGGTATCCGTAAGACATGGCGATTGAGGTGTTGTCAAGCTAGGCCGAGGGGCAGTCGATGTAGGCAGAGAGGGACGCGTAATTGGGCGCGCTCCAGCAAGAACACTGCGCAAGATTGATGGCAAGGGCAAGAGGGAAAAGTGAATGAGGTGAGCGCAGAAACTGTAGTTGTCTGGTCGCTAAGTAGTGCGGCTGACACAATCAATGGAACAGTCGGGCAGCTGGGCGGGGTTGGTTGGTTGCTAAGACTGAAGGATGACGGCCGGCATCCGAGCACGCAGGGTGCAAAAGCTGCAGGGTTCTAGGCTTGCCTTTCTGTCGTGATGTCGGGAAGGGGAAGGATAGGTGAAGATCTCCCGTGAGTACTTGGAGAGATATAGGATTTCTGGTATCAGGGGCACGCAAGCACCCGGCGGAGATAAAAAGGAAAAGAACTCTGTCGTGATGCCCTGCAACGCCTACTCCTGCCCTAGGAGAGTGGGGCGCGGTGGTGCGGTTGGCAGTGCATGGCTTTGATGCGCGACTACTGACCACCGTCCACTTGAGCCACGATTCAACATCGCTGCACGCTCCTAGTGCTAGCACCTACTACCCAACTATGGCTATGTACATAGTGGTTGGATTCATTCGCCTTGTCCTGCCAACTCATCACCAGACACTTCGCCCTGCGGTACCCAACTGCTCTCTACAAACCCTCATCTCCACCAACTCTCTGCCCATTTCCCTTCATGGCCTTCTCAGACCATTTTCCTCCACATCTGCGCGACGAAAACATTGTGCCACATCGTCGCCCTCTTCTCGCCTCCCATTCACCAATGCTCAGAGCTCAATCTGCCCAAAAAAAATTGCAGCTCCCACTCGGGAAGAAATGAGCGACCTGTGGCAGTGCAACTGCGTGGGGAGTGCCCAACACCACGCGAGAAACGGGCATGCCGAACTACTAGCCACTGCCACCGACTCTGTTTTCGGCAAAGTCTACCTACTAACCCTTCCCGCTCCATACATGGGGCACAAAAGCAGTAGACGTGCCGTCTTGCGACGCCAAAGATGCGGTAAAGCTCTGCTGCACCTCCCATGCATAACAATCAATTCGCATACAGCCTCACCCTACTGTAACCCAAAGTTTACCACCATGCGTCCTGCAACCCTCGTCGTGTCCTGTCGCAACCCCTCCGCTTGTCCTGTTGTGCTTCTCAGCTTTCCCAATCTGTCACGCGTACTTTACGCGAGACCAATCTTCGCCGTGGTCCATGCTTCATCCTCCACTAGACAATGCACCTTTGGTAAGAGACCACGCTAGACTGGTCCAGCCCATCTCGCTGGAAGGCAGTCTGACGTCCATTGCTGCACGCTAACGGTGAAGACCGAGTCGTGAGCCTCATGATGGGGGAGGACATGCTCGATGATGCTGTCTATGACTGGTGGCGGAGAATATTACAACGTTACAGCCGAGTTGGAATCACCAGCGCGGGGACAGAGATGCTAGAGCCGAAAATAGACAAGTTGTACTATTGACAAAGTGTTCACGGTTGGCAGGAACCGACTGCGCCACTGCTTCACTGACAGTGTGGCTGAAAGAGAGACCGAGCCTTCATTCAAGGAGGACAAAAATAGCATGGCATAGTAGTGCTGAGGAGCATTGCGGCAGAGCATGGCTAAAGCATGAGCATGTTATAGATTCGACTCTAGGGTATAATGTTCGAATTCGAATACAAATCTCTCCGTTTTTGGGAGCCAACCTTGCCCTTCCGAGGGCGCGGCTGCTCCATAAAGCATCATTAACCATGACTTGCGGAAGATAGCAATACAAGAACGTCGTCGCTTCGCATGCTGTCTACACCATAATGTGCAAATAACAAACGTGTCGTGAAGAGTAAAAGGAAATATCGTAGCATGCCAACCGCTGGAACACAAAAGAAACCGAAAGTATTACAATAGTATATCGCATCAATCCACAAAATGTGAGCGCTGTCGCAGACTAGGCTTAGAAGAATGGAGAAGTCGTAAATGCCGCATCGTGCGCCGAAGAGGGGTCAAACCTGAGGAGAAAAGGGAATATAGTCAGTGTATGCAAAGAGAAATTAAGGGTGTAAGAGGAATGCCGGTGTGGGCTGCATGGTGACAGGTCCTGATGAAGCAGTGACGGATGCTTTTTCCGCACCGTCTCTTTCAACAGCCTGTGAGCTTGAATCCATTTCATCAGCTGCCTTCGCTGTCTGTTCTTCGAGAGTCTTTCGCTCAGCATAGATCTTCTGTTTCTGAACTTGAGCCGCGGTAAGTGTGTCTATGTATGTTCGGAATTTAACAATTTCCCGAAGAAGATACTGTGACTTGCGTTCCCAGTTGGCCATGGCTTTTGCCGCGTTAGGATGACGAGGGGAGAACTGATCCCCAGTTAGTACTATAATCCTGCTCAGAACGTATGTCACTTACTGCAATGAGGAGTGGTGCCCTCAATTCATTGTGATACCCCAGCTCTCCTTCAATAGTTTTGACATAGTCAATCAACGCTCGTAGCTGATCTACTTCCATCAAGCTACTCGCCATCATACTACAAGCGGGTGGGCTCCAATCAGAGAGGACAATTTTGTCTCCGGGAAGTCTTGGTTTGGGAGCACCAGTCGCGTGATCCATTGAGCTGCGGAGTGAACTCGCCACGCTAGGGCGAGGCATGTGGCCTTGGACTGAAGGGCTACTGTCTTGTCGGATGAGGGCAGGGTTGATGACGTTCTCTCCCCAGCCGTACTCCATGCTACTGACGCCACCAGTAAGCGGCTCTTTGGATAGCCTAGCAGACCAGTAGTTGGTGGTACACACGAACTCCCGGGCGATATCAGGCGTTCCAACTTGAAACAAATGTACAGCTCCATTTGGAAGTGATAAGGCAAATACGTGAGGTCTTGACTTTGAATATCCCGGAGGCGGCAGTGCACTGGCAATGGTTTGTCGAAGTGGAAAGCTGTCGAGAGCTTCGGCGTTGTCCATCCAGTTGCCACCACCTACCACACTACCAGCTGAAGGACGGAATTTGTTCTTGTGCCTCATCGACTTGGAATTCATGCTGAAAGAAAACAGTCGCATGTAACCCTTCTCGACAACAGCGAAGCACTCTGACCACGCGCGGTCCTTTGCTTTTTTGTCGACAGCATCTAGATGGCGTTTGTGCTTCAAGATGCCTTCTTTGGCCCAAGGAGCTCCGACAAGTTCCAAAGTCTCATCCTCTAGGAGCGGAGCCACACGACTAAATTCTTCGTCGCTAGCAATCGTCATTCCCTCTTCGCGGATTATGGCCTGGCTGAGGGCATTCGCAAAGCCGATAGCCTGTTGATAATCACCAGCAGCAAAGTGAGAGCCGAGTGAATCCATCGACATGGAAGTCCCAGTCTTGCCGTATGAATACCGACTCCACGTGCTTGAGCCAGCAGGACTCCAGACCGAGCCATCATCCAGACTGGTCCGACTTGAAGCTACAGTAGATGAGGGATATAGCTTCTGTTTCGACCGATTCTTAGAGGTCCAGCGGCTGCCTACGCTGCGGAACTCGCCTTGGGACCGGCTACGATAACTCATATTGTCCGACGGTGTTTTGCTCAACATACTGGGCGTGCGACGTAGCATACCACTCACTGATAAATTGTTAGAAGATGGTTGGTGGTGAACTGCTAGTTCAGATGATCCATGTAAAGGTAGGCGTTGTTTGCGAATGGAGTCGTAAAACTCCTTTAGGATTATCTCGATCTGGAATTCCCATCCTCGCATTGGTCCGTTGTACGGTGTACTGACGAGCATGTTGGACTCGGAGGGGCCAGAATCCGTAGACAATACACCATCAGACCCACTTCTCATTGGTGGCCGGATAGACAAACGACTGCGTGTCCTCTTGCTCTCTGTATTTTCTTCGGTGACATCAGTGGGGAAAGTGGTCGCCTCAGCATTTGGCGAGGTTGGCTCTGATTTATCGTTCCAAGGTAGAGAGGGTCGTCTGAAGTGAGTTGATTGGGGACGTAGTGTCTCGCCGCCTGCCGCCTTTACAGAGTCTTGACACACGCGAGTTACGGTTGGGAGCGTATTCCTGACGAACTGGCTACGCGTCATTCGCGACTCGATATCAGCCATATGCAGATCAGTGTTTAGCAGTAGAATCGAGTAGCAAATCGTGTGTACCACATCTAGACACGTTAACTTCATTTCTCGGAGTTTATCTCATTGATAACTCACCAACTGCCTTAAATCCATGGTTAGGGTTGCATTCACACCATCGTTCTGAGAGGCTCATGAGAATACGGTCAACTTGCTGTGTTTCAGCTTTCAGCACAAGTTTGCCGCACATGTCTCGCATAGCCCCAAGAATATGAAAACCAGTCCAGTCAAATAGATCCATAAAAGCCTTACGGGTCCGCGTACCACTCAGGGTTACGTCGCCTAGAACGGTAGCTGCTTGAGCCTTTTGGATGGAAGAGTCATCGCCATTGAATATTTGGAATGCACGTTGTCGATCAGCATCGGTAGGCTCAGCATGTGTTGAGCGGTCTTCAACAATGGCCGGCATGGCCTCAGAGTCCCGGTTATCTACCTGTACTATGGGCAGACTCGTGGCCGAATGGAACACATCCTCTGGGGATGTGGGGGAGACGGGCGATGGCTTGCTGAGCGATTTCTGCGATGAGCGCGCGCCTTCCAATGGCAGAACTAGGTCGTCGGCAATATCTGTGGTATCGAGCCACACGCGCTTTGCAGCGGCGCTGGGATTTTGAGGTGCCGCTGTGTCGTGTTGGGGAGGTTGAGTGAGGACCCAACTTTCGTCTTCGGCTTCAACTTCTGATGCGGACCGCGAAGCAGATCCGCCCACAGATGTCTTTGTTGGGTGTTGACCAGGTGGTACAGGAAAGAGCAGCTCGGTTGGCACGTCAGCTCCTCGCAGGTCGCTCTTTCCCTCAGACCCAGACTGATTGAATGACGATGTTGTGGGGCACGTGCTAGGTCTTCGCCCCTCGTCGATGCCACTACGCTCACCAGTCGGGGATGCTCGCCCGCTGCAGTCCTCATTACAACTGCTGCTATCGGCTAGGAATGAGTCTTCCTGTGGGGTAGGGATGGGTTTGCCGTGCTTCATCTTGGGTTTCATCTTTGGACTGTCTGGACGTGCAACATGAGTGGACTTGCCCAGCTCGCCTCTCGATAACGGAGGTGTCATGTCATCGCCTCGAGATCCTGGCTTGACCGCACGTACAGTAGAGTCTTTGTGCGGCCTGTAGCCCGGCGAGAAGCCCCGAAGTCGCTCGCCGTCCATCACCTTCTCTGGCGGCTCGTTGAGATACGGGTTCATAACCTTGCGCAAACTGCTCATACCTGGACTGGGTTGCGCGGGAAGTACTGGTTTCGGTGGCGGAGTGAAGTCTAATGCCATCACTGGAGGCTTGGTGTTCTCAGACATTGACTTCTTTCGACGTCGGAAGAAAGACGATGGTTTCTTTGCTAAGACAGGTGGTACAGGCGGCTGCATGTCTTTCAACGGCTGTGACCCAGACTGCTGGGTTTTGGGTATATTTTTGATCTGGGTAACAATGTGGCTAGGATTGCTTGGCGTTGTTCGAGGCCGTGTTTGAGAATATATCGAGTCTATGTCGGGTAAGGATTGCTTCGCAGCCGCAGGTGAATCCAGGGGTGATGTGGTGCTTGTGGCACTTGACGTATTAGAAAGTTGCTGTTGAGATTTTGATGAACCACCACCAAACACTCGCCTGAAGAACCCGGGTCTCTCTTTTGGTGTCCCGACGGGCGTTTGCGACGGAGAATTGAATAAAGACTTCCGTGTATTAACGCTTGGAGCAGGCGCTGAGGAATCATGTAATGATGGCACAGGAGGGAGGTCCCGTAAAGTACTGGCATTGACAAACTCTTGTGCCTGCGCACGCATATTCGGCTCGAGTTGGCTCTTGTTCTTTCGCAACGTCTTGTAACTTGTATTCGAGCGGACACTACCCCTTCGACGAGGTGGGGCCAGTGGCGGCGCATAAGTTGGCTGTGGAGGGCGTCCCGTGGTCGATTGTGGTGCTTCTTGAAATCTTCGAGGACCTGCTGGAATCGTTGGCTCTGGCGCAGCATCGTAGTCGTCGATGTGGTTCTGGTACGCCATCCTTCCTCTGTCCAAGACTGACTCTACTTTAACAGGCGACACCCTCGCACGGTCGCCAACGGTGGTCTGATCAAAACTAGCCGAGCGCTTTCCAAACCCCAGGCGGTGATTGCCCAGCACACCAGCCTGGCCAAAATCCATACTCGACGAACCACTGCCCTGCTTGCCATTGCCTCTCATGTGTCCTGTTTGTTGGTACTGTCCATACGGTCCATTAGTACTCCCTTTCCTGCTCATCGGCAAACCAATGGTGTTGCTCGAATTGCTTCTCCGGCTGCGAGAGTTATTTGCGGCATATCGAGTGGATTCGTCTGCGAGATCGTAGTCAGAGGAACGGGACGACGTGTATGTGTGGCCACGGTGGCGGGCGCCGGGTTGGCGGTAGGTGTTGTCTCGAAGAAAGGAATCGTCGTCGCCATACTGCCCCTGGTGGGCAGCCGTGTTGGTAAACAGGTGGGTTGGTGCGAACTGGTCCAGCGAGAGGAGCATGTTGTCGACAACCGAGTCCCTGACTGTTGCTCCGTCGGCGAAGGAGAGGTCGTGGGAGTCGCGCAGGAGGTTGCGCTCGGCATCGGGTCCCCTGGTGCGATCTATAGGTGTGGCATCATCGAAGAAGCTTTCCTGTTTTGGCTGGTTGGTATCAAGATCTCGCATAGCCGCGCCTGGCTTTCTCGACGGCGTGGGCGTTGTCGGCCGCCGCTCGTCGTAGGGATGCATGTCTGTGTGTGCGGTTGTTAGCGGCGCGTCCAATTGCCGTCCGTGTTTGTCGGTTTGTCGAATCACTGTCCACGTTTCGGGACTGGAGCATTCTCCGTTCAGCGTGCGTGCAGTGGCATGCAGGCTGGCAAGCTGGCAAGCAAACAATAAGGCTCGGTCGTGTGTTGCAGGCACGCTGGCTGCATACGCACAGATCAGAGGGTGCGGGAGACGTTTACTAAGGGCCTGGCACAGCGACCTAGGGCAGGTGCATGATACGTGCAAGTATCAGAAACGGCGGTGGCCCTCAGGGGGGGTTCGCGCTGCTCGGTGCTGGATGCAGTAGACAATGGGTCTAGCGGAGCACGGCAGCGAGCGACTGCAGATCCAATGCTTGGCCGGGACTGTGCCTCTGTACCTGGGCAGGGCAGGTAGGAGAGGGGCGGAGAGACAGTCGGGAGGTAGGCGTGGTCAGCAAGCGCGGTGGCAGAAGATAAATCCAAGAATTGCAAGAAAGCATGTCGCCATTGGCATTCAGGAGCATTTTCAGATTACACAAGGCCGTGCTCAACAGGTACCACGCAGAGCGACATGGGTTCCCTCCCACACAGCTAAGGTGGGCAGCCACGACTCCATGGGCTGCTAGCGTGCCACATGCTGCATGCACTGTTTTGCTGTGCACAACCTCCTGAAACCGCGCCCTCAGCTAATCAGGAACATACAACACGGCGCTTTTACCACAGGTTCATAAATGCCCGCGACCAATTCAGTCCGCCGCGCTGCCTCGCCACACGAACACGTCCAAGAGTATTGACTCGGCCGGCACGCGCTACTGGGCGGGGAACTGCATGTTTCGAGATATGAGAACATGCCACCGCCCACCTGATAGGCCAGCCTCACCAAGATAGAACGGCTCGCCCACGAACCGACGCCGGCCAAAATGGAATTCCGCCCTGGCAACTGGGGATCCAATATCTGCGCACCACCAGTGCTGGCCTGCTGGTGACCTGCATCCCTTGACGCGGCGCGTCATCGTTGTCATAACTTCTGCAAACTAGCCTCTAGCTGCTGACATTGCCCTCGCCCCAAGACTTCTCACGCAAGCACCTCTTTCAGCCCATCAGCCGTTCTCGTCACTGTTGCTATTACTAGTCGCCAGTGTACCTCACAACTGGCTGCTTTCGGAGGCCTGTTCCTGGCTTGACTAGACGCTCGCTTATCCAGCAAGGGTTCCCCTTCTACCGACCCGTAGATCTCACATTGGTTCCTTTGGCCATTCCTTTTTAGATTGGACCCCACGTCTTTCACGTTCGCCCTCGCATCGAGTCAATACGTAGTCGCCCATCCTCACGCAAACATGACCGCCAGCTAAGCAACGTTTCCAGTCGCCCTGGAGCCCGCTATGAGCACATATAACGACCTGTTCTCTCTTCCTATCCGGTTATATTTCTCCCTTTTAGCCTTTGTACCTTCGCACTGCACTACCGCCTACATCCCTGCATTCAAAAATTCACTTCTGCACATCGCGGGCCGGAGAATCCTGTAGAGCTTTTGCAGCAACTTGAACGCAGCGCGTGGAACCACATTATTAATCGCCGTACAATCTCCGTGCAAGGTTGGTGTTTGCAGTCTCTTCGAGTACCTACCGCGTTGTTGACCATGTCTATCGCGAAACGCTTTTACCCGCAGATAGACTTTACTACATGCATCAATACCTAGATAAGTATGCGCACCAGATCGTTTTATGCCACATGTTACGGATGCTGAAACTAAGCGAACATTTCTCCGTTTGCATTGAACTAACCAGCACCACATTTGCGATACCTCAGCCCTAGAGCAAGAGGATCTCAATACGCAGCTGTTTCGCATTCCGATCGCCCCAAATATGAGAATCTCAATTTTCCCTCATGATCAACACAGATACCATTATGCCCCAGAGCCTTACAGATCCCCTAATTAAACCTCTGATATGGTCTTGGAAATCCACGTCATACGGGTACCAGTCTCAATATTACATGAGACGGAACGTACTTGATGAACGGCAAAGTACACGACGGGACCCCTTTATGTGCCATATCGAGCAATAACTTTGACATTTTGAACGGCACATTCCCATTCAGGCCACTGTATCCATCGTTAGTTAAATCCATTCAATGCCGTCATATCAAAGTGCTCAATATACTTTTGCTCTAGCCCACACCAAAAGATGGTCATTGTCCTTAAGCTCTGCCAAAAAGCCTTGACCTGTACCTGCACCCTCGTTCCCCTCGTATCCAGTTTCAGTCCAAACAATACGATATTCAGTGTCACTAGAAGCAACTCGGTTGCCCTGAAGATACCACGCGAAATTGTCTTCTCTATCCTGTGGGCCTTGTATTGCAGAATCTGGCCGCTTGACAAGGAACCAACCGAGCCCAGCGATGCCCTTGTGGAAACCCGTCGGATCGCCGTAGAAGTTCTTTACAAAATTCGGAATAGATAAGCGTGTATGGTTATCGACAGTGCGTAATATTGACACTTCCAGCCAAGACGAGGTGTTAAATGAGCCTTCAGTATTTTCCGACGTCCAGCCCTGATCATGCGATACCACGGAGAATTCAAGGCACTTGACCTTAGGAGTCTCGCCACTCACACGGAAAGGGTCCACGCTTGAGTTATTCAAGACCCCTGCGACCATACACAACATTGCGTGAGACAGTTTGCCGACCGAACCCACGGCAAGTATGGATCGTGTTGGGCTTGTGAAAAACTCGTGCTCTGGCCAGTATTGAGCATGATCTAGTATCTGTAGAGCAAGTTCCGTTGGGAGGCCCAAAGCCTTGAGGATGGCTCGGACTTGACAAACGTCGTTGTAATTTGGTGCTATCCTGTGCTGGGGCCAGCCTAAAAAGCTTTTAACGGTAGTTAAAAGGCTCATAATAGAGTAAGATGAAGCTACTAAGCCTCTGATTAATAGAATACTTATGAAGAGACAGAGTCTCTACATGGGCGGTGGCATGACTAGTTGATGAACGTCAAGATTACACTAAAATGCTCGGCTGACGTGCGCACGGACAATCTGCTGTTCACTAACTTCCCCCTTCTCTCTTACCATACGTACTGCTTGCTGTCGTTGAGAATTTACTCTGATATATTATTAAACTTTATCACAATATGCTTCGATATATTTCGTGCGCTTTAGTCGACAGAATAAATGTGTTTTCCTGAGCTGAAATGTGCATCGGAGCATCACAGCAGCCTGCCAGTTCTCTTTTCAGTCGGATGAGAGCTAGAGAATAGTTCCATGGATACTGTGAATAATGGCTTACATTAGGAACGAGAATAGGCTAGCGGCACCTGGAACTTTAAGCGACAAAAGCCAGTGGGCGCCATATGTCAAGATTGTGCTTGCGAATAACTCGTCAGATATTGTGACAATGCCAATGCCTACTTATCACTGCTGGATCTATGCGCCGTGATTAACAGTGCTGTTGATCGCAATGGGTAGCTTTATCGGCCGAGAAGTGCAGCGAATCAGGCGCTCTAGACGTGCAATAAGGAAACATTGGTTTGGGCGAGGCAAGCTCCCTCCCGCCTCATGGTCCACCATACTTAACCACAGCACCTCAACTCGGCTTGCGATAACTACCACCAACTCTCCCGTTTGATAAATTCTGGACGACACCTATACTTTGTACCAGCATTGCTACATTGGACCCAGTAGCCATATATATTCAGACACATTTCACTCGCCGATCGCACCTACCCAACACCCCGCACCTTGCTGCACCGCGCTTTCCACCATGGCAGATCATGCAGACACGAACAAGACGACTCCCTCTCCGCTGCAGTCTCTTAGCAGCTCGACAGCATCAATAGGCCGCTCGCCGCCGCCAGCGGCTCTCAAAATGGCTTCAAGTCCAGACCCGCGATCACATCGCGGCTCGTTCGCTGAGCAGATGCGCGGCACTCCGGCTTCTCCACGAGCTGCACGGCACCCATCCCTCACACAACAAGCGCTGCAAGAGCTGCTTAGCAACCCGCCAACGAAAGCCAGCGACTCCAAATTTCACGGCCGCGATTGGAAAACTATTGCTTTGGGGGAGCTGGTGGACCGCGAGCTAGTGAGGTTTGTCGAGTACGACACGAGCGTGGAAGATGCTACAAGCGTGAGTGCCCGTGGCAGGTGTGCATTGGACTTTCCGCTGACTTGGCCATCATAGATATTGGTCCAACATGGCGCCCCAAACGTCGTTCTCCTGCGCGACAACAAGAACACACACTACGCCACTGGCACGTTCGACTACAGCGACCTCAACGCATATCTCCTTCTCGTACTCGGCCTTGCACACCCAGATGAAGAGGACGTGGGCTCCTTCGATGAGTTAGCGAAGAAAGGGCGTGAGGGGAAGCCAATACCGCTCAGGGATGTGAAGGAGGTGGGAAACAAGAAAGAACCTCTCATCACTCTTCCGCATACCGCCGACTTGACAAAAGCCATGGAGGTCTTTGGAAGCGGAGTTCACAGGGTCTTGGTGGCGGAAGAAGGCACTACAGATGTCATTGGGGTACTCACACAGCTGAGACTTATCAAGTTTTTTTGGGAGAACAGGCAGAGCTTCCCAGATGTTGACCAGCTGTACCCACACCTTATTAAGGACTTGAGCATTGGTTCCAAGAGCGTCCTGGCTATCAAGTAGGTGGCTATTCGAACGCATCTACCTTATCACAGCTAACTTGGCCTTTAGTGGTGACAAACCGCTTGCGGCAGCCCTGGAGCTGATGAACAACGAAGGCGTCTCGTCACTCCCGGTCCTAGATGCCCAAAACAACGTCATTGGCAACATATCACATGTTGACGTTCGGGTACGTTCTCTCTTTTCCACAGCAATCCTCACTAGCTTACGATCATGATAGCTCCTCACCAAATCGACCTCCCTCCCACTCCTGCGGTCTTCCTGCATCCACTTCATCTCTGTTATTCTGTCTGAACGTGGCGTTAATGACGGCAAAGACTCCTTCCCCGTCTTCCACGTAAATCCATATAGCACACTCGCCCATACTGTTGCAAAACTAGTGGCGACCCGCTCTCATCGCATGTGGGTGGTTGACAGTCCATCTCCTTCATCCTCAGGTCCCCCGACACCTGCACTTACACCTTCCGCTTTGGTCCCTCCCTCGCCAATTGCGCCACTTCCACAGACGATAATTAGCCCTACAGCAGTAAATTCGACAGCACCTACACACCTCGGGGGAACTGGAGCGGTAGCGCCTGCTATTTCTGCATCGGCAATCTCTGGTGTTAGCCTGTCTGGTAGACTCAGTGGAGTCATCAGCCTTACAGATATCCTAAACCTCTTTGCAAGAGCAAGTGGCCTGCACCCGCACGACCCCGATGAGGCAAGGCGTGCACGACGAAGAAGCAGCTCCAGCAGCATGCGGCGAAGTATGGACAGTTCAAGAAGTGAAAGTGTATCTGCAATTGCGGGACGGCGAAGCAGCATCAGTGAACGAGAGAAGAATCTCCATGGATTGGGGATAGCTAGGGGGCGTGGAAATGCTTGAAGTAATGGTACTAGGGACAGATGTTAGTCGAAGTTTCGGTATCGAGTCTACGACTTCGTTACTGTCTTCATTCCATGATCTAGCACGACCTTTCTTTTCTTTTCTTTGTTGGGCAGGCGTTCGGGTGGCATATGGATATCTAACAAACTTTCATATAGATGAAAGCTTCCGCGCAAAGAAGCGTCATTCAAGAACCATCTTCAGAAAGCAATTAGTAGACATTGACTGGGCTTTCGACACAGATAGTGACACTACGGGACCGACACCGATATCCTTGTTCGTGTATAACATGCAATCTGACCTGGTGCTTTGCTGTCATCCTACACAACTTCTCACTGTTTGATGTGGTTTGGGACCGTATAGAGAGCACACTCCTTTTTCGGCTGATCTTTTTTGCTTTCAAAAACTGATATGTCCCAATAAACAACAACAAGGAGGCTTGATCACGATGGCTGGTAATCCCGATTGTGTGTTGAGAAGACAGTGCCGATTCTCGCGCGTGTGGTGCCACCAGATTTCGGCCGCGCGGGTCCTGTGATTGTTTAATTATTTTGAGAATGCTGTCACACTTTCAGCAAAGCCCAGTCGCATGGAAAATATTAGTAAGTGGTCAGAGAAATAGTGAATATTGCTACACTGATGAATAGACCTGATAAATGCTCTGATCTGGGACAAGACGGAATTTCAACCGCCAGTGGTCATTTTAGGGGGAAGATTTTATCCAGCAAGACTGTGCACAACATGCCATGCACATAGGATTTCGAGAACTAGACTGCCGTTTTTTGAGAGTGATTGGTAATTAGGAAATGGCTTCGGCATAATTTTGGGTAGCAAGATGAATGGAAATGTGCGAGATGAGCCAGAGATCACGGGGAAAATGAGGCAGGTGGCGGCACTTCACAATCATCAAATGATGCAGAGGAGCGTAAGTCCATCCGATGCGGGAATAAAGACGTAGAAACTCCGAATCGGGCCAGCAGTCACTAACGGACGCATGCAGTGGTTTGGGATATGGCGGATGAAGGATGCGGCAACGCCCGAAATAACTACCCAGACAATCTTCCGGCCGAAATAGCTCCCATCATCTATCCCATGCATGTTGATAACGTTTGAAGAGTCGGTTTCACAATGGAAGCTGGTGAAGGCGCTCAAGGCTCACGTGACGTAGAACCGAATAGCGGCCGCAACCGAGGATGGAGTTACAAATAACTGCCGCTCAAGTTAGACTTTAGCATGGCAGTGCAGCTAATCAAGCCACCAGACCAACATGCGGATCCGGAAGCAGGCCGGACTGATGCGCCGTTTGACCCAGGTTTGGGCATGCATTGGTTATGCTGCAGGGCGGGCTTGGCAGAGAATTGGGAGTTGTTCTCGCAAATGTGTTCCTATGTCGTCAGCACGGTGTCAGCACTCTGTACCCAGGTTCGTTGAGGTACTGTACTCGAGGTTCCCTTGCCGCTCTTCAGCGTTTACCGGCGTTATTGTTGTATCGGGTGGCATCTCATCCTCGTCCAGGTGAACAGTCCATCACGAAGCGGTCTGTGACCTACCGTATTCGTAAAGGGCTTTCGGCGCCACTGCCAAATTACCTCTCTACATAGTATTATATTGGTTAGTGCACTATGGTACAGTGTGATTTCTACCCTCAGAAGCTACCTTGGGCATATGTCAGTTTGATGTAGAATGTGTACCTCAGCTTGTGAGTGTACCATCATCTACAAAGTAGATTTGGAAATCAACCTAGCTACCACATGCCTTCTATCCAGAACGCAAATCTATGCCGAGTCAAGACCCGCCCGATGCATGCAACCGCGCGTGTGCGTTGTTCCAAGGATCCGGGTCGATAAATTGTAATCAACAAGAGCTTGTTTGCATGCTGGTAAAGAGCCTGTGGATAAAGTGGAGATATGCCGGATATCTGCACCGTCGTGCTGAGATTTGTACATGCAGTTGTAATTTCACCCAAGTTTCTGATTCTATTACCTCTTTTCCTATTGTGAAGACGCTCTTCGAAACAAAAGACGATGGACAAAAGGTGTTCTACTGAACTGCCGTCCTTGCTGAATCTGCCGCGAACGCCGGTGCCTTTCGTCCCGCTCGCCAAGTCCTGGCGTTTAGAGATGATCATAATGCGCAAGTCTTGGCCTTGCCACCCATGCCTCTACGGCTCAACCCATGTTGGCCAAGGATTTGCCCCGCGACGTTCCCAGCCAAAGAAAGCGCCGTTGGAGCATAGCGTCGTTGGGTAGCTGTCATATGTGGACTCGGTAAATGTTTCTGTGACATGGGTTCGCCTAGCGTAATCAATCCGCCGTCTGGAACGAGGATAGAGCATGGTGGAGCGGCCGCTCAAAAGGGTTTTAGTCCGGATTGAAAAGACTTTGCTAGCTTTGATCCAACTGCCGATACGCTCTTCCTGACCTCGAAAACGCCCTGAGCGCACCTGGACGTTATCAAGAGGCAAGCCGTAACGGAACACCTTTGTTCTTATATGGGCAGCGCTCTCCCCCGGATTTTGCTCCCCAGATTTCGGATAGGAACTTGTGGGGTGAACGTCAGCAGAAGATTCGGACTCTGACTCTCGTCTTTTTTTATTGCGCTTTGGGAATAAGCCATCATGACATCCACGGGCATTGATTACGACGGCAACATAGAGAAGGGCCAGAGTGTTCTCTGTATGCTCTCACGGAAACTTTAGCAGTACCCGGTGCTAACGAAAACGCATAGTCGAAGAAGCCAATGGCAGCGACCGATCTGCGACTGAGACGAATGAATTCACCTGGACAGAGGAAGAGGAGACAGCTGTTCGCCACAAACTGGACAAAGTCATCGTCCCGCTCACAACATTCTTGTACCTCCTATGTTTTCTTGACAGGTAGGTTAGGCGTCTTAAACAAGGCGAGTTGAGACTAACTTGGTCCCAGAGCAAACGTTGGAAATGCGCGTATTCAGGGCATGGCCAAGGACCTTAACCTTGTCGGATATCGATTCAACTGGGTGACTTCGATCTTTTACATCATCTATATGTTTGTCGAAGTACCCAGCAACATTATCCTCAAAATTTTGGGTCCGAAGTACTACCTTCCTCTGCTCGTTGTTGGATTCGGATTTGTCTCCCTCTGTTCCGCATTTGTTCGCAGCTTTGAGGGTTTGCTAGCTGCTAGAGCAATGCTTGGTGTGTTCGAGGGTGGTGTCATGCCGTATGTATCCTCCTACAAACTGCCTGACGTCGACTGATCTCTTGCAATTAGTGGCCTAGCATTCTTCATTACCTGTTTCTACAAGCGTAACGAGCTTCTATTCCGTGTCGGTATCTACGTTTCTGCAGCCTCGATGGCCGGCGCTTTTGGCGGTCTTCTAGCCACTGGGTAAGTTAGCTGGAAATCAGCAGCATCTAGAAAGCTAACCTGTCGTTAGACTTTCTCGTATCCCCGCTTGGGGAATCGCTTCGATGAGAATCCATACATGGCGCAACATTTTCTTCTTCGAAGGCCTTTTTACTATGCTTGTCGGTCTCGGAGCTCCATTCTTCATGCCTACGAGCCCCAAAGACTGCTGGTTTCTCAACGAGCGCGAGCGCATGATCGCATACCAGCGACTTAAATCTAAGAGTGGAGCCGATGAGAACGAGAAGGTGAAGCCTCGCCATGTAAAGCGGGCATTACTGAACATCACCAACTACTTCTGCGCTCTTGGTTTCTTCTGTATTAACATCACAGTGCAAGGAATCTCACTTTTTATGGTGCGTTCCCTGCTCATCTATTCGAAATATGCACTAACTTGAATAGCCTTCGCTTTTGGCTGATCTCGGCTGGACGGCAACAAAAGCCCAGCTGTACTCCGTACCACCTTACGTCTGCGCCTGTATTATCGCCATCGCCATTGCTTTTGTCTCCGATAAGACGAATCGTCGTGGTCTCTATCTTGCCCTCTTCACTCTCCCCGCAATTGCCGGATTCTCAATCTTGCGATGGGCTAAGAACCCTGATGTTCGCTATGGAGGCATATTTTTGGTCGCAATCGGTGCATTCCCCGGAGGCCCTGGATTTCTTGCATGGGCGGCCAACAATGCGGCAGGCCCGGCTGTGCGATCAGTATCCACTGCGTATGTTGTTACGCTTGGAACTGCTGGTGGTATCTTGTCTACTTGGTAAGTAGAGCATTTGGAATAGGGTCTTATGATTGAGCATTTTCTGACACTCATTTAGGACCTATGTTTCCAAGGAAGCGAAGAAAGGATATCCTACTGGCCATACCATCAATCTTTGCGGCCAAATTGCTGTTCTCGTCCTTGCCTGTGGTGGTATCGCGTACTGCAAATGGGAGAATAAGCAGCGTGAGTTAGGCAAGCGTGATGACCGCCTGAACGCGAGCGAGGAGGAGATTAAGGATCTTGGCTACAGACATCCTGAGTTCCGACTGATGCATTAAATAAGTCGACGTTTCACGCGATCTTAACGCTTTGCTTGTCGTAGCATTTATCATAGGCCTGTAGTTTGACATAGCCATATATGGAAATTTAACTTTTCCGTTATGACTCGTGTTTTACTGCTAATCCTCATATTAACCTATGGTACTACTTGATATTATGTACTATCCTTCCAACCTTAGCGCTCAGATCACGCTTTTTCTCGTCTTCATTGACCGTGCAGGGCGAAACGCAAGTCCCGCAAATAACTTCGGCACTCACTTTGGATGCTGGTTGGACGACCCCTCACGCCTGTAACGTTGCAATACAGGGCGCGCATATTATAGGCTGGAGCATATCTTAGATACCAAGACTAATTTATTCTTCGGATCCCTATGACCAGCCTACGTAGCATTACACACACCAGGCAAATATAAAGACTCCATGGCCTGAACCATGATGTGGATTTCAAGGCTGCCCTTTGACCCACAATTAACATGCAGTTTCTCGCCACTCTACTACTCGCTGTAACAGCGGTTCAAGGACATTGTAAGTCAGCCTCTTGAACTTAGACCATCTCTACTCACTCAACCAGACACCTTCCCCCGCCTCGTCGTAAATGGTAAAGCTGAAGAGAAAGACTGGTCTGCAACCCGCCAAACGAAGAATACCAATACAAAGCAGGGGATAGAGAACCCCACGGTCGCCGACATTCGCTGCTATTCCTCGTCAAAGGCCGCAAATGTCATGACCGTCCCTGCTGGTGCAAAGATCCATTATATTTCGACGCAACAAGTTAACCACCCAGGCCCAACGCAGTACTACTTAGCCAAGGTTCCAGATGGTGCTGATGTGAAGAGCTGGGATGGAAGTGGTGCGGTATGGTTTAGATTTAGTACGACCTTGCCGAGTGTTGATGCAGCGAAGCAGATGACATGGCCAGGGCAGAGTATGTCGCCCACCCTGACCCCACCTTCATAGACCTTCATGCTGATAACTTGCATAGACGAGTACAAGACACCTAACACCACCATCCCTACTGCAACTCCTGATGGCGATTATCTTCTTCGCGTGGAGGTATTCCATACATCGTACATGCTTGAGAAATGAACTGGTATAGCTAACAGTATACTAGCATATCGCCCTTCACATGGCGATGCAAGCCAACAAAGCACAATTCTATCTGAGTTGCACCCAAGTGAAGATCACGGGTGGAGGAAACGGCAAGCCAGGCCCTCTTGTATCTCTCCCAGGAGCGTACAAAAGCAACGACCCGGGAATTTTGGTAAACCTGAACAACTACTTGGCGACTCCGAGCAGTTATCGGGGACCTGGGCCAGCGGTGTGGACTGGTTAGAATGGAAGTAGCGATATCTACCAAATTTATTGCTTTAAATAGTTATGCATGGTTTAATCAACAAGCGTGGTCATTTGGTGATGTGTGAGCCCTAGCCCTAATGAGATTTAGCTCCTAAACGGCTCAGCCTCAGCTCCTCGCGAGACAACAGCACCGATCTGGCTTCCATCGATGGGGATGTGCCAATAAAATGTACTCTTTGTTACTTCCCCTGTTGGTCTATCGAAGAAGGGCCCAGTGATATTTCTCGAGTCATTTGGCGGCGCCAGCACATCGGCAGAAAAATGGCTGTGCTGGATGTATGTTATTTGTTTATGTCTGGAAATATGGTATGCAAGGTGTCTCTAGTACGGCGAAATCAACATTAAGCTTCAACATCGGGCGCGAGAGTCTCTAGATACATGGCTAGCAGGATGGCTTCGTCCATGATATCGACGTTTTCACTCTTCATGGTAGGCATCCCATACATGTATACAGAATAAATTCTTTTATATGAGTTCATACCAGTTTCCGTAGGTGAGCCCTCGCCCTTGCATATCAGGTCCGCAAGCCTGCTGCCATCCACTACGCAACTTGAAGACAATTTGTCTCGTATTCGTATGTGGCTCTCCACTTGTGAACGAGACCACTCAACATGCCACGCAACAATTGTGTACCTCCTACCAAGGCTGCTGAATATTGGGCTGATAGGTGAACGGACCGTCAAGCTTGTTGAAATAACCGCTTCAGCTTCGGACTCGACCCTACGGTATGCCTGCCTCTCGCACTGTTAGGACAGAACGCGATCCAAATACATCACGAACACTAAGAATATAGATACTAATAAAAGTGGTATATTGTCGTCGGAGCTCCCAAAGACTTTTCGAGAGGCCATCAAGATTGTAAGAGCTTTGAAATTACGTTATTTATGGATTGACTCACTATGCATTATACAGGATAGCAAAACCGACTGGGCAGCTCACGTCGAACGCATGACATCGATTTATGAGAATGCCTACATAACCTTAGCTGCAGGTGCTAGTAGTGATGATGATGATGGTGGCTTTTCGTAGAGCCACATGAATCGTATACAAAGCCACATCTTTTGAGCCTGGACACTGGTATACACTCATACAATATTTACTTTCGCCCTAGAATCAATCAACTACCCTGATGAAGGGTAGCCGGCCAGCGAAGTGCTTCCTTTAATGAAAAGGGGCCGGTATGCATACTCGGTTTCTCACTATCGATATTTGACTGAGTGCTGTGTCTGTAGGTGTTTCCAAGAACGGCTACTTTCACGGCGCTATCTATGCTTCGGAAGCAAGGAGATTTTTTAGGAATGTATGGAAGATGTGGCATGTTCATGTTCTAGCGACGGTTCATTTAATTCTCGAACCGCGGGAGCCGTACCTAGACTTAGGGATAGCCCTACGATCAAAATGCAGATGAACTTGCCAGATGCGGAGTTTACAGCCGTCTGGAGAGACCTGGTATCTCAATACTCGTCCCGTCGTCTCACCTACCCAGACGATAAACTTCCTGCGCTTGCCGGACTTGCGCATGCTTTTCAGGTAAAACAGTCCTGTCACGGGACATAGCTAAGGACACTATATAGCCTAGCCTAGCTTAGCTCTGAAGGGGATCATACCATACTTTGACTCCGTCATCCAAGATCCCCTCACAAGTCCACTCTATATCGGCGCATTCATCAATAACTAAATGTAGCAAAAATTTAAAACTGGCCCATATGTTCTCGGACTGTGGGACAATTCGCTTGTGTAAGACTTAGGATGGTCTTCGTGTGGACTGAATGCGCCAATAGGCCGCCCACGATGGGGTCCTTCGTGGTCATGGGTGTATAGCGCAGACACTGCGATGGAATGGCCTGTATTGTGTGGGAAAGACTACACCCAACTCCATGACTTAATTAGCGAAGGAACTGACGGAGCTGAGTCATGTGTGTCGACCCTATCACTATCTGGTTTTCTTCTCGCCGTCTCTATTCGGACATGGACGTAAAGAGCAGAGTTTGAGAAGTCGTATCCGCTGAGCCGATACTGTCGAGTCATTGAACACAAAAGCAGTTCACTCCAGGCACGGCCACCCCTGACGGAAGACGGAAGATACCCGTCTCCATCACTACCTGGATCCTTGGACGATATCCAGGATGATGACCATTTCAATCGAAACACCTACAGATCATTCAGCGGGCATTTCTACGCAGATTATAGGTTTTGGAAAGAGGAAGAGGATCTACAACACGGGTTACACCATGTGATTTTCGCAATCCTTGGCGTGGAAGATAATTTTTCTACAGAAGACGAACATTGCTGTGCCTCAATAGAAAATGGCCTTGTACAATATGAACGGATTGGTTGGCTACGCTACTGTATGGAACAGACAAAAAAGGAATTTATGTCTGCTGGAACTAGAATGAAGTATCTATTGGTATAGCTTATATTAGCATATACGTAAAATGATACACAGCGTTTAGGCCATGGTGCCCGGAGATGAACCAAAACTATCATACTAAGGGTTTTCCGCGGGTTTCGTACACCCACCGTCCGCCGTGATACGTTGTCTCGTCTAGAACGTCAAATACCTCTCTACAATCCTCACCAGTTCTCCCTCGCCTGCCCCAACTTCTATCATCACCGATGGGCAGAACAATTGGCTGTCACCTATTCGGAAGTTGATGATTTGACTGAATAAATCACGGTTGTTGAGCTTGTGTCTTCCGTTTGCTCCGTCGGACGCTCCTTTGATACTGCGGATGTACATGGCTGCAATGTGGCGCTTGAGCACTTCGAACCAGGTCGGACTTGTACACCGGTGAACCATGGTGATACTACATAGCTCTAACAATTTAGGGTCGATAGTTGGTTCTTGTGTAGTAACGATGATTCGAGTGCCACGATAGCGCTGTTTGCGTACGGCTTTGAGGATATTCGTCGTGAATTAAGCTGCGGCTGTGTTGTCTGAAAGGGGACCGCTACGGGCTCCATTGGGCGTGACGACTGTCCTACTGGGTGTTTGAGCGAGAAATATCGAAAGACAAGTGTCAAGTAGAACACATGCCATATCCACGCTGGTGAAGGGGTCTGCGAGGTCTACAACAAGCAATTCGGATGGCTACTCACAAGATCGTCTGGAGTATTTACCTTAGAGTTAACATAGCTGCGAACTTTGTACTTGCTATATTTCTTGTACTTGCCATGGTACTTGGGTTCGATATCGACAAAGCTCTCCAGGAGATCGATGCGGAGTTGCAGAGGGTTGTTCTGTCCTTTACTAAACCCCGTTGCTACGGGCCGCCGTTTAAATTTGCTGTAGTCGAAAGTCTCCTTCCCATCATTCTCTAGCCATGCCATCAGATGAGTGGTGCAATGCGAAGCTCCTCTCCATTGCCAGATTCACCTGGCATGCTTAGTAAAGATTGGTACTGCAGTATTTCGTCGTCTATGTGATCGCTAGTCATGGTTGGTAGGATTGTGTTGTGATAGTCGTCGAATTGAGTGATACTCTAGGGTTAAAGTAGAAAGGGAGAATTGTGAAGAAAGTTGAGCTTTTATCTGCGGCAGGAGGGTATACAACTTTTGTTCACATGCTCTGTACACGCATGTTTGCGCTTGGTTGTAGCAAGCATGTTCTAAGGAATGAAGGACATTTGTCGTATCGATGACAAGCACATTTGAAGTTCGCTTGGCAGTCAACAGAATGGCGTCGAATAGATAGGTAAAGAGGATGAATGAGAAATATCGAAAGGGAAAGATTGTCGTGATCCCCGACCCCGCAAGTGAGGGGGGCCATGGGTATAATATGATACACATATTACTAGGCTGGGTCGGCGAAATCCGACTTGCCGCCAGTGAAGATGCCTTTTCACTTCAGAGCCTTGGGCCTTCTGCTGTGCCGCACCCAACTCATTTGCTGCGCCAGAATGGGGAGGTGCTGGGAAACTCGGGAGAACGGGTTGATGGCGCTAAGCCTAGGCCAGTCAAGAGTTTGAGGAGCAGCCGTGGCATTGCTTGGTGTTGCTTCGCCGTTGCTCAGGGTCTTCCAATCACCCCGGCCATGCCCTGCACTCTACTTACCGAGCCGTGGCTGCGAGCTGACTCTGACACTGTTTGGCATCCGTCGTCGTTCAATCAAAAGTTGGAATGCGGTTATGAAGAATGTTGGAAGGATGCGTTCCAGGCTCACGGGCGAAAGCGAGTCAACGCTACGCGAAGCCGTCAGCAGCTTGGCGACCAAGGGCCAAGGTCGCATGATGATCCTTGCTTCCCTCCTTTTGCCCTCGGGTTGCACACCAACCTCGGGACTTTCGATGCTACTCATGGAGGCGCAGCGCCAACAGTGCGCTTATCGCGTATCAGGGCACATGCATTTTCTGATAGGCTCCGTGGCCTAGCTAATTGCATGTAGCCCAGGGGCTCGCAGGCCCAGCAACGCCTGCGAATGGCTCTCCCCTCATGCTCCTACCGCGCTTCGGGCTAGTTGCCAGTGGCATCGTCGTATTGTCGCCTTATCGCTTGATGGCAATGTCTTCGCTCTTTTCTTCAAGCCTTGCCCGTTTTCTTGTCCATCTCTTGTGTCCTCCTCCAAACGCCGCTCCCGCCTGAGCCTTCATACTATTTTTGTTGGACCGTTTTTTTTGCTGTTGCCCTTATTCGCTCGTTATGCAATCATGATTCCAAAGGGTTACCGTCTTTCCTTCTCGCATCTTTTCTTCTACATTTCTACTTTCATAATTGCATCCCAGCTGTGGTCGATATGGCGACAATCGACTGCGAGCTATATGCCCGTCACGCCTAGCGAATGGACATTCGACACCGACGTTCACGCCAATGTGCATACCCTCAGCAACGAGCAATGCGACCTAGCCTTTCCTAAGCTGTACCATGGCCTTGATCAGGCAGTAAACCGCCGGGCGGGGCGGAAAGTTCATATCCAAGACATCGAGATTGCCGAGGGCAGGTGTATGCTGCGAGTAATGATTTACCAGGGCGAGGTCGGTGCAGCCCCAGACATGAGTTGGCGCATACTGACCGCGACTAGCTATTTGTCGTCAACTCAGGCAAGCCCGAAGAATGCTATGTGACTAACGGCAACGAACGTGAACGAATCCTTGGAACACTTGCTCAGATTGATCGCGCGCTATCGACCTCTCCTTTGTCAGACTCTTCCATCCCCAACATAGAATTTTCTTTCTCGCTCGACGATCTCCCGTTACGATCCAAAGAGAAAGGTACCTTCTTTGGTTACACGCGCAAGGATGAACCTAGGTATAAGAATATTTGGATGATGCCTAACTACGTATGGCGACCATTTCCGCTGAGGTAGTTGGACAACGTGACTAACCGAGCACAGGCATACTGGAGCTGGAATTACACACATGCGCCTAGCTGGAACAGCATTCGTAGGGAAATTGATACGGCGGAGAAGAAAACGCCTTGGCATAAGAAGGACCCTAGGGTGGTTTGGAGAGGCAAGATCAAAATGGCCGAACTCCGTAAGGAACTTGTGCGGGTCAGCAAGGGAAAGAAATGGAGTGATATCAAACCTGTTGTCATCAACAATGCAACAGATGAGCACACCAAGGATGTTATGAATCTTCGTCAGTTTTGCGGGTATGTTCACTTGGGCCCATTTCGCTATGGAGATGCACAATTCTGACCATGTTGCAGATATAAATTTACCGTCCAGACTGAGGGGACGTCGTATTCTGGCCGTTTGAAGTATCTTCAGCTATGTCGCTCTGCCCTCATCACACATCCTTTGGAGTGGCAGGAATTCCACACGCACCTTCTACGTCTTGCTGGACCTGAAATCAACTACATTGAAGCCTCGGAAAACTTCCAAAATCTAGAAGCTGCTATGGATTACTATCGCATTCATGACGATGAAGCGGAAGAGATTGCAAGGAACAGCTACGAAACATTCGCTCGGCGCTACTTGACACCTGCTGCAGTAGGTTTATTAAGATTGCAATTTTTAGCGTAGTATACTGATTTGTTTAGGTTACTTGCTACTGGAGACGCATGTTTTGGTCTTGGGCTTCGGTTCAAGGCTACGAACCGCAACTATATGCGCCAGACAAGAAGGGCAATATGGCGATGCGCGCCACACCATGGACTGCATTTGCAGCGAATTGGCCAAAGGATCCTTCAATCATCCCTTAGCATTTTGCTGTAATTTCATTTTGAAGGAGTAAGGAGGAAGGTTGCATTGCATAAACGGCGCACCAGGCTTAGTTACGATACCCGCACATACAACGATACTAGAGCGTAATCAACATCATTGTCAGCACTTCCAATCTATTGGGCCTCAAAATCCAGGCACAAATCGGGTAAAGCTGTATGAAAAAATACAGCCTTGACCGTGCCGTTTAATTACATATAGGCAAAAATCGGCCACCGCCAGCCGAACCCCAACCACGGGATCACATCGGAACAAGACATAATCAAGCAATATGGGTGATTAAGATCACTACCGGGGACCAGATGAGATACCCCTCGCTCATGCCACGAGTAGCTACTGCAAAAGCAGGCTTGCCTAGTCGGCGCGGCGTCATTGATGCATTTTTATTCACACCTGTCGCAATACAGCCATTATATATCAATCTAAAGTGATGAGTGGCGCAGTAATAGGAAAGACGCATCACAAGCTAACAACGTTAAAGAATATTGGCACGGGTGTCTGAGTCTTAAAGTAACTACATCATGGATCATCAGATGAGAATGCTTTCACCAACCCTTGATTACAAGCAACATGTTGCCTTTATTCACTCTCTTTAGCATCTTCGCGGCCTCTATAGCGTTGCCCGATCCATCACAACCACCGTCACTCGGCAAACTCCTCATCCTCGACACAGGCGTAGGCCACCGCAGCACGCCCGTCACACGATGGCGCACCTCCCTCCGTAGCGTATCGATCCGAGGTGATGGTGCTACCATTCTCCAACAATACGGCCCTGTGCCAGCCGCAGGAAACACAGTCGTCGAGCCGATCGGCGCCTCCGAAATGACACGATCCTCATCCGCCCTATACATCGCAACAGGAGAAGGGATTTTCCGCACAAACCTCGATGGCTTAAACCGACAAAGCATACTACCCTACGTTACCAACGCCAAAAGCCTCAACATTGCTGATAAATCGCACAAGCTCTACTACGGCACGAGCCTCGAGGGCTGCATCTGGCGCGTAAACCTGGATGGCACCGGTGTCGAGCTGTTCCACAACGCCTCACAGGGCACCAGCTGGGGCTACGCAAGCAGCTTCCCAGACGGCCTACTCGTAGACGAGAAGGAAGGCTGGCTCTATTGGAGCGCCAGCCGGGGCGCAGAAAACGGAAGCATCCGACGGATCCGTCTCTCAGGAAGCGGTGACGAACAAGTGCTCTTAAAAGGCCTGAACATGCCGTGTCAACTGCGCATCCAGGGCGACACGCTCTACTGGGCCGAAAAGGGGAGATGGAGCACGTCTCCGACGGCCTTGTGGCGCGCCAAGCTCCCTTCTTCGACGCAGCAGCCGGCGCTCCAGCCCGAGGTTGTGATTCACTCGAACCAGAGCAGTATTTTCTTTGAGAGGGATTATACAGGGGATTTGCAGACACTGAGTATCGAGAGCTTTGCGTTTGGTCCCGCGGGGGACGTGTTGTGGTTTGTGATGCAGTCGTCTGGACGCACAATGTTTGCGAAATTAGTGGAGGTTGGGCTGGCAAAGAAGTACTGGAGGGTGCTGAATGACGATCCGAAGGATTTGGGGATCCCAATAGGGTTGGAGTATGTGAGGTGAAGGGGGGGGGGGTGAGAAAATTTTGGGTAAGGGTATTCATATTTGTGCAAATCGATTCAGTGACTGATGGTTGGTCCATTGGTGGAACTGGGTCGCCAAAGCCATATCATTTCAATCAAGAAAAGTGATTAAAGGCCTATTTTGATTTTTGATTCAAACCATCTACTCCAAGTCCCTAGCCCTCTCAAGGTCCTGCTCATTCAACTCTCTCAACTTACCCGTATTCGCAATTCCCCCCGTCACTGCGGCGCCAACTACCTCCTTCGCGTACCCCAACAGTCCAACATCAGTCAAATAGTACGCCACATACTTACTCTTCACTTCTATCAACGCCATGCGCGGATCCTCCGGCCCACCCGTATGCGTTCCGTCTCCCAGATCGCCAAACCACGCCCGAATGGGCTGACTCCAGACGTCTTTGATGCGTGGATCATTGTTCGACGTTGTTGTCGCTGTGCCCGATACACTGATCCAGTCTTGTGTTTTGGAGTCTTGGAACGTGATTTGAACTTCTTTGTTTTGCTTGAGGTCGGAGAATTTCTGCGAGTGGGCGTTCGCGAGGAAGAGGAAGTCGGGCCCTGTGCGCTTGCCGACCGCCATTGAACGGCCGACGGGGCCTGAGGCGTTGTTAGCAGTAGGCCAATTGAAATGTATCATGCATAACTGAGGTAGACTTGGGCGGCTACGCACCAACGCCGTTTCGGTATGTGTTTAGGATGCCGACTTTCTTCCCGTTGACCATTTCGAAGAATTGGTTGATTTGTTGGTCTTTAGGCGTTTCTGTGTCATATTGCTTGGAGACCGAGGGGTCAGTTTGCGAGGTGATCTCGCTCTTGTGGAGAGTTTCTGGCATCTTCAAAGGAATAACTGTTGAAATGAATTTGGGGATCAATCTGCAATGTAAGGCACGGGCAGAGTTTTTATTCAAACGTGGTATAAATGCTCCAGAGGTATAATCTGTACGTACAAGTACTCGCGGAGCAGCCATGCTAAGATAGATCAACGTAACAGTGAGATCAGAGGTGCAGGGAAACAGTAACTTTGGCAGAACTAGTGGCTTGACGGAAGTCCCAAACGGAATATCATGACGTCTATATCATACTGTGGAATCCCTGTGGATGTCCAAGCATATGAATGACGACGTGCAAAATACCGTATTCGTCACGCCAAGGAGCAACACCACTGAGCGGGTTCGACCAGACGGGAAACGGATCACTCAGAATTTGTGATCCGTTGATCTTACCAGGTCCTATAATCAATTAATGTGAATACTTTTGACGTGCATAGCTTTGTGTTGTGTTGTACTTGAGATGCAGATGAGCGCTGTAGCTCGCTTCTAATGTGGTTATCCTCAGGTATGTAACAACACTTTGCAATCAAAACCTTACTAGGTTACAAGGAGATTATCAATGAGAGATATAATTTATACTGAATAACTCGTTTCTTTGAATCGCACAGCTACTCAAAGCAACCCTACAAACGTCTTCGCAGTATCAATCACACTCTCCCGATACGGAATCCACTCACCCCCTTCCAAAACCTTCCTTGCCTTACTACTATCGACGTTGATCCCACCCTGATCATCAATTTGCTTATAATCGCTCCTATACCCTTTACCTGGTGTGCCCTTGGCAATGCGCGCAAGCGCACTTGCATCACTCTTGAACTCTTCGCGAAGTATATCGGCAATGGCCTGAGGATGGTTGATGCTACCGCTTGCAATATAGCGCTCTCCATCTGTTTCTGCGGGATGCTCGATCTGGTAGCGGAGGAGTTGGGCTATGTCGCGTACGTCAACGACTTGTGGAAGGCCGGCGAGAGGCTGAGTATCGGCGACACCAGAGAAGACTTCCCAGATACTCTGGATGGTTTCGCCGACTGCGGAAGCAGTGCTGGGGGCGATAAGGGGAGGACCGATAACGAAACTGTTTGAATGTTAGATTGTATATCATTGTTAGTTTTCAATAGGAAGACGTACACTGGATTGATGGCGGTCATTGTGAACTGTGGCTTCTTCTCGTGCTGGAACTCCCAGAATGCCTTTTCGCCTGCTACTTTGCTTGCGGAATAAATAACTGGCCCGGGAGTCTCAGTACCCTTTTGCTCACAGATTTCCTCTGCATAATCGTTCCAGTCTTTTTCCGTGAAGGTGTATGGTGGTGGGTGCTGGTTCTTAATAGCAGCTATAGAGGACATGACAACAACGGTCTCGAGTTGCGGACCAGCTTGGGCGAGGGCACTATTGAGTATCGTCCTTGTGCCGTTTATAGCAGCATGGAGGATCGGGACGGGGTTTTTGAAACCGAAAGATACGGGTGATGCGAGGTGAGCTATTGACGTGACACCTGGATTCATTGTCAGTAATCCTGCTTCATATTGTCTTGGTTGTTTATTCTTCTGCAGGGTGCATACCTTTGACGGCCTCATCAAACGCGCCGTCAACCGTGATATCTGGAATTTCGAAGATTACGAATTTTCCGGTATGTGCGTATTGCTTCAAAGGACCCTCAATCAAAGCTTTACCAGAATCTTGCTTGCGAACAGTTCCCCGAACAGAGTAGCCGTGGTCAAGGAAGTACTTTGCTGCGACGGCTGCGATGTAGCCATTAACACCAGTAATAAGAACGATGCCTTTAGACATGGCGCTAAGTTCGGTCTCGAGGTTGAAGATGTTCGGTGAAATAACAGTTGAGGTGATCAGGGTGATGTCAAGGGGCCGGCTCGTTTGCTGGAGGGCTGTTGGTAAATGACGAATAGTATTAAGTTAGGCGGACTCAAGAGCATTTATAACTTCGATGATGTATACATGAGATGGTTGAGGTTACAAATCTAGCTTGCATCTCTGTTTACCGTCTCCTTTCCCTTGGCTTCCTATTCTTTCAGATTAACTCCACTGCATCTGGCGTTTACGTAGCCCATTATGGTTTTTTGTTTAGTCATGATATGGGATACGCAGTGTTGAAAAGTGCATGTTAGAGATCTGAGCCTAGGTTCTTTGCTCGAAGTGTGGTTCTAGCCTAACTCGGCTGGTACGACGCATATGGATCAGTAAACAGGTTCGCAAGTAATCATGCGGTTGTAAGCTATGCAGCTGACGAATCAATCCAGTATATAATGATTAGAATGTTTTCGAAATGGATATGGGGGCTGGGCATATACATGTGTTCGGTATCATCTTTTGCAGCTTGTGTGAAATGTTGCTGTGGAGGAGGTGAAGGAGACAAAGGGCCGAGAAGTAACGGTGTCGCGGAAAACGGTTGCGAAAAAGAGAATGGTGAAAAACGGCATAACTGACAGGTACACCTTTTACCTTGATACTCCGGGTATGATTTGAAAGATATCCGTTACACTGGCGTGTCATTCACATTTGTATAGCGTCTTCCTCCCCGAACATGTATTACAGGAATCTATCCCTGGTATTGCCTATGATCTCAAGTTTGCCTGGAAGATTAGGACCAGGCTCATTCATATGCATCTTGGAACAGATGAAACAATATAGGCTTCGAAGGGATTAATTTTGAATTGGAGCTTCCTGCGGCGATGCGATCGCTTAAAGGTATTTTCCTTTCGGATCGAGTCTATCCATGAGTTCCATCGACTTTTCATACCTGTAATGAATCAGCAGCCGTATTGATCTGTATGATGAGTATGGAGACCTACATAGTAAAGACGATACCGCCACTAAGGATGAGGCGGCCGAGTCGGGGCACAGCACCAGACCAAAAGGTAAGCAAACCCTCCTCCCTGAAGATTTTGGCTACACAGTTAAAGCTGTTTTTGTACTGGGATCGTGCTTCGATTGATTGCATGCGTGTTTTGACAGTGTCAATAGGCATGGTGGTATACACGGTTATAATGCCGGCAAGGCCTCCCAGTCCAAAGGTGCTGACGGCTCCAAGCTTCTCGCCTGGTGAGGCATATGATTGCGCGAGTTGTTTGAGGGATGTGTAGCTCGAGAATCGCACAGCCGAGTTGGCAGCTTGTCGGGCGGTTGTTGGAAGAAAGCCTTGGAAGAAGCCGCGGATGCCTTGTTCCTGTGCGATGATTTTGGAGCCGTGGATGAAGCCGCGCATGCGTGGGTTTGCGGACTTGCGATCGTCGATTCTGCAGGGCATGTGAGCAAGGCGTTGTGAGTCATGATGGAGAGGCGTACAATTGAGTCTTTATGCTCTCAAAGGGTGTGACTGCCAGTAATGATTCGGTAGCTCCAGCACCGAAACCTGCTATGACGGTTGCTGGGCCGGAGATCTTGCCGTCGGCGTCTGAGAGAATGTTTTTATACGCATCGAAAGCGACGAATCCTGAGAGGCCAATTAATTTCTAGGTGTTACTGGAGCTCCATTGACAGCGTACTTATGCCAGCCTTCAGCGAATTGCCAATAATCAGCGTTGTGCAGCCGGCATACCACTGCTTGCCAAAGGGTGGCCATGGCAGCTTCTTGCCGTCCGGTAATCGGCGGTTGAGTTGGGAGCGAGTCTTTGCAACTACACAGAGGTCAGGCGGTCAGACACCTGGATGGGCCGGATGGCAGGCGCGCGGTTTGATATGACATACACTCGGCAGGATAGGTAATGGCTAGGAGAAGGTAATCAGTGCCAGGCTTGCAGTGGAAGGACCAGTGTTGGGGTACATATTTCTACAGCACCAGCGGTTGCGCCGGCGATGATTGAGCGCAGAGCGCTGGGCTTCTTCTTCTTTTCAGGAGCGGTGGCCATGGCAATCCAATTCCTTGACTGACCCCCAAGCGATTGACAAAGTGGCCGGGCCCATCAAGGAGGAAACTCTATACTGGCCTCTGAGGGGGGGGTGGTGGTCACAGCACAACTATGACGAGGCGAGGGCCCAAGCGCAAAAAGTTGAATGCTTCTGATCGAAATAGAAATACGGTCGCCTCTATCTCGACTCCCATCCCGTACCTCTCTCTCACAATGCTTTCGCTAAGAACTCTTGCCCGCAGTGCCCCGCGCTCGGCCGCCCGCTTCTCCACAAAGGCTGTGCGCCCTCAATCGTCGTTGTTCTGGCCAGCGGCAGGCGTGCAGCCGGCATGGGCGCGGGCCGCCCCCAGACTCAGTGCTTCCTTCCACCTGTCGGCTGCACGGAGGCAAGAGAGCAGCGGCATCGATGATGAGCTGGTTGCCAAGCTGCGCAATGAAATTGCCATGGAAGAGGACATGAAGGAGGACGAGGACCTGTCGTCCAACATCAAAGAGTACCTCGAGAACACGCCATTTGAGCTGCACGACAAGCCCGGCCACCAGGAAGTCGTGCTCACGCGCAAGTACAACGACGAGAAGATCCGTGTGACCTTCACCACGGCCGACCTCAACAACAACCCGGAGGAGCTGGCCGAGGACGGCGTCTTCGACCAGAACGACGACATGGAGCTGCAGTCGGGCGGCGCCAACACCAAGGGCTCCGTCACACAGGGCACGACACAGGACGGCAACGTGCGGGTGGCGCCGGAAGACGAGCTCGACGACGTCGACGACGAGCAGCAGCCGGGATTCCCCGCCCACGCCAGCATCCGCATCGAGCGGCCAGGCAAGGGCGCGCTTGCCATCGAGGCCACCGCCCAGGACGGCGACTTCCTGATCGAAGACCTCTACTACTTCCCGTCAGCTGACCTGGCTGACCCTGCCACCGCCGAGCAGGACTGGGCCCGCCGCACGCTCTACACCGGCCCGCCCTTCAACAACCTCGACGAGGACCTGCAGATCCTGCTCGAGCGCTACCTCGACGAGCGCGGCATCAACACGCGCCTGGCCCTGTTCATTCCCGACTACATTGACCACAAGGAGCAGAAAGAGTACATCAAGTGGCTGAATAGTAAGTTGTCCGCTCTAGCACGCGGCTCGCCCTGTCTAACCCTCCACTAGACGTCAAGAGCTTCGTCGAGTAGATCCGACCTGGGAGCGAGCACCTGTATAGTAGCTGACCAATGTGAACGTCCAACCATGACCATACCAAAATCAATACCACTCAAAAAGCGTGCACACGCCTTTCCACTCTACCATTTCACCACTCTCTGCGTTCATCGTCTTTCCAGTGACGCTAGTTGTCCTTGTCTCTCCCTCCCACGTCCTTTGTCGTTCTGCATTCAGCACCATCCAGTCCGATCGAACAAAGCCACCCATCCGCACGCGTCCACAAGGTAATTGTTTCAGATAAGAATATCTTTTTTGTTCTTCTTGCTGCCGTTACAATCAAGTATGCATTCCGAGACCCATTCCTAAAAGTCCAAGGACCTGCCTGCTTGCGGGATGTAGACGATCAACCTCAAAGGCCGAGCGTGCCGCTTCCCCTTCGAATTCTCTGCGACGACTGCTATCGTTGATCTCGTCTTGAAAGTCGCGTTGCGCACATCACAGTCCCGATACCAAGGAGACGACATGGCCCTGAAAACTATAGCTCCCACCCGCACCGACACAAACCGCATTCCAGCCAATCTCCCACCGTCATACAACTGGGCCAGCGCTCATTCTGGCCAGCTCAGGTACGCAAGAGCGCCAGCCCGCCCCAGCATAGCTTAACTTCCCAGGCAGAACTGACCCCACATCCTTCACCAACATCTCCACCCTCCTCGTCGGCCCCAAATCCACACCCTTCCTCGTTCACACCACCCTCCTCACCTCTCAATCGCCCTACTTCTCCGCCGCCCTAACCGGCACCTTCACTGAATCCACAACCAACACAGTCCACCTCTCTGACATCGAAGTCGCACACTTCCAACTCCTCGTCTCGTGGCTCTACACTGGCTCCATTACCCCGCCCTACAAGGATGGCAAACCCGCCTACTACACGCTCCTCCACCTCTACTCACTCGCCGACCGCCTCTGCTTCGAGGGCCTCCGCAACGCCGTAGTAGACTGCACCGCGGACCTCGCCGACCGCACAAACAGCGTCTTCACTCCAAGCGACACGCACGTCCTATACGACGGCATCCGCGACTCGGCGCCCCTGCGCGACCTTGTTGTCGACCTCTTCGCTTTCAAGAAGACAGATCGCCTACTCGAAAGTCACGTTGATGCCTGGCATGCGGATTTCTTGCGCGACCTCAGCGTTCTACTCAAGAGACCATGCCAACAGGCTATGAAGAGGCATCGGCTGCGTATGTGGTGTCCCGAGTCGTGGCACGTGACGCGCGCGTGTGACAATTGCCGGAATGTCTTGGTCCCCTGGGCTGGCGCTGTGGCGTGTGATGATTGCTGTTTGGCCTTTTGCATCAAGTGTGTCGAAGGAGGTGTGGGCATGGCCGGGTGGGATGATGGGCGGAGTCAGTGGGAAGTGGTGGATGGTAGAGGCGTGTTGGTCGGAGGTGAGGGCAAGGAGAGTATGAGGAAGAGGGAGGTGTGCAAACCTTGGAGGGGGAGTCGGTGTGTGCTTTACCACGAACATGAGGAGACGGAGAGGTGTGGCGATGTGTTTATGGGAAGGGATTAAAGAGGGTAGATTTGACTTTTTGGGCTTGTATTTACGATCGGGTTTGATATGGCGTAACATAGCAGAGCGTTCATTATGGTAGCATAGATGCATCAAGATTCTCATTCTCCATACGGCATACTTGCAGCATAAAGCTAGATGCAAACTAACCAGGCCCCAGTCAACCATAACAAAAAGCGTGAGTAGAGAGAGAATGAATGCATGGGGGGAATATGTAACGGGATAATCTACTTGAATCGCCTACTCAGACCTCTATTAGCTTACCTTCATCATCCAACGACCATTAGCCCTGGATTACCTCTTCGTGTCTTGCCTTGCGGCGTCACAAAGCTTTCCCTACGACACCATCTCTCTTTCCAGAGGCCTCGTCCTCACATACCTCACCGCCCAGTCTAGCTTTCGCGTGGGTCTGAAGCTTTTCAGCGCCTAGCTAAAGTACGCCTGTGCGGTGCGCTGCTGTTCGGGTGTCAGGGTTGTGGCGACCTGAGCGAGATTTGTGTTTGTGGCCTGGATAAGGGTCTTCACAGAGTTGACGATTCGTGATGCTGTTTGCCCTTGTAATGTTTCGGCTTCGAGAGCTTCCACAACGAAGGTGAAGACCTTGGCAGGTTGAGAAAAGACTGCTTGGTTTTGCCTATTATATGTTCAGCCTCTGTGTACAGAGTATTTGCGAAAGGGTACATACTGTTCGATCAATTGCGCCAAGAAGGCGTAGGCGTAGGGCGTAGCCTCTTCATCGTTGGTGATTGGCAAAGTATCAATCCAGGCAGCCGCAACTTCCTGCCAGTTAGAAACCTTTGAAGGATTATAGTGCAAGATTTTTGCGATTGCTGCTGATGCGTTTTCCGTCGCAAAAACATCATCATCACCGCGAGCATTTGGTCGCTGTACTACCTGGAACAGCATGGGTAGAGAGGCAGCAACAAAGTCTGACCATGCCTCACCGCCCTTTTGTGCTGCAACACCAACGCCATATACTGCAGCCTGTCGGTTGGCTGGTACAGGGTCCTGGATTCCGTCAATGAGCGGCTGAATGATGCGTTCATTGTATTTCCATGATTCGGGACCGCTGTACTCCAGTACGTCGTCGAAGATACAGATGGCCCACTGGCGCTGAGTTGGATCTTTGTTGACGACAGCCATTGTATAAAACTCCATGAGCATCTCCCAGTGAGGCAGGAATGCGGTACCCATATTCTTGAAAATGGTGTGGAAGGCTTTGTTCATATCAGAGAGCAGGTTTTGGTCATCTTCAATCGCAAACAGCATCTCTTCGGATGCCTCCTCGCCATCCTCATTTTCAGCCTGCTCTTCCAAGCGTTCCTTGACACGCTCTTGGTAGTCTTGTAGTACACTCCGGGCAGACTCGATAAAGGTAGCCATGTGCGTACTTGTTAGGCAATTTCGGCCAATGCACTCCAGGCACTCGTAAAAGCATTGATACATCTCAGCAAGCGTGTCAATAGCTGGCTCCGTGCTGAGGACCTCGAGGACTCGCTCAACGGTGCGCTCCCAAAGTTGACCCAACTGTGTGGATTCTGGGCCATGCGCCTTCTTGTAAGCGTTCAATAAAGCGGGTACACACTTGGCTGATGCAACACGGACGGGATCATGGAAGAAGAAAGCAAGGCCAGGCAGTGCAATCTTGTCCATGATATCGTTCACGTAAGGCTCGAAGGCATCTTCTAGCACTTGAGCATAGATGACGATGAGCTCAATGGCCATGTGTTTATCATCCAGGATGCTTGTCTTGATGCCGATAACCTTACCCTTGAGTGGAACAAGCTCCCAGCCTTCTTCGTCCTGGATCTGTGCCACTTGATCCTCGTCGTCAAGAAGCTGGATGTCCGCCTTGGCTCCAGCAAGCTCAGTCAATGGAGGAATGACACCAGCAAGGAAAGGAACGAATTCTCGGCCGAGAACACGGCACATGCGGCCCCAACAGTGAAGCAAGTAAGAGGCTTGTGGATCATCCGCATCCGTGACGCTATTTTGAATGCGCCCCAGCAATTGCACCAAGTTCAGCGCATCTTGTCCCATGCGATCCTTGCCAACAGCTAGAGCAATAAGTGTGGCGCATTCCATTGCTTTTGCGCGCAGTAGCCTGTATTCCTTCGATTGTTCTTCTTGGAGGACATTGAAGAGGAGTGGCATTAGGGTATCGTAGTATTTCGAGAATGCAGCTTCTGCGGAGTCAGCAACAGTGGCGATCGTCGACAGAGCCTGTTCTTGAACAAAACGCTTGGGGCTTTGTAAGAGCATAAGGAGATGATTCAGAAGTTGGTCAAGGTATGTCTCTAGAATGTTCTTCTCTGCTTCCTCGCAGAAGTTGACAAGGGCAGCAGCGGCGTGCGCCTGCACACGAGGCTCCGCGGACTCTAGAACTGGAATGATGCTCGGTAAAACGGCCTGGTGGTACTTTTCTTGCATGGTTCCAGCAAAGTCGGTACTCATCTGACCGACAGCATTGCAGCCAGCCCAGCGGACGCGAGGATGTGGGTCTCGAAGAGCAGGCAAGACTAGATCTAGGACTTTGTCGAGTTCTCCTACCATGAGCTCGCGGCAGCCCTCAGAAATAGCAGATATTGCCATGAGAGCGGCATGCCTGTCTCGCCAAGCTGAAGAGGTCATCATGCGTGGGAGCCAGTTGAATGTCGGGGGCAAAATCGCTTGTCCCCCCAACTTGTTGGCTAGGCGATCCATACACTGTTCTCCAGCAACGTGATTCGAGTCGCTCTCCTCGTCGAGGTCTTCTGTAACGTTCCATTCCTCGGCATCGTCATCGTCGGCGCCTACATCGGTCATTAGGGATAAACATTGGGTGACCATGTCGTTGGTGAAATTTGGATCCTTCTTGCACATCTGAGGGGCATTGTCTGCGAATGTAGCCATAAGTTCTAGAGCGTTCTGTCGGGCAGTTTCTCCGAGTTCTTTGTCTTGGATAACAGAGATACTGAATTGCACAAGACTGTTGAAAAGAGGTTTGAACATCTTGGGGGCAACTTCGGCAAGATCAATGAGCGAGATGAGTGCCTTCGTGAGGAGATCGGCATCTCCAGAGTCCTTGATGGGAGGCAGAATATTCAAAATCTCTGGAATGAGCGTGTAATAGTTAGATTGTGTCTTCTTGGTAATGGAGCGGAAGAAGGAGGCAAAGGCTTCGACGGCGGCAATTCGCACCGAAGTCTCACTGTCGGCAAAGCCACCCTTGAAGGCGGTGACGACAACATCCTCATGTTGCTTCTCGATGATCTGTGGTGTGGTGGAGAATATTCTGAAGGCGTTCTCTCGCTGCGCTGGGTCTGGCGACTGGCTAGCCTGGAACAGGGCACCCAGTAACTCAGGCCATGCTACACCTACAATAATGGTTGGCCATCAATACGTCTTACAGCAGGAGCTGGAGCATGGGTATTACCTTCATCAGTATGTTGTCGTGCTAGCTCGGCCACGGCATCTCCAACCTTGCCTCTCACCGAGTTGTCTGTCTCCTTGGCCAAGCAATGAAGCAGTTTTGCGCGGATGGCCTCTCGCTCAGCCGGGTTGAGCGTCAGAAAGAGGTCGGTGGTCTGGCCTGAGGCTGCCTTCCGTGGTTTCGACGATTGGCGCCTGAAGATGACAGCGGCGAATGTTCGAGTCTAGTCACATGATGAGCGCTTGGGCGACACTGGCTGCACCAACAGCAGGCAGTGCTTACAGAAGTCTCCTGTGCCAGCTCAATCTGCTCAGACAGACCCATCAAGAGCACATCCGGCCTTTGTGCCACCCATTCCTCGTTCAACTGTTGCTCCGCAGATGTTCGCTGTACGTTGTCGGGGGACTGGAGGCCCTGGAGCAGGCCCGTAAGCGCGGTATGGACCTCGGCCGGCAGAACAGACATGCTGGCGGGTTTCTATAGGGAAGCGAGTGCTTTGGTGGTGTGGGCAGCGGCCCCGGTGTGTGGTAGGTGAGGCTCTTCGCAGCCCTGCAAGGGACTCGGAGGGCTAATATGACGTGTGCGACGGCTAGGGAACCCCCAACTACCGCGAAAAGTGTCTCGAGGTATTTCCAAGTCGGCAAGCGGACTCGGAGACGAGGTTGTTATGGGTGTGTGTGTTGTTGTGTAGAGCTGTGTAAAATTGGCTGCGCAGCGCAAGTGTTTTTGGCGGGGCTTGACATTCACCCCACGCGACGATTGGTCCCACAAAATCGAGTTGGTGTCACACCAAAACATGCATAAACAGGCTTGAACACGCTTGTAGACTCATATATTTTGACCTTTTGCTCTGTAGAATAAGTCGCTATCCAATGGAAAATCCCCTCTCACTTGATTGCCCCCAAAATGCTTCCTACCATAACCGCCGCTTCCCGCTCCCAGCCCCCTGCTGTGTTGCTTCCCTTGCTCACCGAGTCCCCCGGCAACTGGCTCCCCCTGTTCACACAGTCTCGCACCGCATCTCTAACCCTATCTTTGTTGCTCTTTAGCGTCCGTGCCGACACACCGCCCTTGTACATAATTTCCTGCACCCTTGGTGACATATTCGACGCAAGTGACCTCCAGAAGTAGCTGGGGAGAGAAGATGTATCGAGCGCCTGGAGGACGGGCTGCAGGAAGTTGGATGATGCTGAGGCCGTACTGGATGTTGTAATCAGTGGATGCGGGGGAGTCTTTATGGTCTCGAGGAGCGACTGAAGGGCGACAATATTCTGGCATCGAGCTGATACTTCGAGGAGGGTGCGCTCAAGTGAGGGGAGCTGGCCCAGCGCTCGTACTAGAGAAGCTAGTGATGACTTTAGCTGCGTTGACAGGTAGTCTTGGAGGGTGTTGAGCATAAGCGAGGGCTCAAACGTCGCTGCTGTGGTCTTTATTGACGTCGGCGACAGCAAGTAGAGGGTCAGCAGTGCCGACGTCGTTCTCATTTTCGTTTCTTCCGTCTGCGCAAAAGTAGAAGCCGATGTCTGCCCAGATGAAGACAGCAAGGAGGACATGGAAAACTCCTTGACCACCTGCTGTGCGCGCGAGGATATGCTGCGTTCGCCAGGAGTGATGAGCTCGTTCTTCAGGATACTAGCCACATTGACCTTATCCAGGCCTTCGCCCTCTTCGCCTGGCTCTGATGCCCTGAAAAGCTGCCGCAGTGACAAGATGGTGTCCGCGGACCTCACCATGGCCCGGTGGTCTTCCTTTCTTGCGCTACCCACGCCTCCCAGTTCAGACATGCGCACCTCGAGCTGTCTTCCGAGCATGAGGCATCGCGCCACTGCTCTCCCGAGCTTGACTGTCTCACACAGCCTCTCGGCACTCAGTCGCACCTGTTCTGCGACTTCATAGCGCTCAATGACTTCCTTCTCCAGCGTCTTATATGACTCGGTCAAACTCGCAACCTGACCCTCCACCTCGTGCAGTATACGGCCGCTGGATTGTGCATGGTCACGTGTGTGCTGCAGCAATGGAAGTGCGCTTTTGGTCGTGAGCGTGTCAATGTGTGTGTCGACTTCCTGGACATCGAATAGGACGCGAGATAGTGGCGTTGATAAGTCTAGCGGGGTGTCGGTCGGGTTATTTGTTGCGAGGACAAGCGTGTTCGCAAATGACGTTGCCGAGAAATCTGGATCGAGGAAGGCTTCATAGTCAATGTACGAGGGTTCCTCGTCTTTGGACATGGTCGAGGTCAATTGGCGCTGTCGAGTCGCGTGTGATAGAAAGTCGAGTTGCAAGGATAGCAACTCTCACGTGTTGTGTATACTACTCGGAAACTCGGAACACCAGTGTCTACACTTTGAAATCGACAACATGGCGGAGCTCTGCTCATAGTATATGGAGCTTGTATGGAACCAGAGATGAAGTAGTATCACTTTATACAATCCTAGTGTACACCAAACACACACGTGGTGTTATGCTCTAAGTCGAATGCTACTTTCCGACTTTCCGAACTATACTATAGCCTCGTCCTCACCTTAGGTACTGTGGTGTAGCGAAAAAAAATCCTCTCAAAGTTATCCCATCAATATCTGCCCCTCTATCACTCCCACCACCCCCATGTCCATTATACCCTCCCATCAACGCACCCTCAAACTCGCCCGCCTGAAGAAGCCTCTCTATCAACCGTCAGCATTTGAAAATATCCAAGATCCATAAGTACTAGACAAAAACACATATTAAGATGCATTGAAACCTCATTCTTCAAATCATTATACAATAATTGCACCGCAGCCTGCACCGTAGGCGGCGTCTTGTGCACACCTAAACTATGCGCGCACAACAGCGCCTTGCCCTTACCGCACGGGTCATCGATCCGATACGCAATGAGCAGCGCGTGGACCTTTTTGCCGTCGTAGCGCGGATCGGAGAGGCGTTGGGGGAGGCTTGACGAAGGATGTTATGACGTCGTAAGTTTGGTGCCTGCCGTAGAGGGCGCGCGCGTTGGCTAGGTGGTGTGAGTATGTAGGGGTGAAATTTATGGTGTTAGATGGGTGGGGTGGGCAGAACCTACCTCTTATAAGTTCGAGCATGTTGGTTGTTTCGGTGTCGGCGTCGGTGCCCATGGTTGCTATTGCTGCCGTTACTGTTGGTGTGAATTAGTGGATCTTTATGAAAAGAATTAGTATGGGAACTTGAAATTTTGTCGTAGTGTATCTGGCTTCATGTTTGAATCTCCAAATAGCCCACTGATGTCATATGGCAGACTTGGTGGCCTTACTTCGTGTTCGGGATTGGCCGGGGTTATTCACGAAAGCAGAATGGCCAAATACACAAAATGCGCCTAAAGTCATTATTAGTTATCTTCGTCTTATATGAAGTTGTCTCGTCGAATCGCCATTTTAATCTTATTCGTTTACCCTCGTTGAACTTTGCCCCATTGGAGGCGGGGCATCAATACACCGAACATACTCATAGTATGGGCAGTGGGGTCCGCACACTTCAAGTAAAAAACTTTGCATTGAAGAGACTACAGATGAGAACTGATGTAGAAGCCAGTAGCTAATAAACCTAGATAGACTTAAACCTACCGCAGTCCTGCCGACTGGTTGGTAAAACAACCCTTCAATACACCACGCTTCGCTTCATAACTCTCCAACCATGTCTTGAATTCTTTTTACTTTTTCGTCTTGTGGGACGTGATGGGGTTTGATTGATTTTCTTCTACTGGGCAGTGATTTGACGTGCCATGTTTCATATCGGCGCAAATGAACCAAGTCGGAGTTGGTTGACTTGTGACAAAAATTTGATATGAACGTGGGCGGAGATGTGAAATGGAAGAGCCCAGACTGATTCCGGCCCTCAGGTCTGTAGTACAGAAGAGAGTGATCAACATTAAGATGAGCCGAAGAGTAGCGCTCTAGGGGTAACGGCAGCCAAAAGGGGGGAGAGGAGCCGTCAGAGAATTGTTTACCGATGTGTGCTAGATCAACACATTATCATAACGGGTGTTGAGAGTATTTGTTTTCTGATTCGGCGTGGGATTTCGCCTTAACTAGCAATAAGATGATTTGTTCGTGTCGCGAGTGATTCGTGCATTACAGCTCTGGGTGAGCTGATCGTGTCCAGGATCGTGTGAAGGAGTGGTGAGTCGTATCGGAAATTGTTGAAGCAAACCCTGTGGCCTCTATGCGGAAAGGCCGGACTTTTAGAGAAGAGCCCGAAACTACTGACACTGATTGGAAAAGGAAGAAATAGGAAAGGAAGAAGAGAAACAGAGCAGGCCACGATATGCGCAAAACATAAGTAATGACCCCAATGCTACCAAGACTGAAAGTCGGCGAGACCAGCCAACCGATAAGAAAGCAAATCGAGCCCTGCCAGATCATGGTATAGTACAATAAGACGGACCTAGGAATTTCCCAAATACGCCGTGTTTTGAGTCCAAGACTCGAGGAAGTAACATCAGGCATCCCACGTCGAATCTTGGGGGGTGAGTGCGTGATAGTCATGAAAGGAAAATTGATGAATACACTTGGAATGGTAAAAACAGGCGCTTATGCCTGTCATTTAGGCGGAAAGAGGGTGGCTGAAGATTTGAGATACTGAGCCCTCAATCAATTGCGACCGCTTAAATAACATGGCCCCCAAACCACCAGTATTGTCACCTAAGAGGCTTGTGGTGGGCCTGTGGCTTGAGGCCTAGGATTTCGCGGGGATTGATGGCCATTCTGACGCGTTGGTTGGGTTTGCCCCTGTGGAGGACCACGGCGCTGACCTTGGAATTGTCCTCCACCACCACCACGCCCACCACGGTAGTTACCACGAGCATTCTGGCCTTGATTGTTACGCGCCGTGGCGCCGTCTTGTTCCTGTGGTTGACCTGGCTGGTGTTGCGAGTTTGAGATGGGACGAGGGATATTCTCCGGGGACTCGTAAACGTACAGATTCTTCTCAATGACTTGTGGGATCGGCTGAATCTCGGTACCCAGCTCCTGTTCAATACGATACAAGTTGAATCGATCTTCCCAATTGATTAAGTTGATCGCCAGACCAAGGTGGCCAAACCGACCGGAGCGACCAATGCGATGTAGATAAGTTTCCGCATTTTTCGGGAAGTCGAAGTTGATGACCACATTGACAGCCTGTATATCTATACCTCGGGTTAGGAGATCGGAGCATACAAGGTTTCGGCATACGCCATTGCGGAAGTCATGAAAAACGCGATTGCGGTTGTGCTGCAGCATGCGTGCATGCGAGTAGAAGCAAGAGTATCCAAGCTCTGTAATCTTTTTCGCAAGAAGTTCGACACGGTTCGTGGAGTTACAGAAGATGATGGACTGATTGATCTGCAGCTTGTTGAAGAGGGTATTCAAGCAGTGCACCTTCTGCTTCTCTTCGACAAAAGCATAGTACTGTGTAATACCCCGTAGTGTTAGCTCATCCATCAAATTGATCTCATAAGGAGAATTCATGTGCTTGTCCTGTATGGAATTAGCAATCTTGTACTCTTGAACTTGACAACTGCCCTACCTTGAAGCTCTTGACTATGATGGGAAAGGTGGCGCTGAACAGCATGACCTGTCGGTCCTTTGGATGGAAACCAAGTAGTTGCTCTATCACCGGTGTAAACTCCGGAGATAAAAGTTTGTCAGCCTCGTCCATTACAAACGTCTGACACGCGGAAAGATCAGCCACACCCTTCCCTGCTAGATCCAAAATCCTGCCTGGAGTTCCAACAATAATATGGACTGCATCACTCAATCTTATAATGTCATCCTTGAGGCCGGTGCCGCCCGTAGATACCATGACATTGATGCCAAGATGCTTTCCCAGCGTCTTGCAAACTTGTGAGGTCTGGAGAGCAAGTTCTCGGGTGGGCACGAGAATCAGTGCTTGTGTTTTGGCGATCTTTGGGTTCACGCGCTCCAGCGTGGGGATGACAAAGGCAGCAGTTTTTCCCGTGCCGTTCTTTGCCCGCGCAAGGATATCGCGGCCGGTCAGCGCCACGGGGATAGTTTCTTCTTGGATCGGCGAAGGCTTCTCGAAGCCAGCCTCGAAGATGCCCATCATGAGCTCGCGTTTGATGAAGAAGTCCTCGAACTCTAGGCCCTTTGTCGCGGTAACATCCTGTGCCCGCTGGTTAGCCGACCTCACATGCCGGAGGAACCACACGGGAAGCTCACCTCTGTCTGCGGTCGCGCATCTTTTGCAGGTGCCTTGAGCCCATCTTTCCAGTCTGCTCCTGTCGACGGCGAAGCATCACTGTGGCATGATTAGCATGTGGCGCCCAACTAGGCATACGCCGACTGACCTTAGTTTCGTCGCTGCTAGCTGGTTGGTTATTTCCGAGGTCATTGTGATGTTGTTTCCACCTGAGGTGGGAGTGGCTATGAAGCGGGGTGTCTGGCGCGAGCTGGGGTCGTATGCACTTGGTGGGACGGGTAGTGGGGCTCGGCTCGTGTGCGTAGATTGCTTGCGAGCGTCTCTGTGACGGGCTCTCGTGGTGGTTCGGATAGCGGCAGTGGCTCGGGCAGGGTGGTGCAGTCGAGCAGAGAAAGCGGCCAAGAGCTGTGTTTTGCCTCGCCAGTTGTTGGTGATGGAGGCTGCACGTGAGCGCGCGTGGGATGATTCAGTCAATGGGCTAGTGGCTTCGAGGGCGGGTGGGTGGAGATGTGAGTAGAGGGACAATTGTGCAGACAGGGCGTGGTTGTGTGGTCTTGTGGGGGCCGAGCGAGCTTCTTTATGCACAAGCAGTCGCTGCACCCAGCCTGAGCGAGCGAGGTCCACTTGGAGAGCGGGCCCGTGCTTCAACACCATGGCTTTGCGCCTCGCCTGCCTCGCCAGCCACGACTCAGTGCCAATGAGCCCCGTCTGTTGCCATCATGTCTGCTCTCCTGCGCTTCCTAAGAAGCACCAGGCCACCCATCACACTTCGCACATCAAGAATGCCCACCAACTCTCGGCAGGGCATATCTAATTGTTTCTCCCCTTCGCATTCACGCATATCAGGCTCCAGTAATCTCGGCCTCGTCCGTTCTCGCTTCTACCATTCTGGGCACTACAACCACGTCGACCAATCCCCTGCCAACCTACGCGTCCTGTACTCCCTCATGGGCGTCAACTTTGCCATCTTTGGCTACGGTTACTATGTCAAAGAGCAGGCCAAAGCCGGGTTTCCGCAAGCTTACATCCAGTTTTACCGCAATATGACCCTCAATCTAACCAATGTCATCAAAGAAGGCTACTGGTGGACAATAATTACTAGCACCTTCACACACCTATCACTGGGCCATTTAGCTGGCAACATGTTCACTGCGTACTTCCTTGGGTCATTTTTATGTAGAGCGCCAGGCATAACACCATTGCGCCTTCTTACAATTACCTTCGGCTCTGGACTCGCAGGCTCTCTTGGTTATCTTTACGATCGGAATCGAAAATCTGGTGGCCGTGGAGTAGACTATAGATATGGCCTAGGCTTCTCAGGCGCGCTGATGGGACTTACCACTGTGGCAGCTTGCATGTACCCTACCACCAAGTTTCTGATTTATGGAATTGTGCCCATGCCATTATGGGCTCTAGTGGCTGGATATGCATTCTACGATGGATATTATTTGAATAATGATAGCAGCAGAACTGCGCATTCAGGACATCTCGGGGGAGTTGCTTTCGGAGTGGCATATTATATGCTCAAGATGAGACGTATGAGGCTCTAAACACAACCCGTAGGAACATGTAACAACACAAGAGCTGAATTGTATTTTTATAGGCGTTTAGACAACATTAATAAGGACAGCATAAAGTAGAAAGGATCTACGAAAGTATGTAGCAATGATCAAAAGAAAGACTTATAAGTACCAGATGCATTTCTATGTGCACGGACTTGCACAATTTCACTTCTAGCAACTCAATATCGTAGCAATAAAGGTATTGGACACCCCGTCTCTCTAGTGCATATCACCCAGCTCGAACAATATCAAACAAGTTATCAGATACCTCATCAATAAACTTGGACTTTTCCTCCTGTGTGCAACTTTGCTTTAGGGGCCTCAGTTTCTGACTTAACTTTGATTTCCATGGCCTCGCATGCTCAGCACTCATGCAAATGTGATAAGAACGCCGTTTCAATGTGCATAAAAGTCATACCCCATGACTCGTTGAGAGCTGTGAACAAGTTGCGTCTTTGACTAAATACAGCTTTGAAGGCGCAATAAGCCTGCCCAAAGCCAACACCATACTTTGCCATACCGTACTCTAACAATGACTAGATTTCTATCTTTCGTGTTAGCTAAGACTTATACATTGAAAGCTGATTACATACATTGGCCCTCTTCAGCTGGTACATCTGCGTTTGGAGCAGCCGCCTCAGTGCTGGGTGGAGCAGCCGCAACAGTCTCGTCGGCGTTGTCAAGACTCAGAACCTCGTTGGCAATTTCGTTGATAGTCTCGTTAGGAGTCTCGTTAGGAGTCTCGTTAGCGGTCTCATTGGCAGTCTCGTTGGGAGTCTCGTTGGGAGTCTCGTTGGGAGTCTCGTTGATAGACGCAGGGGTCTGATTGGTCAATTTAGTTGACTCCTCCTTCTCTGTGAATTTGCTCGGTGTTCCACATGGTGTGTGTAAAATCAACTCCTCACCAAAGTGATTAGTCTTAGATACGGTTTTAGTTACTGATGCCTGGTCTGATTTGCGAGGACGGCCTCGTTTTTTGGGTCCCGGAGTAGATACTTCCTCTGGGATAACCCCACTCGCTATTTGGCTACCACCTTCTTTGACCGCATCTTCATCTGTATCATCACGAACAATCTCTTCCGATAGTGCGCCTTTTTGTAGCGATTTCCGTGCTTTATTTGCAGACTCTTCAGGTGCCGTTGGTGATGAACTTGCATGTTCCATCCTTACCACTGCTTCATCATCTGAGTCATCACGAACAACATCTTCAGATAGAGCACTCTTTCTTGGCCGTCCCCTCTTCTTAGGCTGATGCGGTGCCTTGGTCTTTACCTTGCCTTTCGCAGATTTCTTTTTGCCTGGGTTGAACTCCAGATCTTCATCAGACTCCTCTTTTTTCCAGGCTCGGCCTTTTCCTTTGAAGTGCTTAGGTCGTGGATGGATCTCTTTTGGATCAGGGTCTACATCGCCTTGTAGAATGGCTAAAGTCTCCGCATCCAGCATTCCTGGCCGATCAACAGTATGATCTTTGACATATGAAACAACAGACGTCCTTCTACTTAGTACATCAGGAGATGGTTGTATGGTATTCTCCTCTTCCCGTACATCTGTTTCATTTTCTTCATAAGTTTGGGCATCAAGTGAGTATGGCCGCTGTTGAGCAGGCCTCCGAGTACGAAGCCCGCGTCTAGTAGTGGCGGCTGAGTCGCTCCTTGCATCGGGTGATGCCGGTATATCGTCAACATTTGAATCAGCATTTATGGTAGAAGCGGTATGATTTTCGACAGTAGTTGTGATGCTGGGTTCTGTGTTTGCAGTAGCAGAGAGAGCAGTTGCAGCATTGCCATCATCTGTATCATCATCCTGTACTATCTCTTCGGACTACCCCATATAAGTATCTGGGGTTTACAATCTCAAAACTATACTTACCAGGATTTTCTTTTTAGGCGCTTTCCTAGTGCTGAGTTTGAGAATCGTCTTTTTAGGCGTTGCTGACCTTGGTACAGACGTGGAGGACTTTGGTGCTGTCGATATGTCAATAAGAAATTCCCCAAAGCGGACAACTGTTTTCTTTGCTAGAAACATTGACGTGGGCGTGCATCCATTAGACTCTTCACGGTGTCTGGTGAAGATGGTCTAAATGTGGGGCAGACTGAAACTTGGAGCTGGCGCAAAACGTACCAGAGCGAACAGGCAATGGCGATGCGATCGCGGGAGTAGTCACTCCACTCGCCGCCATCGGATCATCTTCTTCATCTTCTGGTAATATTAATTCTTCGGACTAGTGTATAGTTAGCTTCTTGCGACACACGCAAACAGTCAAGCTTACGATCGGCTTCTTCCTAGGCCTTCGAGTTGAGGACTTGCGTCGCCCATCAACAGCAACAACTGGTACCGAAGGGGTTGTTTCCCCGGCAGCTGGCGTGGCTGCTTCATCTTTTTCACTCTCTTCCGATGCCACGAGTTCTTGAGACTATGGTTGTCAATAATTGAACTGATAGCGGTCACTTTTCAACATACGAGATACTTCTTTCGTGCTTTCCTTTTCTTCTTGCTGGAGACATCTAGATCTTCCGACCGCGCTATGGTAGATGGCGTTGATGGCCCCATAGATCGTGAGAGTCCATTTCCGTTGACTTTCAGTGTCTTCTTCGGCTCGCGTGCCGATTGAGCACGCACGCCTCGAAGGCGAGTTTCGATTTGTGGTTGTTCAGCATCTTCATCCTGTATGTTATCAATATCGAGCTAAAAATAACAATAAATTCATGTAATTTATCACTTACGCTGGAGTCTGACTCCTCCCAGATGCGCAGAGCAGCGTAGTACAATGATAGGCCATCGACGTGTTTGGAACTTTTCCAATCCTCGTACGATAGTTGTTCTGTTGGATTTTCTGCTTGCCACATCTTAAACTCTTCACCACCATATTTTTCATGCCACGCCGGATGCGATCTAGCTTGATTCAGACGGTCAAAATGGTCTGAACCTGGCGGCGCATGGCCGTTGAGCGCCATTAATTGTGAGAAGTCTCGTGAAGACTAACATAAATTGCCGCAGCAGCAGATGGAAAATATAGACGCGTGATGGTGAATCTCGCCAAAGCGGACGCGTATTGGGAATTAATAAAGATAGGCGAGTCGCAGTCGTGCGGTGAGTTGCGCACGAGTTGTTAGTTGTGGTGTGGGTGGAGAAGAATGAAGGTTCAAGTCCGTCAGAGATCCACGTTTTGTTTCTTGTGGCACGTTGGCCCAAGTTCGCGAGACTTATCACCTGAAATCAAGTGAATGACTCGACTTACGTTGATGCAACGATTTCTCAGAAAAGATTCAGCATCGATAGATTGCTGATCGTCATCTTGATGGTGGAGGTGGAATAAAGGGTCGGGCCCAGATGGAAAAGACAATGCGCTAAGAACATCCAATTTCAGCTTGGCTAGCTCATCAATCAAGGTATCCCTTCACTGGCGATAGCACGCACTGTACATCATTAATTTAACCCACTCAGATGTGTTATTGTGTTTGGTCGAATGATATGTTAAGTCTGCAGTTTCGTACTTCTCTTTTCATTTGACAGCTCTAATCAAGCTTTGCCCAATGCTCTTACATTGTGTACTGCTCTTGCTGGTTGTACCTAGATTACGATAAATTATAGCCTAGCAGTATTAATAGTCGCTGTAGCTGACCTATGAGTACCTTGGAGAGTGAAGCTTTTTCTATTCATCGATGTGTAGCTAAGTCATCTCGTCAATTGGACAACTACGGATCGCCATGCTTGTTGTCATCAACACTCTCAGATTTTAAAAAACACAGCAAACTGTAGAGGTTACTCGGTTCAGACTAAAGATTGTTGTGAAGGTCTTACACTATCGTAATCGAATTTTCCATTGAAAAACCAAGACCATATCAGAGCCGTCTTCAGCAGTATGGCCTAGCGTCTCTATATATACAATGGAAGCACAGAGCCAGTCTTAGTAATTTGTAGTTACAGTATGCAATCGGCATGCAGAAACGAAGACGCATCGATACAATGGGTATACAATCGCGGACTCCACCACCCACCCAGCTTGAAGGCAAAGAGCACGATGACCAAGGCGTGATTGAAAGAAGTTAACGCCGAAACCGCCCCCAATACTTCCTCGCGCCATTACCAAATGACTACGCAGAAAGATCGAGTAAAAAAAGGACAATAGGCAAGAAAGCATGTCCACCCTTCTGTGGTGCATGCCATATTCAATACGAAGTCCTCGCCGCGCGATGAGACCAATTCTAGGCGCATTGGCGTTGAATTTGACCACATAGATTATTAAACAAAGACAGTAAAGTAAGAGTCTAGGAAATATTTGTTGAATCCAAATAAAGCACAAGTTTGTTGATTGGACGTTCCAGGCACAGTGGTAATGTGAGCTATTCATTTGGATTGAGAGTACACGTCGCTCTTTCGTTCCTCTAGAATGATTCGGGTGGGCTAGGCATGCCGTGGGCGCTGCTATCCTCCTTCTCGGGCTCTAGAACGCCCGAATTCTCTTTCTGGGAAGGTTCGAGTTTCAATTTGCCAATCGGCTTCCCCAGTCCCCTCATGAGGTTGTTTTCATTACCAGCATCATCTTTCTCTTCATCTAGCTTGCGTTTCTTACGGGCTAGCTGCTGCTGCTCCCTCAATGGGCGTTTGCGCGGGCTTGAGATCTTGCCTGTGGGCGGTAGGCGCGGCTTGGGGAAACGCTGTTTAGGAGGCAAATCGTCGTCTTCAACAAGAGGTTGACTGTTGTTATCATGTAATTTGCTGAAAAGCCAACTCTTAACAAGACCGATTTGACCTTCCACGCTCTGCAGGGTGACAGGTTCGAACTTTGGTGGTTCAGGCATAAGTACACCAATGGTAGTAGTGTTGCTGCAAAAGTTAGCAAGGAGGGTTTAATCGAGATAGGAGTCTCGTACTTGTTATCTTTGGCGGCATTGTGTACCCTGTTCTGCAACAAGTGCAGGGGAACACTAAATGTAAGGCCAAATTCTCGATCTAAGCCAAGCTCTTTGAAGCCGAAGAAGTCTTCACCGATATCTTCAGCAAAGTCACCACCCACGAACTGTTCGCTGCCATCGTTGAATGCACCCGCTCCATCAGCACCCGCATTATCCATAGCCGGCCTGAGTAGCTCCGCATAGTAGGATCGCATTCGGTCGTACATTCCAGACAACTTGGTGCCCAGCCGCTCAACATCCTCCTTGACGTACGTTTCCAAAGTCTCTAAATCGACACCGTTGGCGTGTAGAGAGTGCAATATAGCTTCTTCCTGAGTAAAACGTGGCGTCCAAAAAGTTGTCTTCCCATTTGGTAGTGCGATCGGAACCTCCGACTTCATCTTCGGTGTCTCTCGGTAGACACCTAAACTAGCCACAAGGTTTTCAAAGAATTTCGCTGCAATATCAGTGACCGCATCAAGTGCAGAAGGCTGGAATTCTTCGAAACCAGCATGGTAGAATATTTTGCCAACGCTACGTTGCATGGCGGCGCGGCAGACAAGCGGCGCCATGCATGCCCCATCCTCAGACACGACCATTGGTTCAATATCCGTTTCCATAAATGGTTGAGGTTCGTATCGCTGGAACTGATTCTGATACAACTGTGACTGAAGTTGCATCTGCTTAACAATCCCAATTTTTGCGCAGATCTTCCTGGTGTCCTGCATGGATTGCATATTGGCCTCCATCTTCTTGGTAAGGCCACTGTCTGGAGTCGTGAATTGACCCTTTGGAAATATGCGCATATATTCTTCAAACTGCTGAACGACATGTCCTTCTGCATCCTCGACCCACTGAAAGCGATCGTTGAGGTCGGGGATGGCACATACTGGATCGTAATAATCTGGAATCTGACGTTCATCCTCGCCTTCGATGCCTTCGGCGAGAGATTCTTTGGCTGTTGTTTGCACACCATCTTTCCCGTCTGGAATAGAGGTGGGTCCTGTCGTCGACTCTTCTTCAATAGCCTGTTTGCGATGTCGTAGCCATCTACGCATACCGGCTTTAGTGCGTAGAATAGCAGGCTCTTCAGGTTGAAGCTTGTCATCCCGAAAAAGCCTGTGCCTCTCCGCTGCAATTGTCGCTCGATCCTTCTTGGTCACCTGCTTCCATGTTTTGTACTCGAGATCATCCAGGTCGGCATCTTCTTCTAGTGCAAACCCATTGACAGAAGCGCCTGTTCCATCCATTTCCGACAAGTCCGCTTGACTGCCATGTGTACCGTTCCTCGAAATACCGTGCGGGCCAAGCGGGGTCAATGTACCTGGTGGAGGCGTTGAGAAACCATTCACGCTACCTTCCATCTCAGAGTCAGCACGTAAGAACTCGTTCTTTAAGGTAGAGACCGCGCTGTTTAGTGATGGTATTGTTGGCTTAGTTTCGGGGGCTGGTGTCCCTTCCAGACCAGCTGGTGGCGCCTTTCTGGCGTTGTTAGATCCTTTTCCCCCTTTGCTTGGTGCCTTTCGACCTCGTGATGCCATTATGGGTTCTTCTATAAATAATATTAGCATAATGTAAGATGTGACAGAGGTCACAACTAACCATCCTCACTGTCATCTGCCCCGTCCGCATCTACATCCCCATTACGCATCCTTCGCTCTTCGGCTTCAACCTCGGCACGATCCCGTATTGTTATATCTGGGATAAGTGGTACGAGCTTCTCGGTTTCCTTCTTCATGTGTAGGGCTTTCTTCCTAAGAAAATGACTTGGGTCGGCGTTGTACTTCAGACAGTTAGACCATATCAACATCAGATCATCCACGAATTCCTTCTTTGACTTATAATGAAACTGCTTGAGCTTCTTCATCATTGTGCCAATATCCATCGGTTGTTTGATGACGTTGTAGTAATCGGGGGCCTCTCGCTTGTTGACACGTTGAAGAAATGGGTGTGCGTGTTCGCCGGCTTTGAGTTCCATAATGACCTTTTCTACACTCTCGTATAGCTCTTCTTGACCAACCCTTTCTTCATTGGCCCATTTACTCCTATTTTTGCGGACTTCGCTGATGAGACTCCGCAATTGGGCGTCGGTAGCATGCACTCTGTCGCGTTGTGCATCGATACGGGCAATGAGATGTTTGAGAGTAAGGCTGGAGGCGCCGAGATTTGTTGTGCTCAGAGTGCCCTGTTGGGGGGTAGGAGCGGTGCCATTTGCAGAGACATTCGCAGACGTGCCAGATGTCTCGATTTCTACTTGTCGGTCAAGCTCATCCAGCTTCTGTTGCTCCAGCATGGCGTCTCGGTCGCTCTCCAATGTATAGAATAATGTATGGAAACTCCGTTTCGCAGCTTCCTCTGCGGCTGTCTTGTCCTGCTGCAGCTTCTTGCGCACATCGTCGGAAGATTTGACTTGCTCTGATGACGGCGTACTGGTTCGCTCCACGCCCAGTTTATTTGATATCTGCGCGATGCGAATGCTTGGCGTGCCGAGGGCGGCGGCAGCGATGCCGTTGAGGGCGCTCTTCGACAGCAGCGGAGACGTGTGCGTGTCATCTTCATCATCATCTTCGTCGTCGTCTCCATAGTCGTCTTCGTCGATTGTGCGGGCGGTCTTCTTGGGGGTGACGGTCGGGCGCGCGTCATGCGCCGTCGGACCATCATCGGATGAAGGTTTGGGTGCGTTGTCGAGCGCATCAGCAGAATAATCGCCAGACGCGCCAGCGAGCACGGCATTCAAGCGCGCCTCAGTGCGCAAGTAATGCTGGTGCCAGCGCGCTGCCCTAGGGTCTTCCTCGGCCGTGGTGTCGGCCCCCTCGCCCATGCTATTCGCGTTGGAGCCGTTGGACATTGCTTCATCGCTCATGGTCGCATAGGGTGTGCGCAGTCGGACTGCATTAGGCGGTTGATGCAGGTAGCGGGCATAGCTCGGGCGTTCACGCGATGATGGACGGTTTGTTGATACAGCGACCGACATGTCTGTCGTCGCGGGCCTGTGGGGTGGTAGGGCTTGGCAGCGGCGGCCTCACAGCAGTGCGCCTTCAGGGCGACTTGCAACCTCGTGCAGGAATCGCGGCGCGCTGAAAGTCAGCATGAGCAAAGCCCAGCGGCAGACGATTGGAAGCGAGATGGATTGGTGATGAAAAGTGATGGGTGGGCGCGTTGCCTCGATGACCAAAGGTGCTGCCAGCTTGGGAAGGGGAGAGGGAACGTTGAAGTTGGGTCTAGCTTCGAAACACTACTTCCGAAAAGGGCTTGGTGTCAGGTTGATGTGAATAATACTCAACCGACAGAACGTCCCGGCTACAGTAATAAAACTGGAAAAGGCTGCTGCAGGCTAAGGGAGGGTACGGTGTTTTGGCCCTGTAGGTGAGAAATACTTGGCATATTCTGCTGGCTCATGTTTGCGTAGACTATGGTAAGAGAGTAGGCGCATTCCAAGTATCGCCTGCATCTTGACATGTGAGCTGGTGAGATGATTTTACTGCAAGACTATTGTATTTATAGTGGTTTGGTGTCTCGAGGTAGGGTAGAGCAATTTCTGATTCAAGTCTGCAAGATATCTAATTGTTTTTATCTCGTCTTTTTTTAGGTGTGCACCCCGAGCATTACGCCCAAAGCTACAATAGTCATAACAATACGACGAAATTATATGAAACCGTTGAAGTATGCGTAAGCTATTTGAATACAAGTACTGTCTCGTCATATGCTGTTTTAATAAATACAGCCTTCAGTCGGGCCACAACTTGCCAATAATTGTGCCACAGCCTGGACGTATCTAGGGTCTCCTGAGTTGAGGAATGATGGCCCTGCAGCCACTAGGATTGGGTGAAATAGACTCTCAACAGCACATGGAGACTTGCACACAACTGTGATGCGGGCGGGGAAATAAGTATACTGTTGCGGATTTTCAAAGAAAGGGAAGAAACTAGTCCCATGGAGTGAGCAATCAAAGCTTCGAGAGCAACGAATGTCGTATGCAAAACGAAATGTGGTGTGACATCAGAGCCAAACAAGAGATAACCGCCTGTACGAGACACATATGAACATATACCCCCTAGGGCCGCCACGATTACATGCCTCAACCTTGCGAAACGCTTTAAAACGGCGCACCTGCATATCCTTAGTATCCGTCAAAAACAAATATAGAAAAGTCGTTGCATGGCTGTCTAGAGCCTGTGATCTGCCACGTGATGATGCATGTGTGGTGAGCGCGCGGCTAGGCGCCACCGTTGCCGTTGCCAGCTGCGCCGGCTGTGACATCTCACTAAACCTCGCTGTCCATGCACCAAGGTTTAGCAATGCCATTCAATTCATTATAACACCACGTATTCATCTCAATATGCGGATACGAAAACCTTTCGCTGGTATGTTGTATTTCCTGCTCAGCTGCGTCATCAGCCGGGCAAGCTCCACGGCTGTCCGAGTGTGCACATTTCCGGTACACTAGGAACGTTATACCACGATAGACATGCGTCTCTGCCTTGGGGTAGGAGTTTTGGTAGCTAAAGCTTATCCTAGCTGCGTTTCTTGCGCTCCTCTTCATCTCTGCTGCCGCGGGCTTCTCGCCATCCGATTACTCTATCCCGACTTATAAGCAGTCCGATAAGCTCCTACACTTCATCGCCTTCTTCCTCATCACACTCACATTTTACTGGATCTTGGAAACGTCCCGACGCAAGGTCCTCCAACTTACATTTACCGTATGCACGCTTGGCTTGGGATGCGCAAGTGAGGTTGTACAGGGACTGTTGCCGGTAAGTTGTGCTTTCTTAATCATTAAAGGGTGGAGACGGTGGGGCAACAGGACATGGCTTATGAATGGTCGAATATGCGCATTTGTTTGAATGGCAGCAAGCCGAGAGCTAAACTCAACCCAGATCCACCGAGACTTCGACTACTACGACGTTCTTGCGAATGTTTTAGGTTCCGTGAGCGCCCTCGGACTTTGCAATTGGTACCATAAGCGTATGATGGAGCGAAAGCGTGCTGCACGGGGGTATGGAGCCGTTCCAGGAGACGACGAGCTAGACGTAGAGTTGGGAGAGAATACGGATGGACAGGAATCTGGTGTTGTCAGGCCTACCACCGTAGAGGAGGAGCTTGAACGATGGGACGAGAATGCCGAAGACTGGGACACAACAGAGCCCGAACCATCGAACAGCAAAGCTCAGGCTGACGGTGACGACCTGGGAGATGGGAAGAAGCGCAGCGACTGAGGGATAGTACCAACGAAAATCATGAGATACGGAAAGACTGGAGCACCATGGCGGGTGGCTTAATATGTATAATTAAGTCAAAAGCATCACTCAGATTTGGAGGGATGTGGTGGGATCGACTTGATATTCGTTACAAGCTCATAGCTGGCTCTTGGTGCTCATCATTGTGGCCCATCCGAGCAAGCCTGCAAGCGTGAATCATCACTCTGACCTGCCCATAACTTCATGGATTCATGCATTTTCCAGTATGAGATTCCGTAAGAACCATAAAACCCACACCAAGCGCCGAGATCATGTGCTCCCCCCGAAGACCATTTCCTGCTTATGCGGTGGTAGTCTTAGCGGCAGCCTGGTTGGGGTTGATCTTCTTTCCGTCCTTGTTGTACCTAACACGTGGGGGAGGGGCACGGTTGCGGCGACCTTCACGGGAGCGGACACTGGACGTCGTTAGCAGCCACTTGATACCTAGGCTCACAGACTCTAAACATACCGGACAATCTTTCCGTGGATGGCGCACGAGACGCAATACTGGAGCTTCAAGTACATCTTGGGGACGGTGTACTCGGGGAAGACAGAGGCATCAGAGATATCACCTGCCCGAGAAATTAGCCACTGGTCATTCTGCTTGTGTCGTCGGCGGGGTGCGCTCGAGGCAGGGCGGCTTCGGGAGACGTACGGATAGCAGCAGACTCGACCATGTTGCGGATGGTGAATCTCTTGATTGCCTTGTCTTTGGGCGTGCATCGCGAGCAGTTGGAGCAGCGGATGGGCTTGACGTGGCCGCGACCCTTCTTGTTACGGCCGCTGCAATGGTGTCAGTCTTGTCTCTCTGGGGCCAGGTTCGTGGGCTCGGTGGTGGCCTACTTGGACGCGCGCTTCTTGACCATGTTGGGCTGATTCTGCTATGGTGTGTCTAGAAGTCAGCGGTTGGGGGTGTCTTGTCGTGAGTTGTCGTTTGGGGCTGCTGCTTAGTGGTGTGCGGTGGTCGAAATTCGCTTGTGGAAGCTTGGGCGGGTTTGCCGACAGGGGTGGCTGCCTCTCATCTAATCTTATCAATCAGTCGCACTAGTCAGTCACCGCTCCGAGTCCGCCCGCGATTGACTTGGTTGCATCCAGACGAAGTGTCTAGCCAGGTTGAATAATATTCAGAGTGTGTTGGCAGCTGTCCCGGGCTAATTAGGCATTGGGTGAGCTGTCTAGCTGCAAACTTCGTCGCCCGCTCCATTACGCCGTCTGGATCCTCGCCGGTCTTGTGATCATTTCCTCGACCCCCGGCCGCATTGTTTTTGTCGACCCTGGCAACGCATCTTCCACAACGCCATCACCATCCCTACTGGTTCCCCACACTGCCACCAGAGCTCCTCGTCCAGTTGATTGACATTGCGAGTGCAGTATAACCACCACCGTCATGTCGCACACTGGTACTCTGCGCGGCACCCCAAAGCCCAGCCGCAATCAAGCTGGAGCCCCAGCACAGTTCTCCAATAGCCCCTCCGCTATCCCACGACCAGCATTGGACTCGCATGCCTCCCACGTTGCCCAGAGCGATACTGGCGCTTCAAACCTCAGTGCCAGTCGGGCCAAGATGTCCAAGCGAGACGAAGTAAGTACTTTGGCTAATTTTTGTAGAAGAGTCCTGCTTATCAGATGACAGGCCATTCGACGGAAGATCGAAACAGACCTGAACAAGAAAAAGACTCCGGGTGGAAGGGTACGGCAGTCGAAGAAGGCGCCGCCTGGCACAGTTCTTGCCCTTAAACCCAGCCCAGCCCTCCAGATTAAACCCTCGACAACTGTTGCTGAAGCAGCACAGCTAATGGCAGCCAAACGGGAGGACTGTGTCCTGGTCACCGACGACGACGATCGCATTGCTGGCATCTTTACAGCCAAAGACTTGGCTTTTAGGGTTGTAGGAGCTGGCATTAAGGCGCGCGATGTTACTATTGAGGAAATCATGACCAAGAATCCTCTTTGTGCAAAGACCGATACCAGTGCTACGGATGCACTCGATCTCATGGTTAGAAAAGGCTTCCGCCATTTACCAGTCATGGACGAGAACCACGACATCTCTGGTATCCTGGATATCACAAAATGCTTCTATGATGCAATGGAGAAACTAGAACGTGCGTACAGTTCGTCTCGCAAGCTGTATGATGCACTGGAGGGCGTACAGGCGGAGCTAGGCTCGAGTCAACCACAGCAGATTATTCAATATGTGGAAGCAATTCGGCAGAAAATGTCTGGCCCTACTCTTGAGACTGTCCTTACAGGACTGCCACCAGTCACTGTCTCCGTTCGTACATCCGTCAAGGAGGCTGCTTCGCTCATGAAGGAAAACCATACAACTGCCGTGTTAGTTCAAGACCAAGGGTCTATTACTGGCATATTTACCAGCAAAGATGTTGTTCTCCGTGTTATTGCTGCAGGTCTCGATCCTTCAACCTGCAGTGTTATCCGTGTCATGACTCCTCATCCCGACTTTGCTCCAATGGACATGAGTATACAGTCTGCTCTTCGTAAGATGCACGGTAAGTGATTCGGCAACATTTTTGACGATGGTAACACGATCTGATATGTTGCAGATGGCCATTACCTAAATTTGCCAGTTATGAGTGACGCGGGCGAAATTGTCGGCATGGTAGACGTGCTCAAACTAACCTATGCAACACTTGACCAGGTATGTTTCTAGATTGCAACACGAACAATAGACTAATCCGAACAAGGTCAACAATATCAGCACAACAGACAGTGAGGGTCCGGCATGGAATAAATTTTGGCTATCTTTGGACGCTGAGACTGAGTCGATGATGTCCGGTGAGGGTGGCAGTCGCATACCCGGCACACCTGACCACCGATCGATGATGTCTTACGACAATCGTCCTGGCCTCCACGATCGTGGAGATAGTGTTCTTCCACACGAGTCTGCGTCTCATCACGGAGATTCACCACCCCCGTCTGCTCTCGGCCATTCGCCTCACACTCCCATGGAAGACCTGCCATTTGCCTTCAAATTCAAAGCCCCCAGCGGCCGTGTTCATCGCCTACAGGTCATTGCTTCTGCTGGAATCGAGGAGCTCATAACCAGCGTATCCAGCAAACTTGGTTCCGAGGTTGAGTCCATAGGAGGCGCTCCAACCTTTGAAGAAGGCAAAATTTCAAAGGCCGGCTTCGCACTGAGCTACCTTGACAACGAAGGTGATACCGTTTCCATCACGACAAACGACGATCTCGTCGAAGCCATCAGTCTATCTCGCTTAGCACATCGCGAAAAGGTGGATCTCTTTGTCCATGATCCCGAAAAGCCGCCAATGGTCGCAGAAGTCAATCCTCAACCTGCCCTCGCCAAACCCGTGACTCCGCCCGCATCCGTTCTCCGTGACCGCAAGAAGTATTTCTCAGACGACGACGAAGAGGATATTCGTCCAAGATCAAAGGGTCGGAATCAGCCCGTTCCGTTTGGACAGCAACCGGAGATCATCCAAGGTGTGCCGAATGACTTGCTTCTCCCAGGCGCTATTGGCATTCTGGCCGTTGTCATCGTGGGTGTTTTCGTCCTGGGTCGCGCAACAAGCAGATGATAGAGATAGTAGCTTTCCCTAGTTCCGACTCTCAAAGTTCCATCCTACTGTCATTGTTGCATTGTTAGTAATGCCGTCGGTAATATATCCATAGACGTGCTCTTTGCAGCGGTGGCTTGGTAAAGGGTTAACTTGACAATCCATACATTTACTTGATTGACTCTATGCTCGTGGAAGTGTGGTAATGTTACAATGAGGAAGCTGTCGATATGCCTACTCGAGCTTATTGAGAATAAAGAACGCTTGCAATGATAACTATCTACGACTGGAACGTGCGACTCCGTCCAGCCTTGTCCTTCTGTGACCTAGGCAAGCCTTTCGGCGCATCCGTCATTCCAGAGAAGGCGGAAAATCCGGTAGCCTTCTTCTTCCTGTCTTTCTTATCCTTCTTGCTCTTCTTACCGCTTCCATCGTTTGCATGGAGAACGGAGGGCGCGTTAGCGTAATCGAATGCTGGTTCATCGTCATAGCTTAGACTTGCTGCTTGTGCAACTTGTTCTTTCTTCTTTTGCCTCTTAAGTGCTTTCTTGGAAGCCTTTTCGCGGGCGCGTATCGCCTCCTCGGATTCTTCTTGGTCGACCATGATCTCATCGTCGTTCATTGGATCTAGCGTAGGTGCTGATGGTGACTGATCTATAGGGGCTTCAATGCGCTTCCGCTTCTTTCCTCCAAGTTGTTTCACAACAAATAAATCTGTTCGTTCATCCTCCTGAGGCCTGTCTTCCTTGGGAACAAATGTGTGCTTCACTTTTTCAGTTTGAGGTGTCATTCCGTTGGATGCCACATTTGTATCAGCAAAAATTTCCGCTGTGAGAGGCGGTAATGGTAATGAAAGGTTTACGGCAAGGGACGATATCGATCGCTCTCGGTGATCAAGGCCTCCTGACCAAAGTTTACCCCAGAGCTTGGAGTCAGGGGCGCGAGCCGCCAAAGTATCAGTAGGAACAGTCTTCCACGTAGGGATTTGCTGGGAGGTTAACGCCGCGGGCATTAAGGCCACCTTTTTAGGGGTCTCGGGCTGCGCATATTTAGCTAATCTCATATCGTTGATCTTCTGGAGAACATCGTTCAGTTCTGGTCCATCCATCCCGTCATTCTTGGCGCGTGCAATGATGTTTACTAGTTCGTCCGCCTTGGATCGAATGATGTGTGAGACGTGCTGTATGGCGTTAAATAGTGCTGGCTTGTCTGCGGGAATCGCTCGTGCGACAGAGAAAACGGCGTGGTTTGGCATGATGAAGAGTGGGCTTTCGTCCTCCTTCCGTCCTAGATCGTCCCTCCATTTGTGTACTGCCTTGAAAACTGCAAACTGCTGCGCAGTAAACTGGGCGGGCGTTCGAAGAATGAGCTTATGCCAACCCATAGACCCGGTGCCAAGTTCGATATCATAGACTGGGTGTTCATACCGCTGTAAAGCTGTCTCCTTAGACTTCATGAGCACATCGTGTAGTTTGTTACCCTCGGGATTGTCGAAATTAGATTTCTCGATGAGCTCATTTCGCATGTTGTCATAGATGTATAGAAGGAAATGGGTATCTGCTCGCGCATATTCGAATAACTCTTCGCTAAGGGGCCTTACTCGCCAATCAGCAAGTTGGTATTGTTTCTGCGCCTTGAATTGAACAAATCTTTCTAGTAAATATGCTAGGCTTCCGCCTGGGTAGCCCAAAGATCTAGCCGCGTGATGTGTATCGAAAAGGCCAACAATATACAGGCCGAGGTCTCGTTGTAGCCATATAATGTCCATGTAAGCTCCATGCAACACTTTAACTATGGTCGGATCCGCGAAGACCTCATTGAGACACGCTAGCTTCTGTCGCCACGGCTTCAATGTATCAACTATCCAATCTTTTTCACGAGTGCTGATTTGCATCAATGACACTAGGCCAATGTATGATCGATTATCGTGGTGTTCCAGGTCGATTGCGATTTCCTTAGCCGTTTTGAGCTCGGTCAGCATCATAGTAAGCGCTTCTGGGGTATCGACAAAAGTGGCAGTGGTAGATTCAAATAGTGGGTATGGCTTGGGCTCGGCGACTTCGGATACGGTAGGAGGGTATTGGTAGGAGCTGATCTCGGTCTCGTATGGATGTGGATACTGCTCTCTATCTCTACTATCTTTGAACGTCTTCAAGCAATCCTCGAGTGGAACTTTGGCGTGTGGCTTGGCGGTCAATAAGGGCCGGAATGCGCCAGTCTCGTTGTTTGTTGGAACCTTATCAAATAGTAGCTGGGGTTTGGGGATGTGCCTCCTGTCAGAAATGTTGGGCCGAGGCTTTGTAGCAGTCTACAATGTTGTTAGTCGAGAAACAATGTGGTCTGGCAGGCAGGGCTCCAGTACCTGCTCTGCTGCGGGGCTCAAGCGCTTCACCACCCCAGTGTACTCGTCCAGACTGGTATCCGCCTTCTCAAGTAAGCTGTCGACAACATCAACAATCCCCCTCCAATTGGCGTCTATAGCCTCGACGTCAGGCAACTTGGGACCTACAGCGTCCGAGCTCGCTGCAGCATTTTGCAGAAGGCGCTGCGCGAGATGGAGGAGGCGCGCATTCTGGGCGTCAAGCTGAGAACCAACTTCAGGGTTGAGTGACCGCTGGAAGCTGACGTCAGCAGCTCCAACGTACGAAGCAGAGCGTGTCGTCGAAACCAGCGCTTTGGAGATCTCGTCTTGCAGTGTCTTGAAAGAGTCCATGGTGAGCTTATTGAATCATCATAATCATCATGTGGAGTGCTGTTCGAAGGGTATTATATTTGATAGTTTCGTGGGCCTGGTGTGCTGGTTGCAGATGGGGAACAAAGAAGCGCTGTGGTTCGAATGCTGGTCGCAATGCTTGAAGAAATGTTGACGCTAGTAGCCCTTATCGATAGAAGCTGCAGTCGCGTTGCCAGAGCGCAGCGCAGGCAAGCATGCATGATACCCTCTGCTACCATCGCCTTGCCATAGTAAAATAATGTCGGCTTCAATAGCACCTGAGTGTAACGAAGTTAAAGAGTGAGCCCAGCTCTGTTTGTTGCGTCACGAACACCTTCGCTGACTTGGTCCAGACGTTACGACAACTGCTTCCTAAAATGGTACAGCGAAAGTTGGTTCATTCACCACCAAACCTATGCACCGCGCTGACTGCAGTTAGAATTCTTGAGGGGCATTGCAAAAACAGATGAGTGCAAGCCAATATTTGAGCAGTATGAAAAATGTCTTTCGGTTAGTATCGTCGCACTATGGCCAAGCACACCTCTGATACGCCTTGCAGAAAACTTTGAAAGAACGAGGCATCGATAAGATGCTGAAAGAGGTCCGAGACGATAATAAGGAAAACGATGCTGAACACATGAAGCCTGTTAGTCTTGGTCCTCATCTGCATAAGTTACCCCGGAATCTAATTCTCCCTAGAATCGATAGTCCTACTTCCCAACGCCACCATCCTCTAATCGTAATCCCCGCGTAAACAAGACCGCGTATTAGTGCTTAATATTTCAAGATGTATATTCCCCTTCAGATCACGAACCTGCAGGCCCAAGTTGTGACTAGATCTGACGATGTAATAGGAGCAACACTCGACGTTATGCCAGTACAAGTATCACTGATTATGCACTCTACTCACTTGTACTATACCTAAAGGTTTATGATATCTGCTCCTGTACTCTACTCTTTACTACGCAACATAGTGTTTACCTTCTATTATTCCAGCGCTATGACGTACCCCTAATTGACAGTAGGGCCGAGCTATGGTGTCTCGAACTTCGTACTCTCCGAAATTTGCCGGCAGTCCCACATCCAAACCGTAGGTCCGCAGAACTCCGCTCACCGCATAGTCTTCATTCATGGTTAACTATATCTCTACCCCTGTTGTAGAACCTATACACAACATGGCAACCAAAGTCGGCCTTGGTGTTCCTTTGCATCTCCTCGCACCTGCGACAGGTAGATATTGTGGCAACTCTTTTCATCACATTTCGTAATCGCTGACAACTCGTAACAAGCAACCTGGGCACTTCCATTTGCTGCATATTACATCTTTCTCCAAGATCGCATTGTGCTTCGGCGATTCTCCACCAAAACGTGCGTACAATGAAGTGTCCAAATGATTGTCTGGCTGAGCTGCGCACATAGGATATTGGGTGATAAGTCCGATTCAAGTCAAGGAGTCAAGGACCCTCTCTATGTTGCTACTCGTGCACAAATCAATTTCTCGGAGAACGTTCCTCTAGCCCTCGCCATCGCCTTACTTGCCGAACTAAATGGAGCGAACAGGTAATCATTTACAATCGCTAAGCGCTGCATATGTATCTATGCTGATCATATTTCCTAGAACTTTCATCAACTCAGCTCTTGCTACCCTGTTTGCATTACGCATTTTGCACGTTGAGTTTGGTCTTCTTGCGAAGGACTCGTGTGGCCGTGGAAGACCCATAGGATGTACGAATTCACATGTGCGAAATGAGCATTAAACACACGCTGACCTAACACTCGCGTCTAGTTGCCGGGACACAAGCTGTACTAGCTTCTCTGGCCGGTTATACGGCCTACCTGATCAAGGATTACTGGCTGGCTTGATATTGGATTAGCACGAGTACGTGAGCAAATTGATGGATGTCACCCATGAAGCAGCAGTAAAATTCGTAGATCCAAGTTTAGCTGAACACATCCGGCCCTCGAATTGATTGATTTTGTTATTCTCCGAGCGTAGGCACCCACAATAGCTGACGTAGCTGTGGCTCGTGAGATGCCAAGCTAGCGTACGATGAGATGTGTTGCTGCCAGAACCCCACCAATTCAAAGTGCAACGCCTCATCCACACATTCTACACGGTGCCATACTACCGATTCCCAAAACCTCCGTACGGAAATCTATCACTCAGTTTTCTATCTGCGCCACGGCGATTCCTTTTCCCCGGCAGCGCGATGGAGGCCGCGTCTGTGCGAATGGCTGCGCGGGACCGTTATGGCGCATTTGGAGAGGTACCAACTTCACCGCTACAACGCTTTATATGTACGATATAGCTGCGTGCCAAAGCATGTGACTGAAGCTCACACGGCAGCAAACAGTACAAGCATGCGATCCTCAGAACTTCGAGCCTAATCTCGCCCTGAATCTCGAAATCACCGATTTGATCAACGCTAAGAAAGGCTCAGCGTAAGAACCCATACATCCACGCCAACCTTAATACAAAGCTCACAACTATATAGGCCTCGAGAAGCGGCCGTTTCAATTGTCAACTATATCAACCACCGCAATCAAAATGTGGCCCTCCTTGCACTCAATGTACAATGCGCTACCCTGCGAGAATCAACCGAAGCTCACCAATCCATAGCTCCTGGACATTTGTGTCAAAAACTGTGGATACGCTTTTCACCTCCAAATAAGCACCAAAGAATTCCTCAACGAACTCGTCCGCCGCTTCCCAGAGCGCCCTCCGGTGCATCCTTCGCGTGTACAAAACCGAATCCTTGAGCTGATAGAGGAATGGCGGCAGACGATATGCCAAACATCGCGATATAAGAACGATTTAGGCTTTATTAGGGATATGCATCGCTTGCTGAGCTACAAGGGTTACGCGTTCCCAGAGATCCGCAAGGAAGATGCCGCTGTCTTGAACCCAAGTGATGTGCGTTTGAATAAATAAATAATCATCTAGGTTTGCTAACAATCTGCAGAATCTTCGATCGGCGGAAGAAATGGAGGAAGAGGAGCGAGAAGCACAATCAGCAAAACTGCAGGAACTTATTCGCCGGGGCGGGCCCCAAGACCTTCAGGAGGCGAACAAGCTTATGAAAGTCATGGCTGGTTACGACACAAGGAACAAAACTGACTGGCGCGCGAAAGCTGCTGAAGAAGTAGGACAAATCCAACAAAAAGCGCGGATATTAGAAGAAATGCTACAGGGTTACAAACAAGGTGATGAAATCAAGGAAGGTGATGTATTTGAGGTCAGCTGCTGCAGTAGGCTCTGCACTCACGCATCGCTAATCGCATGACAGGAGCTGGCAAATGCGCTCCAGAGTGCACAACCCAAGATCCAAAAGATGTGCGAAGAAGACTCTGATGATCAAGAAGCAGTTGCAAAACTTTTCGAGATCAACGACAGTATTCATCGAACAATAGAACGATACAAACTTTTCAAGAAGGGCGATATTGATGGTGCAAATAAAATACCCCAGGGCACACTGGGACGTAGTGGTGCAGGAGTTTCACAAGGGCCAAATAATACACTAAATCTTATTGACTTCGGAGACCCAGAGCCAGCTCCATCAGCAGCCCAATCTTCTACAGCCCCACAGCAGCCGACTTCGACAGGGCATGCCTTAGAGGATGACCTCTTGGGCTTGTCGCTCAGTGGTGACAGTTATGGTCAATCGGGAAGCATAGCATTAGGCGGCTCGAACGGTTCAGGTAACTACATACACTTACGCACTCTAATCCCTCGCTGATGACTTTTTATGAAGCCCTTGGCCTGTCTGGAATGGCTGTACCTCAAGCACAACAGAAGAAAGCCTCTGCTCAACAAATCAACGACCTTTTTACATCTAGTCAAACCCCAACACCAACACCTCAGATAGTACCCCCGCTACCGCCCGCATTCACCCAAACATCAGTACAACCGGCTCGCTCACCGGATCCATTCGCGGCTTTAGCTTCCACACCCCGACAGGGGTCACCATTCCAGTACCAGCAGTCAGTTAAACAGCAACCACCACCACTGCCGGCCTCAACCACCGCGGATTTGTTAGGAGGTGCCGTTCCTACACCATCATCCAATCTAGCCAATAGTATTACAAGCACCATGAATGATGATGATGAATGGACGTTCGCTTCCTCGGTTCCTGATACAAGCAAGGAGCTGACAATAACAAACACCAGCATCAATGTGCTTTTTAATGTTTCGCGCGAGACAGATACCAATCTCTTGATTAAGTCGCGGATATCGAACAACACGCCCTTACCAATATCGAATCTGACACTACAAGTTGCCGCATCCAAAGTAAGTCGACACATATAGCACCGTGGAGTGCAGCTAACAAATACAGGGCGCTCAATTACAACTCGAGCCACAGTCAGGTGTAAACCTCGGTCCCAATCAGAAGCACGGAATCACCCAGACAATCCGTGTGAACAATGTCCAGCAAGGCTCAGGTGGTACTGTTAAGATGAGGTGGAAAACGTCCTATTCCCAGGGTGGGCAACAAAAGAATGAAATGGGCGAGATCCCTAGTCTTGGTGTTTCATAACATTCGGTCTGAGGAGGTTCGTAGGATGAATTGCATCATTTGTAGTAGCCTGGAGAAGCGCGCATTTGAGCGGAGCATAGAAATGCTAATTTGTTGCGAGTTCTTATTCTGCAATCAATCAAAAATATCTTGACCCAGGTGAAATACATCCCTCGAAATGCTGGAGCCGGATGCATGTCATTCTCGAGTGGTTGCAACAGAACATGCTCCACTAAACCTCTTAGCAGATGCAGATTAGATTATGCTTTATATCATTCTTCTATACTGACATTTCTACCGACCCTACGCCTTCGCCTTGGTGGATTTGCTGTCCATGTTTTTCTGTCGCTGCTTGCTTGTAATACCTGTTCGGTCAGTTGTCGGTTGTGCGGCCATGAACGAGTCAAACTCGTCGTCATCGTCATCATTCTCTGGAAGGTCGCTATCATCATTCTGACCCTCTTCTCTCGGCAATGGCTGCGTGGCTGACTCTGCTCGTGGTATCCGCTCAGGGATTTTCTTTTCGTCGTCGCCTTCTGCATCTTTAGATACAGGATTGGCGAAAGGTCTTGAGGCCAGCACTCGCCTTCGCAGCTCGGCCATCTCTTCTTCATCGTCAGAAGACTCGGGGATATTATATGGATTCTGGGGGTCGATGTGGGGTTGGCCATCGTACTCGCCGTCTTCGTCACTATCCTCATCCTCGTCATCATCTGAATCGTCCATGGGTCTTCTGTTCATATTGCCACCCGCCCACTCATCTTCTTCAGCTCCGTCTTCCTTCTCTGCTCGATTCGCCGTATACTCTCGCTCGATCTTTTCTAGCCACACCTCCTCCGCCTTCTTTACCGCTTCCTCATTCTCACATGCCATATAACGTTTCAACAACGCATTATTGATATCCAAAAATGCCTCCCCATACGAAAACGTGGATAATATCGACTCTGCCCACTCTGGATGGCCACAGATGTAAAAGCATGCTGCGAGCGCCTCTACACAGTTCAATCGCCATGGTTTACCGTAATTCGTGGGGTTTGCAGCGACGAGGTAAGGTAACAGGCGTTCGCACTTGCCGCCTATGCGACCAAACGGCACTTCGTCAATCCTCTTCCAACTCGCCTCTACAACCGCGGCGCCATATTGCTCTAGCAGATCCTTGTCTTCCATGCTGATTATCTTCTTCGCCTTGGGACTAACTACCACGCCTGCAAACTTCTGCCCAACGTGTAGTTCCCTCATCATGCCTAGTCGCATAAGCCTTTTCCCCGAGCACCTCTTTGCGTCGCAGTGTCCTAGGTCCCAGCATGCTGCCTTGTACGCGGGTTTCGCTGGTCGGGAATTTGAGACATTGTTGTCGTCCTCTGCTTCGGCGTCGGGCCGTGGACGAGGTGGACCACGGGCTTTCGCTGATTTGGCGGAATACTTGTTGTTTGATTTGAAATCCTTTTTGTGACGGACCATTTTGGCGTCTGTGCAGCTCGTGCTCGGGGTTGAGATGTGCGCAAATGTGTGTTGTCAAATGTTTTAGTGGGGCAGCGAACCGACCGTGGGGTTGGGCGAGAATGATGTAATGCACTATGTATTGAATCGTACAACCCAATAGAGCCCTAGATACTTTGTGTGCAACATAAGGATAATATTGCCAAGAGCTAAAATGCTGCTGGCAATAGTTTTCCCTGTTGTAGAACCTTCACTGATCCAATGATTGGCCACCTGTATCAATCAGCCACACGATGATCACCTGTCACTCTCTAAATGCCAGACATATCCACTTGAGAACAGTGCAATGAGATGAGATACTATTTGCTCCGGGTATATATGCCTAATCCAAATTATAATCATAATGTCGTGACTCGTGCGTCTCATAAAATCATTACCGCCCGAAAGTAAACCGTTGCCTCAACGCCAAATCAACGCCAATAAAAAGACAAATCAAACCCTTAAGAAAAAAAACACGTGTAAAGCAAACTCGACGCCAGGTCAAGTGTCCCTCCCAACCCCACTCCCTTACCTCCTCCACTTGAACAGCCCCTTCTTCTTGCTACTTTTCTCTTCTCTAGTGACTGGCGCGCTTAGATACTCTGTCGCGGCCGCCTCGTTCAATCGCTCTGCCTCCTCGTAATCCCAAGGCGTGGCCCAATTGCGCTGCGGGATTTCGCCTAGTTTTGTACTATCTGACGCAAATGTATACGACGACGGTGTCACTTTGTCGAGCCGACGCCTCAATGGTAATGCGATAGGAGGTGCCGGCGGTGCCCTAAGCGGATGAGGTGGAGGCGATGGAGTCTTTCTTTGCGATGGATATGATTTGTGGGATGTGGGCGCGAAATTTGAGAGTTGTGGTGTAGGGAGGTGCGGATGTTCTTGTACAACGTAAGGGTATTTGTGGGAGGCCTCGGAAGCGTCCGGCCATGTTGTGGGTCGTGGGTCATGTACGTTGAATGAGTCTTTGCGCCGTCTTCCGCTACCCGCGAGTGGCATCGATCCTCCAAGCACGCCTTCGATTACGGCATTAGTTTCGATTTCGTAGGGCTCTTCAGCAATGTAGAGCGGTAGTGGTGAGACAAGCGATGATGTGTATGTTGAGCTGGAGGCTGATTGTGAGGTTGATTGTGATTTTGAGGAGCTGCTGCTACTCGAGCTCCCTCTCCGGGAATTTTTTGGCCGAACGACGACAAGCTGGGGGTGAGCAGATGACTTAAGTGGCATACGCGTTAAAGTTGGTCCAATGAGGCGCTGTCGCGAGCTTGTATACCGTTTCTTGTCCTTGCTCTTGTTTGAGTTTGAGGTACCGCTATTTTTTGAAGAGCAAGTCGCGTGTTTGGAGCTCCCGCATATCGCGCAAGAAGGTTTGATGTTCTGGAGCTGGAGCTGTGATTGACTGAGTCGCACATAGAGCTGGGTCATGCTTTGCAATGCGTCTCTTCGTGAGCTATCTGAGAGATTGGTCAAGGATTTATAGTCAAGGTTTAAATGGCCCTTCCCGGACTTTTGGTCGTAATTTAGAAAGCTTGTGATGATGGCGACCAGGCCAGTATTTAGCTTCATCAGCGTCTCTGCGAGGGACGCATGTGCAATGGCTGTGCATCGGGTCAGTATTGTGTCACCTACTTGTTGTGATGCGAGGTGCAACTTACCATCTCCCCTTGCGAAAGCCTCTCCCGTCTGTAGGTAGCACGTATCGAAGGCCTCTGCAAGCTCGTACGGTCCTCTTTTTAAGGATTTGGACAATTGTAGCTCATCGCTTGTCGCTACATCTAGTGCTTGACTTTCTTTGCGCGCCCTGCGCTTGCGCCTCCGGTCGCGCAATCTTTTAAACACATTGAGACCATTTGTGAATGCTTGTATGAGCTTCAAGACACAATTGGAAACCTCGGCTTCTTCAGCCTTGTGAGGCGATTTATGATCAATCTTCACCGCCATCGCTAGTTTGCAGTGCAGGAAAGTACAAAGGAGAGAAGAAGCAGATCGGACGGGAGAGGGAATTAAAATAAAAATGTGTGCTGGCTAGGACGCCATTAGCGAAAGTGAAAGAGTCATACATAGAATCCTGAAGCCGTGCTCGAGCGGAAGGCCCGTCGTCGACTGCTAGTTAAGTCAAGCGCAGCCAGCGTGGAGGCCAGGCCTTATCCCGCACCGCCTGCCAACCCATGCAGCTACGTTCAGCCATGTGCTGAGCTCCGCTGCGTTCCTGCATGTATGACTGGGTGCTAGCCATATGCCTCGCACGTAAAGCATACCGTTTCAACCTTATGCTGCGTGTAGCCGCCCAGAGGTCGAGTCTTGGAGGGCCTCTGACGTGTAAGTGGAGGGTGCCCTTCTGCGACCCTGGTCTGGCCTTTCCCACTCAGGCTCGGTAAGCTCCGCACACAAGCTTTTGAGTGGAAGATTCCGAGCATGCATACAAAGTGCATAACAGTTGTCCACTCGAGGTCGTGGCATTGAGGTCTGGGGACCCTTATGTTACTGTGTGGGAGGGCTGTTGTGCGACTACCAACACGGCCTCGCAATTGGCGGGGTCAAAGGAACATGCAGCAAGCGATCGGACATGTGTGGTTCCTCAGAGCCTTGCTTTTCTTTTCTGGGGGTGAAATGTGTCATTGTTCACCGTCTCCGTCTCGAATCAAACGACCAACTGGCAGCTCGCCAGCGGAGCGACCTGGCCTAAACCCAAACGCCACGCTATGCTACATATGCAAACAATGCCCTTGAACCTTACCCCACATCTTTTATTGCCCGTTATCTTCCGCATCTTCAACGCTCACGTTCCGTCTCGTGACGCTTTGTCCTTCCAAGCCGCTTCCCGCAGTTGCCGAACTGGAACTTTCACCTTCAGTTCTCTCAGCGCCGTTACCAAAACTCCAGCTAGATGCAAGTGAACTAGGTTCCGCTGGCTTTGGTGATGAGCCTGCAACTGCACTTGACGTCGTTGCAGCAGTTGACGACGAAGGAATCGTCTCCACTGGCTGTGGTGGCGAAGATGTCGGCCCTGCGCTACTCACTTGATCAGACCGCGGTGCCAGTGCCATAGGCCTCAGTGTCCATCCTTCCGGCAGTGTCAGTCCTGCGGGTACACCAGCATCACCTTGTCTGAGTACGGGGCCTCGGGCAAAGTAGGCTTGCGGAGTAAAGGAGCTCGGCACTTGAGGGTTCAGAGGTGCTATGGGTGGCAGTTCTTGACCATTAGCCGCAGTGAGTCCAGAAGATTGCTGTATACGATTGAGTTCGCCAAGCAGCCTGTGGATAACTTCAAGCTGCTCATGTTGCGCATTGAGCTGTCTGAGCGATTCGACAATGTTGTGTTGGATACGTAATATGTCGGATTGAACATCTGCCGGATGTAAAGCCACGGCACCAGGTAGTGGACCATCAGGTACACTGAACACCTGAGGTAGTGCATGAGATGAATTTGATGCTTGCGTCTGATTTTGCTGGGTTTGGTTTTGTGCACCATTATTCGCTGCTGCCTGCTGACGGAGTTGGTCCATGGCGTTTCTGATGTGGTTCGGGTTACCCTGTTGCTCGGCGGGGATCCGAAGATTTCCCAGCGCAACCCTGAAAGGACCAAAATTGAATACTCGCATGTTAGCCTGAGGTTGGGGATGGTTTTGTTCTCCCCCCACAGGAGCAGGGTGATTCGGTTGGCCCTGTTGCGCCCCAACACCCTGCTGTTGATTACCACGAAGAATTGCCTGGAGCATATTGTTATTTCCGGCCTGATTCTGTTGGTTCTGCTGGCCTTGATTTCCCGGGTCGTTCCTCGTAGCCTGGGCTCCTGATGGCACGAGAACTGGTCGGCGACAGGTAGGGCAGACTTGCTGTCGTTCCAGCCAGCTTCTCAAACAACTGAAATGCAAAATGTGACCACATGGTAACTTCTTGGCTCGTTGCCGTTCATCCATTCGCCGGCCATTCTGTGCGCCAGGCTGCACCCAAGCGCGCATTTCCTCACGGCAGACGATACAGGTGTTCTCTCTTTCAAGTTCTTCCGCAGTTGCGTCTGGATAGCGTGTATTCATATCACGGGTTGCGTTCCTGTACTGGACAAAATCATTCACTCTTTTGATAAATGAGCGAATAGTCATGAAGAGGTCTCTCATGATGTGTATTGGAATTCCGTAGAAGGTCATGAGGATCATGAAGAAGCCCAAATACACGACCGACTTGATGAAGTCGGTCGTGAGATCCAAGTAGAAAACCCAACGTCCTTTCTCTTCCCAGCCAGGGACATCGATTTCGTCGTCGTCGTCGTCACCCTCGTCCTCGGCGCCAGAAGGCGACTGTGTTTGCTCGGCTCCAATAGGCGGGGTTGTTTGTTCTCTTGCAACTCTACGAGCCTCTTCCCTGGCCTTCTCTTGGCGGTGAGTAATCAAAAGCTCGACAAGCGAAAGTGTATATCGTAGCAAAGTCGAGATAGATGCGATGGCGAGTAGAACGTATTCGAAACCAAACATGACCATGACTCCTGGCCGGGAGTCAGACAGTATTGAGTCTATACAGTACTGCATCATAAAGATGTCAAAAGCGACAGAGAGGAGCAATGAGCTTGCTAGGCGGGTGTGGAAGAGCTTTGGGTGCGCAGGAGGCTGCTGTTCTAGGAATTCGACTCTTCCTTCGCCGATCCACTGCCACACTTTGCCAGCAAGCAGACAGAGGAACATAGTGAAGAACCATATGCCGATATCGTCCCTAAAGATAGTCATAGCCAACAGGGTTTCGCTGACGGCAAACCAGGCTTTATCATACAGCTGTTCGGTCTCGATGGGGCGTAGAGGGCCGTAGAACAGGCGCTGGAGCCCATAGCCAAAGATGGCCGCCACGATGAGCATCAGGTTGACTAGGAACATCAACGAGCCGGTGCTCTGTGAGATATAAACAGCCGCAGAGTAGAAGTTGGGCCGCTCGTAGTATGCGCGCAGCAGTACTGCGTTGGCCATGACGGCGGAGCCCTGTATCCATCAGCATTGCCAGGTCCACGCAATATCAGTCTATCGGGGTGGATTGGGTACCGCGACATAGAGCTGGAGGCGGCTCATGATGCAGCAACAAGTCTTATTCGGGGCCTAGAATAGTGCGTGTTTGTCCATTGAGGACGCGAATCAACCACTGAAGGCGTGCGGCGATGTTCCACCGACGCGCCGCAATGCCCAGTCATGGAGTTGGACACGTTTGTATAGAGCACGTGACTAGCGCGGCCCGCACGCTGATGACGCACATGGGTCCGGTAGTTTACCTAAGCCAAAGCCTCCAGTCGCGTTCAACCGTTCAACCTCGGACGGCCAGAATGACTTCATTGACGAGGAAAATGCTCTGCACAGTACGACACGATATTAGCTGCATGTCAGGATCGGTCTGGGCAGAGTATTGGGCGCCCCAGCCCCCGCATTTCAGGTTCAAGATGCGCCTCACCTTCGGGCAGATACTCGGATGCTCTCCAGCAGCCCACAATTTGCTATGGGCCTTCTCCGGTCGTTGCCAGACCAACCCCATAGCCATTCCCCGGGATTAGTGGAGCGATTCTAGGGATTTTCGCTCGCGCCGGCACATTCACAACAGGCGACCTCATCCAGGCCGCCATGTAGGGCGGCGGGGGGCAACTCCGTACTTGTGGACTTGACTGCAGACTGCAGCATCGTGAAGAACTTCAGTGCCGGCGCACAAGAGGCATTACACCAGCCTCGCCTGATTAGTCCAGGTGCGATTCGGTGCACCGACGCTTGAACCCGTCCCGGTCGCCTACAAGAAAATGCCGGGATCTATGACCAGGGCTCTCGGTAAACTGAAAAAAGTGGGGTAATCACTCTCCTTATATCAGTGCTAGATGCCTACAGCTTGGTATCTTCTGGCTGCTACATCTGAAGTGGTTAAGTCTCACTTTTCTAGTTAACTAAGAGCAGGGATTGCACCCCAGTCTAAGCCAATTGTGCACTACACAAGCCAAGAGCCTGGGTCTCGGGGCATGATGGCATCGTTCCTCTTTCCAGCAGATCTTGCTTGGGCCGTTAATCCTAGATACATAAAAGCCTCACATTCCCCATGCTTTCTCTCAGTCCCCCACCGTGAAGCCTCTCTTACCTTTGACGGGTCATGTTTCGGTCAATTCCACTGTTGAGCTTCGTGCTTGGGGCTCTTCCCTCTGGCAAAGCACAAAGCTACGGAGACTCTCAAGAGCTCCAGCTTCCTGCGGTCCTCACAGCTGACTATATCAATACGCTCGGCAACAATAGTTTATTCCTGAGATGGCGACCTGCATACCATTTTATCTCCCCGGCTGGGTGGATGAATGTATGTTCATTTATACACTCATTACTCATACGCTAATTGCATTTAACAGGATCCATGCGGAATGATGTACGATCCTGCTAAAAACAGGTATCATTTGCACTATCAATGGCATCCCAATCACGTCAACTGGGGAAATATTTCCTGGGGCCATGCCGTTTCCGACGACCTGGTGACTTGGACAGACGTAGGAGGTTGGGAAGATGATCAAGCTCAATCAGTTGGCACTGGTCCCAACCCAGACTCCAGAAATAATTCCTATTATGGATTGGGCATTTTCAGTGGTTCGGGCCAGCCATATAACCTGCAAGGAAAGCAGGATGGAACGCTTATCAACTTTTATACTTCTGTCCAATATCTGCCAACAAGCTGGGCACTCCCTTATATCAAGGGCACAGAGAAGCAAAGCGTTGTAATCTCCAAGGATGGAGGTGAGTCATGGGAACAGTACGCAGGCAACCCTCTTCTATCAAGCCCGCCCGAGGGCTGGAACATCACCGGATGGCGCGACCCTTTTGTTGAACCCTGGCCTGAAATGGACGCAGTGTTGGGGCAAGATGAGCCGCATTGGTATATGGTGCTGGGATCTGGTATCAAAGGAGAGGGTGGAGGTGGCCGCATCCCATTTTACAGTGCTCCAGCATCTAACTTAACTGATTGGACCTTTTTGGGCGCCCTGTGGGAGCCAACGCGAAACGGAACACTAGGCTCTCTCCTTGAGACAGGCACATACGGATTTAACTTCGAAGTATCGAACTTCTTCTCGATCACTGATGCAGATGATGATGTCCACTATTACACTCTAATGGGCACCGAAGGAGGAAATTTGACTTGGCATCCACGTAATCAGTGGGGCCTTTGGAATGAAGGTCTCATCACCAGACGCGAGAATGGATCTGCCGAGTTCACTCCCGTATCTGGAGGTGTTATCGACTCAGGTCTGTCGTATGCCGTTACTAGTTTCCTCGATACTAAGAATAACGCATCGCGTCGTATTCAATGGGGTTGGGCCAACGAAGAAAACAACAATTTTGCACTTCTACAGGCAGGTTACCAAGGTGCTATCACTCTACCGCGAGAGATGTATGTCATCAAGTCGAGGAACCTTGTTAATGCCGATGGAGGATTGACAACAAAGGGCAACACGCGTCTCGTTGAACATAAGAATGGCACATTCACTGGATATACTCTTGGTGCTCGCCCAGTCCTAGAAGTTGTCGAAGGGTTCCGCAATGGCGCTGAGCGCAAGATCATCAATACCAATACTTATACAAGCAGCCAAATGGCTGGAAACGGTAGTAGTCATATGGAACTGAAGGTATCACTTAGCAATGCTACAGGCCCAGCAGGTGTTGTCATAGCCGCGTCTCCTGGGGGCGAAGAGCAAACTGTCATATGGTATAGCCCCGACAACTACACTATCAATGTCGATCGCTCGAAGTCCTCGACCATCAAGGAGTTTGCCAATTACACTATGCTTGGATACTTCTACCCTTACACCTTCGCCAACGGGACACAGGAGTCGTTGAATATGGACATTTTTGTGGATGGCTCATTGGTCGAAGTCTATATCAATGTGAGTTGGCCACTTCAGTCTCATTTGAAAATCGCTAATTATTCACAGGACCGATTCTGGCTTACAACTCGCATTTACCCTGCCCGACTTGATAGCACTGGATATGGTGTTTGGGTTGGCCAAAATTCGAGTGTTAAGGCATCTGGTATGACTGCTTGGAACCTGGACAAGGCAAATGCCTGGCCTAATCGACCGCGCAACTCGAGCAGTGAGCTCATTTTCGACACGCCAGCAGAGACTAATAACTATCAGTGGTGGACTGGTTCTTAAACAACCACTTTTTGGCGGCTGCTAGTCATGACGCTATACTACACGTAGACACGTGTATACATACTGCTTGAGGATTATTAATGATGAATGGATGTATATAGGAGATAGGAGATAAAGATAATACCTTGTCCCTTAGCTTATCCTGTGCTTCGGCCTAGGGATCCGCTTTGCCGTAGCGTCCTTTCTCTAGTGTGTAATTCGAAAAGCTAGCCAGCAAAATCTGAGGAATGCTTAATAGGACCCTGCGGACTCCCCACCCTGAGCGCCAACCTTCCACCAAACTACGTGTGTATCCGTCTCTCAGTCAACCGGAAAAGTGAGACTTAATTACTTCAGATGTAGCGGCCAGAAGATACTCAAACTACCTAGAACCTTTCTTTTAGGTATCTACAAGTATGGCTAGAGGAATGTACAATTCCTAATCAAATTGTTTAGTAGTATATAATCTATTGTAGGCATCTAGCACTGATATAAGGAGTGTGATTACCCCACTTTTTCAGTTTACCGAGAGCCGCCACGCTTGTCTACCACCGGATAAATTGGTAAGCAAATGGCTTGCACCGTCCGAATATGGCGACGATGTTAACTGCTTGATACTAGTGTAGGATATAAAGTCTTTCACCGAGAGGACGGCTTTGCACTGCTTTATGGCACAATTACGATACTTAGCATAACTCGACAACCCCGCATCTTTCGAGCTTTCTAACCAACAGTGAACGTCAAAAATATGGTAGATGCCGAAAAACAGTACCAACTCTCGCAGGAACAAATCAACCACTTTCTAGAACATGGCTGGATCAAATTGACAAATTGCTTCACAAGAGAACAGGCCGAGGATTCACAGAAGACACTATGGACGCGGTTGGGTATGGACTCTCAAGACAAATCGACATGGTAAGTACCATGATCACCCATTTTTCCACACATTCTCTGCGGATAGTGTATTCTAGCCCTCTAGGAAAAAATAAAGAAAATCAGGCCTGACTTTCAACAGGCATACGGAACGCACAAATATGCCCTTCTTCAACAAATTTGTGGTTTCCGACTTTGCGCCAAAAGCATGGGGCGGTATCTGTTCGTTGCTTGGTGGTTCTCAACGCGTAGATTCAAATGCTTCAACTTGGAAGGACAGCTTCATTGTCAACCTTGGTACACCTGAAGGCCACAATACTGTCATCAAACCACAACAGCTCACGCGTTGGCATTTGGATGGCGACTTCTTCGTCCACTATCTCGACTCGCCGGAGCAGGCACTTCTTGTTATTCCGCTTTGGACCGACATCGTCCCTGGGGGTGGCGGAACATATATCTGTCCGCCAGCGATTGAGACAGTGGCAAAGTGGTTGTACGCAAATCCAGAAGGGGTCAGTCCGCGCATGACGCCGCGGGCCCAGAATCCTACGTTTGTGGAAAAGTCCGGGCTTACGTGGTTCAACGATTTGGCAGCGACTTTCCCAGATTCTGCGTTTGTTGAGGTGACCGGTAATGTTGGAGACGTGTATCTGCTTCACCCGTTGATGTTGCACTCGGCGTCGAACAATCAGCTCCGTAAAGTACGCGTCATCACTAATCCACCGGTGTCTTTAAAAAGGCCTTTTGTATTTGATCGAGCGGACGGGAAATATAGCGTAGTTGAGAGAAAGACATTGAGAGCGCTCGGCAAGGAAAGACTTGAGGGATGGAAGATTACGGCAGAGAGACAGAACTTGGTTCCCGAGCGGGTGAGGCTGCAGGAGGAAATGAAGAGGAAGGAGGAAGAGAGGTTAAGAAAGTTTCGGGAGGAAATGGAGAGGAAGGAGGAGGAGAGGTGAAGAAAGCTTTAGGAGGAAATGAAGAGAAAAGAGGAAGAGGCTTCAGGAGGAAAAGTGAAGCCGGGTCGAAGTATGCGATAACTTAGAGAGATATGATAGGTTGTTATGCGGACCCTATAGTCCATAGTTTGCTTGTTTATTACCAGACACTACTCACGGAGACAGTTGATAGATATGTGTGGCTTTCTGCGTTGTAGCGAAGGTAGCCATCTAAAAATATGCTTGGTAGCAATGGCATGATACTTGCGTCTGCGACATGGAAACTCGTCACCCGGCGCACGCACAGGTTCCCATCTGCCATCACCCTACCTCAGTTGGCATTTCTCAAGTTTGTGACCTTGACCGATACGTTGTAGGAGTGTGCGAGCTGTGCAGATTGAAGATCGATACAGCTCACGTCCGAATCAAGTAAGTCATTTCTTGTCACAAAAGTCTCTTCCTACAAGACTTGAAAGGTGAAGAGACTCCATTGAATGCTAATGCTTGCACATGTAAGAGATATGCTGAATGTGATCATGCTATGGAGACGCACAAGTCAAAACCCTGCCCCAAAGCGCCAATTACTTTATACTACAAACTATGAGGCTACTATCATTTCGGTCGTTGGAAAGGATGCGCCTCAGTATTCAATACCCACTCATCTAAGCTCACAACATCCTCCGTCTCAAAAAGCAGGAAGAAATATTTAAGAGTTTCTGCCAACCAGAAACTCTCCATAGAATCATCCAAAGAGGGTAGTGATCTTGTGATATCATCAATGGCTGAGTTTCCCCACTTGGTGGATGTATGCTGGTCGATGGCAAGGAACATGCGCCACCCGGCTTCGCGCCAGTGCTTATCGCCGGTGATACGGTACATATACCAGACAGATTCGATGGCTTCTGGGCTAGAGGGAGTTATTAAATGGAAACCAGTATCTTCAATTTCAACTTACCGAAGAATATAATTCCGGGCCCCGATCTTCGTGACGCCTATTGGCAATCGTTCCTCTTTGAGTCTGTTCTGCACGTAGTCCTCGTGGTTTAGTGGTGCAACGGGCGAATAAAGATACGGAAATACAGGAAGAGTTTGACTGGGCAGGGGCTCCGCTTCCTCTACATCGAGTGAAGGTTGAACCCTTGTTGGCGGGCTCTCAGGATCAACTTCCAAGACCGAATATCGATTTTTGGAAGGGGCGGCCGAGAAAGAAGGAACAGCCTGGGGCTCTGCATCGTCTAGTAGATCTGTAAGCTGACGTTTGTCCAAGGCATCAGCTATAGCTGGGGTCTGAGTAGCGAGTACTGGAAAGCTAGGGTCGACAGCCGGCTTTGGGGGTGCGGTCATAGCAGCGAGCTGTTCCTCATACCATGACGAGGCAGATGCTAGTTGCGATTGGTAAACCTTCAGCGCTGTTTTGTAGCTTTCAATGCGGTAATCGGATTGTGGATCGAGTGTGTCAAAGTACAGCGTTTCGTTCCAGGCGCATTCTTTTACACTCTCGCATGGTACCGTTTCAAATGCCTCTGGCATAATGCCGGTCTGCGTCATTTTGTAACTCCAGACACACCCTTCTGTTAATTTCCTGGCAATCTCTAGGTCATCGGGGCGATTAAAAATCTTCGCACCCATGCCAAACATACCACCAGCAAAGCAAGTCAGGTGGGCATTCTCGCCTTCTAAGTCACCGCTTATTGTCTCGTCCACATTTGAAGGAACCTGTAATTTTCCACAGAAGAGTATGTCGTCTCCCTTCGGAAGCATGGGTCGAAATATCAGATGTTCCTTTACCACATCCATAGACTGCTCGTACATCGTCCGGTACTTCTCAATGCGACCACCTAGAAGCATATACTGTTTCGGCAAATATTCGTATGTTGAATCTGACATACCACCTAGGGTGTACTCCTCACGACCGTAGTCGGATGTTGAGGCGAAGCCCTGCTCTATGCACTCTTGAGACTTACGTATGGTTGTTGCAACTGATGGGGTCTTTGCTGGTTCTTCATTACTGACGATGGAATTAGATTGAGATGATTCGTCAAAATCAACATCAAGTTGCCGTCGTTCTAGAGGCTCGCCCTCCCAATTACGGACAACTCCTTTACCGACATTGCCCGGTGTGGATGCGTCTTTGTCGTTGGGTGCGACATAGGTAGGATTGGCCCCATTTGGTGTCAGCACAATTGGGTCTGGCAACTCCAGGGGAATATATTTCTTGCCCTCGGGGGAGAGTGGCTCTGTGGGCGAAGGAGCAATTGGAGTGTCCACTAATACCTCTGGGGCCATTAGTGGTTTCTGTGGGAGGGAAACAGCCACTTTTCCACAACCTGAAGCATCTAAATACACTGGCCACATACCAGGAAGCCTTGTCTTATTTTGGAACTCTTCGAGATTATCCGTGATCCGTGCAATGGCATCGTAGTATTTGTGCTCCCCAGTGAGCTGTGCCAGCCGGGTGAACTCCATCGATAACGAGCCAATTTCTGCCAAGACTACGCGGGTGCCAGCCCGATGTTTTTGTGACGCAAATTGGGGTCTCCAATAGAAAGCCATTTGAGGCATTCGATTCGGTGTGTCGAATGCACTTATGAGCACCTCGGCTAGCTCTACTGCCTTATCTAGTAGATTCTTGTATTTGTGATTGCTGATGTCGTACGCTGCAATTAGGCCTCCAAGGTAGCGGATTGTAGTCTCGAATAACGGAATGTCGGCACGAGGTGTGGTGGTGAAATCGATTTTATCCACAGCCTTAGCAGCCTCCTCGAATTCGTCCTTCAGCCCCATAATCCACAATGTGTCAAGAGAATCGACCAGCGTAGCGCCCCAGTTTGCAAAGGGATCTTTGTATGTCCCAGATTCGGGCTTGAGCTCATCGTGCATCCACGCATGTTTTTTGTATCCGTTCCATGATTTTTGGAAAACTTGCTTGACCTTATCGAGCTTCGCTAGCCGTTCGACTTTCTCCGTTTCATCTTCCGATCTAAATTTAAATTGTATCTTGGGTATCGCCCTGGGCTTCCCACTTGGTAGTTGTATAAAAGACCGAGAAGGAACTGGGAACTTCTCAGGTAGCTTCAACCAGTGAATTGGCTCAATGCTAGCCGATAGCGCGAATTTGTCCGATACAGGAGCAGGATTGATGTGTGGGTTGGGTCGCATCGGTGTCGGGATAGAGGGCTTTTGGGCCGATTTATGTATTACGGTATGACTCGATCGCGGTGGTGGAGGTGCAGGCGTAGAGATTTCCTTTACCGGAGGTGGTGTCTGCGGTGCTTGAGTTTGGCTTGCTGCTGGGATGTGCATCTCAAGCTTCTTCGTCTCGTGTGCCACCGGAGGGCGAGGCCTAGAACCAAAACCCAGTGCATCCTCGGCCTCACTCTTCAACTCGGCTGCTGTCGAAGCAGCCTCCTGCCATGTCGTACTCGATGCCCCAAACTTATACAATGCAAAAATAGTGAAAACAGCGAATACCAAGAAGACGCGGTATCTTCTGTATCGAAACATGGCCTAAGGAGCGTAGTAGAATCAAAAGCCGCGCGCTGGATGAGCTGAAAGGAACGAAAGATTAATGGGGGCGACGTCACTATGTTGCAATCGCCATCTAGTCTGAATGCGCGAAGAGGAAGGAGGGCAGGGCGAACCGGTGAAGAGACAGATGCCACCAAAACACCCTTGGAGGCAGAGGCAAGGTGTCTCGCACTCGTGGGCCGGCTTGGCCTTCTCCAAGACCCTGTCCTTATATGGTTAGTTTACCTCTTTGTCCGCTCGCCCCGCAACAAGTGGGTGATCTGATGCGACAGTGGACCTGTAGGAGCCGCCTAGAGAGAAGGCGCGATGGTGAGCATCAACATGAATAGAATATAGACTAAGCACCAATTCCTTTCGCCAAAGACGCGTTTCTCTATTGATCTTGGTGTGTCAAGTCGCCCATGGTAGGTTTCCTATTCCCCATCAGCGCCCCATACGCTGGGCAGCATTCGTTTAGCGGGCGCTCTAAATTTAAGCTTAAACCACCCTGGCAGGAACACGGCTTGCGCACATCGCCTCACCGTTCTATAGCCCCCAGTCGTGCGCCATGCAAGGCATATACTTGAGATTGTCTTCACGTTGGCGAGTAAACATAGAGGCTGCAGGCACATACAAGAGTAACTTTGCTTACACTCCACTACATCTTCACAGTTTGCATTAATTTCGAGACGGGCGATTTGCCGACAATGATATCAACAGATTTTTTTAATTTATTCTTGTCGAGCCGATATAGTGCTACGGACCAAGAAGAAGCGCATTGTGGTCAGGTGCAGTATCCTGATTTTATAGCTTCGTCTAGGATGACGCGAAAATCGGTCGTGTCATTACCCTTCGCCTGGCTCAGGCTGTCGTCCCATTTGCCGTGCCTTCAGCATTTCATCGCATAGCAACAAGTTGGATGCAATTCCAGTAGCTGATGCTATGCAATTGCGTAGCACCCGGAACGAATCGTATACACCTTCTTGGGTTGGGTCCATAGCTTCGCCTGTCGCAAGATTAAGCCCCACAACATTCCCTTCAGCATGTTCGTCCTGTAGCGCGGCCACTAAAAGAATGTTAGGAACAAGTTTCTTCCTAATGAATTATCACTCACAAGAATCTTGAATGTCGTGACCAGAATTGGCCGCTAGCGTCTTTGGGATGATAAGGAGAGCGTCTGCAAAGGCTGAGACACCCCATTTTGCCTTTCCCTTTACTGTTTTCTTGAATTGCTCGCTTTCGAGATGTGCTGCACAAGCGACTTGGAAAGAACCGGCTCCGGGGACTACGCTCTTGTCGACAATCATATTGTATACACTCCGTAAGCCGTCCCGTACGGCATCTTTGATCTGGGAGATCGTGTGCGAATTTGGTCCTTTGATAAGCAATGTAACTGATTTTGGCTCCTTGACATCTTCGATGAAGGTGTATTTCTCCTCGCCGAGCTGGTGCTCGTAGACGAGCCCTGCCCAACCAAGCACATCCGGAGTCAAATCATCAACACTGTTTTGTGCAGTGCCACCACACACAAGCTGAAGACGCTCCATATTTCTGCGTTTCGCTCGCCTCAGCGCAAAGATGCCGTTCTTAACAAGCACATCCAAACTGAGGGGGTCGATGCCTTTTTGATTTATTATGACGAAACCCTTCTTTGGGTCATCACCGCAAACCTCTTTCTTCAGCTCAATAATCTTCCTGAGCTTTTCGTCAACGAATCTTCGCTCGCTCTCGACAAGCTTCTCCCTTTGCTCAGCACTCGAGTAATAGAAACCGGAATTGATTTCCGACTTCTCGTATTCCAGACTGACGTTGAGGGTGAGGATAAAGGCATTCTCGACTCTCTTAGCCATATCAGGATGCCTTGCGCCGTGATCCAATGCCAGCCCACGGATGAGCTGTGTATCTGCGGCGGTACGGTGTTGCATAGTCATTATCTCCACCATGTGCAAATCCGGTTTTGCCGGTGCCTGGTAGATGGCGAGGACGGAATCAACAATGTCGGGTGTGAGTTGTTCAGCAAGGGAGCTATCGAGCTTCGTTGATAATGACGTCCGGGCGACGGATAGCAGAAGTTCTCGATCGACCTCTTTCTCGAGCTTGAATTCATCAAGAAACTGCCTGTTGTTAATTCGGCTTTCCTAGTAGCTCATCAAACTCCCACAAACCTTCAGTGCCTCCGTCTTTGCAATATCGTATCCGTCCGTGATGACTCGGGGGTGGAGGCCCTCGGAAATATAGCGGTCCGCTTGCTTTAGGAGCTCTCCTACTAGCAATACAACAGATGTTGTTCCATCACCTGTTATATCGTCTTGGGCGGTCGCGGCTCGTGCAATCATGACCTATGGCCGGTCAGTACATCGATACCGCCTCAGAGGGAGGTAAAAGTACGGCAGTTGGGTTTTGAATTTGCTGGTGTAATGTTAGTCCCATCTGGCCATGAAAGCTCGCACACAGGTACAAACCATTTCCTTTAGCAGGACGCTTCCATCCTTAGTGAGCTTGATCTGAACGTGTCTGTTAATAGCCAACCTATGATCAGACGATATGTTCCGAACTTACTCCTCCAGCGCCATCAACAAGCCTGTAAAGTGTCAGCTTGTTTCCGAGAATGATCGAGATTGGGGTTTTTACATCTTCAGCGTTCCGCGGGGCCCTAAATTAGAAGCCAGCACCTAATAGATAGTTTAGAATGATTTTCCCGAGCTACTAATGGCCTCAACTACCTGTTGTAAGCCCTCGCCGGCCGAAATGTTGACGCGTAGAGCTTCCCCGCGCCTCTGTGGATTGGTTAGCGATGCCTGCGACGAAATAAAATAGCGTGTGACTAACCCTCGACTCCGCCTTTGGATTAAGTAGCTGTGCGGCTGACATGATGAAAAGACTCTATAGGTTATCGAGAACCAGGCAGAGCGCAGTGCAGTAGAAGGAGAACCAGGCGTGTTTTGGCGGGGTCTGATAATTCGCGTTGCATAGATGTTGGAACTTTTGGAACCTTTCCTAGCGCGACGCACGGGCCTCTGGATTCTGAGCTTTTTTTCAACTCCGGACACACTTTGATCATCACCTGTACTTGTCGTCGCAATCGTTCGACAACCCCGAATAGCTCAGCGCACTTTTAATAGAGACGAGCTCTACATTTGGCGACTCAAAATGTCAATTGACTACCTGCTGCACGAAAGCCCTCTGGGCTATGCGGTACGTGACAGAGCTTGCCCGCAACCCTGCAACTGCGTGTACTAGCTGCTAACGTGCGATTTGTAGGTCTTCAAGGTCGTCCTCCAACCCGACACGATCGGAAACCGTCTTCAAGAGGTGCAGAAAGCTGTGCAAGACCTCGACAAATTCGGCAAGACGGTTGAGCTCGTTGGCCTGGCGCCTTTCCAAGGTACCCAGGATGCACTGCAGGAGATCAACGATATTAGTGAGGGTATCTTGTCGGATTTCTTGCGCGCAACGCTGGAAACAAATCTACCTAAGGCTGGCAAGAAAAAGACTGTCACTCTAGGTGTCAGTGAAAAGAACCTCGCTGGTAGCATCAAAGCTGCTTTCCCCAACCTCTCATGCGAGACTAGCGACACCTCGGAAGTTGTCGCGGACCTCCTCCGTGGGTTGCGCCAGCATTCTGGTAAGCTTATCAAGAAGCTGCAGCCTGGGGACATTGAGAGGTCCATCCTCGGTCTCGGTCATGCATACTCGCGCGCCAAGGTCAAGTTCAGCGTTCAGAAGCAGGACAATCACATTATCCAAGCCATCGCCACGCTCGATCAGGTTGATAAAGATGTATGTTGGTATTACCAACTCAGAAGAGAGCAGATACTGACATGCTGTAGGTGAACCAGTTTAGCATGCGCCTGCGCGAAAACTACGGATGGCATTTCCCGGAACTGTCGAAAATCATCTCCAACAATGACCAGTATGCTAAGATCGTGCTTGCTATCGGTAACAAGTCACGGCTTACCGATGATGACCTTCATGATCTCGCAGCCGTTGTCGATGATGACGAGGGTGTTGCCCAGGCCGTTATCAAGGCAGCCCGCACAAGCATGGGACGCGACTTGTCTGAGCGTGATATGGAGATGGCCATGTCCTTCGCTAAGCGCACGGCATCTCTCGCGGCCTACCGAAAACATCTCTCCAACTACCTCAGCAACAGGATGAACCAGGTTGCTCCTAACTTAGCTGCTCTTATTGGTGATACGGTCGGAGCGCGTCTTATCTCAAAGGCCGGCTCATTGACCAATTTGTCTAAATATCCAGCGTCGACCGTTCAGATTCTAGGCGCAGAGAAAGCACTTTTTCGAGCGTAAGTGCACTGGGAACTTCAGCTCAGAGTAAGGCTAACAAGCAGACAGCCTGAAGACTAAGGGTAACACGCCAAAGTATGGCCTTATCTATCATTCGTCCTTCATCGGCAAGACTGGTGCCAAGTCCAAGGGCAGAATATCACGCTTCCTTGCGAACAAGTGCTCTATTGCATCAAGAATTGACAACTTTTCCGACACACCAACATCGAAGTTTGGCGAGGCCTTGAAGCGCCAGGTTGAAGACAGGATCGAATTTTATGCTTCTGGTGCGCCACCCGCGAAGAATTCAGCTGTCATGCAAGCTGCCATGAATTCTGTGTTGGCCGATATTGGTGTCGAGGACCCCACGGCTACCGCTGCTGAGGATGTTGAGATGGCAGATGGTATCACTGCAAACGCCACGGAACAAGCGGTCCGCAAGGAGAAGAAGGAGAAGAAAGACAAGAAAAAGGACAAGAAGTCGAAGCACGCCGAGGAAGAAGTGTCAGAGAAGAAGTCCAAGAAGGATAAGAAGCGGAAACACGCGGATGAGGAGGATGGCGAAAGCAAGAAGAAGAAGAACAAGAAAAATAAGGCATGAGGGTACGACTGCCTGTGTATTGGTAACTTTTCTGCATTGCTCGCTAGGGCGTTTCAAGGTGGGGGTGTTTGTGGCGTTGGTTTGGAAGCTCTGAATCCATCTCTCATGGTGCAACAACCATGGAGACATGCGGATGCGGAAGATGGATTTGCGTGGTACATACCAAGCTCTTTTTTAATTGATCTTTGAAACGGAAAAGCAGAGAAATGTACAGTGAACTGAAACGCGCACGCAATGTAACGTTTGGCCATTTTTGCATCATGTGAATCTAAGCAGCCCGAAATAAGCAGGCAAGCAGGCGGGGGTTCGATTGTTCAATTCGATGGCGTCTGTCTGTTCCTGGATGCTACATGGCACCCGCACCAATCACGGCGGCGCAACCCCTGTCGCGATCGGAACATGCGCACGGGCCAGATCAGCCACATGCACGCTCAAACCGAAATGCAGAAGCACGTTGAAACCTCGATACATCAAAATCGGTCGCCCGCAGTCTGTCGCTGCGATGCAACTTGCGAGGGCTGCGTAGATGGACATGCATGCATCGATGAGCGCAGCATCTCCTAGCCGGATTTGCGTGGCACCTAGCTCGTGATGCAATCAGCGCCAGGCGGCTAATGCGCCTCTTGGGACGTCGTATGATGGAACGAAGTTAAGGCTAGGGAGGCTGTTACGCATCTGCACACCATACTGGCACTGGCACCGGGGAACTGCACAGCATCCAGAAGACTCTGAGCTGGGGCGGGCTGGGGAGACAGGACTGCAGAATGGTTGAAATGCTTCTCGCTCTTGACCCCGAGCAACGGCACCCGCCCCAGCTTGGTTGGCCGACAGACGCCGGAGACTGTCAGTCTGGTAGTCTCACAGTCGCAGGCAGCTTGGAGGGCCGCTCCTCTGGCGTAGAAGTGATTTTCTGTAGTCGCAACCAAGCACGGGCGCTGTCCTCAATCGCGTTTCCATATATCAGACCGGACTGCCCCTTCTTTAAACACGGCAACCTCGCCCTCCCTTTCCTTTCCTCTTTCTCTCTTCTTCTAGATTCCCCGTGTCTTTTGTCGCGCTGCAAATACCCATTTCATCATTGCTGCCTTTGCCGTGGTCGAGGCCATCAAACTCTCATTAGGGGGCTAAACTTGGTGTTCCTTTCCGTGCGACAAACTCTCCTAGACGTGTTCCCGAGTTCGGCTGTCGGCTACACGCCCGCTTTGGTGTTCTTCCACGCTATAGCCGTGCCCGCTATTCACAACTTTTTTTGGTGTTGAGACTGCGCACGCCCGCGCAGCCAGCAAACTGCAGCCTGCAGCAAGGTCGACTGTCCGCACTATCCAGCTCCAGTCAACTTCATTCACCCTCTATACCTCTAGCTCCTTTTAAATGAGCTTTGAATTTTAGGCTGCGCTTGATCTACGCCATGGACAATGATGCATCGTCGCCTGGAAGTTTGAGCTCACCACCACATTCTCCAGAGCAAGGAGGCACGCCAAATCCTACAATGCGATCATCAACACATGCAGGTGGCAGTGGTGTTACCGTAGGCGGACCTAGCACACCAACCCCTGCAAACGCAACCTCGTCGCCAGCGCCGCGAGGGCTTACAGCATCCGGACAGCCACGCAAGAAGCCAGGACCAAAACCCAAGCCAAAAGACCCCGGCGTACCAGAGCCAGAGAAAAAGACTAGGAAGCCAAGGAAAACGATTGAGCCAAAGGAAGCCCCAAAAGATACACCTGTTCAGCCAGTGCAGCGCAAAAGAAGAACCAAAGCATCCTCGGATGCACAGGAGACTGCGCCATCACAACCACCACCGCAACCACCGCAACCACCGCAACCACCGCAACCACCGCAGCCACCACAACCACTGCAACCACCCCCAGAGCTTGTTGAAGAGAAGCCGCCCGCACGGCCGTCGCCCGTACCGCAATCAAGACCCAGCGAGCCAGTGCCAAAACCACAACCCGAGCAACCACGCCCATTAGGTAATCCAGAGCCCACAATCCACAACAACCCAAACCTTTCCCACATCAGCGTTACGCCTTCCACCCAACGACCAACCAGTTCAGGGCAACGATATGATCCCATTCGAGGTGGTGTGTTTGAATCGAAGCCTCAAGCACCAAGCGTGCCACCACCGGTGTCGCCGCCGCTTAACCGTGCCAGTGCATCTCCCTCAATCACAAGTCTGATTGACCCACCATCTGCCTCCAACTCTTTCTACTCGCATCCTGTCAAGCATCAACAGCCAGTTTCAGTAACTTCTGCCCCAGTGTCTCCTGCCGGTTTCTCAGTACGACCAGGGTCGGTCTTTCCCTCACATGATATTCCAGCTCAACCGCCACAGCAGTTGCAACCCCAGCCCCAAATACAGTCTCAGGCACCACAGAATTATCCCATCGCGCCAGCACCAGTCCCTATGGAAATCGATTCGGAGCCAAGCAAACAGACATCGATTCCCATGACCAAGTCCAACTCCACCCGTTCAGCGACCCCATCGCACTCTAATGCCCCAACACCACCTGCCAAAGCTGCCCGCCAGAAAGAGGCACCACCACCAATGCCAACTGGTAGCGGCCTCCTATCCGGCACGCCATTTGGGCCCGTCGCAAGCTCCAATGGAACATCAGAGGCTCAAGGAACCAACATCTGGCTGACATTTAATCTAAAAGGACGCGAAAACTTCACCATCAACTTCGCCCAAGAAGTCGAGAACAAATATGGTTTCGCCGCCTTGCATCCACGTGTCGCTGCGCGCAGGGAGCGTCAGCGCCAGATCACAGCAGCCGGTGCCGCTCTCGAACGAGCCGCAGGCGGAGTATCAAACGACGATATGTCAGTCGATCTATCAGAGAACGAGAGTAACGTCGAGATGGGAGGCATGGATGACGAGACATCTGCCCGCGAAAATGGTACCAAGAAGCGACGCAAGAGAAAGCAGGAAGATTACGATAAGGAGGACGATTTCATCGATGACGCAGAACTGGCATGGGAACAACAAGCACTAATGGCCAAGGACGGCTTCTTTGTCTACAGTGGCCCACTCGTCACCGAAGAGAAGCCAGCTATTGAAAGGTACGTTCCTACCGAGTTCCTTTCAATATATACAATCTCACTAATAGTGAACAGAGCTGATGGAACTGTGCGGCGAGGACGCGGACGGGGCCGGGGTGGTACGGTGCGAGGAGATGCGGCAGGACGGGGCCGTGGTCGAGGAGGAGGCACTGGCTCTCGCGGCGGCTCCACGGTTCGGAAACCTCGTGTGACAAAGGCTGACCGTGCTATGATGGAGCAGGAGAAGAAGGAGCGTGAAAGCATGGCCGCAAATATTGCTGCAAAGCAGCCAATAGCAGCTTACTCTGGCCAAAGCAGCGCGGCCTAATTCCTTTATCGGCGTCACTACTGAGTTTTTAATAGCCGCTAGCTACGGTTAGCTAGTTCCTAAGTCATATGGGAGCAGGCACGAGGTGTTGAGAGACAGTTGTTTCACTCAGATCCGTTTCATACACCGCACGCAACCTCTGGAGCAGAGTCAGTTGCACATATGAGCGAGATACGTATGTAGCATTTTGTTATGTTACCTAGTAATACACTAAGAAATGAGCTTTGTTTTGTACATGCGCTACCGTGAACCAGGTGTTATCTCCAGCTCCATCGTATCTACCCTGTTTGCTTCCCGATTACCCGTGTAAGTACTTCCATCGGCCTAGCTCTCTAGATGTGACTCGCTTCACGGAATTGCATACATATTGAGTTTCTCGATAATGCATGCCACTGTTACATTATTATATACTTGGGATTGTCACGAGGATCTATACTCGGCCAAACTACACCTCAACCCACATCTCCCGCTTCACTCTGCATCCTCCGGTGCAACAGGCGCTGTATTGTCCACCTGAATTCCACCACGCTTCTTCTCCCTACTATCATGGAACGGCAGTCTCCAGCCCCCTTCTTGCTCTGGAGTGCTGAGCCACAGCCTCATCAAATGCCGTCTGGGCGCTGGGGGAGGGAAGTCCCTGTACGCAGTCCTCGCATGGAGAACATGGTTATTTGAGAGGAATTGGATGTCGCCAATACCGAGAACCATGTGCAATGCGAGCTTGAGGCAAGTGTCCTCGAGGACCTGAGCCGCACGCTGCTGTTCTGCAGAGAGTGCGGGGATGAGACCGGCGTCGGAGAAGCGAGTGAGGGACTTGATATAGTAAGGATCCCATCTGTATTACTATCAGCCATCACCGTACTTTTTAGTGCTATAGACGAGGGTATCATACTTGGAGTACACCCTTGGGTTATCCCCTGTCTCCAAATAAAACACGCTGGTCCTGATCCATTCCTGCTGTCCCTTGCTCGTTTCTCCCTTGCGATCAAAGTACCAGATCGGCTGCGTCAAAAGTTTTGCAACATCCGGGTTGTTCTTTTGCAAGTCATTCCAAACCGAATGACTGCTCACCTATATCGAAATCAGCACTGTCTGGCATCTCGACTTAAGACTTTGGAGTTGCTTACAAGATCACTTTCGCCCCCCTCAAGCGCCTTCGCCACACACAGCAGGCCCACAAGGTCCGCATCGTCAGCATGGAAAAACTGCCGCGCATTGGTGCGGTAAATGCGCACTTTATCGATTGCAGTAGCATCTTCGCCCAAGTCCTTGACGTGGCCAAGAACGTGGCCGCGCGAGTTTTGCGAGACAAAGTACTGCAAGAAGCAAATTAGTATCACAATACGGTCTCAAACGCAAGGCCGCCCGAAACGAAAAGAAAGCACACGCACCCCAAGATACGTCCCGAGCCCCATGTATGCCACGGCGGATTTTCGGTTTCCCCACTCTGTTACAGGAAGGCCTTTGAAGAGGATGAATCCTTTGCCATCAATGAGGTCCCTGCGTAGGGGCTCGAGGAATTTGCTGAAATTCTTCAAAGCGAATTTTTCTTTTGTGATGCCTGTCAACGGGACGCTACTCTTGAGAAATGTGTCTGCTGCGTCGCCGATTTCTTGTATCTCTTCGGCTGTGAATAAATGGGTCCAATGTTCTGGGTTGTTTGTATATTCGGTTTTGTCCCAGGCTGTTGACTGAGAGAGATTAGCTCTATGGCGGTTCGGAGTAGAGCGCCATGAAGTAGGAGACATACGCCAGTAATCTCTTTGGGAAAATCTGTGTATGGGTGGAGGTAATCGTAAAGGGGTTCATGTTGGCCTGATGTCTTTATTCCGTCAGGGAAGATGTGACTCGGTGCATTGTTGTTGGATATCTTGTTCGAGAGCTCGTGTGGCGCAGTAGGCGCAGATGTTGCCAAAGCAGGAGCCATGTTGTCAAAATAGTCGTCTTTCTTTACTTAACAGATAGAGAGGTTTAGTAGCTATTAGTAACGTATGTTGAACTGCTTATTATGATTTGGTGTCGCTCAGCTCACAAATTCAGTCTGCCCAACCGAAGCACAAAATAGGCCGCCACGGACGCTTTATATCTATTTTGCACCACTGACTGTTCAAGCCTGAGACCCACCCCCGATGGTATCATCTTTGCTCAAACTTCCCGTTGCGATAGTTAGCCTAGATTGCGTGATTCCCGTCGTTCATGGTTCAAGATGCCGAAAGGAGTTCCTTGCCCCACCATTAGATGCGGGCACCAACGCGATGTACGCAACCAATTGAGCATCATTTCTCCGGCGGGAAAGACGATGAAGTGAGGCTACCTTATAACAGCCATCGCGGGGTCAGCGTAAAATCGAAACGGGTTGGGAGTAGCCCTTCAATGACTTCAATTGTTCTACTACGTGCAACACAACTAGTAATAATCTGATAATTTTGAGCATTGTTTCAATGTGCTCTATGCAAACGCCTATCATGTTCGTCCAGTCTCGAAAGGTGCACTGCTCGTACCTAGTTTCGGTTATTTAATGTATAACCACGCGAGGGGCAACACACGCGCAACGTACAAGGTTAGTTCCATCTCACCAGCCCCCCAATTGAGCGTCGCCGGCTTCCTGGATGCGCCGTATCAGCTATCAAGCTAACAAATGATGGTTTCTCGAGCAATAGACGCCCACAAGTCGAGCCCCTGCATATGTACTCCGCAGGCCTCGGGATGTTTGACAAAAATCTTCCATTTTGATTACCTCCATTGTGTGAAAAAAAACTCAATACCTGTCCTCTCATCCTACTTGGAGAAATGGGGAGCCTAAAAATACTCAGCCCGCTTATTGAGCCCGTATGGGCCATGCTCAGAGTATCACCCACCTTCTAACGACCCTGCTTCCGTTTCGTGCTTCCTCCAGTCCGCATGCCCATACTTAGCCAGCCTCGATACCCCTCATAGCAAAGCGCAACTTACACCACTTATCGGCCCATACTTCATCATGTATCTATAATCCAAGCGCCACCCGTCTCCTCAATGCCTTTCGCTACACACATTGAGAGCTTGTTGTTGCACAGCGAGCACATATTCGGTGCGTCTGCCCGAGAAGGTGCCACAAGACCTATTTTGAGCAATGCATCATGCTGCACATGGAATTGCAGCGTCCAATTATGGAGAAACTGGCTCAGGAATGATAATAGGTGCGTGGTTGCGATGGGATTGCGGAATGACACCGGCAAGCGACCAAGGGAGATGGTCCAAGGGATGGGTTCTGGGGCTCAAAATGCAGAAAAAAGTCGTGACGCTGCATAATAGAAGATGGATAAACCGTAGTAGTATGTTTCAGGCTTACTTGTTATTTGTACAGGTGTCCTGTAGAAAAGCTAGAAGGATGTTGTTGGCACGCGGGGATGTGGGATGGGAAATGAGAAGACATTTGCGCTAATGATCGGCCCAGCGTATTCTTGTACTCGCTGTTCTTTCTACTGCTGTTTAGCAAATGAGCCAAAGAGACAAAGAGATGGCTGTGACTGGTACTGTCGGGTGGAACAAAAACTCGACGCGTTGACACAAACAGTGGGCAAGCTGTTGAAACTCTTCGTAAGTTCAGAACAGCTTAAGCAATCGAAACGCTCTACAAGAAGCTTCAGTGACAGATTGCTGAAGTAAATACAAGGATTGGGCGGGAATAATGAAGCATCTTTAGAGCACCACATGTGAGTTATGTATTCGTGGAACTCTCACATACTAGCAACGATTAACCAACAGCTTCCTAGGCCTCCCCTTCTCTAAGTCAAGCCAACAATCCCACTGTTAGAATAGCTCCAGCTGTTTCAACCCAAGATACGGGAGCCCACGATGGTTATCAAGCAATGGGCTACTATGGAAACTGGGCAAGTTCCAAGCGCTTCCTCCACGTTCGGATGACACCGACTCTTTCGTCCAGGACACATACGCCCGGAAATATTTTCCCGAACAGATACCCGCCACAAAATTGACCCACCTTCTCTACCCCTTCACGAATAACAAACTGGATGGAACTATATTTTTAAGCGATAGTTATGCCGATGTGGAGTACCGCTACAAGTCCGACTCGTGGTCCGACTCTACGAAGAATGTCTATGGCGCCATAAAGCAGCTTGGCGTGTTTGAGCAGAAGGATCGAAACCTCAAGGTCTTGTTGAGTATAGGCGGCTAGACATACACAAATGAAAAGAAGTCCCTGGATGCTGTGGGCGCTAGCGAGCAGGCACCGAAGAGATTTGCAATGAGTTGTGTGGATATGATTAAAGATTACAGATTTGGTGGAGTCGATGTTGATTGGGAGTACCCACCCTGAGCAGGGAGGGCAGTTTCTTGCATTGTTGAGAGGGGTCAGAAGGGCCATGGATTCTTATGCTGATTATTTGGCGAAGAAAAACGGGGTTCCGGGGGATGCTAGGCCACAGTTTCTGTTGTCCATCGCTGCACCAGCGGGTGAGAGTAATTATAAAAACATACTACTGAGAGAAGTTGCAGAGACGTTGGATTTCGTGAACCTCATGACAAGCCGCTCTCCACCAAATTTGGTCCACTTTGAAACCGCTGATCCGTTTAGGCATATGATTTTGCCGGCTCCTGGGACAAGACTACTGGCCATGCGTCTAACCTTGCTCCCAGTAAATCGAATCCTAAATCAACACCCTTCAATACGGGATCTGTCATTCAACATTACTTGCGTGCAGGGGTTCCAAGTCCCAAACTTAATTTAGGCATGTCTCTTTACGGCCGAGCCTTTACTAACACAGCAGGTCTTGGCCAAACATACAACAGCATCGGCAAGGGTACCTGGCAAGCTGGTGTGTACAACTTCAAGGACCTGCCGCTCAATGGCGCGAAGGAATATTGGGATTAGGAGGCATATGCAGCATACAGTTACGATAATAGCACGGGCATGCTGATCATCTATACGAAGGACTTGGCGTTGGCAAAAGCAAAGTATGTAGAGAAAAATAGGCTGGGTGGAGGAATATGGTGGGAAGTCAGCAGTGATAAAACAGGTGAAGGCAGTCTCATAAACGCTGTAGGTATTCCTATGTCTATTTGAGTTCTCGCTTGCCCGCCAATTTACACTATTCGTAAGTGGTCAACGAATTGTCTGGCGCGGATGGCAAAGGCATTGAGCCGAAGCCCAATTGGCTCTGCTACCCCAATTCTTCGTATGACAACGTGAGGAGCGGGTTCAAGGTTTAGGATGCCGTACGCAAATGGTAAAAGTGTTGCGGGGCGTTTGCGCGACTCAATAGCGACGACCAACCACGTCACACACGACTATAATTTTTGACGAATGATATGCGGCTTGAAATTGGGCGTTGTTGGCGTCAATGCGGTCATGTTATGGTGTAGTAATAAATGCTGCGACATATATGGTACAGTTCATGAATCGCATTGATGCCAAGCTGAAACGGGCACGCGGGAACTGCTGCTGGAGATGCGGATCCACTTGGTCGTGTCCCAAAACGTGACACGAACACAGCAGAAAACATTTAGGGTTTGAGGCAAGGTGCCTGAGGCTCTGGCTGTTGCGTGGGACGCGTGGGCGTTTGTAAGCAAGCGTGGTTTTGGCGCAGAGTTTGCGAACGCCGACGATGCACATCGTGTGCTGTTGCTTGACGCCACAATTGTGGAAAACGGATGCTTCTCCGCACTTAGGATATAGGCTTAATGCCACGTCAATGGGCCAGCTGACTATGTTGCTCTCGTTTAGGATCCTGTTGAGATGTCGTTGAATTTGTGTAGTGTCTGAGCGCATTAAAATCCTAGGATATTCCCCCACACCCAGCGCATACAAATTCACAACCCGAATCATAGTCGGCCCACGGCAAACCATGCGCCTGAGCTTCATTTGTGACACCAGAAACAGGCGTGCTAATCGCCTCAATGCGGTTCTTCTCTACCTATGTGTTACCTTGGTATGGCATCAGGTGAGCAGCTTCCTGCAGGCGGAAGAAGGCGTTCATATGACACGTCGCCGGCGACTTGAGCTTCTCTGTGGCCTAAGAAGGTCCGTATCCGCTCGTCCCGATCGCCGGTCATAGTGGCATGCTGACTGCGCCGCAGGGTAGTGCTGGCTTCGCGATGAATTTGATCCCTTCGCTCGATGACGGAGCTGTTGAAGGTGGTGAATCTAGTGCCCTGAATGACGCCGCCTATACTGACGAGGGCAAAGACGAGAGAGATGAAGGCGAAATTGGAGAGTTGGATTGTTCTGGCGTCCGAGTCGGACTCTCGGTCGTTCTCGCGCCGCCAGCGCTCCCAGTCTTCCCAGGTGGCATTATAGCGGGGGTCGGTGGCCCATTGCCGGCGATCATATTGCCACTCCGGGGAAGCTGGAGGAGAGGAAGTGCGGTGGTGGTCAGCCCAGCCATGGCCCCAGGCGTCATATGCCTTGCGCTTCTCGATATCGGAGAGAATATCATGGGCAGCGACTAGCATGCGGTAGCGTTCCAGACGGAGGGCAAGAGGCAGATGGGCAATGGCCGAAGCACTGCTATGGCTGTGGTCCGGGTGATATAGCTTTACCAGGGTGTAGAAGCGTTGCTTGACATAGGGCTCGCCTCGGGCGCATTTCAGAATCTGATACGGGGTTGGCGATGTTTGGGAGCCAACAGCCTCCGGCCAGTGCAGCAGGTCTGCAAGTGCATCACCATCGCCATGGTTGTGGTGGCGGTGGTGGTGGTGCGAAGGGGGGCCGGCGTGGTGTGCGTAGTGGCGCGAGTGTTGTGGTACAGTGTGGAGGGAGAATGTATGACGGCATGACTGCTGGGTATAGCAGAGGGGGGCAGGGAGGTTAGCACAGCAGGGCGACAGCAGCGACGCAGCCTTCTTTGACAGCATGATAGCGCAAGGGCTGCCGGGAGCGGACGCACATATTCGGCGGTGCCTGACGACTGTGGGAGGGGCAGAGGGTGAGGGGTGAGGATGTGAAGAGCCTAAGGCGTGGGGTAGTAGTGGGTGTGGGCGGTGGCAGGCATGGCATGCGGCTGGTGGCGCAAGGATAGGACCGTGTACCACGCGCTGTGCGTGCGCGCGCATGAGGATCGCCCACGATGGATGATGGAGGATGGAGGATGCCACCAGCCCAGCCAGGCCAGACTAACAGCGAGCCCAGCGAGGCCCAGGCTAACGGTTTGCAGCAGCTTGAGCGAACGGTTCTGCCATACCATCGCGACACCAGCACTATCAGACACTTGCCCCCTCAGACCCTCAGCCACCAGTGCGCGTGCGGCCTCTGTCTGCCGCCCTCCCGTTGCAGCGTTTCTCCAGCTGCCTCTGCGCTCTGCGGGCTCTGCGCTGGGTCGGTGCCAGGTGGAGACGCGCGACTCGTACCTACATGTCCCAAGATTCGTTTGGCTCACTCCGAGTTTGACCTCAGTGCAGGCGCGGTCCCTTCGGCTGCGCATCCCTGCATACGTTTACTCACCCCTGCCTGCAACACAAAACCATCAGTGAATGCATGAACCATTCGCTGGAAACAGCTAACCACGCTTCCCACTGTGTCGAGCACATGGCCTTGCCTCTATAAGTCTCTCATTATCGGTGTCGTGTCGCTCCCATTCATTACTTCGATTACCATTGCGGCACCGACGCCTCCACTTTGCATGCCCTCTCCTTGCTGCTTGATCGCGAGCCTTTATATCCCGGCCCGTCCCCATGTTGGGTAAATCTCGCATCTCCTACCTAGCCATGCGAGACTTGGAGCAAGAGTTGAGAGACACTCTCGCCCGGCGCCACGACAGCAATGGGGACCCACTGGACGGCTTGCATGTCCTTACTCGCCGCATGGAGTATGAGGACGAGGAACAGTTTGATGTCGACCTTACCATCCTCGACTTCTTGGTCTACAAGGCCACAAGCTTGGTTTTTGAGTGGAAGTCAAGTGCTGACCCGTTCCACTCCGACCTGCCAAGCGCTTTAGTCACCATGACTGGTGGTATGTGATAGTTCCTCGCATCCACTACTCTTGCTTCTAATAACCTTCTCTGCCAGAATGGAGAAGCTTTCTTTCGCACAGACACCATGGCCGGCGCCTGACTCGCCCGGCTGCTTTTCGCTCACGACTGTTACAGTTCCTGCTAATCTTCACTCACCGGATGCACCATGACGAGACTTGGACTAATGAAGAGTCCCTCAATGAATTGCGAGAGCAGAACAAGAGCCGTGGAGAATATTGGCGGCATCAGACAGATCACTCACCTGCTCTCTCACAGCTATTTGATCCTGAAAAGGAGTTCCCACTGTCTGACGGTGCACTGTTTGAGGGTAGAAATCAGCTTGCCTCTGGCTTGAACATGCCTCGTGACCAAAGGAGATGGGTGACAGATGTGGCAGGCACGCCCTCGCTGTACTGTTTACTGCCTCTCTTCATCGAGCTCACGGCTGCGAGAGTAAATCTGGATGATGATTGGGAGTCAACTTCAGAATGGCTCGACTTGGCGGCTCAATTTATGATGCAATCTGTGATTGAGGAGTACCTCCGCAATGGCGCCTATGGACCTGACGCCTTTGACACAGCATTTGCTTTTGGTTGTCCCGGGCCACGTTGGGCAGAGGAAGGCATTGACGTCACGGCCATGCGGCGTCTGTTCTGTGACCAAAACAATCCGCGTGAAGAAATCAGCGATTGGGCCGGTATCAAGCAGCGGTACATTGACGAGGTTTGTCCAATCAGCTAGAATGCCGTAGCAGAGACTAACAACTCATAGCTCACCTCACACAGCTCGTCCGTGTCGTCGCTGCAAGCTATCCAGGCTGCACAAGAGCGGCACCCTTACGGTGTTTTTGAGAAGCGTGTGATGTCCTTCTTGGAGTACCTCCACCGCGATTTGATCAAGCCGGATCTTGCTCAGGTTGAGGAGGGTCGGTTCAACATTGATGGAAACGAGCTTTCCGAGGCCGATTCGCGAGAGATGATTCGGCGGATGGGACTTTGAGTTTTTGCTATGCCGCGCCCCTGCCCTAATCTGGCCAGCCCTTGGTTGCTTGCCGTGCATCTCGATAGATGGCAGCGCCAGGCTCCTGGTCACTTGACTTCTTGTTCATACCTATTTCCGTCTTGTCAGCCTTTACTCGTCAGGCACCTCAAAAGTTCTGTTTCCCGTCCCATGTCCTCCGCGCCACTTGCCGTTCTGGTCCTGATCTGGCCCCAGCATGTAACCTAACGACACCAAGTACAATATACCCACCCACAGCGAGTAAGTCGCCGACCAACGATGCACAGGCGCCGCCTCTCTTGCTAGCTGAATGAAATATATTTTTTACCTTGACAAATTTTTTCGGCTACTGTTCCCTCGTTGGCGTTACACAAGGCGATGGATCTGTGTTGCTCGACATCACGATGGATGCGCACATGGGCCCATGTAGCCGTACCCCAGTCCAGCAGCGGCTTAGGGTAGGTAAGCAAAAGGTGCGGTCCGCAGCCGTACCAGCAACCAGGGTGTCAGACAGGCCTAAAAGGTAAGCAAGTCCTCCGAAGGCAGTGCCTGGATTCGAGAGAGGCATATGCTTACCGTTGGGTGGCAGTGTCTCTACGCGCCCCGTGACGGAGCCTGGCCGAATCATGCACGGCTCCTCAACTACGCCCCCGACTGAGGCGGCCACTATCGAATACACCAACATTAGGCAATCGCTCACAAAGAGATGGCAACAGTGAGCCGGCCGAACTCGTTCATGGCTTATGCGTAGGCCCACGTTAGAGGAAGAGGCAGGCGCCCCTGGCATCAGTGGCAAGAGCACCATGGAAATACGCCGGCCATTGGGATGTGACTCGACGTGATCTCTGTCTGAGGCAGCTTCGCGAGCCAACTGCATAAAGACACCGCCAGTCTCTCTGCTCTCATCTACCACTCGGCCTCTTCATCTCCAAGGGTCGCCTGTTCAAGCACTGCACCAACCACTATGCCAATGTTGACGTCCTTTGGGTTGCTCTTAACTGTTCTCCTTTCCTTACTCGCGGGGTCGGGAGCAGTGCCCACGGCCGGCAAGAGCAAGCCGGCACTCGTCCTCGTACCAGCTGCTTTTTCCAAGCCTGCGGTATATGATACAGTCAAGGACCGCCTCTCCCAGGTTGGGTACGACGTCACTGCCATTGACCTACCATCAGTCAGCAAAGTCGGTTCCCCCGTGGATCGCCGCCCGGACATCAAGTCCGTACAACACGCAATCGACAAGAGCATCAAGCAAGGCCGGGACGTCATTCTAGTTGGCAACAGCTATGGAGCAACCGTCATTTGTGACGCCGTCAAAGACTTTGCAAATCCGCCCCGGGGCAAGGGCAAGATTCTGGGTGTGATTTTTGTAAGTTTGCTTTCACATTTCACTGTCCAGACGACTTTCTTTTCAACACAAACTAATCCCTCGACAGCTTGCTGGTTTCCTGCCCTATATCAACGAACTCTCTGGCGCCCGTCCTGATATCCGCCAAATATCGCCTTCATGGTTCCGTTTCGAGGGTACACAGCGCGTCTATTGGGACAATGACTTAGTCAACTTCCCGCCATCTTTTACCCTATTTAACCTGCTCAACAAGCCCAAAGCCGACACATGGGCTTCCAGGCTCGAGCCCTCGTCCTTCGCCGCGCTGAATGCCACTGCACAATACATTCCATACGACGGCAAGATACGCTCCCTGTACGTGATCGGTCGACAGGACAATGCAGTCCCGCTCGCGCTAGCGAATTCGTATTTAAGTCAACCTGGGGCCCAGATGGAGAGGCTAGAAATTGACGCAGACCATATACCCATGTTGAGTCAGCCAGACACTGTGGTTGAACTGATCCGTAGGTTTGCGGGGGAGCAGGTGTGAGTCTCGGTGGCCGACATAGCGTAGCACGCCTTTAATGAACAAGGATGAGCAACCTGGGCTTAGACCTAAGGGTGGATATGTGTCTCGGAGTGAGAGGGCGGACAAGGGTACAGTCAGAGTGAGATACATAGATTGACTGGTTAGTACATCCCGGGTACTCGTTCCTATTTGTAGACTATATGTATTGAGACATGAACTGCCTTCTTTATATGTCCCACGAAGTGTCGTGACCACAACAAGGGTTCACATGTAATCGTCTCAACACGTTGCGCAACAGGCTAACACGTAGGCCCTTCCTCGCACTTGCCTCCAAGGACATGCTCTTCTAAGACATAGTCATCCTCACAACACGTCTCCTCACTCCTCATTACATCACATCACGCAGGGTAAGCAAAACACTTTTGCGTCGAAGTAAAGAACCGGAACTCCATTAAAGCTATGTCGCCCTTTCCAAGTCATACCAGACAGGTTAATAAAGTGAATCAAGGGCCTATACCCGCCGTATAATCGTCTCTCTTTTATTCATATACCACTGCATATATGAATGTTCATGTCTCAAATGCTGGGAAGGTACTGGTACACGTTGCGCCGTTACAAGACAAAGAGCGGGAAGAAGCCAAACCAATTTACAATTCGTCGTGTTCGTCCTTGGCGGCAGCGCTCTTCGCAGCCTTGGTGGCCTCGGATGCTACTGAAGATGCGGTTGAAGTAGCGTCTTGAGCGGCGTCCTTCGCGGCGTCGGTAGCCTTCTCTGCGCCTGACTTGGCGTCATCGGCAACAGATGATGCCTTCTCGGCAGCATCCTCGGCGACATCTTCAACCTTCTCCTTGACCGCCTCGTATACAGCAGCAACCTTGTGTGAGCCGTTGTCCTTGATGAACTGGACAAGGTCCTCGACGGTCCTTGAGCCAGAGTAGTCAATTGGTGCATCCTTCTTGCCAGCAGCGAAAAGCTTGATAGTGGGGAAGCCCTGAATTTCATCAGGAACATCGTTGGCAGTGGCGTCCACCTTTGCGATTGTGACGAGCTTGGAAAACTCCTCAGTAGCGTAAAGCTGGCCAAGCTCCTCGTACTTAGGAGCAAGAGCCTTGCAGTGACCGCACCAAGGAGCGTAGAACTCGACAAGAACATCCTTATCGTTATCAATGACGATGTCCTTGTAGTTCTTGGCGACAACGACACTGACGGGGCCATCTTGCGACTCAGGGATGGGCTCGGACTTGATGCTGGGCTCGACCTTACCGGCAAGGAAGTCCTCGACGAAAGTGCCGATGTCCTTCTCGGTGATCTTGTTGTCCTGGTCGTATGGGAACTTCTCGTTCTTGTCGGTGCGCTGGATAGCAAAAGCGGGCCAGGTTCCAACCTTGAGGTTGAGGTTTCCAGCGTGTTGACCAAAGGAGCCGGCATCGATGGTGGCGAAGTTGATCTTGCCCTTGTGCTTAAGAGCTAGAGGCTTCAGCTCCTTGGCGAAGGACTCGCGCTCCTCAGCAGTCTCAGCGAAGATGTAGGCAAGAGGAATGCCAGCGGCCATGTAGCCACTGTAAGTCTCGGGGCCGACCTCGCCGATGAGGGGAGTGGCGGCAACCTTGGCAAACTCCTTGATAGTCTCAGCGTCGAACTTCTCAGTGAAGACGTCCTTGCCGTCATCGAAGGACTTGTAGAGAACAAGGCCGGGCTGTGAAACGCCCTCAGCCTTGGCAAGAGCAGCATCGTTGGTGGCACCAAAGAGGTAATTGTCACGGAGGCCATTGGCGACCGTGGTGAAGGTCTCGTTAGCAGCCTTGTCATCGGCGGCGAAGTAGGCGACAAGGACAACCTTATCGGCCTTCTTGAACTCCTCGATTGTGTCCTTGGTGACTTCGGAGACGGCGGGAAGGGCTTGCTTGGTCATGTATGAGATCAAGCTATCGGCCTTGCGTTGGCCACCGTAGGGTGCGATGTTCTCTGGGCCACGGAAGACCTTGAGGGTAGGGTAGCCCTCAACGCCATATTCTTGGCACAGGTCCTGCTCCTCTGTGCAGTCGACCTTGACCAGGGCGATATCCTTCTCCTTGAGAGTGGTGGCGGCGGTCTCGTACTCGGGGGCGAGAGCTTTGCAATGACCACACCACGGAGCGAAGACTGAATGGACGTGTTAGCGTATGTATACGGCAATTGGGCGGTCTGCTTACACTCTGCGAGGACGAGGTCGTTCTCCTCAATAAAGGCCTTAAATGTGTCCTTGTTGAGCTGCTTAACGTCGGAAGCAGTCACGGCAGCCGCAAAGAAAGCAGCACAGATATTTGAGTACTTCATATTGAGGTTGAGGTTGAGTCCAATGTGGGTGTGGAATTGGAATTGGAGGAGAGAGAGGGGAGCTGACCGCTGGTCCGGGGGCTTTTTATCGGGAGCCGGGTCTGTGGCGTGGAGCTCTATGAAATAGAGAATACCGTGTTCACTTGCTAGCTGCACGCCAAGCCAGGGTCCACCCACTCCACATCGCCCTTGGACCCCAGGTACGCTGCATCGCCAACCACAACCCTATCTATCTACAGGCCACGTTCGAGTTACTGCAAACACCCATGTCTATTCCCTCCAAAAATCCATTCTTTCGGTTAGACTGCCGCTCTTGCATGCCTAAAAAAGCATATTATTAATCTCCATCGCCTTCATGCCTGGTACAGCCCGTATTTACGAGGCCAGCTGTTCTCTCGGTGCTTACCATGAACGGGCTGTAGTGTGGCTGATGGGTCGAAACTTTCATCCAGAACAACAGGAGCCGTATTTGAGCACTGTGCTTGATCATATATCTGATATTATGCAACGCTAACACTTTGCACATCGAACCATTTGCCCATGGCGACAGGGACCTGGAACTTTGGTGTTGCTACAGCTACTCAAAGTTCCAGTATCCCTGATCTGTGACGAATAACGATCTAGGTGGGACAGTTTCTTCGCTACTTCGGTCACATGCAGGGCGTTCAGCTCCTAGGTGAGTTCTACGATACGGGCACTGCACTGAACCCAGGATCATGGATTTGTCTGCATATTCGCCATGGGGCTTTTCTATGAACTATAAATTGCAGTGAGGTAACATTCAGCTCTTTTTGGTGAGACAAAAACGCCTCTGCTGTATTATCAGCCCTCCTTGTTGAAAATCCTGCAAATACGCTGTGACCCCTGGACTACCGCAAAGAGGGAAAAAAATCTATGAGTGGTATAAAAAGCAGCGTGTGCAGTCTCACCTAAAACTTATTCATCAAGGCCTCCCCAGAAACACACCATTATCATTTCTAACATCATGCCAGGAGGAACCACTCGCTCCCCTACTTCTGCACCGGCTCCTGCGCCTACTATCGCGTCTGCTCCTAGGTCTGCTACCACCAAGTCTGCCGCTGCGTCTGCTCCCAAACCTGCTACCGCATCTGCTTCTAAGCGTCCTCTCCCGCAGGTAATTCTCAAAATAACTCATTTTCTGTAGTATGGAGTACTAACCAGATAATCAAGGGCCCTCCTGCACTAACTGCGCTAACATCATGCTTGATGAACGGTCAAAGCACGGTTTTCTATGCAAATCAAAATGGAGATATCAGGATACGAACTAACCGCGAAAAAAAACACCCGATGCCGAATTGACCGTTTGGCGTGGCAAGAAGACGGGTTAGTGATCAGTAAAAATCTATCATAAGTTGTGAAAAAGACATGGCCGCGGTCTCATGTCCTGTGGCCGACACAAAGAACCAGGCGGTATGCTCCCAGTATCAACTGACAAATATATCGGCCAGTGGGTTAGTGAACAGACTCACCTGTTTTATATCGACAAGGGATGTCACTTACAAGAATTCTCAATATTCATTGCCACACTTAGACTCGTGGTAGGCCAAGAAATAAAGCTTTCACGGCTCGCGCGTCGAGCCCAATCAGTTGTCTTCTGAGTGCAGATTCAAAGATTATCAAAGTGTCTTATTTCGCGGAGAAGGAAGGACGTAAGGAACATATACCCCCATTGCTTAGTAGGACGCAGACAAGAAGAGCTAGAATTCTGAGTCAGTCAACACCCCGTGCATTGATGAATGGAATCATTGGCTGCCTGAACCGACCTGAACGAAAATATTCAAGATCAGTGAAGAATCAGAGGAGACAGAGACTTTAGCGTTGCGCGAACACACTCATTGAACATTACTGAATGCTATCGCATAACATTGTTTTCACAACACTCCGATATCAACTGTGCTTAAAATCTTGCTCATTAATATATACTCACAAACCAAAAAGTACTCCAAAAGGGGGCGCTCGGTGGATGGTTCTAGGCATCCTAACATTCAAGGTGCAGTACGTCACGGACTCCTGTAACTCATCCTGTAGGTCAAACGGCCGTTTCTTGGTCGTATTGATAGTGTAGCGACCATTATCACTGCGTGGATGATGTCAGTGGCGGAACATTGCTTTCCCCAATGTGGCAATTTGTGGGTCATACTACATTGTTTCAAATGAGTCATTCTGAGTTGGGATTCAAAAGCACCAACTTCGCCAACAACCACTCAATTCACTCAATTTACTCGGCTGTGTATGCAATGGACTCAGATTTCCTCGTCCGTCAAAACCGTTTGAGTGTAGAATAATGGTTCCAGGCCCCACCATGCGACGAATATATAAGAGCGAGCAAACACTCCACCACTGTCATCACAATCATCTTCAGTTCATACCTATCACCTCCATAAATAAATAAAATAATGCTAGATAATACTTCCTCTAATCTAAGCACTGCTACCGAGATGCACGTTGAGCAGTCTTCTTTTCCACTTCCATCGCGAAATTACTTGTGCACTTCGTGCCATATATCCTTCCGGGATGGACGGGAGCAGCGCACACACATGAAAGAGCCATGGCAGTATGTCGAAAATGCCGAATATGGTCTGCACGCCACAATTTGACATGAAAATAGCATATACAATCTCAAGCGACGCGTCGCATCATTGCCGCCAATTTCCCTCGATGAGTTCCATCTCCAATTTGAGAAGAAGATGGAGAACAAGGTCAAGAAACGAATTCGGCAAGATATTGAAATTAGCGAGATCCCTTCTAGCAGCAGTGAGGATGGTGCCTCGGGCAACGAGGACGAACAGAGTGCATCACCCTTTCAGTGTCTTTTCTGCAGTCAGGGCTTCATAAACGATGGCATCGGCTTCGCAGTCAACATCGAGCATATGCATACGGTCCACGGCGTGTTTTTCCCCAATCTGGATATGGTTTTAGACATGCAGAGCTTCGTGGGCTATCTTGCTACTGAGGTCCGGGTGTGGCACGAATGCCTCTACTGCGGCGCCACGAAGCCCTCAACTCTGAGCATACAGTGCCACATGAGGGATAAGGGGCATAGCCTTTTAAACCTCGACAGAGAGCCAGAACTACTCGATTTCTGGGAAAGCCCGCCATGCGCAGACAGAAACGAAGGCGGGGAAGAGCAGGAACACCTGGCTCACCTATCAGAGACAGATATTCTTTTCGCCTCCGGCAAGGCGATCAGTTCAAGGCATGCTCCTTCTGCTGCCAAGAAAGCTTCTAGAAAACGGAGTCTCCTAGCACCAACGGTTCAAGCTTTACCTTCGAGTTCTGAGGATCCAGAATCGCTGCCACCACTGGCAGCGCAGGCGTCGAACCGGCAACTAGCGCGTCGAGAAGAGATGGGCATCTTGGGGGTTTCTGTGCAACAGCGTCAGGCGCTTGTCTTGGCCGAGAAGAAGGCACAGAGGAGTGAGGCAGTGGCTCGTAGAGCAAGAGAATGGGCATACGCTAAAGGGGCGAATTCGCAGAAGTTTGACCAGTTGGACAATCAGATGAAATTTGGGAAGCAAAATCATAAATTGCTGCCACGATAGGTTATTGATGGGTTTTTACTGGGTAAGGTGTACATTTAGTAAATCCACACCAACAAATATTAGGTCTGCAATATCGCCATTGACATCTTTAGAACGCTACCATCTCGAACACTCGTGCACACACCGTTTCTGGTAGTTTTACTATCAAAGTGCTCCTCGAAACATCCCAATGCGCTTCCGCACTAAAAGTATTGGGATAGAGCAGAGTGACTTTCACCTGCCGGTGCTTCGCAAGGTGACTTATAGGAAGCTCACAAGTCGCCTCGCCGCCTCTTCTCCATACCGATAATAACGTCCTATTCCGACAAACCAAACCAACTGCCAACCACTCATCGTGCCACTTGGGAAGAGCTAAGGGCCAGAACGGAACTCCTGTTTTCAGATCACTCCGAATCGACTTGTATATCTGCATACCTTCGCTAATAATATCAAACTGGTGTCTAGACAATTGGTCGAGTCGGCCGCTTAGATGGACCCTACCTAGAAGACTGTTCACGACCGTCAAAGCGTTGATTTCGTCAGGCCAATCTTTCTGTGGATAAGCCCAACTTGCGCCTTGTTCTGGAGCTACTGCCGTGAAAATTGCCGCAGCGATTGCACCATACATAACAGGATTTTCCTGATCGCTGGTTGATTGCAATGGATGTACAGATAGCATGGCATAGTCCATACGTTGCGCGCCACTAGAGCAGTTCTCAATTACTAAACCAGGATACCTGTCAAAAAGGTTCGAGATCCATGTGAGGTATGCCCGGTTGTGATCAAGTTGTGCTGTCCCCGTACTGTTGGTATTGACGTCTGTACCTTGGATAATTTCAATATTGTAGTCGAATTTCAGATAACCAACACCTAAACCTGTAACTAGCCGGTCTATGGTCTGGTCCAGATACCTTATCACGGCTTCGTGACGGAAGTCAAGTTGGTATCGATCTCTTTCAATGATACGTTTCCCATTCTGCTGAAAGAATGCCTCGGCTGGCAATTGGTCTGCGAGCACCGACTTCACTCCTATGGACTCTGGTTCAACCCAAACTCCGGGTATTAAACCAGAAGCTTTGAGTTCTTGCAGCAGGGTAGCGAAGCCAGATGGAAATCTTTTAGGCGACGGCTCCCATGCCCCAATGTCATCCCACCAGTTACTGTCGTTCGAGTACCAGCCAGCATCGATGACATAATACTCAGCACCAGCTTCTACGGCAGGCTTAATCAGTTTTCGGATCTTGTTCTCGTCCGGATCGCCCATGAGGCAGTTCATGAAATCATTGAAAATGATAGGGAGCTGAACGTTGTCTTGATGGAATCTTCTGATCCTCCTTCTATACTCCGTCAATGCTTGGAAAGCTGCATCTGGTCTGCCGTGAAGATGGCATATGGCTGCAGGCACAGTGGTGAATGTCTCACCCGGTAGGAGCTCCTTCACCCATCTGTGGTCATTATCCGTTGGGCCACTTATTGCGACATACACTTGCGCGCACCAGTCTCCAATTTCCCATTTCCATGACCCATTGTTCTCGACTTGCCACAGCCAGGTATCCGAAGCTGTCTCATTATGTAACATCCCCATGGGCAAATACGACCCGGTAGAGAAGCTGCCCAAATTTGAGCATCCAAATGTAACAAAAGACGCAGGTAGTCGCTCAGGAAGGAAGAGATCAATACCTATATCAGGAAGCGAGTGATGCCTCCATTGGGCCTCACGGAACCACGTGTTGTTTGCTGTATACACTTTATAGTCATGCCACCACTGCTCTGAGCCTCTTGCCAAACCACCCACTACAAGTGATGGAATTGATGTCAACGAGACATTATTCGCAGAGTCGTTATGGACCGAAACCCATGCTCGCAAAACCGGTACACCGTCAAAAATTGTGAATTTAGAGGTTACTACCAAGTCGGACCCGTCATCTTTTGTCAAGACCTCGCAATGGCTGGCCCCCGATTCAACCCATTCGCGATGAGAATTATACTTCAATCTTTTAGCCCAATAGGATGAAACAAGGGCTTTTGATGTTTTGGATCTGTCGTAATTGCCCTCTCCTTGGAGTCGAAGTTGGTGAATAGGTAAAAGTGAGCGATCTGGTCCTCGCACACTGGAATCAGTGTCCGTCAATTGAATCCTATCGATACAAACAGTCCCATCCTCAGCCACAGAGAATTCGACAAAAAGAGCATCGGTCTTCCATGAGAATGACTTCGCCATTTGGGAGGTCTGTCAGTTATCGCGAATGCAAGTAGTTGGGAGGAAACCCAAAAGCTACCTAATGCCTCGTTCACGAGTTGATATCACCCCAACCCAACATTGAAGTAATTACTCCGGTGGGGGAATAAGCGTTGAGCTCATAATATGGCTGGCTGGAATGCATGCATCGTGGATCCTGACTCCGGAGGGGCCGCTCTTACCCCACATATATTCCGGTGGACGCCGCCACAATATCTTTACGATAAGATGCTAAAGGAGCTATGAGCTGATCTAAACATAATGCGTTTGACCCTAGATGACCGTAAGTTCTTCGCTATCCTACTAACAGGATCACGCCATAATAATCTATTTGTTATAATATTTATGCGCGTAGGTTACTCTATTGAGGGAAGAACTTCCTGGGCAAGGATTGACGGATCAACTGAGTAACATTGCCAAATTTAATGCGGAACTAAATCAACTAACTTTGACCAGTTTATTCAATTGTGGAGAGAAGTCATTATCGAAACCATTTAATAGCTTGACTTGTAGTTAAAACTTTGGCATAGGCGCGAACCAATACTACTCGGAAAGCAGTTGTTCGGTGAAAGGATGTAACCCTGCAAACCGGTTAATAGACTTCAGGCTGCGTCCCCGCAGTCCTACCAAATACCTTCGCAAGGATCCCCGAAATCATGCATATGTTAGGGATCCAATATAGTGTTTGATCAGGCGAAAGATATCGAACATTTAATCATCGAACCAAGCCATTGAACTAAAAATCCACCAACAACGATCATGAAAATCCTACCCCGCAGAGTGTACCATTATTCCGTCCTGTAAATGCGGCTTTCGATCGCATAGCTTGTGGTGAACACTGTCTTGTGACCCGGTACGATGAGATCAGACGGGCGACTCAGATCTCGTCATTTAAGATAAGCAGATGCGTGTTTCGTCGACTACCTCATATTTCCTTGTCAAGATCTGCTTTTACCAATGCTTACAGGATCCTGCTACAATCTCATAACCATTGATACTCTACCTGATGGCTTCGACACTACCAGCATCCGGTATCCACGATGAGAGAGCCGATCCCACGAAACCTGCCGCTAGCAATCTCGACATCGGCTGGAGAGGGACAGCAGACGAAGCCCGCCAGGCCAATGACCGCGAACACGCCCTGACTGTAGTGCAAGCTTTGCGTGCCTATCCATATGCCGTTGCTTGGTCACTGACAGTATCTATGGCCATTGTGATGGAAGGGTATGCCACGGCACTTGTTGGTAATCTCTTTGCCTACCCGAGTTACGCCAAACAATTTGGGTCGTTCGACAAAGCGACGAATAGTTATCAGATAGAATCAAAGTGGCAGAGCGCAATGGGGAGCGGACCGCAAGGATTTGCATTTTTAGGCGCTTTCCTGAACGGCTGGATTATTAGTCGGTACGGATACAAGCCGGCTTTCAGCATAGCACTGCTCATGATGGCGTCGTTCGTTTTCATTGCATTTTTCGGCTTTAGTGTTGAGTTACAGGCTGTTGGTCAGATACTTAATGGGTACGTGTCTCTGAGCTGGTGTATCATAACAAAGTAGCGCTGATGCAAATGGTAGAATTCCGTGGGGGATGTTGGCCACGATCGGACCCGCATATGCATCAGAGGTTTGTCCCTTGGCTCTTCGACCTTATTTGACGGCGTATGTCAACATGTGCTGGACCATCGGCCAATTCGTTAGTGCAGGAGTATTGAAAAGTTTCATAAATCGTCTGGATCAATGGGCATGGCGAATTCCATTTGCATTGCAGTGGATGTGGATGCCTCTCCTTATAGTTGCAGCCATCGCCATGCCAGAATCTCCATGGCATTTCGTCAGGAAAGGCCAGCATGAAAAGGCCGAGAAGGTCTTTTATCGGCTTACGGCGAAGTCGGAACATCCTTACGCCAAAGCTGCTGTGGCGTTGATGCATCACACCAACAATCTCGAAAAAGAAATCTCTGCGGGGACTTCTTACATGGACTGTTTTCGTGGCCATGATCTTCGCCGAACTGAAATCGCTTGCGTGGTCTTCATAGGCCAAGTCTTATGTGGGTCTCAGTTTGCATACTCGGCTACATACTTCTTCCAACAGGCTGGCTTAAATACTGATATCTCTTACGCGCTCAATCTAGGCGCCACAGCGATCGGTTTCGTTTCTACCATTGCTGCTTGGTTCATGTTGAACAGCGTTGGCCGACGACGATTATATGTCACAGGAATGTCCCTTGAGGCTCTCTGGCTCTTCATCATTGGGGCCTTGGCTCTGTCGCACAATAACATAGTCAAGTGGGTTCAGGCATCCCTCTGTCTCGTGTGGTTGGCAACATTCCATCTCTCGCTCGGCCCTGTTGGATGGGTCATACCTGCAGAAGTATCCTCAACCCGCTTGAGGTCCAAAACAGTAGTCCTCGCCAGAAACTCGTACTATCTCGCCATTCTTGTCGCAAATACCATTCAACCATATATGATGAACCCCACCGCTTGGAATTGGAAGGGCAAGTCCGGGTTTTTCTGGTTTGTTTCTGCTCTCCTCATGGCTGTTTGGGCTTTCTTTCGGATGCCTGAGACAAAGAGTAGGACGAATGAGGAGCTTGACCTGATGTTCGCGGCGAAGCTACCAACAAGGCAGTTCCGAAAACATGTAATCAACGCATTTGATGAAAATGATAATATAAAGCAAATTGCAGTTCATGTTTGATGGGATTCTGGGAAATAGATGAAGAAAACACACCAACCTTACTAAAAGGTAGAAAAGCATAACACCTTTTGTTCGATAGAAGGAAATATGTCGCAATGGTAACATGAAACGAGATCTCAATAGGAAAGATAGGGAAAAGACAAACGCAACGAAGGGAACTTTGTATTCAATACTACCGAGCCCATGGCCCGGAGCTATCATTATAGCTATCAATTCCAACCATGTAGGGTTAGGTAGACCTCAAATATCGTACAGCCATCACATAGTAAGTGTTGTAGAACTGGCGCAAACGCTTGTTCTGAATTTTATTACACAACGCACTTACAAACGTCGAGTAACAGTAAATGTCCGAAACTTTGTAACAGCAACGAAGCGAAGTGCATGAAGCTAAATGCTCACTTCAACCCTGCCTTGTTTGTCTTGACCGTGTGTGCAATGGGATGCAAGATGCCCTGATTATCGACTGTACCCAATGCCATGCCCTTGGACCAGCCCATCTTCATCATCAAAGCGTGGCCTTTATTTTCAGGACCAAGTTCAGGGGCATTCGCACCAACTTTGTCGCCGTCGCGATAACCAACTTGTGGACGTAAACGGGGTCCAGATCGAACTATCGACCCTCCCGTGGGCCCTTTGTTCTTTCCACCCTGCAACGGGCCGCGTAGGCGGCTCAAGAAGCCTTTTCGCCACGCGATCTGATCGAATTCATCGCTTGTATAAGTTCTTGTGCGCGGGGTTTTTGAAAGTATAGTAAACCGGTCTTGCCCAGCGCCCCGTGAGCGTGAATTTACATCGAAAAAGTTGGCTGCTTGATGGATCGTGGCGCGGCGATGTGCATCCATAGGCGGAAGATTCATGGTCTGTCGGTTGCCAAGCATAAATTCTCGAAACTCTTCGCCAATATCCTCCATTGTGAGACCATCTTTGTATTTGATCTTTAGATCAGCCGCTTTGCCCTTTCTGCCCAATAGACCTTGTTTGCGTAGCTCTTCTCGCTCTGCCTTTTTCAGTCTCTTCTTCGTCCGATCAGCCTCCCAAGCATTTTGTAATTGTGTGTTAAGATCAGAGTCGTCTAGCTCAGGTGCCATCTGGCCACGTCGGCCTTTTTTCTTCGGTTTGAGCGATGGGCGTTGAGTGTCCATGATATCGAACCCTCCGTATGGGTCCATGACTAGAACATCAGCCATTGCAGACGCGGACGGGAAGGTCGTATCGCGATTGCTGCGCATACGTGCCTGTTGCCTCTTGTTTGAACCACCGAAACCACTAAATGAAACCTTGGAACCAGCCGTGTTGCTGAAAAGCTCATCCCCTCCATACAGTAATATTTCTTCTGACCCAAGGCCAAGCTCTTCCTGCCTCTGTAGTACCCTAGCGATTATCTCATCATCGAGCTCTTCGTCATCGTCATCGTCATCGTCATCGTCATCATCGTCCTCTTCATCTTCACCATCCGTCAGCTCGCTACTGCTAGAGACAAGCTCCCGAAGAGATGCTACTTCTTCGAAGGCGCTTATCAACTTCTTGTCAGCGCTGCTCTTCAAGAAAGTGGCTGGAAGCCAGCGAGCGTCGTCAATGGCCGAACCAGTGTAGACACAAAGATAGTGGAGACCCGTCTTGCGCATGCGCTTTGATAATATGCGTTCTATCGTATCAAGGACATCTGAGGAAGTGCTCAAACTTTCGAAATCCTGCAACATATCCGAATCCCAATGATCGTTGTTATGGTCTTCTGTGGCTTCTTCCCTTTCATCTTGCTCCTCCTCTTTTTGACTACTTGAAATTGACTCCCAGTCATTATGACTGCCTGCATCAAGATCCATTTCGCGACTTGCAAAGCCAGAGGCCCCTACCATGTCATCTGCAAGCCCAAACTCTTGGACATTTTGCATGTAGTCATCTATAGCGGCATCACGCGGATCAACATGACCGCTGAGGAATGCATCCATATCTGGGCGGTCTGCGACAGGTAGCCAGCCAATATTAGGCTTGCTTCTGTGCTGCCATGGTGTTGTGGTCCCTTCCCATCCAGGTTTATCGCCTCGCCGCTTCGCAAAGGAATCATCAACAACATTATCCATATCAGTATCCATGTCAACGGCGGTCGTCGACCCAATTGCCTTAGTTGCAGCCTTGGGTGAGTTTTGTACCGGTGGGGGAGAGAGCGGGCGACGTCCTCGAAAGACGACCTCATCCGAGCTCGACGATGCATCTGACATGGCAGGCGACGGACTGCGAATCGCCATGTGAGCCATAGCTTTGGTCGTGTCGTACGTAGCGGGTTCCATATCGCCATCGGATGCTGACTCTGGCTCTAGTTCTGGCTCTGGCTCTGGCTCTGGCTCTGGCTCTGGCTCTGGCTCTGGCTCTGGCTCAACAGGCTGCGCTGGGAGCTTTTCTTTGAGTGTGCCTTCCAAACGGCCAGCGCTCACAAATTGTATAGGCATCTGCCGCAGCTTCTTGCTGGCATCAAATGCAGTGGACCGATGATTTGACGCCCAGAGAGCCTCATCGGCAAGCGAGATTTTGGGTGCTGCTGCTGGGGCTGTTAATACAGTGTCTCACAATCGAAGGAGGCGCGCCAACATACACTCTTGCGCCAGCCATGGCTGGGACGAAGGGCGTTTAGAAGGCGTACGGCGCGGCGTGCCTTTGGCAGACCCCTTGGCCTTTGTCTTGCCTTTGTTCTTATTCTTGCGCGACATCAAGTCGTGGGGAGGCGTGTTGTATCGGCTGACTGGGTAAAGGGCGGCAAAAAGTGAAAGTCAACTTTTGGATATGATGCACACAGCTGCAGGTGGGGCCGAGCTAGCTTATCGGTGGTTTATTACAGTACCCGCCTTATCGTTATTTATAACCCCCAAAGCTGGCTGGAGCTGCCACGGGCGACGACATGATAATAGACTATGAGGTGTGTGCATAGAGTGCAAGCAGCGTGAAAGGAAACCCTTTGTTTGTGACCGCCCTGTAAAGTGACCCCATACCAACGCATCTAGCACCGCGCGTGCAATCCGGTGACAGACAGACACGGACAGCTGAGCAACCCCCTCCCCCGCCACTTTGCCAGGCAGCATATGACCCTGCTCAGCATTCAACGCATCGTCTCTTCCTGAACCCTATGCTTTGACTGCCACTCTTTCTTCTTACCTAAGTAGCATCTATCTGTAGTTTGTGCACGGAGAGACAAGGCGGATGCATGGTGTACAGCTCTAGGCACCTGCAGCACCTCGGACCTCCGCTACTACCACCCGCCACCATACCCGCAACACCCAAACCACCATGAACGACTTTGAGCGCTTTGGCCGAAATGTGGTTCGCACATTCTATGACCCTTTGCCAGCCAACGACTCCAACGAACCCGTCTGGCTGTTAGGCCAACGCTACGACTCGAGACCTTCACTGCCGAAACCCTCGCCCGGCGATACGCCTTCTGCGAACGCGACGACCCCACAGACCGAACGCACCGAAGACGAGAGCTGGATCAGGACAAGCATAGACGACAAGGAGCGCAAGGAATCACCAAATGGCGAAGATCCAGCACAGTACGGCAACTGGCCATCGGCTTTTCTCGACGACTTTGAATCCCGGGTATGGATGACGTACCGATCCGGCTTCACACCAATACAAAAGAGCCAGGACCCAAAGGCGACAAGCGCCATGAGTTTCCGCGTGCGAATGCAGAATCTTGCCTCTCCGGGCTTCGTATCGGACGCAGGTTTTGGGTGCATGATCCGGAGCGGACAATGCATCCTGGCCAACGCGCTACAGACACTCAGACTAGGGCGGGACTGGCGATGGCAGGAAAATAAAACAGAACCAAAGCATAGCCATATACTATCTTTATTTGCCGACGATCCACAGGCTCCCTTCTCTATCCATCGCTTTGTCGAGCACGGCGCCGCGGTATGTGGCAAGTATCCGGGCGAGTGGTTCGGTCCGTCAGCTACTGCGAGATGTATACAAGATCTAGTGAATAAGCACAAACTAGCTGGGCTCAAGGTTTATGTCTCAGGCGACGGAGCAGACGTCTACGAAGACAAGTTGAGGCAGATTGCTGAGGATGAGGACGGTCAGTGGCAGCCTACTCTGATCCTAGTTGGCACTCGGTTGGGAATCGACAAGATCACGCCCGTCTACTGGGAAGCACTGAAAGCGAGTCTTCAGATACGGCAATCCATGGGCATTGCAGGGTAAGTGCATCTACCTAGCCCGTCTCCGATTCCTATTGGAGACGCATGCTAACAACGACACAGAGGCCGCCCGTCAGCATCACATTACTTCGTTGGCGTCCAAGGCAACAACTTCTACTACCTAGACCCACACAGCACGCGTCCCCTCCTCCCCTATCACACGCCCGTCCCATCGCAAAGCGAAACACCAGCAGAACCCACCACAGCGCCCAACCTCTCCACCTCCACCACATCTTCCACAACCATCGTCCCCGCAGCAGACTCTCTCTCCACCATTTCCGACCCCGCTCACTCCGCATACTCACCCGCAGACATAGCAACATGCCACACGCGTCGCATCCGGCGCCTACAAATCCGCGAAATGGACCCTTCCATGCTCCTTGCCTTCCTCGTCACTTCAGAAGCCGACTACATGAACTGGAAAGAAGGTGTCCAAAGCGTGCAAGGTAAGAGCGTGGTACACGTCCAGGACAAAGAGCCTGCGCCGCGCGGCCAGGAAAGGAAGGATGCCGTGGACGAAGTGGAGAGCTGGGATGAAGACGGTTTGCAGTAGCGGTGAGGAACACGCAAAGCAAGTTAGCTATCTTGAAATGGTATGAACACATGCATAGGTATTTTAGAGTACGTAGATCCGAGTCTCGGAGTGATTTGTTGGGGCGCACGGAAAGTCGGTGAGCTCTTCTATTCGAAATAGCAGCAAACCGGAGGCTCTTCAAAGTGTCAATTTTAGTTGGCATCGCACCCATAGTTAAGTCCTGTAAACTTGAATAAACCGCCCAAAACCAAGTGGCTGTAACAATAATATTCAATTTCCGTGGGAAGGATGCAGGCGGCTGGGCTCGCGTTGTGCGCCAATTGCACGGTGATAGGCTGTTTCTGGCAACCTGCCAGTCGTCGCTCAAGGTTCAAATCACAATTGATTTCAGGCCATAACGAATCAATTGCATATTTTGGCGCAGGTATCGGATTAACCAGCAATCCTGTCGGTAGTTTGCCTTTGCGTTCCGGTCCGGGAATGGGCGACACCAGGTCCAGCAAATCGCGCTAAGGCGCGTCGCATGCTGTGCGCACGTGTTGGTCAAATGTGGCTTGTGTTGGTACATTGGAAACTAGACAGTGAGTAAATAGAGATTAGATGTATAGACGTGCATGAAATTGAAGACGAGTGATGAAGTTTGAAGAATTGATTCGTTCCCGTCTGCTGTGGTATAATATACAGACCCAGAGATGGACCTCGTAGTCAAATCATGACTCGATGACGAGAGAACAAGCAAACCGACCCATGATCACATTACTGAAATGACCCATGAACACCGCACCCCATAACCTGCTCATCGAATAAGACGAGTGAAGAAACCCAAAGAAAGAACTATCAAGAAAAGCACTCTATTTGGTGGATGAAGAGTACTTGGTGACAGCCTTCGTGCCCTCAGAGACAGCGTGCTTGGCAAGTTCACCGGGCAGGATCAATCGGACTCTAGAATGGGGTTAGCGGATGTAACCGGGCATGTGTCATAGAGACGGGAAAACGTACGAGGTCTGGATCTCACGCGATGAGATGGTGGACTTCTTGTTGTAGGCAGCAAGCTTGGAGGCCTCAGTGGCGACGCGCTCGAAGATGTCGTTGACGAAGGAGTTAAGAATGCTCATGGCGCGGTTGGAGATACCAGTGTCAGGATGGACCTGCTTGAGGACTGCGAAGGCGTCAGCAAATTGTGCGTGCCAGACTAAGGGGCGCACTCACCCTTGTAGATATAGCTGGAGTAGGTCTCCTTCCTGGTCTTGGTGCGCTTCTTCTTGTCGCCAGCGGGAGCGGCGGTCTTCTTGCCGGCCTCCTTCTTCTCGGCAGGTGCCTTGCCGGCCGGAGCCTTGCCGCCGGTGGTGGGAGTCTTCTGTGCTTTGGGAGGCATTTTTGGGTGTGGGACTGGGGAGTGCAAGTGGTTGAGTTGGGTGAGATGGGGCTGGTGGTAAAGGGCGTGTGTGTCGAGTGTTGCGATGGATGGAAGACTTTTGGTCGTCGACGGCGGGGGACGCGCTACTTATGGCGAGCGCGCTGAATGTTGTGATCTAGCAGGCGCGGGGTGGCCCGAGCGTGGGTTGCAGCTCTCTGCTGAGGCTAAGCGAGGCGGGCGAGTGTGATTTTGGCAGAGTCGCCCGGCCCAAGGTTGCCCTCGTCACGCTAGTGAGGCAGGTTGATCTCGCGCACCACAACACGCTCGCCCGTCCTTATAAGACGTCCCCGCCCCCCATCATCGACGAGCAATCCATCGTCTCGACACTCCACGCCCACATATCGCATCACCAGCTCCACCCAACCCAACCACCCAAACTCCCCAACTCACCCAATTCTTTCAAGATGACTGGAGGCAAATCCGGAGGCAAGGCCAGTGGCACCAAGTCCAGCGCCCAATCGTGAGTATTCCCTCATTTGCTGCTTCGGCTTTTGCGCTTTTTGCCCGAAGCCTTTGGCGCGTCTTGTTTCTCACATGACGCGTCTGTTCGCATCCCAGTCTCAAGCAATTACTAACGCCTCTCAGTCGTTCATCCAAGGCTGGTCTCGCTTTCCCAGTCGGTCGTGTCCATCGTCTTCTCCGCAAGGGCAACTACGCTCAGCGTGTCGGTGCCGGTGCTCCTGTCTACCTCGCTGCCGTCCTTGAGTACCTTGCGGCCGAAATCCTTGAGTTGGCTGGTAACGCTGCCCGCGACAACAAGAAGACGCGTATCATCCCCCGTCATCTTCAGCTTGCTATCCGCAACGACGAGGAGTTGAACAAGCTACTTGGACACGTCACCATCGCCCAAGGTGGTGTTCTACCCAACATTCACCAGAGTACGTTTTCCATATCGCATCTTCCCATCTCATACACTAACCTGTCTTTAAGACTTGCTGCCCAAGAAGACGGCCAAGCCCGGCAAGGGCCCATCGCAGGAGCTCTAAGCGCACTTTGCTTTTGAGTTTCATCTTCATGGCGTGGTTTCTTCATGGGTCTTTTCACTTTTGCAATGATAATGGGAGTCGGTCTGGGTCTGGGTTCATGGCTTTTCACGGGGTTTATACCAGAGCTGTATATTAGCTGGTCGCATTGAACGACTACTAGCTCATGAGCTGAATCGAGCGATATCACTTCAACCTTCTCCCATCCGTTTATACCCCGTGATTCGGTTGTTGGTTTGGTGTTTACCTTGGCGTATATGCAATTGGTTGACGCAGACACAGCACCCGGTTACCATGTGGCAAGCGACAACAACCGAATCGCGATAGGTCAGAGGCAACCGAGTATTCGCAAGTTGTGATTGGAGAGTTGCGACTACTCTCGATCTCGCGTATTAGGCAGATGTACGGCGCAAATTCTTGAAAATCGAATACGTGATCCGATGCGCCGGTGTCGAATTGCCAGAATGTGAGCTGGTCAAACTTTCTCAAATAATATAGTTTAGCTACTTGTGTCGCGTAACTCAGCTTGCTATTGGTCACTGTGCCAGCTATGTACTGCTTAGGCTGTTACAGTGGCACACATTACACACGGTAGCTAGCCGACTCGTCCTAATAAGACACACGTTTCTCCATATCTATGATGGTAGCTAGAGATTACAGCGATAAATGAAAAGAAAATCCTATTATTGCAAACCAAGCGAGCGGCTGCACATTGTAAAGTCAATAAATAATTCGGATCGTTTGATTTGACTCCATATCTCAAACACCTTAGAAAACCACAGGCAGACCAGGGAAAGACTTGCTCTGTTATACATTTCCTAGGCAAGCAATGAACTTACTCATAGTATGGCCCGTATTGAGCAGTCGTTTTCTTCTCCTCTGTGCGATTGACTAGTACTATGCGTAGTATGTTCGGAAACATTACTTGGTATCCATTATTTACAACCGGGGTATCCACGAACACAAAAACCCACTATGGGCCCAAAACACTTTCAAAGGCTATAAACCCTGGTAAATGTGCTTCAGTAACGCCATATATTATACTGAGTTTGTCGAAATATATTGCGCTGCTTAATATAATATTATTTGTGATGGGTTGTGCAATCCGATATCAAATGCGAGGTAAATATTTATGAATTAAAAGGGAACATCAAAGATTTCAAAAAATCACCACGATTTACCACGACCTCTTAAATGTCCAAAAGCTGGCAGGTAGAAGGAGTACATTTCTTTAAGCCGTAGAATAGCAATATTATTAAATTTAATGTATGTGGTGACGCATGGTTGCGCCTTTCGACAACCGCCGTACCTCGCAGCAGGCCTCCAAGCTACAACATAACACTCACGCAGCGCTTGCACGGCATTCAGAAGCCATAACGCTCTGACTGACATCACGGAAGAGGTACATATATAAATATAACGAGGAGACATTCAGTTGAATTCGATCGATATTTTTTCCTACCAAAAACACGCGCCCAATATGCAAGCTATATCATACACTAGCCACTCCTCCACCCCGTCGTGTCTCACATGTACATGAAATTAACACTTATTTTCTACGAATCCGGTTCATTACATGCCCATGATCAACTTTAGCACACATATCATAGTTAGGATTTATTTAAAGGAGCATTTTCCTGGGGTCCTCAATGAACTCCTTGATTTTGACAAGGAAGGTAACGGCTTCCCGGCCATCGAGAAGTCTGTGGTCATATGTGAGAGCAAGGTACATCATCTGTCACACCCGTCAGTAAACGTCACCGCCATTGGCAATATAAGTCACACGTACCGGCCTGATTTCTACCTTGCCGTTAATAGCAACGGGCTTGTCCTTGATTGCATGCAGACCTAATACGGCGGTTTGCGGCAGATTGATAATTGGAGTACCCATCAAACTTCCGAAGACGCCGCCGTTCGAGATGGTGAAGGTACCACCGGCCATGTCCTCGATCGTGAGCTTGTTATCGCGGGCCTTTTTGCCAAGGTCTGCGATCGACTTCTCGATGCCAACCATATCCAGGCTCTCCGCATTCCTGACAACGGGCGTTACAAGACCCTTTTCAGTCGCAACTGCAACCGAGATGTCAACATAGTCGCGGTAGACGATAGTGTCTCCGCCGTTGGGCCCCTCAATGGAGGCATTGACTGCGGGAACGTCACGCATGGCGAGGATACATGCGCGTGAAAAGGCGGACATGAAGCCGAGCTTGACGCCCTTGTTCTTCAGGATCTCATCCTTGTAAAGCTTGCGGAACTCCATGATGGAGGACATATCAACTTCATTGAAGGTGGTAAGGGAGGCAGCTGTGTTCTGCGATTGCTTGAGACGTTCAGCGATGCGAAGTCGCATACGATTCATTTTGACCTAATCGGCAGTTAGCGGGTTGCTGAGATGAATCAAGGTAAGACATACGCGACGCTCTTCACGGGCACCGGGTTGGGCTTGTTGTGGCTCATCCTTTGAAGGCGCAGGCTTTGATTCTTGCTTTTGTGGTTGGGACTTCTGTTCCTGCTTGGGAGGCTCAGGTTTTGACTCCTGTTTCGGCTCAGGCTGCTTGGTCTCCTGTGGTTTCGATTGCTCCTGTTCACCGGAAGGTTGCGATGACGTCTCCTGGTCCTTGGGTGCAGGCTCCTTCACCTCCTGCGAAGCCTCGTTGGCCTTTCCACCCGAGGGCTCGCCGCCCAGTTCCAGCTTGACTAGTTCTTGCCCTACTGTTACAGTGTCCTCCTCATTGACTAAAAATTCCTTGATGGTACCGGCTTCAGGCGCATTGACAGATACGTCAATCTTGTCTGTCTCGATGGTGGCAATCTCTTCGTCCTGCTCAACGTAGTCGCCGACCTCTGCTGGACGTTAGCTGTCATGTGATTGAAAAGCGTATGGTTGGGGCGCACGCTTTGACCACTGCTTCAGGGTTCCTTCTGTGATGGATTCGGCCATTTGTGGCACTTTGACGATAGTATCTGCGTAAGTTCGCGTTTGTTCGAGGCTCCATAGCCGTTGGGTTGAGAGCTGTCCGGGACGTCTACTGAGGCGTTAGCGCAGCTGCAAGCGGGTCAATGGCGATACCAACCTCGATGCCTGACCCAGCAGGCCGGAGGAAGTTGCTCTGGATATGGCAGAATAGCTTCGCGCAGCGGGTGCTCGGCTCAAGGCTCGAGCACCTGCGCGTAGAGCTGGAGCAGATCGCATCGTGGCAGGTAGGCGGCGGAGATACTGTTGGCCAGACATGGTGGGCAGGCGGTAGATGGAGGGAGGTGGGATGAGCAGACAGAACCTCAAGCCAAGGGGGGAGGAATTCAAGTTGAGGGAATTGATTGATTGACCGTTTTCCGGTTGGACGGCTGGGACGTCAGAAGTGCGAACCAGAGCCAGTCTAAACCGTCTCCGTAACAGTACCACACGCCAAGGCCGGCCAACTTCACCTCAGAGCCTCCACATCACGCTGCCGGCCGCGACGACAAAGCATTGCGGCTCCTCTACACCTGCCACTCTTTCTGGACCGATGCAACAGGACAGGGCGAGTCGCCATGAGCTCTAAAATACAAGTTTTGTGCGCCGCTCCCTCCATTGTCTACTACGCGCGGTGACTGACGCCCATGCAGACGCCTCTACAGGCGGTCCCTCAAGCTCGCACTCGACTGGAGCGTCCACCGCTACCTATGGCGTGGACAAGCCCTGTATATTCGGGGCCTATTCGAGGCAAAGAGGAACGTCACTGAGCCGCGCCTACAGAGGGTGCGTCCCCAACTACACCTACACTTCCTAGTTGCACGCTACGATAATACCAACAGCCACGCTGACACCCGCGCCCAGGAATTGATCAAAGAGACGGAGAGTTTACTGGAAAAATGGAAACACCCTGATCCGTACCGTCCACCTACGGCACCTGGAGGTATGGTGCTCTATCTCGGATACATTATCCGGCCCGGCCGCGGATACGGCGACGCTGACGGAACTTGCAGGATCAAAGTATGAGCGCAACCTGCCTTGCCCAATCCTAGATCGTAAGTACATTTAAGAGCCGGTGTATTTTCTTGGCTAATATTACCTTACAGCCCCCCCGAAAATGATCTTGTAGAAAGATGTGACATGGGGAGGGAAGCATGCTTTTTATCATATAAGAATAAATCGGGTTATACACCAATCAAGTTTGAAACTTGCGGACTCTACGTATAGTGTTCAAATACCCCATGTCACTCATGCGTTTCGCATCCTCCACCCAAGGTGCACACTTCGTCTTATCTAGCGGCAAAGTCTCTGCCTTTATCGCTCCGTTCGCGGCATGTATCTCTTCTACATAGGCCCACTCTGGAGTCTCACAGCACCCACCCACAAAAACCGTACGCTCAGGCGAAAGGCTGTATAACAGACTCTCGTGCGTCTTCGGAACCACCACTTGCACCGTCTTCTCCTCCAAGTTGAACCCTCGAATCAAGGCAGTGCACACCAAATTTGATGTTCTGGGATCCAACGGCATCACCATACCCGTGCGATCAGACTTTACAAAGTAAGGGACTTTGTGTTTATTTGTTCTGGGTAAAGCTGTGTACGGCGTGGGTATGCTTGACGAAGTAGATTCGATGATTTGCACAATCGAGCCGTTTAGTGCTTGGATTAGCGATGCGGGTTCCATGGGCTCGGAGTACATTGCAAAGCCAACGAAATCCTGCATTCGCCTGTCTGTCTCTTCAAAGCAGAGATCCCAGTACGAGATCTTTGATAAAGGGCTTGCCATCCATATAGGCATGTTTGATATGTTGGTACCGGTCGTACTGATGTGAAAGTACGATTGCATTTGCATAGCGCGTAATTCCGCCTCTGTTCTCATGGGTGTCGTGATAAAAGACTGTGTTGTGATGTTATGAAACGTGCCGCTATATTGTGAAACCATGGTTTGTAAAGAGTTCAGTTTTGTGGCATATTCGGCGTCCGTGAATGGAGAGTCACCCATGTTCACTAAATGATGTGGTTTGAGTCGTATAAGCAGACTCGTGAGAACATCGAAGTCGATGTTATACAACGAGGCTGGTGGATTGACGATAAGTGGGATACCTGTTTCCCGCGACTGAAGTGTTCTGTAAGTGAGGAGGAGGTCCTCTGCACAGGCACGGTAGTAGTCTTTGTAGTTTGTAAAATTGGTAGGAATTGCATGAGCACGGATTATTTCGTTTCTTTCTAATCCCCGTCTCGGCGATGGGGCGATAGAATTTGTGAAATTCGGTCCTAGGTTAAGCAACCTTACTAAGACCAGGGATATCTGGCCATGTGGTACGTATTCTGGCTTTGCGGGATCAAGATCTAGATAGCACACAGCTCGTGCTGGGCGGGCTGTTTTGCCCTGGCCTGTGAGAAATCGATTCAGCAGCCGCTTCGCAAAGGTTGACTTGCCGGAAGCTGAGGCGCCAGTAAGAAGAACGGTAGAGGGGCTAACGGCACAGCTTTCGATAGCACGGAGCCAGTCTTCAGGGCATTTCTCAGGGATGAGAGGCCGAGAAAGTGCATCGGCGTCAGATTCAGAGATCTACGGCGCTTATCAGCAGGAGTACTTCATTGATGCGGCACGTAGCGTTGTGGATATAGCTTCTTTCAATGGAAGGATTCGAAGTAATATATCTTTCGGATCGCCACTATGCGTAGCGGGAGCCAATCAAGTGGGTATATACGTACGATACTGAATGAGCGCCTACACTCTTTCTCTGCTGGGACATTCCAAATGTCTGCGAATAATGGGCTGACGGTGGCTAGTGGCCTGGGCTCCATACAGTTTGTGAACCGCACATGATTCACACTGTCGAGACCCCTGATTTTTGAAATAGGATGTGTACTTGGTGCGTATGAAGTATAGACTGGGTCCTGCTCGCCATTGCCAGGTAAACGGCCGATGTTGGCACCGTTGATGTTGATCGCGCCCCTCAACACCTTGAACTGAAAAGCGCCAAGTAGTGCAATAGTGGAGTGTTTATTCAATTTAATAGATAACTCTGTTTTATTGTCGGATAGAATATTCCGGGAATCATTTTGCCAGTTGCAAAGCTTGAAGTTTTCTTTGACCGGCAAGGGTTCCTCATCCTCATCATCCGACTCTTGCAGCGCATGTGCTGGGCTCTGCAGCAAAGGCGTCGGAGTCTCTGTTACTGGATCTAAAATGAGCTCAGGGGTGATGATTCCTTTCGCCGCCTCTGCCTTCAGTCTTGCTGCGGCGATGGCACTTTGTGGTCTTTGATTGGTAGTCGCAGCATCTGCAATCATGAGTCAAGACATGGTCGAATGTAGCTTGGATCAATAATTCTTACGGAGGATATTGGTGATTGAGGCTGCGTCCCCAACCCTCTTTCTTTTACCCGGCATGCTGGTATCGATTACGGCGTCAATCAGAGCATGCGTAAAGTTGGAGAATGGTGTTTCTTTAGCGTTATAGATGGGGTTTAGCGCCCGCGGCTCATGCAGGCGCAGGTGAACCTGCTAGCGTGGATGTTGGTCTCGCCGACAAAAAAGTTGCAGCAAGCTCACTCTCTCCCGGCGCATTGGACATGGAAATACGCGCACTATGAAGGAATCCAAGAGAACGACGGTGCCCTTGCCACGGCCCAAGTCTAATTCGAAATTAGCAAGCACACCTTCGAAACCATCGTTGAGCCAGGAATTTGTCGGCAGCGATGACGATTCGTCAAGTGGGAACATGCCAAAGGCGCAGGTTGCACACAGACCCAAGACTACAATTGCTATACATGGGCCAAATGGCGTCGCCAAACCAAAGACAAAGACAAGTGCGAAAGAACATGCGACACCAAATCCCAAATCGAAGCCAAAGGCGGCACCAAAGCAGCCCACACAATCACAGGTCGTGGAGCTTTCTAGCTCAGAGGAGCTGAGTGAAAGCGATGCGTCATCACACCCGACAAGAGTCAATGGACAAGACCAACGAGGGATCTGGAGCCAGAGCGACGCCGGGTCAGGCTCATCCAGCGACGAGTCGGATGCGCCTGGATTATCACAGCCAACTCAAAAGCCTGCACAGGCGTATGTAACATCCCATCCCTTAGCAAGTCAAGCGCTTACTCTGCTATAGGAATGGATATGCCTCACAAACGAAACCACACGCAGTAGAGTTCCATCCTGCGCAGACTTTCGAACCGCCGAGAGGGTACAATCCGGTGCCCCTCAACGATAAAACTAGGTCGAAAGCCACGGATATTTTTGAAAACTTTCAGGGAAAGCAACTATGGCACATCACAGTTCCTGCGGGTGTGTCTTTAAAAGACCTGAATGAGATACCGATGGATAGCGTTACAAATGGACAAAGTTTTTGGGACTATAAGGGAACTAGCTATGGTTTCTCAACACAAGAACAGAGTGATAATGGTGCATATGCGATTATGTTGCCGGGACAAAAAGGTTACAAGCCGGGTAAGCTCAACGTAATCGGTTGTGACACTCCTATTGACCATTGCTAGTCGGTACACGAATATCGCAAAGCCTCCATCTCCAGGCCCTTATAAACCTACCCCAGCTGAGCTCCAAACAAGCCGACCCGAACACTGGTTCGGAAGGTGTAGCTTCAATCACGAGATCCACCATCCGTGCACCTCGACCACAGCTGAAAGGCCTCAAGATGCGCTTCCTCCCGATTGGCTTTAGCGATGGGGATGCAGGCACGCTTGGAGACTCAGATAGTGAAGATAACACGCCACGAGGAACGGCAGGGCTCGGTATGCCGAATGGTCTAAATCTACCCCCCAGGAAGGAAAAGAGAAAACACCACGAAGCTAACGGGGATACGAGGAATGAATCAGCGCTAAAGAAAAAGAAGAAGAAGAAAGAGGACAATGATATATCCGAAGACAGGAGGGCGAGGAAAGAGAAGAAGCGAGCCCAAGCTGCTCTGGCGAAGGCTTGAGCATCGACGGAAGATCTGCGCATGATAATGAGCTTTTCATGACGAGTGAGCCCCCTCTCGGCCAGCTAGGAGGGTTGAGATACGGAATTGATATTAGAGTTCTAAACCGTAATTTCATCATGGTCACCAACAAAATGACATGGAGGGTTTTGGCGTAGTTGTCGGATGTGGCGTTGGACGTGTAGTAGGAGCGCGCACAGTACGGGCATCAAAGAGAACAGGACGTATTTAGGCACAGTAGAAACAAAGCTGCAAGCTATGTATGAACATGCTTTTTGACATCCATGCTAATTCTGAGGCTCGTACTTGTAGAGTGCACTATAAAGTACAAGGCTGGGGCTATACTACCTAGAAGCCGTTGTCCCGTCGTCAAACGGACACGGACCACCTAAACACGCTGTCTAGCGTGTATTATCGCACGCGCAGGGAGGGCGCCACAGTGCTTTTGGAGAACTTTCACCGGGTAGACCGCTCCCAATATGTTGATGAGCTCTTCGAGGAATCGAAATACTATTCACCAACGCGACTGCCCCACGAGCTGCGCGCGCACTCGCCGAAATGGCGACGGCAACTAGCAAACCACCACACGTGGCTATGCCCCATGCCGAGCCATCGTCTCCCACTCCAGCACCCAACGCCCAAGGCCACATGGCGCTTGACCTATCGGAATCCGAGGATGTCAAGACATCTGATCTGCCCGGCTCGGATCTGCCGCCACTTCCGACCGACAATGACGGCAGCTTCCTACAGAAAGACTTCAACGAAGGCAACACACAAAGCGAGGGCGACGTCAGCGTTTTTGAGGATCGCGAGATGAAGCGCCAGTTGATGGACATCGAATCAAGCTTCCTGCCCGAACCGTCTGCGGCCCAGCCAGAGCCAATACAAGGACATGGGGGAGCAGACGATACATACTTATTCGGTGGCTCACCCGGCAATGCGCGTCCCTCCTCTGCAAAGCCAGAGGGTGATACAAGCCTACTTAGAGTCATGGCCAATCTCGAAGAATTAGCAAAGCCAAAGAAAAAGCCAAAGAAGCTCGAGGTGCGAGGCGGAAACAGCCCCACAAAGCCCAACGCTGGAGACACCCACGACCCCAACTCTTCCATACTATCACAAGAGCCTCCTACGCCAGCAGATGCTTACAAAACACCTGCGGCACGACTGCTAGACTTTGGCACGGAGGACTCACCGGATGTCACAACCTCGACTTCGGAGGCGGCGCTATCTTCACCTTCGGCGGACGCCGCGCTGCGAAACCAGTCCCGGGCTACCACGGGTGGTACGGCTGGGGTGCCGGTCATTGTGGAAGAGCCCGAAGTGCAAGACAGTTCGGGCGGGTCACAGGCTCCCCCAGGCGCCGCACTCCAGAGTATGGACCCTTCTGAACGACCAACGTCTAGTGCCTCAACTGTGAAAGCTCCCGACTTTAGTCAATTTGAAGAGAATTCATCACTTCTTGCATCCGACCACGAGCTTAGCGTGGAAAGCATGCTGAGTCCTCAGTCGTCGTCCGCTGCAATCACTTCACCAAGGGCGACAAAACGACCAAGCTTCTTACACAATCGCCATTCTAGCCAGCGATCCTCGGTATCTTCATTTACCAATCGCTCAGATGCGTCTGATAACGGCGCAAGTACGGCTAGTTTGGGCGCAGACTACGCCTTGCAAACTGGTGGTGCAGTACCCCGTTCAATACCTCACAGGGGAAGTCTAGGGCTCTCTAGGTTGCCAAGTCTAGGAAGTATTGCATCGTCGATTTCAACTTACAGTGATACAAATCCTTGGGATAAACACCGGAGCACCAGCTCACACTCATTATCTGGATTACTTCATCCCGACGGCAGCTTAGGTCGTTTGGACGAAGAAAGTCTTAATACCGCTACCCCTCCTGAGACGCCACGCGCTCCCAGCGTTCAGCCTGCTGCCCCCACTGATACTGTGATCGCTAGGCACGTTCAAGATATTCAAGTGCCTGATACTATAGCGCGCGAATTCCGGGCGAAGCATTCGCGGTCACCAGACAAACGACATATGGCTACGCCTTTCACACGCGGCAAACATAATTTGACTTTAAAGGAACAAAATAGTAAAATCGATAAGCTCAGTAAGGAAAATTTCGATCTCAAACTGAAGATTCACTTCCTGGATCAAGCGCTCCAGAATCGATCAGACGAGGGTGTGAAAGACATGATATCGAAGAATGTTCAATTACAGACTGACCTAGCGACCGAAAAAAAAGAAACGCAATCTCTACGTAAGAAAATCAAAGATTTAGAGCGTAGACTCAAGGCTCACGAGGAGGGACTTGCTCCTACGAAAGAGAATGGCAGTGGTTCCGAAGATGGTAAGGATGACCAAACACCGCAATATGCCGAACTTGAAGAAGAGATCGAGTTCCTCCGTGAGCGCCTAGAGAGCACAGAGACGATTGTGGAGCAATGGCAGCAGGAAGCTCTGCAGAAAGAGGCTGATAACCGACGTATGGCCGATTACATCAAGACCATGAGAGAAAAGAGCCCACCAGGCGAATCTGCTGGTCTTGACGAGGCAATCAACATGTGGAAGGAGGATTTTGAGGACGAGCGCGCACGGCGTGAACAGGTCGAGACACGGTGTCAGCAAGCCGAGAGCGAGAGCGAAAACCTCCGTGCAGAGGTACAGCGACTAAAGGAACAGAACATGCACCTCCAACGCCAATCCACACCTAATTATCACGTCAACAAGGTCTATAGCAGCTCTAGGCTAGCTCATCAAACTTTTACCACCCATTCGAATTCTGGGTCTGATAGCAACGAGCAAGTCCAATCCTTGTCTGCTGGTGGCACAAGCGGAACTCTGGTAGACCAATTGCAAAATAACAACGAGAAGCTGCAACGAGATCTGCACGCCCAAGTTTCCATGCTTACGTCGAGAAATCGCGAAAATTTGCGACTTAGAGAAGAAAACGAGGGCCTGAAGCTGACTATCCGTCGTGGAGATAGTGGGTCAACTGCCGGCGATAGCATCTTGGAACGATCGATATCCCGCAACCACATGAGGTCTGTTTCTCGGGCCAGCGGCGGAACACGAGCGACCCAGATGAGTGATCCCGATCGTGAAGATCTCGAAACCAAGTACGCCGCCTTACGAGATGAGTTGTCGCAGATGAAACTATCATACAAAGAGCTTGACGATCAACTTAATGGCCACTTGGACATGCTCGAAACTGCGGAAAATAAGATCACGGGGCTGGAAAAGGAAATCGAAGCTTCCACAGAGGATCTCCAAGCATTATCCCACGAAAGGGACGAAACGCTAGAGATGCTGCAAGACAAAGAACAAGAATGTGAGGAGCTCAGGGCTGAAGCACTTGAAACAGTACAAAAGCTACAAATCGATCTCGATCAGAAGCACCACGAGTATGAGAGACTCCTTGTGGACCTTGATAACACAACTGAGGATTTCAACGCGTTACAAGTGGAGATGAAGCATGTCAGCGAGAGTCTATTGAACCTCGAAGACGACCGAGACGCAAGCCTGCGGAAAATCCAAACCCTCGAAACCGAGCTTGTAGACGCCAATCAGGAGTTGAGTAGACAGGATAAACTTCTGAACGACGAGAGACTGAAGGCTGAACGATTTGAAGTTCAGTTAGAGTCTTGCCAGGGAGAGATTGACTTCTTACGTGAAGAACAAGAGGGCGACAAAATCAAGATAGGTGACCTGGAGTCATCGTTCAACAACGCCCAGATCACCATACAAGATGGACAAGAACGCTTCCGAGACCTTGAGGAACGAGTTGCTGAGGAACGACAACAACGTGACGCTCTTGACAGCCAAGAGAAGCAAGAAGTGGAGAAGATTATTAATGATCTTAATACACAGCTAAATAAGCTGAAAGAAGATGGTAGGAGGCTACGGAAGAACCTATCTGCCAAGGAGGTCGAGGCTTCTACTTGGAAGCAAAGGCTTGAGGAGCTTGAGCTCGGCCTTCGTGAATCTCTCGGTAATCTTAATGGCTCCAAGTCGAGCCTTTTCAAGGTAAGTCGCATGTTTCTCATCTTCAAGTGATACGCTGACTCATTGTTCAGGATATCACGAAATTGCAACGAGATCTCGAGGCCACTATGCAGGAACTCGATGTCACAAAGAACGACCTCGCTGAGAAGGATCGGCTACTTCGCATTCGAGATACTTTGCTAGAAGATAGCGGTCTAGAAAGTCGCCGCCTTGCAGAGTTACTAGAGCGTGAGCGCCATGCCCGACGCCAGGACCAAAATGTGTTCGAAACTACTAGGCGGGGCCACCAAACTGTCACGAGGACTGTACAACAGCATGAGACGCGGGTTCTCGAGCTTGAGACCCTCCGTAGTCAGGATCGTCAGAAACTACATGGTCTTGAGAAACAGTATAAAGAACAGCTGCTCGAGCGCAACAATCTGCTCTATGCCCTTTGGAATCGTTTGTCAACTCTATGCGGCGCTGAGTGGTGCCGTAACAACGCTCTTGTCAATGGGGAGCTTACCTCGATGGAACTTATATCAAAAAATATTCAAGGTTTCAACAAGAACATGATCCTTGCAGTCAAGACTGTTGAAGGTATCATCGGCGGGTTCAAGATCCGGATACGAAGTATGGAGAAGGACTTGGTCCGCGACTACCAGACTCTAGAGCATACATTGGATGTGCGTGTAAAGCGACTTGACCAACTCGAAAAGCTTGTACAAGCCCAAAGACAGTCAATGTCTATTGGCAGACCAAGCACTGTCCGTGGGGGACTGGTCGATATCAATTCTACAGAGATTACAAAACTTAGGTCTGAGAACAAGACTCTACGCACAGAAATCCAGACCCTTCGCGCAATTACCTCAACAGCACAGCCCAGCGAAGTCATCAGCCGTCCACCCTCTCGTAACGGCTCGCCTAGCTCTTCCAAACGCGCTAGCATATCGCAAACGCTCCTCCGCTCACACTCAGCTTCCGTCGTGGAACATCTACAGAACCAGCCACCGGGTCACCCATATCCCGCATCTGTTCCTCTTCAACCTAGCGAACAGAAATGGATTCACCGACTTAAAGAATTAGAGCGACGTTTGAAGGCCGAGCGAGAGGCCAGACTTAATGATCGTAGTGGTGCCAGGAAGCGACTAGAACAGAAGGTTGAAGAGAATGCTGACTTGAGAGCCATGCTTGAGAAAGAAAGGGAGCTAAAGGGCGGTGAGGAAGTAGAGGCTGTACACCGAAGCGCATCAGCCGCCGGAAGCCGCACCGGAAGTCGCACAGGTAGAAGTGGACGACAGAGTGTAGTTGGGAGTTTTAGAAATGGCGATAGGCAGGAGTCTTCGGACATGTATTAGTACCCAGGAGTGTTGTCGTATGTTGTATTGATTATATGGCGCTCTCACCTTTGTTTTCCTAGTGGGGTTCATGGCTGTATGTATTACTAGAGCATATATTGGTCCAGGCGCGCGAGGGCAGGCGCGATTGGGCATTCTGATGGGCTTTTAGGGATATTGTATGTATAAGGGACCATGGTGTTTGGGTTGGGGTTAGCAGTCTTTTCGTTACCGCGACCTAGTGTCGCGCAAACTTACCACTACTAGTTCTCCTTATATCACATAGATTTACTTTCACCTTACAAGCTTTGAAATGCTAGCAGTTCATACTCTCTTAATACTCTAAGCTTCCACCGCGCTGCTTATTGGCTCTCTACCCGATAGTATCACCGATTAGATCCTGATGAATAGCTTGCTTGCAACTATTGATCTGGTTGCTGCTTTGCGGCAACTATATATCAACTGCAATTAGAATAATTACCTCACCGCTCAGTACTACCTAGGTACAGCGCGCAAGCCATTGTTGCATGCTATCTGGATTTCTGGTAGTATACGCCCCCGTTTACTTTCTCCTCTATCACTTCGCTACATGTTGTCTACAATTAAAGGCCGAAGACTTTGTTAAAACTTACATCATGTATAAGAACCGCATTCTTACTAGTCATTCACAGTCCTTGCGCACATCTGATTCTGCGAGCGATAGTTCGGACCACTTGTACTCTTCTTCGCCCCAGCGAGGTACTTCGTCACTGCAATCAACACCTCTCACTCAATCACCTCCTAAGATTGATCTTTTTGGCACGCTTCTCTTTACTCGAGAGCAAACATATGCAGACGGACTAGCACCAGTTACATCAGCCTTCACGGTGCGGCATGTGACAGGACTAACTCAGTTAGGCGCTCAAGGGGATTGTATTTCTGAGAAACCCAGAGTCCGAAACCAGACGCACGTGCTGCGCCCTAGGAGTGAAGATTCCTCAGACAAGAGGTTCAAATACAGCGAATTCCATAAGACAAATAGTATGTCTCGCCAAAAACGGACACCAAGTAAGAACAACGCTCTAAACAAGAGTAAGCCTAGTGAACTCACGTTACGAAAACGACCCGCTCCCAAGAGCCGCGGTGGTAACGAGCGAGTTTCCAAAGCCAGCAAGACGGAGGCAAAGGCAGGCATCATAAAGAAGGTCAGGAGCGGCGAAAGTTTGATTTTAGTGGGCTCTACGCCGCATCCAGTCTTTGAGATCTCTGATACCGAAGAGGAGGATGAAGACCAAGTTCGGCCACCAAGGAGGCCCCGGCCAGGCAAAGACAAACAACCCGCCATCACACCCTCCCAAGTAAAAGAGACCCCCCAACTAAAAAAGGACCATGAAGTCGTCACCCAAGAACGCGAGGACCTCCGCCACCAACTCACAAGCCTCCAATCGATCCACTCAAAGCTAAAAGCCGAGCACTCTGCCCTCCATCTCCAACACGCTGAACTCAAAACCACGACAAAAGAAGAGCACCAACAACTCACCGACAAAATATCTACTCTGGAATCCACCAACCTCGCCCTCACCACACAAAATGACAGTCTCAGATCCCAAACATCCTCCCAGCCTCCTCCCACGCCTTTATCCGCACACTTCCCCCCGCCATCGCCACAGCCACAGCCACAACCACAGACCTTCCCACTCCAAGAACCCAGCTCTACCGACAAGAAGGAAGAAAATATCCGCCGCATGTATACCAAGACAAAGCGGCAACACGACATCCTGCATGCGATTGCAAATGACTTGATTACGTGCACGAGAGGAATGGACATTCCCAGTTTTGGTACGTTTGGCAAGCATGTGCGTAAGTTGAAAGTGTGCCTGGGTGTTGCGGAGGAGGGAGATGTGGAAGCGGGTGGGTAGTGAAAAGGTTGGGGGGGTGTTTGGGGACTGGTTGGAGTGTCGGGGAGGTAGCGAGATGGGCTCATTATGGGGAACTCTGGCGTATTGTGTGTGTGTGTGTGTGTGGGAGGAGGGCTTTTTAGTCGTGGATGACGACCCGGTTATGCTTGGGTATAGGTCGGGGTGCTGAGATTGAGGACTTGCGAGGAGATCTTGGCCGCCCTTTTACTGTGTCACCACACAGGAGTGGACTCTGATAAAATATCTACTTGCCACCCACACCTTACTAGAAACAATTCTCATACTTTCATCATTGCCTTGTACTCTCACCAAAATATTGACTGAGGAATGGTGAGTCCTGATCTGATAAATCACAGCGACACAGACTTGGATCACGCATGCCAAATATGGGCTGTCACAAACTACCACAGATCACATCACACCCACAAATGCACAAATTAAAGAACGCAATATCACGTTGGATCCACTATCTAAAGATCACAAAGAACAAAAACCGTATCGCGATTTTCATCTCCCCGTACCAATAGGACTCATCAATCCTGCACTACCATTCGTAGGACTGCGCAACATGACCGGTTTGATTGCTTGTACAGGACTCATCGGATCCCTCTGGCTGGAGCTCTGGCTCGAGGTACCGGAGCTAAGACTACCACTGCCGTGGCTACCGTTGTGGCCATTAAGCAGAGGGGCGTTGAATGGGTTGCCCAGAGTGTACCCAGATGGAGAGTGAGGTTCGTCGAAACCGTCAGTGAAGCCAGAGATGTTGGAAAGCATTGAGGAGGAGCGACCACGTCCATTGCGTAGGGAGCCTGGCGTGCTGTTGACGTGGGAGTTGAGCGATGGGAATGTGAAACTGGTGAAAGCATTGGCGTGAGGAGACATGCTGGTGCCTGGGAGTGGGCCATCGGGAGTGGTTGGAACGGACATGTGCTGCTGGAGAAGAAGATCTTCGTAGTGCTGGATTGTCTGCATGATCTGCGTTGTCGAAATGTTGTGCTCCTCGGTGCGTCGCTCGTAGCCATTGATATTGCTACGATATTGATTCTCCACGTCAGCGCGCTGGTGCCGTAGAGCAGTACGTTCCTGCTCCCTCCGTTGCATGGCGGTGAAACCCTCGGCATTGGCTGTAACAAGTCGATCGTGCTGCTCGTTAAGCCTGGTAAGGCGTTGCTGAAGGCGTTCCCTCTTCTGAAGCGAGCCTGCCACGTCGGACTCGATGCTCTGAATCTGGCGCTCAATTTCGGTCTTGATGCTGCCGAATTCACAGGAAATGGCATTTTTATTGTCACGCTCTTTCTTCCATTCCGCTTTCTTGGCTGCAGCCTCCTGAGCTTCATCTTCTGGGATATCTCCAAGGTTGTCGGCCTGAAGGGCATAATCAGCGGCAGAGTCGTCAGCTTGACGTATGGTTTGTGTGAATTGCAGGACACGCTGGCGCTGGCGCTCATCACTTCCTCCGGCATTGGCAAGGCGGTTACTCAAAGTTTCAACCTCTTTTCGAATAGTACTAATGGCCGTTTTGTGGTCTTTTTTGTTCCGCTTCAAGCGATTGCGGTGCTCCTGTAATTGCTGGTCGGCTGCGGCGATCGAGTTTTTCAAAGTAGTCGTAGGTGATGACGGGCGTAGAGTTTGGTGTGCTGGCGGAGAAGCAACAGAGGCTGTTGTCGATTAGTTTTCTGGGCCATACCATGGCGTATGCCACTACACGTACCTAATTCGGCTACTGGGCTGGCCGAGGTAATAAGGCTTGCTGAGTAAAAGACTTCGCTGTCCATGGTCCGGACAAACTCGCAATAGTAGTTTGACAGAGCCGTGAGACCAAAAATCTCGCCTACCCAGAAACCCGTTCCCTCTTGACCCTGATATCCAAGCGAAGTACTCTGTCGAATCCTGGTGGAGCTCCAGTCGGCGCCATTCACACGAATGTAAAATGGCTTAGATTTGTCGATTCCCGACCCAAGACTTGCATCTTGCTCATGCTCCGATTGAAATTCGACCCCAGAATATAAACTGACACGAAAAGAAATATCGGAATAGCCGACTTCTGAAACCCAAACACGGTCATCTTCCGATCTCCAAACAGCGTTTCCAATATGATTTGCGTCTTTTGCATTAGCCTCGTCGGCATCATTTGCCGCCCGGCTACTTTCCATTTCTTTCAAAACTGTAACTTTTGTACTGGCAAGAGCAGCCCAAAACGGCTGCTGACTGCGAACATGAGTAGCTTGCTTCCTCTTCCTTCTCGAGCTACTCGCTTTATCTGTTTTCGAATGCGCTGCAGGAGATGGCCCTGGAGGCCGGCCATCGGTACTAGATGAGTTGGGCACATCGGCAGTCGGATCGAGCGCAGTCGAGTTAGCGCGTTGAGGCACGCCAGCTTCAGGGTCAGTCTTCTTGCCAGTGGGTAACGTTGGAGTCACGTCCCGTCTAGAGAGAGAACGACGGATGATGCGAACGACACCTTGGGCTAAAATGTGAATTCCCAGGAGGCTACGGGGCCATCCATGGGGTGATGAGAAGCCTTCCAGTGAGGAGGTTGGCGTACTCGGTTGACTCGTCAGGAAGTCGAGGCCTCCCCGGGCAAGCCCCGTCCACAGAAAGTGGACAATGTGTTGGCGGAGAGGTCTAAATTTGAAGAGGTGGTTGGAAAGAATGATCACAAAGCAGATGAAGATGCTGTTGGTGGTGCCATTCTTGCCAGCAGCGGCGCCTCCAAGGGCAATGGCAATGACTGCCTGTGCAAGATCCAGGAAGAAATTCTGCACAGGCACCCACAGGACGAGCCATATCACGAGTATGAAGGCGTCCGCAAAGATGGTGGTAAAGAGCGAAGGGGTCCCGCCGGAGCCTTGAAAGATGTCGGTGAAGGAGGGAAAGGCGGACAGGGCGGAGAGGGGGGTGCCGGCCTGGGGCGGGACAAAGGTGAGGGTAGCGAACAGGAACTGCACAACGGTGAGGACGGTGGGGGGCAGCTGGAGGAGGATGATGAGGATGGCGAGGACGTCCCTCAGAGGACAGGACGTGAGAATCGTGGCAGGGACGGCGAGGATGCTGGCCATGGAGGCATGGGCGGACTTGTGGTCGAGGCGGCGGGGAGCTGAGGCAGAGGCAGAGGCGGCGACAGAGCCAAAGGAGCCGGTGGCAGCGTCGAACAGGCGGCAGGAGGCGGCGTCGCCAGCATCGAGCGAGGCGTCTGAGGCGGCGCGCGCACGCTCGAGGGCGGCCAGCGGCGACATGGGCATGGCGGTCGGGGGGGGCATGTCGTGGGCAGGGGCCGAGGCGGCCGTGGGCGGGTGCGTCGTGGGCGAGTCTACATGGCTGACGGCGGCGGAGGCGGAGGAGCGGGTTGGGGTGACGATGGGGTTGCCGTGGAGGTGGGGGGAGCTCTTCTGCCTGGTAATGCGCCTGCCCGGGGCCGCATTGCCATTCTCGTGCCGCTTGTCGTGGGCGTTCGCCGTGGTCCTCTTCGCCTTCGCTACCATAGAAGGCGGTGCGGTGGGCGGGCGGTCTCCCCGAGCCGGCTCGACTGCTGCACAGGACGAGCCAGAGTGGAAGATGGATGGCCGCGGGGTGGTTGTGGTGGGGGGTTTTGGCGTGGTCGTGTGGTGATATGCAGAGGAGCGAGGGAGAGGAAGAACATTGAATCACACGGCGCGAGCTGGGCGGGCTAAGCAATTCAGGCTTGCCAGACGACTTGGCGCACTAGCTAGCGACTGGATTGCACGTCTATTCCAGGCTGCCCTTTATTTACATACACCCAAGGCCTGCTGTTTGCTTTGCTTGCTGTTTGCTTGCTGTTTACTTGCTATTTGCTTGCTATTTGTTTGCTCGTTGCTCCTCCGTATTTGCTTCCTCTTTGCCATCCACGCCTGCACTGCCTCTGCAGGATTTCCATGGTGCGCGCGCATGTGGGCTGGCTCGCCGAAGCCAGTCCGACTTTTTGTGCCATGCCATGATGCGGTAATACCTGATCGATCGCGCTGCTGGACAAATCACTCTGCACCATGCCCCGTTTTTTTGCCCTCATGCTATTCATTTGCCTGCCCTGGGTACCCCTGGCCACAGCGCCCTCCTGCCTCACCCTAAGCACATGGCAGCGAATAAGCTAATGCCTTACCACCCAGCCTGCCGGCCGAGCTATCTCGCGCGTCCTCATCCGCCCGCATCTGCACATCTGCACGTCGCTCGTCTTTACCTGCTGTAGTCGTGCCTCGGAACTTTTTGTCCAAATCTGTCTCCTCTTCTCGGAAGGCTTGCATCTCCCGCTCCTGTCGCCTGGCCCGCGAGGAGCCGGTCTCGAAGCTTAATCCCTCTTCTCACCAATCGCAGCACCGTGTGACGTGCAATTAAGGAAAATCCACTCGTCACGCGCCCAACGGGCATGCACATCACCGGGACAGGCCTTTTTTTGAAACTGCTCACGCCATGCCTTCTTGAGACCTCTGCCTATGTACTTCCCATGTCCTCGATCGCGTCTTCTCTATCCCAGCTGCTCTTCTCCAACCGCTGCACGCGCTCCATCAAGCCTCTAACCCTGGCACTGTATTTTTCCTTTGCTTGTTCTTGCAGATCAAATGTCTCTCTGAACTTGGCAACCATAAAAGGCGCTAGCGGGCTCTTCTTTGCCTTGTTGTAGTCATATACAACAATGTCTTCTACGCATCGCGCTGCGGGGCGACGATGTCGTTCCGATAATATCAACACGTCCAGTAGGAAGTGGTCGGCATCTGATTGCGGCTTGCTCCTCAGCTTATGCAGCACCGTCACCCTGCCAGCATGCGCGTCAACCACCGTTCAGCATCATCGCCTAGGTTTATGCTCCACTCACCTATCAGGCCATTGCATTGGCTAGGGGTTTGCTTCTCGTTAGTGTTCGCTAATCCACAGTAACCATCACTTACAAACTTGTAGTTCGTGGTAATGCTTCGCAAGATAAGGCCAACGCCCTTTGGTGTTATGAGCTCCATCCACTGAGCTTCGTGCTCTGGGTCGTTCGCCGCGAAATTGCGAGTCCAATTGACTCTGGCCGACTCTGCGTATCGGTTGTACATAACGTTGTTGACGTGTCCTACCACTTATTAGCACATTCTAACCTTCACCATCTGACCTAAAATCCTACCCTTGAAATCAATCAGCTACCATACCACAATTCGTGCAACTCGCCCATGTCTTACCATGCTGTCCTACACCAAAAACCCCAAATTAGCCTCCACACCCAGAACAGACAGACGCTCAATGAAACCTACCATTTCTCCCCACACTACTTCCTGCCGATACAGCCCCCTCCACGCCTTACCCGTCAAGAACCCCTCACTCCCAGCAACAAGCTCCCTCCAATCCGCAGCAATCTCCTGCAAAATTGACCCCGCTTCTTGCGTTTGCTCACGTCCAATGCCAAACATGATGCACTTCCCAATCCGTGTCTTGACATCTGATAGCCACCGCGGATTCAGCGCAGCAGCATGCGCCTCGCTCGACTGGAATCGAACATGAGCACGCGAAACAGCTTGCGGATGCAAGAGCGGTGAGCGCGCAAAAAGTGCTCGCATGGCGATATGTCAGGAGCACGTTTGAATCTGCGAATGGAGAGTTGGCGAGGATAGGATGGTCCTAGGTAAGTAGGGTGGGTATGTGTGTGTGTATGTGTGTGTATGTGTGTGATGGCACAACGGTGGATGCCGAGGCTAGCCATGCCTACGTCAGTATTGGCTCTAGGTCTTAGCTCGCTCTAAGTCTACTACTGTACGCTTCTACATGATACTGTCGGTATAACCATGACTTCGACGAGTCCTGCGCTGCGGCACCAGGTGATTTGCGTGTACAAAGGTGTGTGTACGCTCACCGTAATATGACGTTTTGGCTGAATGAATAGAGTTGTTGTTTATGGGTAGGGAACATCCTCTGGGTTATGAGTACTATCGGACGCGACTGCACAGGGCGTTTGCGAGCCAGCGGCACTTGACGGACGAGGAGCAGATCAAGAAAGGTATACAGCGGGCTAAGTTTGTGAAAAAGGGTTAGTTTCTATCGCTGCTGACTTGTACGTCCATGTGCTGACTGTTTCCTGCAGAGATTGAGGCGCTGTATGTCTAGTTGAGTACTTCATCGTTGTCACTAATGTTCGTAGGTACTACCTGAAGAAGTATCGCACTCTACGTCAGCGATACGATCCGATACGATAAAACAGTTGAACCCTCCACATGCATCAAAGTCGACAGTGGCCTTGGTGAGCCGGGATATCACAAAACCAACAGTACGCCTGCAAGATTTTACACTTTCTTACACCACCAAACACCCACTTCTAAACACTCTCCGCTCGATGCACCCTTTTGTTCTAGCAGATTCGCCATCATCCATCCCCTGTATCATATTAGCTCGCTATAAGAAACTACTTTCAACTTCATACGACTTACCACCATCTTTGCCACTCTTCTTGGTTCTTGCCACTAACTTCCTTTAGGAGCGGCTCGAGGCTCTCAATCATTTGAACGACAACTAGCAATGCTGTGTAACGCAGGGCTGCTTGCTCTTCCGTGAGCGTAGCACTATCAAAAGTCATGGTTCCCTTTTTCAGTTTGCCTGCTTCACTTTCTCGTCGCTTTGCTGCGTTCCGTTCGCCTGCTTGCTCACGCTCCCAGCGCAGCTCCCCAAGCGGGATGGCTACCCTGCGATTCTGAACGTCATAGAGCGTATCGGTTTCTTGGAGCAGAATTTGCGAGATACGTGCGCATGGTGTTGGCGACAGCTTTCGAATATCTAGTGCTTCTTGGATCCACATATTGGAATCTTGCAAATACTTGTTCTGTACCTCGGTAAACGGCGTTGTAGGGGATATCGAATACGTTCCTGTAGACACGGCGCACGCATATTCATGTGGATTCTTTCCTGGTGGCGGCAGTGGATGGGGCAAGATAGACCGAATGATATGGTCTGCCTCCCAGACTTCTAGGGTTCCCCCGGATTTTAAAATTCGTATCACTTCGTCGAGTACTCGTTGTGACGGCCCACCGAGTGGAATGACCATGCTCAGATCCTTCATGATGACAATGTCAAACTCATCGTCGTCGAAAGGAAAAGGGATCCTGCGAGAGGCATGGTTAGCATGGCCACACTCAGCTAGAAACGGCGATTATACGTACCTGCGTAGGTCATGCTGTATGAATCTCCAATCTATGCCCTGCCGCTGCAAATCCCCTGCTACTGGGGCAACGTCTAGGCCCGTGAAGGAGACATCTTCGAAGCCCAAGCCGTTGAGGTACTCGTGACAGAGGGAAGAGAAGTAGCCTGAACCACAGGCGAGTTCTAGCACACGCCGTGGAGGGTTCTGTGGCGAAGGTGTAGAGCACAGGGCTCGGCCGAAGATAGAGGTGGCGAGGAGAGTATGCAGATTCTGGCGCTGCAGCTCAGGAAGGTCGCATGGCAGAGGGTAGTTCCCGTGGCGTAGGTAGCGACGGCCAAAGCGCAGGGTGAAAGGCTCGGATGAGTTTGCGGTGTCGTCTCTGGCACTCTGGGCAGTCGAGGCGCTAGAGATGGAGCCCCTGACAGGGTCCATTGGAAGGCCGGAGACTCGTGGTGCTGGCGAGGTGGCGGAGGCGGAGTCGCGAGAGATGGTTCTACCAAGGGCGTCGGTGGTGGTCAGGTCCCATTGCTTTGCTTCGGCGGTTTTAGGACGGATGGGCGTGCTAGAAGCGTTGCCGCCAGAATAGCGATACTAGGTTTCAGATTAGCACGATAGCACGCTCTCAGCGTCATCCGAGGGTACGGACGAGCAGCCAGTCCCCCATGGTCCAACAGTGGCCCCACTGTTTTTGGCGGGCGGTCGATATTGGCCTTCTCTCTAGTCCCTAGTCAAGTGATAAGCGAGTCAGCAGAATGCGAGAAATAGACGAGCAGCAGGCACGGCAGAACGGGACCGGCAGCAAGTGCAGCAGAGCAGAAGGGCCGAGGGAGAGGGCTGGCATTGCGGAGGACAGAGGACAGGACAGGTAGTCTAAGCAGGTACATAGTTCGGTTGTAGGGTTGGCCCAGCTCAGGTGAGGAGTTGGGTGCAATTGAACCGACGGGCTTCCAATCATGGCCGCCAGTGTCTGGCTCACCCAGATTTCCAACACTAACGGGTGAGCTGGGCACGCGAACCAGCCGGCTGAGGGCTCTGAGTTTGAGGTGGCGTCTGCTGCATGAGCGGAGCCAGCCGCTGCATGGGTTTGTAGTGAGATGCTGTCTGCATTTGGTGGGCAGGCACGGTAATACAGATGCAGAGGATGGGCGTGCGAGGTCCGATCAGTGGCAACCCAGCGCTGTTTGCCTCGCCTCTGTCCAACTGATTGCTGCATACGTGTAGACAGGTCATGGGGTGGAGCCGGCTGGCCAGGTTCCACGGTTGTTTTTCGCGTTTCAAACCAAGGCCACGTGACCGTAGTGGAACCAAGAGGTTGCCCAATGCAGACGTGAAGCTTTACCAGGGCCATAGTAGCATCACTACACACCTACGCTCTCTATTCTTCCCAGCGTTTGCCCTTAGCTCTCAGCTTGTTCTTCTGGCGCAATTGAGGCTACTTGTCCATCCACCTTGCTCTCGCCGCGCCCTGCCCCACCACCCAGCGCTGTACGTGCGCGCCGCTCTGAGCCTACTTCTTCCTCCGCCTGCTCTATTCTCCCCTCTCCCCTCTCCCCTCTCCCCTCTCCCCCTCCCCCTCCCCACCACCACCGCTGCCCGCCCTATCTATATCACCGCAGCCACTGACTCTGGCGCGCCCACAGACTGCCGCCCACCACCCGCCGCCCCGTGCAGCCCGGCCGTTTCGCTCGCTGTCCATCCCATCTGTACCGCTCTCAACCACCAGCCACGGCCGTGGATACATGCGATTCACGTGCCGCCGTCTCTAGCGCACGCTCATGTCGAGGAGTAGTACGGGCGCCCATGTTCAGAAGAAGAAAACCGCGTGCCCGACCCCTGCCACCCACCTGACGCTCTCTCTCGCGCCCTCGTCCCGGGGCTTTCACCTTAAGCCACCGCTGCCGCCCCCGGGACTCTCCGTCGCTTGCGCTGCAACTCCCATAGATGGCAGATTACTCGCTGTACACAAGGGGAGCCAACCAGACCTTCTACCCGCAAAATATCCGAACCCTCCCCGCACGCGTACGCTCGCCCACAAACACTAGCGGCCGCGCGCCCTTCACCAACCCGGACACCCCCTCCCCCTCGCGATCGCCCGGGCGCCAGTCCCCTCAGCAGTTTACCATGTTCAACCAGGGCCATGCTCACCAGGGCCACAACGTCATGATGAACGGCCGGGCAGGCCACCAGGCCTATGGCATGCAGATGAACCTGGGCAAACCGTTCCAGCACAACCAAAATCACCAACACCATGGGCACGGCCACCAACAACACCAAGACCACACGGCCGCCACCCATGGAGGCCAATACAACCACCAGCACAACATCTCAAGCGGCGGCATGTCGAACGCTCAACCTCACTTTGCGCCCACACATCTCCAAAACGGCACTCCAAACAGCGCGCACAGCGCGCTCAACAAGCCGCCAACCGAACACTGGGCAGAGCAGCTGCGCATGGCTCAGGTCGCGCGCGAAATGACCCAGTCGCACTCGCACGCCAGAATCCACCCGAGTGTGAGCAAGAGCGTCGTGGCTGGCACAACAAACGGCATGCAAAAGGAGGCCGACAAGGAAGACCGTAATAGGCCTGCGCGCGCTGAGGATGGGAAGGACAACCACATTTGGACTATTCTCGACTTTGGCGGCCAAAATCTCAAAGTCATCACGCACACTTTGTTTAACTATACCTTTCTCACCAAGCTCTATCTTAACTCTAACAAGCTCTCGTATCTTCATCAGACCATTGGACAGCTTAGAAACCTGACCCACCTGGACCTTTCTCTTAATAACCTTCACTATCTGCCTCCGGAAGTTGGCATGCTCGTAAACCTGAAGCAACTTCTCGTCTTTGACAACCAATTAACCAATCTTCCGTACGAACTTGGCTCGTTGTACCAACTGGAAGTGCTTGGCATCGAGGGCAACCCGGTACCCGACGACATGAAACAGATCATAATGGAACAGGGCACATCTGAACTCATCAAACATTTCCGTGAATCCGCCCCAGGTCCCGAGGCACCGCCGGAACGAGACTGGATTGTTCTCGATGAGATCCAAGAACCTACGCAAGAAACCATCTCAGCACTGAGTTACAACATTCTCTGCGACAAATACTGCACACAGTCACAATACGGATACGCACCAAGTTCTGCTCTAGCCTGGGAAACCCGTAGAGAACTCATCCTTGCCGAACTAAGGCAACGGGATGCCGACATCGTGTGCCTACAGGAAATTGACCAAGACAGTTTTAATGAATACTTCCGAGAGTCACTTGCACACGACGACTACAAGGGTGTCTTTTGGCCAAAATCCAGGGCGCGAACAATGGCAGAAAGAGAGGCGAAGCTTGTCGATGGGTGTGCGATTTTCTATAAGAACAGCAAGTGAGTTTTCCTGCATAGCTGACACATTTGTGGTTACTAATTGTCGCAGATATATCCTGCTGGACAAGCAGCTCATCGACTTTGCTAATACCGCCATTAACAGACCCGATATGAAAGGCGAACACGATATCTTCAACCGCGTCATGCCGCGAGATGATATCGGCGTTGTTGCTTTCTTGGAGAACCGGGTAACAGGGTCACGGTTTATCGTTGGCACTGTCCATGTCTTCTGGAATCCGGCCTTCACCGACGTCAAAATTGTGCAAGTCGCAATTCTCATGGAGGGCATCTCAAAGTTTGCTACCAAGTGGGCTAACTTCCCCCCTTGCAAGGACAAGGCAGTCTATCGTTTTATGAATGGCGATAGCGAAGACGGAAAGGAAGCAGAGCCGATGCAGGAACCGGGTCCCTCAAAGGAATATTCAGACGGTGCACAAATTCCGGTTCTCCTATGCGGTGATTTCAACTCTGTGCCCCACTCGGGTGTCTATGATCTTATCACACAAGGAACAATAGCCCACTCTCACCAGGACCTCGGAAGTCGAAAATACGGCAATTTCACCCGAGACGGCATCTCTCATCCCTTCAGCCTCAAATCGAGCTACTCTGCGATCGGGGAGCTAGCATTCACCAACTATGTCCCTCACTTTCAAGGCGTCCTGGACTACATCTGGTACTCGACAAACACGCTCCAAGTGGTTGGTCTCCTTGGCGACATTGACAAGGACTATCTTCGACGAGTACCGGGATTTCCCAACTATCACTTCCCTAGCGATCACGTAGCACTCTATGCGCAATATATCGTCAAGGGACAACGGAAAGAAAAGAAGATATCGGAAGTTGACTTTGGGTCGAGCTCCAACCGGGAACGAGGCCAAAGACCATAGTAGTGGGATTAGGTCATGCTTGGTGGCCAAAGGGAGGATTTCGGGTCACGAGCTATTGATAGGCCGGTGTAGGGCGTGGTTTCCTGATATCATCTGCTCGGTGTTGGGTTGGTCACGATTTTATATGTTGCCAATTTTGGGGTCAAAGGGGTTTTTGAGGAATGTCTTTTGCGTGCGATACAGTTCATTTTTGCAGGGAGCTCGTCCAGCCCGAAGATGCACGATCTGACCATCCATGTCATCTGGGGGGGGGAATGGGAATGGGCCATGCAGGTAACAAGAATCTCACATCATGTTTGCAGATTTCCGTGGCCTGGCGGTACCTGGCGGTACCTGGCGGATAGCCTTTTCTTTCTTGGCCCGGATGGATCTCTACGCTCTTTTTCGACGTGCGGAGGGTTTTGGGGACTTGGCTGGATTGTTATCGGGGGGGGGGGGAACTCGCAGGGGTTTGCTTTTTGGCTTGTACTTTTCCTCTCGTGTATGAAATATATAGCTCTTCAACGGAACGATGGCGATTCCCAGTGTCGGCTGCCGTGGGTACATGCGATGGCCTATGTCCAGGGCAAAGATGCCGTCATGCGGCGATTATGGGCGATCATTCGCTGAGGACAGGGGGCCCAGATGGTGAGGGGCGCACCGCTCGCTTGACGACGATTCCCTCGTGCTAGTCCGCCTTCGTCATAACATTGACGTCCGCGCACGTCGACAACGGCCCTAAGTGCTCCACGCTCCACCGCCTGTTGTTGACTTCGCCAGTCCACCTCTCCCTCTGAACACAGGACCGTGCCTCTTTTCTCTACACAGCACACATCATGGCCGCCGCTGCCCCCGAAGCAAAGGAGCTGCCGCTCGACCCCAAGTACGACAACTACGACTATCCTACTATTTCCCCCACCGTCCAGAGCGGCCATCCTGGCCACACAACGCCCGAGCAAGATGCCCAGGTGTTCCAGCTCCGGAGCGCGCTAGAGCAGGCCGGCTACACCAAGAACCTCGATACACTAACCATGGTACGTCATCTCATAGCCACGGCCCCCAGACAAGGCTAACCCCCGCCAGCTGCGGTTTCTCCGTGCGCGCAAGTTCAATGTTGAGCTTTCCAAGAAGATGTAAGCAGCACACGCAGACCAAATACGGCATCCGGGCCTGTGCTGATCACGTGCCAGGTTCATCGACAGCGAGAAGTGGCGGGCCGAGTACGCCGGCGTTGGCGTCGAAGAGCTCGTGCGCACCTTCGACTACAAGGAGCGGCCTGAAGTGTTCGAGTACTACCCACAGTACTACCACAAGACAGACAAGGATGGCCGCCCCGTCTACATCGAATCGCTCGGCAAGGTCGACCTTACCGCTCTCGGCAAAATCACCTCGCAAGAGCGCATGATCCAGAACCTCGTCTGCGAATACGAAAAAATGGCCGACCCTCGTCTGCCCGCCTGCTCCCGCAAAGTGGGCTACCTCCTCGAAACCTCGTGCACAATCATGGACCTCAAGGGCGTCGGCATCGCCAAGGCCACCTCTGTATACGGCTATCTAGGCGCCGTGTCTGCCATCAGCCAGAACTACTATCCTGAACGCCTGGGCAAGATGTACATCATCAACGCCCCCTGGGGCTTCTCCGGCGTCTTTAGCGTGGTCAAGAAGTTCCTTGACCCTGTCACCAGTGCAAAGATCCACGTCTTGGGAAGCGGATATGAAAAGGATCTGTTGGCTCAGATCCCTGCCGAGAACCTGCCCAAGCACCTCGGTGGGTCGTGTGATTGCCCTGGTGGATGTCCGCTCAGCGATGCGGGTCCATGGGAGGATCCACAGTGGGTGACCGAGCCCAAGTGGGCCAAGAAGAGCGACGATACTGCCGACAACAAGCAGACGCCTCCTGCAGTAGGTGGCGAAGCACAGGCTCCTGTTGTTGACCCCACTGCTGTACCCGCGCCAGCGCCAGCGCCAGCGCCAGCTCCTGTGCCAGCTCCCGCCCCAGCTATTGCACCAGGCACTACCCCTGCAATCTAGCCTCTGGCCTGGCCGTGAGGGTGATGCATTGACGGAGTGGATGGCGTTGAGGGGTGTTGCTCTGATGTGTTTAGAGCGGCATCAACGGGAGTACATCATGATGTTATACGTCTTGGGCGTGGCAAAAGACAGCATAGACAAGTTACGGCGAGCGCTTAATCTCGCACAGTGAGTGTTAAAAAAAAAAATATCATCGCATTGGATATAAGTTCATGCTGCCCTAATGCTTCTTTGGCTGGCTTTGTCTCCAAACATGATCGTCTAGCTTCTTTTGTCTTTCAACAAAAGCACAGCCATGACTTTCCCATTTCCTTTATTCAGACCCTAGTACACCCTCTACCACCATCCATCCCCATTCTCAAACTAATTGTCAACCCATCCCAGTCTCATCCACCATGGACGCAACCCTCCGCCTCCAAATCCCCTTCACCCTCCTTGGCCGCACTGACATCCTCACCCCATCCACAAACCCAACCCCTCTCCAAATCCTCCACGCAACCCTCCAACAATTCTGCCCCTCCATCCCCATCCACCTCTCGCCTTACCCCCCCACCCCCTCATGGTCCCTCTACGCCTCCCCCACCGACCTCACCCCCAACGAAACCGCCACCCTCGGCCGCACCGTATGGCCCTACCCTATGCGTCTCGAGTACAACCGCCTCACACATTGCACAAGCACAGACACATGGACGCGCTTCCGCCAAGAAGCCAGAGACCTCTTCAACGTCCTGGGCCGCGCATTCAACGACCTACACGTCCCCATCGGAGCGCAAGGCGCACAAGGCCGCATGTGGAGCATCATCATGACAGAGCACGACCTCCTCCGCACCAGCCTCATCCCCGCGCCCGCGCAAAACGGGGGCCACGGCGTCTTCAAGGGAGACGCAGTACAGCGCCTCATGATGGTGTTTGCGTGCGTGGAGAGGGAAATAATGCTTCTTTGTAGTGCGGGCGTGGCGCTGGAGTACTGGCTTGTTTCGCGGTTCATGGAGGCGAGGGGCATGCGCTGCTTAGGTGAGGAGAAGGCTAGGTTATGGCAGCGGTTAGGGGCTAGAGAGCATCTGGTTAAGCAGAGGAGAGAGGCCGTGTATCAGCGGGACAAGGAGAAGTGGTGGAGCACGTTTGAGGACGACGAAAAGCATGCCGAGTGGTGGAGTGTGGTTGGCGAGTGCAGTGCTGAAGACTTGTTGGCGCATGTTTGGGCGTTTGTGCAAAGTGGGAGGAAACTTGCTGTTGAGCCCGTGTTTGACAAAGAGGGCGGTGAGGTACGTGTTTGACTAGGCGATTCTTTTTTTTTTTTTTTGGCAACATGGCTTTGGCTAATGATGGGGCTTGTTGTCTTGTAGGGATATGACTTTCATCCAGCTGTCACGGGTATGTCTTTTCAGCCGCATCGCGCGACCTTCGACATTGAGGAGATAATCGCTTACTTTGAACTACTCGCAAACATCATCAACCTCCCCCTAATGACTACTCAAACCCAGCTCCTCACATGGCTTGAAGGCTACCGTGAGAAATCTCTTCGTTTCACAGACCAACCTTTCTGTGGCCTGGACTGGATGCTTAAATCACTTGATATCCCTGGTGGGGCGGAATATTGGCAAAAATGGTCAACAGATGCGAATTCAGGAGCAGTACATGATGACCCGCAGGAACAGCCTTGTGATCTCCACTCTGATCCATTTTGCCCGATAAGAGAACATGTCAAAAGTTCACTCGCGGAGGAAAGAGCGTACATGACGACGTTTATTGAACGGTATAGCAAAGCGGGTGGGTTTCATCCTACTAAGAAACCGAAGCTATACGCGCTTATGATGGCGGATGAGCACAGGCATAGACATAAGAGAAAGAGCGGGGAAAGGCATTCCAACTGACAGTGCAAGTTGCCATCAGAGCGATACAGCCGCGTTGGAGGATCTGCAAAGCAACCGTGTGACCAGAGGAGGGCTTTTATAGCAATGCATGCTGGAAAGGAATTGATACAACCGAGTCGCAACCCAACATGAACAACATATAAACAACGGCCGACTGATCACCATCTTACATTCCACAGTAGCCAACACACAATCACACCAAGATATCAAAGAGAGTACCATTTGTTATATTACCGAGTATGTGACTGCCATACCAAACTTGATCCGAATCATGAGGCCGTAAAAGGAGCAGCCCACTAAGGAGTGCTCGGAGCGGTGAGCCCATAAGCCATGTATAAATTACAGCATGAAAAAGCCTGGTAAATCCACACCGCTACGCCATGCAGAATGCACCTCCCATGGGATTAGAGACGTCGTCGTATTTCTTCCATCATGGGTCGATATAAGGCTCCGGGGACTAGATCCGAGATTCATCGATATCTGTAAATGTTTAGCTCAAAAAATGGGGATATATCAAATGTTGTACCTAGTCACGAGGACAGGAGGTTAAAGGGGCCGGGGACTAGATACGGTGCTTTTCGGATTCTAATAGACCATTTAGCCAGTTTAATAGGTGGGGTGATAGATAATAGCTTATACCTAGGCGTGAATAGAGCATATATAAGGCCATCTGGTTGCAGTCCTGGGTACCGGTGATGGTGACGAGACGCTCATTGCTGTTGTCGGTGGGCTCATTGATCTTGATAACACTGCCACTCAACTGGCGGATCTCGTTGATCTTGGCGCCACCCTTGCCGATGATAGCACCAACCATATCGTTGGGAATAAAAATCTGTTGAGTCAATGGCTGTCCGGCCATGGCCACGGGTGCCTGGTTAGGAGCAGCACCATGCGCAATGGGTGCTGCGCCATGATGATTACCATACGGGACAGCTTGGGCATTACCACCGTAGTGAGCGCCTCCGGGGGAGCCTGCTCCATAAGGCATATTAGGATGACCATAGGGAGATGGCTGAACAGCCTGTCCATGCATATGAGGACCGGCACCATAACCTCCATGCGCAGGAGTGGTGCGCTGGGGTTCCTGTCGACGGAAGCTGTTGGGCTGTGAGTACTGGCCTCCGGCAGGTTGAGGAACGTAGGGCTGAACAGACATCCCACCTGGGACGACGTTGGCTGCCATACCACTACGAGTGGCGTACTGAGAGGCGGCTGGGCCACCAAAACGCTCGGTAAGCTGTTCAACTAGGGTCTGGGCAACATAGTAAACAGCGATATGCACAGCATCAGCAACGCCGAGGACGACCAGGGAGCGCTCGCCGGAGTTGGGAAGCAGAGTGTCAGATGCGTTGAGCTTAGCATTGGAAGCCTCTTGAATTTCACGGATGCGGACGCCAGCCTTGCCAATGATGGAGCCGATGAGAATGTGGGGAATGAGAAGGCGCATAGGGTAGGCCTTAGACGTAGAAGTGGAAGGATGCTTTAGATCCTCCTGGTTCAGAGTACGCACAATCAAGCCAAAGGCCTTGGACACAGCATCAACTTGGCCGCTCACGGTAAGGATACGCTCCACAGCGCCACGCGAGTAGTCGCTGACGGTGCACTTTGCGCCAGACATTTGTCGGATCTGGGTGACATTCTCGCCGCCCTTACCGATGATGGTAGCAGCTTCAGTAGTGCCGATGCAAGCACGCAGATGCAGCCAGTTAGTTTCGTCGACCTGCTGGTTGAGGGACATGGGACGGCCGTTGGCGCCGGAGGTAGACTGGATAGGCTGAGTTTCGAGGATAGAAGGCGCGTCAAGAGCACCATTGTCAGTAAGGGCGAGCTCGGTGCCGTTGTGGAGGGCAAGCTCAGTTCCCACATCAAGCTTGATCTCGTCCGGCTGGATGTCCTCGGTGGCAATGCCTTCGCCCTTGACAGG